>ML675626.1:17931808-18332650 GCA_007922155.1 Mesoclemmys tuberculata
GGGGGTGTGGGGGGTGTTTGGGGGTGTGGGGGGTGTTTGGGGGTGTGGGGGGTGAACGGGTGTGTGTGGGGTGAATGGGGGTGTGGGGGGGTGTTTGGGGGTGTGGGGGGTGTACGGGTGGGTGTATGTTTGTGCCTGCGTGATCAGTACATTTGCTTCCTGCAGGAGGGGGGGGCCACAGCCCTGGGAGGCCCCCAAGATGCCCGGAATGGTGATATTTGGGAGACGCTGGGCTATTGCTAGTGATGACTTTGTTTTTCCAGGAGCCTTTGAACTTTTCATCAGAGTGATCTGGTAAGAGTCGTAGTCCCCTCCCCCCCCCTCCTCCCACCATCCTCCCAGGGTGGGAGGGCCATGCAGCTGGGAGATATTAGAGGCAGCTGGTCTGCCAGGGAAGGTGCAGTGTGCGTCTGAGGTGCCCTATTATTATTGCTCTTGCTGTAGAGCCGTGGATCAGGACCCCGTTGTGCTAGGTTTTGTATAAACAGAACAAAAAGATGTTCCCTGCCCCAAAGAACTTACAGTGTATAAAACAAGAGACAACGATAGATACAGATAATCTGAGGTGTGCGACCTGCAGCCATCCTCTCCTGGTGACAGCAGTCTGAAAGCAAAACAGACCAGCTGCTGAGTAATTATTGACATGCGATTTCTAGTCCTCTATGAAGGATAATGCAAATGTTAGGATTGTCTTAGTTGTTTTATTTTAAATGTAAGGTAACTTGCATGCTAATTGGAATAGTCCTTGGGCTCCTTAGGAAATTGCTACTATGTATCTGTAGATTATCTTGTTGATTTTAATAACATGCCTGGGAAGCTGCCGAGTTGGTTTACGTGACGGTGTTCCATAGGAACAGTGCTCTGGAAACACTTGGGACTCAGGACTCTGGTGCTTGAGTCTGCCTCCTCAGCTCTCCACACACCAGTGCAGCCGCCTCCTGACCCTGGCCTCGGAGGGTTCAGCACCCCTGCTTTGCCCAAACTCCCCGTGTGGGTTCTTCTGGATGGGGCCCTGGGCAGCTCTTTCATGTTCCTAAGGGGCCATGCATCCCACCCTTCAGTCAGAAGTGATTCACAGCCAGCGTTGAAAGTCAGAAGGGTTTATTAGTTTTCAGGATCACAGCGTAGAAAGACTTTAGCAGCTTAATTAGCAGTTACAGCAGCAACCAACCGAGGGGGGCCCCCCATCCATGGGCTCTGCTCCCGTGCAAACCCTCCACAGGGGACTGCCTATTCCACCGAGCAACCCACAGACCTGTCCCCCTTGCCCTTCCCTCCTAGGCATGGTGGCCACTCCTCCTGGTCTCCACCTGCAGTAGCTGGCTGACTCAGGAGGACAGAGGGGTCTGGTCAGCAGACATGTGGCTGGGTAAGGCCTTTCTGCCCTCCAGTGGTCTCTGCAATGATTGCACACCTGGGTCCCATCACCGAAATATCTGAGTAACATATGGGAGAAGCTGAGACACACGTACAGCACTCAGAAAAGACCCCAAAAATACCTCCACTTCATCACAGTTTGTTGTTAGGAATGTTTGTTCAAATGTGACCTGAGGCTGTCTGGTTCCTTTGGCATTTTAGCACATGGAAGTGAGAGAGAAATGGAGGGGTTTTTTTCTCCCTGGGCAAATCATGTATTGACAGCCCTGGTTTTCATATCGAGAACCAGACATGTAATGTAACTTTTGCATGCTGTACTAAATTAATACCACACCACACAGTAATCAGTTGCTGTCACTTCAAGATGTGGCTGCATCACTTAAACTTCATCCAGCATTGAAGTGCTCAGGGATCCATCTGAATGAAAAGTGTATGAAAAAGGATATTGCTGAACTTGTGTTGTGAGTTTCATTATAAGAACACTCCCCTTCTGTAGATTATTTTTAAATGAAAATGGGGAATTTTTTATAACTGAATCGGCTTTGTGGTGAAGTATGTTTCTTCCTAGCCTTGACACCTTATTGTACTGTTTTTCTGCAGGTGGATTGGAATTCTTGTTTTGTACTCCATTCACAAAGGGAAATTTAACTGTACTGGAGGGGGATTATTGCACAGCTACCTGCTTGTCCTCCTCATTCTCCTGGCTGCCATAATATGTGCTGTATGTGCTATTGTGTATATCAGTATGCAAGGTAAATACTTTAGTCTGCAATACCCAGTATTTATAGTAGTAGGATTTATATATTTTATTTAGATTTGACATTAAAATACAACACCTTTACAAATACTGAGTGCCCTGACAATAATTAGGTTTACAGTAACAACCTATCAACATTAATACTACTAATATAAATAAATTAAACTCTGCTACCCTTAAATAATGAAATAGAGATAACAGTTTACCATAGCCAGGATACAACTAAAAATGGGGGAACTCTAGAATATCATCTCACACCCAAATCAGATTCAGCAGTGCTTCCACAATCAGCAATTTACTAGTTTGCTAATTAATTGTCTGGAAAAATGCACTATTTTTAATACCTCTGACAAACTTCCAGGAAAAGCTATGCAAAGTCCATCTGCTCCATAATGGTACTTGTAAACAGAGTCTTATATAGTCAGATTCAGTGACGCTGAATTCATCCACGTATGAAAAAGTGCATCAGATACAGTAAGCTGTGATGAAAAAATATATAGAAAAGTGGTCCACAAAATAAATAGTGTCTCATTAATACAATAATTGTGCACTGTAAACAGGAAGAGTTTCAACTTGAGGAAGGGAGGCAAATTAATATGATATGGGAGCTCTAATGCAGTTTTGAGTTGCATATGCACAAATGCTTTATCATTGGATATAGAGATACCAGTAATGAGGCTCCCAGAACAAAACACAATATACAAAGGCATCATTACCAGAAAGATAGGCCCTCCTAACAGCTGTCTTAGGTACTTGTATGTCCCCATTAGGGTAGTATTTGAGCACCTCACAATATTTGGTGTAGTTATCTTTGCAATACCTGTGAGGTAGGGAAGTATTACCCCCATTTTACAGAGAGGCTGTGACTTGCCTGTGGCCACACAGAAAATCTGTGGTAGAGCACGAACTTGGACCTGGATCTCACATGTCCTAGGCTAGTGCCCCAACCACTGGACCATTTTGGGGTGTTCATATTAAAACAGCTAAAGAATTTAGGCATCTGGAGGGATTGATCTGATGAAAGATTAAAAATCAATTGTATGGAGCTTTCCCAAACTACAAGTTGGGGGGGAAATGGCAGATATAGCTGTATATAAATACATGTATGTAAACATCAAGGAGGGAGAAGGATTGCTCGACATAAAGGCCATATACAACTAGGAATCACCAGAAAAATTAAGAAAAAGAAAACAGAGATTGGATCTGAGAGAGATGTTTTTAATTGGGGGAATTATCTCTGAAGGGCAATGGTGGAAACCCTGTTACTTGGTAATTAAAGTTAAGAAAACTAGTAAATGTGCAGTAAGGAAACTGGAAAATGGACTAGATAATCTAGGACAGGGATTCTCAACCTTTTTTTTTTCTGAGGGTCCACCCAACATGCTATATAAATTCCAGAGCCCATTGGGGGGTGGGAGATAGCTCTGGGCTTCAGCCACTGGATGGGGCTTCTGTCCTGGGGGGTTCAGGGGCTCCAGGCTTGAGCTGCCGGACTGGAGAGCTGGGTGCTCAAAGCTTCTTCCCCACAGGGCTCCATGCTTTAGCCCTGCAGGGCTGGTTGGCTTGGGGCTTTAGCCCTGTGGGATATCAAGATCCTGGCATTAGCAGGAGAACTTAGGGCTCCAGGCTTCAGCAGCCAGACTGGGGGGCTAGAGACTTCTGCCCTGCAGAATGGCATGGATGGGGGCTTCTAGGCCTCAGGTGCTGGGGGCTTCTGTCTGTAACCCTGTGTGGTGTTGGGGCTCCTGGCTTTATCCCCCTGATTGAAAACTGCTGATCTAGTAAGTGTCTTATATCTCTGGAGTCAATTGATATTCTTACATTACTCCCCTCTTCAAACCAAAATAAAAACAATTCAAGCACTTTCAGACAGCAACAATGAAAAAATCCATTATTAGTACGTGCCTGGAGCAAGTGGGTGAAAAGAACTTTGTTAGGCTGAGTTACGTCTACCACCATCTAAGGCAATGAAATATTCAGTTAATGAAGCTATCATCTGCTTGGCATTGGGAATTACAGTTTACACTCTAATGCTGCAGATATTGCCATTTTTATTTTATTGGCCGACAAGTTTTGTCAGTAACATCTCTGTATTTGATAATCTCGCCATATAAAAAGTATTTATAAATTGAGCTGAATGGCATCCCCATCCTTGTATGAATTTCTTGTAACTCTCAGAAAATACTGTAGTGTTTTTAGTATTTCAACTCTGGGCAGCTTTGGTGCTCTTAATCAGACAAGTGCCACCTTTCTGTTTTGATAAAATCCTTCTGCTAGAACATAATTCCATTTTTAAAAACAAACCACCCCCACCCCCAAACTCTCCATCTTATTCTAAAAATAGTGAGACAAGGCTGGATGGTGGATTGAAGGTAGTACCCCAATCAAGGAAGGGGATTGGGTTAAAACAGTTAACTCCAGAGATTTTTGGTTAGCCTTGGAGTATGTTGTCTGGCTGTTCTTTTGACCAAAAAGAGGAAGTATTGCAGTCACAGCTATCTGAACAGAGCTTGGAGGATGCTCATGAGGTTATTTGTATCAGCTTGTGTTCTTGTATGTAACTACCTTATTAATAAGTCCTGACATATTGCGCGCACATACAGCAAAGCTGTGTAGTGATTGGTGTTTCTGTTGTAGCTAAAGTGGCTTTGAGAAGAGACCGTAAATAAAGATCAGGAATGTAAATTCTGTGAGGTTGATCTCTATTCAGTTGACTGGACAAACCTGTGAATCTTTAAAGGTGCAACTGCAAACAGAAATACTTGTTCTGTGCCAGTATCATATGTAGAAGTGTAGAATGCTTGCTAGAAATATAAGGAATTCTGAACTAGGACAGCAAAGCTCACAATCAGAGTAGCAAAAACCTGTAGGTAGGCATTGCCTTTTTGTGGAGCTTTAGTTTGTTATGGGCCCATTACTGGTTCATTGATGTCAGTAGCAGAAGTCCTATTGCCTAGAGAGTGGGATCCGGTCTTGTATGAACAGGTTGAGGCTGAAATATATCCTCTGGGAAATGAGCTGTTTGCAACAACAGATACAAAAAGTTACTCTGGGAAAGCAGACACTATTTTAATATTTCCAGTTTTAAACAATTAAAAACGCTAAAGATGTTCACCACTCAGTTTATGATCACTCTATGATCTACAGTTGTGCTTCTTGAGCACTTTCCTTTAAAATCTGAGAATTTGTTGGGTTTTTTGTATACTTGATTACATTTCACAGTGGCCTCCACAGCACAAAAATACTAGTGTGATTTTTATGATATTTTATGTGTGCAAGATATATTTGTAAGTGACTTTTTACTTAATTTCCATCTGTAATTTCAGGAGCGATTTCTAATCCTGGGCCCAGGAAATCTCTTCCTAAACTACTTTACACTCGCCTAGCACTCTACACGCCAGAATTGGTCTGGGCTGTTGTGGGAGCTATCTGGGTGTCAGATAGCAATGTGCATTGTGAAAGAACTGTAGTAAATGCCGTATTTGGGACAGTTATTGCAAGGTAAAGATGCCAACAGAAAACTAAACTAAGCTTACATTATGCATGCAACAGGGAAAAGGACTTGTATTTATATTTTAAATGCCCAGTGAAGATTTTTCTGACAGATCAAAACTTGGATATTTCTGTATTAAATTACTGGAGTTTCTTAAAGAAGGATTTTTATAGTGGGGTAAGGGGAGGACTTTTGAATGTATTAGATTAGAATAAATTGATATCTTTCATTGTGTTTTTCCTTATTACCTAAGAGATTTTATGGCATCTTTCTGTACAAAACACAGATTGAAATGAAGGATATCAAGCGTAAAGATGAGAAGGGCTCAAGAAGACAGACAAGGATGGATGATAGGACAGATGTGAAGGGGGCTGGGGAAGAGAAACAAAGAGGAGCAGGGCTAGATGCCCCAAGAGACTAGTAATGGCATATGGAGCCTTGCTTAACTCAAGGTAGCTATTTCAAAGCAGTTATCGGTCAGTGGTAATTGCAGTAGAGGTTTACTGTGTTATATGAAATGAGCTGGCAGTCTCAATCCTGTTCGTAGTGGATTGGTGTCCCTATTACAAAGCCATCATCAGTGGCAGTCGGTGAGTGTGCTGATGGTATGCCAAATATAAACTGTATTTTCTTTTCTACCTGACAAGAACTGTAACTGCATGCTCTTATATAGAATACTTTAGGAGCACGTGGTTCACCAAGCCTTTCCTGCCACACCTTTCTGTTTTGCAGCTGGGTTATCATAATCTTTACCGTCGTTGCAGTTGTAATTGTCTTTGATCCACTTGGCGGGAAAAAGACACTGTACCTATCCGATGGTATAAATCGCAACTTGGAAAGCAGTCAATCAGGCCAATTGTTTTATAACGTCAAGAAGACCGCAACCAGAGTCTGGGAGACAAGAATCAGGTTACTGTGTTGTTGTATTATGCAAGATGATGATCACCGAGTGGCTTTTACAAGTATTGCAGAGCTTTTTCGCGCCTACTTCTCAGTAAGATGGAAAGATTTGTTTATTTTTAATTTTCATTCCGTTTGACTAAACACTGACATCCCAATACTGCAGCATTTTCATGTGTGGCTCTTGCCTTTAGATCAGTAGAGTTGAGCAGTCCCATTTACTTGAAAATTGGGCTTTCGATGCCTTAAGGGCTCTATTCTGAAACAGAAAACTTATACCCCGTTGTCCTCCTCTTAGCATTGGTTCCTTTGCCCTCAGGGGGAAAGGGATTAGGAAAATCGCACAAACTAACAATCCAAACTTAAAACTTGGAGAAAAAATACATGCTCAAGTAACCACTGGTTTCAGATTACTTTACTTTAACACACTGGGCACTTTGCAGACATGGAAGCCAGATAGGCAATAGCTTCACAACAGTGAATTTGCCTCACTTTTTCATCAGCGTTTGGGTCACAAATCTACTTTCCTGTAATATCATGCTTGTTCGCATTTAAAAAAGTAAATGGGTACCATCACTCTTTTACAAACATATTCCCTGTCTTCCCTAAATGAAAAGCCCCGCTTCACTGGAGTTTTCTAGTGCTCCTCTAAGAATGACTGGTGGTATTAATTGAGTTCAGCATCTTGTCTATATTGGGAGTTTAAATTTCCCAGCAAGGCTATAGGTCGTCAGCTAGTGAAGTTCCCTTTCTCTTCTGCATAGGCAATTCCCTAGTTGGGGAATGATATTCATTTTTCTTAACTTTCATATGGGAGGGTTCAGAGTTTACCCTTTTGCCCCCTTGCCCATAGTAAGAAATGGTATAAAGAGCAGGGAATTTGGCTGCATTCATTTATAGAGTTACTGAAGAGGTAATGTTAGCATTAACATTAAGACAGTTCTCCCATCCTGAACTATACCAAACTGGCTCATACACATTTAGAAGCTACTCTTGGATGCTGTAGAAAGCTCATCCCAAGTTAAGGTCTGCATAGTATTGAATGAGCTGGGACTTAACTTTCAGCACACAGTGTTACTGTGTGGCAGATGAGAGTTGGTGGGAAAGGTTCTTATTAATTAAAGTGGCGTCTGTATGCTGCTCTGCAAATGCTTCCTATTCAATGGGTTGTAGGATGATGGAGGGAGTCTTGATAAGTGGGTGGTAGTCCTCCTGGATAGCTGAATTAAAACCTCTCAACCTTTGTACCTAGCCCTTTCCTCTGTAAACCCTCCTTTACTTGTGTGGTAGAAAAGGAATTGCCCACATCCTGATTTTTGGTGAGCCTTCCCATTGTAGTCAAACTTAAAACTCCTGTTTCTCCGACGACTAGAAAGGGAATCCTTCTGTCTATATTTCTAATTATTATTCATGGTATAGCATGTTTATTTTGACAGTCTTGTTTCACATAAGTCACTAAGAGCCTTCCGATGATCTCTGGTCATCTAGGCTCAACTGGAACAAGTAACCTTGTGATGAAACGCTCAATAAGCTAAACTCCCAAGCTTTCTAATGTGGTTTCTTTGGACATGCAATAATCTTCTAAGAACCCAATCCTGCAAGGTGCTGAGTGTCCCCACTTCAAATCAACTTCATTTACAGCTGTAGTGCTCTTCATTTTGCAGGGTCGAGTTCTAAATGATACGGCTGTATTTCTAGTATTGTTAAAGATCAGCAAGCAAATGTTACGTGGCTTACCATAGGTTCAGAGCAGGAATACTTGATAGTGACATATCACAAATAACAGCCTGGGTATTCCTTCAGAATTATATAATAGGTATAGAGGGAAGAAGTGAGGGTTTTTTCTTTGTTGCTTTGTGACAAAGATTAGTCATGGTCACATCATTTTTGTTTTAGGGCTGTATAGGCCCTTTGAAGGAGATCCTTTTTAACTTGTCTTTTTGACATTGGAATTTATGTATGTGACTTTTGCAGAAAGTTTTAAAGATGCAAATTAAGTGCATTGGCTGGTGATGTGAATATGTTTCACAAGCACACTTTGCCTTCTGATATAGATGTATTTACTATAGAACTGCAAAAGAAATTCACTTTTTAATTTTTTCAGTGGATTACATGTGATGTGCGTTTATTTTCAAAGCATTTTTTCCATTTCCTTTGGCAGGATACTGATCTGGTGCCTAGTGACATAGCAGCAGGCTTGACTCTGCTCCATCAAGAGCAGGATAAAGTGGAAAATTGTCCAAAAGAGCCTGAAGAAGTCCTGTGTCATTCCCCACAATCCTATGTGGTAAGATATGCTACAAAAACAGCTTTGTGATACAACCTCTTTAAGGGAGAGTGTCTTGTCAAGCTGAACTAAAATGCAAGGTTTGTAAAAATTAGCTTTGACAGTTTCCCCTATTTAAAGTTCAAATAGGAAATTTTGTAATCCAATAAAAATTTTCATACAAAATTTGCATTCAGAACACTGCAGCATTGTATTAATACATGAGAACCTGAAAGTGAAAATGACTGGAAAGTGATTTATAGACTAAAAACACCTCCAACATTTTAACAAGTGTATTACAAGACACTGTTATAAGGGTAGGATTCTCAAAAGCATCCAAGGAATTTAGGAGAACAAATCCCATTGTAAAATAATGGGAGTTGTGTTACTTAGGCACTTTTGAAAATTCTACCCCACAATCATGTTTTCGTGTATATTAGTAACACTTCTGTTAAATGAAATTTTGATATGGGAGGTAGGTATACATGCAAAAATTGTAGGGTTTTTTGGCTCACCATCAACAACATACACAAAAACAGATGACATTCCAGTGCTATTAACATAGAGCTGAAAATGTGGTATTATAGTATACGTGTTTTTCCAAATTCTAACTGAATTATAACTGTAACAAACATCCAGACAGGATGTGAAGGAGAAACAGCAATTGTTTAGTGCTTTCTGATTAAGAGTAACACTTCATTTCAGCATCTTCCACCAGTCTCTTAAATGGCTTAAAATGGGACATATGTTTTATAAATTACTCTGTAATCTTTAATTTCTCATCTTAATGCAGCGTTTCCACAAAAGTAGATGATTCCACTTCAGTTGAAACAGTCTAAGTGCACTCTACTTACTAGATAATTCCTTTTTAATTCAGCTGGTGGTGGGTCCTATGCAAAGAAAAAAACTTTTGTCAGAATGATCTGTTACATAATCTATAGCCTTCCCTCCACCTACTCTTACATCCCCCAGGATGACGATTTAGTTTTCAGTACCTTGTTTATCAATGTATTGAAACATGTAAAATGTGGTGCTGTTAATGAACACTTACTTTAAATAATCATTAGAATTTTTTCAAGACTTGAGCTTTATTATTAACAAATAAACCCTATTCTTTTTCTAAAATAAGAAAATTGAATATTTTTAAGGGTGAATGCCTCACTCTGTTCTGTGCTTCACCCACCTGGGGCTTGTAGAGAAAAGATAAAATGATAAACTTCATCACCATGACTACTTGGGTCTATGGGGAGATCTAGAATGTTACAGTAGCGTGTGTGCATCTGCATTCTTTATCCTGGGCTTGCCTTGCATGTACAACTGGTGATTTTTTTTTTTCTTCTTCCTCCCAGACAGATGACTTGGATATTGAATTAGAAAATGCTGCTCACTACATGCAGTTTGCTGCAGCTGCTTATGGATGGCCGTACTACATATACACTAATCCATGTACTGCACTCTGTAAGCTTAACGGTGACTGGTAGGTTGGCATTATGTACTTTTAAAACTGTTTCTTTTTTAATTATTTGATTTTTCACATCTGTACAAATCGCTTAACTAGCAATTTTCTTATTTAGTCAGTTTCTGTCTACTAAGTATACATAAACTTGACTGCTGAAGTTGTCTTCCATAAATTGAGTAAAAGGAAACCAAACTTCAAAATACTTCTTCCAATTTTGGGAGGGAAGGGAAGCTGTTTTCTTTGGCCAAACTTACAAGGCCATACACTGAACTTGATAATGGCATTTCCGTGTTTGGCTGTAACTCAGTAAGTTTTTGAATATTGCACCTGATCAATTACAAAATTTCAGAGAATGTTCTAGGCATCAATGGCCAGAACACTATTGATTTTGGAGAAAATTGGACAACTGAAAGGGGGATTGAGAGACTTGCAGAGCAACAGCTTCAAGCACTTCTGTAATTGTCTGTAAATCAAACAATTGGTTAAAGGCATCCATTAATGCCTTCCAGAATAATGCTACCTCTGTCTCATCTCTGCCTGTTCTCCTAATACAGTTTAACATGTTTTCACCTTGAATTACTTAATTCCCCACCACCACGATTTGTCTGGGAAATGAGGTGTGGAAAATGGGAGTGTGCACACAGTCCTTAGGATGGGAGGGAGGATTGGGGAGGGCACATAGAACCCCTGGTGTGGGGTGAAAATTGAGGGACCCTGGTATGGACGGAGTAGGGAGCACCCAGAATTACTAGCATGGAGAATAGGGGGCAGACAGAATCTCTAATAGGGCAGAGATTGGAGGAGCCTGGTGTGGATGGAGGGGAGCACACAGAACTCCAGCACTGGGAAGATGGGGTGCATGGAGGGAAAAGGGTAGACACAAAACTCCTAATACGGAGGGCCTAGGGAGAATGGGAGTGCGCACAGAGCTGCTGGCATGGGGGGAAACTAGGGGAATTGCAGGGAGACCCTGAAATAAAGAGGGGCAGGTAGGTAGCACACAGGGACCTTGTGGAGTGATACAAGGAGCCCCTGGTGCTTGCAATGAGCACAACCTTTGCAAGCTATGAAGAGCGTGATCCTATAGTTTAAAAGAAGACAAAGAAACAAAATATTGTAAACCGTGTAAAGAGTTATTGATCTTTATTCCTCCAGCTCCTTTTTAGTATCTGAAAAGGCATTTGATTGGATCGAATGGACATTCCCCAAAATGGGATTGGGGGGGGGGCGTTGGAATCAACCCAAACAGAAATAGATGGGCTGAGGCCTTAACAATAAACTGGCTTTGTAAGTTAATGTTATATTTAACATTACATAACACAAG
The DNA here is from genome assembly GCA_007922155.1 of Mesoclemmys tuberculata. Classification (NCBI taxonomy): domain Eukaryota; kingdom Metazoa; phylum Chordata; order Testudines; family Chelidae; genus Mesoclemmys; species Mesoclemmys tuberculata. The sequence goes on from ML675626.1 coordinate 17,943,385, forward strand.
TGTGTCAAAATTAACAAATAAATAAATAAATTTTGGAAGTTTTATTAAGTGCATCAAAATGAAAAGCTTTCCTATGTCAAATTTGAGCAACTTTGAAATTGACCTATTAAAAGTTATTACCTCACCTGCTTTGTCTTTAATATATTGGGATCGTCACAGCTACAATAACACTGCATGCTTTGGCTGCTAATGTTAAGAAGGCAAGCATAATCTTATATCGTATCTTTATGTTTAATTAGTCACCTTCAGTATTTGTGACATTAGGGTTGAATATTCCATCTAACTTTAATTGCCATGAAGTTAATAATCCTCTGGAGATGTTACAATTTACAGTAATAAAGACTTGGGAGAAATTGAATGAATTTATAATTTTATAGCTGAAATTATGGCTATGGGTCAAATTAATTTGCTCCCTAGAATTTTTTCTACTTGAAATTGTATAACTTCTATCATCTGGATGTAGTTTAAACAAAATTAATTTTCTTAGGAATTGCCTTGTTTACTCTGCTAAAAGATTTGTGGCAATGGTGTATTAGCCAGTCTTTATAGTATAAACTCCCATATGCTCCCAATAGAATGTAATTGAGTTCTTTTTCTGAAAGGAAATATAACTGGCTTGAACAGCCAAATTAACTTTTCTTTCCCTTGTTTCCTTAGTTGCAGAAACAGACCAACAGATTCTGATATAATTGGTGGTGATCGTCTTAACTTTCACTTTGGATCCATCCTAAAAATAACAGGACTGCAGTACAGAGATTTCATTCATATCAGCTTTCATAACAAGGTAAACAATCTGGACAAACATTCAACAAGAGAATTCTCAGTAGCTTCTTGAGTTCAGTTAAAAACCAGGAAGAAGATGCTTTCTTCTCCTTACCCTCTACTGTTTATGAAATGGAAGCACCAACTGAACCAAAATGTTTTAAAAAGCATTTAAAAAACCCCCAACTCTAATACACAGATGCTTGTTTAGATAAGTGACCCAAACATTGACGTTTTTTAAGTACTGACAGACTTCACACACACAGCAAAAGCTCTCATGTAACCTTGCACAAGAATAATGGAGGTCCTAATTATAACATACAATAGATTAAAGAAAGATTACAGATTGAAAAATAATCCTGAGTTCATTAAGAAAAGTTTATACACCTAAATAGAATTTCACAATGTCATGTTCATTTCTTTCCAGGAAAGTACAATAAATCTTTACTGTTCTTGAAAATTTGGTATCTTTACTAAACACACACTTTTTTTACCCTTCAGATTTTCGAGATCCCATTTTTCGTTGCTTTGGATCACAAAAAAGAGGCTATTGTGGTTGCAGTGAGAGGAACTTTGTCTTTTGAGGTATCATCTCTGTTGTGTGACACTAGCTCTGAAGACGGGTAATGTCTCAATGGTTTTGAGGAGACAGTATACGTCTCTGTAGTGGCTAGATTAAATAGTGCTTCAGTGACATAATTAATTAAAAAAAAAAAACACAACCCACAGCTGAGTGAGCAATGAGATAGGGAAAGTAGAAAATCTTCTTAAGTGGTGAGTTTGTCTGTTCTTGTATGTCTGAGAGCCCAAATGCCATTTTAAGGGGCAGGTGGGAGAACGGCAGAGGTAATTTTGTGTCTTTATGGTGGTAAAGTATATGTATAGTGTACATTCCAGCTTTTGCATAGTAGCTTAAATCAAAATATTGTGTGTATATATACAGTAGCTGTAAATGGCATTTTGTGATGGGTTTCTAGATGTGTATAAGTAAGAGACATTCACACTTCTCTTTCCTATGTGCAATTACTTGCAGATTTGAAGTTTGCTTAATGATCTGACTAGTAAAGAGTGTCATGGACTGTGAAAATTTCATATAGCATAGGGGGTTTGTCTTATGTACCTGCAGGATCTCCTCACTGATCTGTCAGCAGATTGTGAAGACCTAACGCTTGAAGACATTCTGGAAAATGGTTTTGTACATAAGGCATGTGTCATCTTCAGCTATTTGAAGTGATGGTTCAATGAAAAAATCAAATTAACAACCCTAAATTTCTTCAGTTAAACGGAAGTAGCGTTTTCTTTGTGAGACAGAGTAGGCAAGCTGTCTGGGTGGCTTGTTGGCTGTGTTCTCTGCAATGCAAGGGGCAGAGTTTAATTTGCAGCCCTGGTGTCTTGCTTGCCTCTTGTGATCCAAGTGTCCCTTATGTCTTAAAAAGAAGAATTTTAAATGTGCAGCCTGTTTATTCGGGTATTACTCTAGGGCAGTGCAAATGTCAGTAAAGTAGAGCATTGAAACAGTTAGGCTCTCACATTTCTGTAGTCAGTGTTCTGAACACTGCTGCCATTTGATTGCATTTAAAGGGATGCGTATATTGCATTTCCGACTGGACGCTGTTTTGTCTCAACTTAGAATACTGTCTTCTAGGGGATAACTCAAGCTGCAAGTTACATCTACAGAAGGCTAATAAATGATGGCATTTTAAACCAGGCTTTCACCATTGCTCCTGTAAGTCATTGCTTCCAAATGATTACATTTCACTAGCAGTGTTTCTGACAAAACACATTAGTTACATTTGAAACCAAGTTGATAGCAAGCTGTTTCTTTTACAAAGGTTTTTGCTTTTTAACCTCACCATGGAACTCTTCTTTTTCTTTCTTTAGGAATATAAACTAGTTATAGTTGGTCACAGTTTAGGTGGTGGAACAGCTTCCGTATTGGCTATCATGCTCAGAAACTCCTTCCCAACTTTAAGATGTTATGCCTTTTCTCCTCCAGGAGGATTGTTAAGGTAAATACAACACTTGATTTTAAGTGCAAGGTACAGGAATCATTAAGGTACTTACCCAAATTCATCCCTGGTGTGACTGAGTGGAGTTGCTTCAGGGATGGATTGGCTCATCTTTTTGACACAAGAAGCTGTAGTGGTTTTAAATGTGAACAGGCTTATCTTGTTCTGACTTTGGGGTTTGCCTTTGTAGGTGACGACTAAAACATCTTCATAGCTTGTTTATAAAATAAAGTGTTCCAGCAAAGTTGTAATTGTCCCACCTGATATTGTTCTTAAGAATGAAATACTGTTAGTTCTGTTAACAAATACTTTTAGTTACTTTTAGTGTAAGTGCTTCAAACTTAACTGTCTAGTTAATCTTGGCCTGTTCAACCTAAATTTCTATGATTTTATGAGTGTAGGAGACCTTGAGAGGTCATCTAGTTCATCCCTACTTCTTAGCATGCGTAAGGGGGTTCAGTATAGTTTGCTCTTGAATTAGTCTTTAAAAGGCCAACTCACAATAAAAACTTCGTTATTTGACTAGACTTTTTTCTAAACACATTTATATTATTATACAAATAACATAGGTCATAGCAAAACTAATATATATATTTTTAGCAAATCACTTGCAGACTACTCTAAATGCTTCATTGTGTCAGTCATCGTTGGAAAGGACCTTGTTGCAAGGTAAGGATGCTGGCATGAGGTGGACAATTACATGATTTTATTCAGAGATGGTTTGTCTCCAGCAGTTGACCTGCAAAGCTTTTTTCACTTTGTTTTGTATGTTAAACAGGTTAAGTATGCCCAACATGGAAGACCTAAAGAGAAGAATAGTGAGAATAGTTGCAAATTGTAACAGGCCAAAGGTAACAAAACATATCACAAACAGTAAAAGCAAAGGGAATTGTCATGTAATTTCGATACAACATTTAGTGTGGTGTTGGCTTGTGTGTGTTATAAGAGTGGGGTTTCAAAGCGCAAACATAACTGAAATGTTTGTTTTTTCATTTTAATAACCTAGGTATTTCATGTCTTCTCATTCAAATCTTTCCCTGCTATGTTGGAAACTCAGATAGCTGCATTGTGCTTGTGCACAAGTCCCGAGAGCTGAAATCCGATAGGTGATCAGATTAGCTTTGCTGCTCCAGGGAGGTGGGAAAAAACCAAAACAAAATAGCATCAGTGCTGACAAATCAATAGGGTTTTTAAATTCCATTCGTTTTACTAAATTGTTACTTACAAAAATTGGATTTGTTTAAAACCTCTTTCAGTGTTATTGCTAAGGGAAAAATCTCATTTTTATTGGCTAGTTTTTTTATTTTAGCATTAGTGAGAAAAACATTATCAGCTGCAGTCAAGTTCATATGCTTCAGGAGGTCTAGTGGGGGATGTCCCACAGGGCAGCATTGTTTGTTTACCATCCCAGTGTGTTGCTGTGTGATGTTCTCTCCCTGCAATCTGGACTGATGTGTAGCTGTCACTCCAATTCCTCACTTTTGGGCCCTGATTTACTCTGCTTCTCTGTGTGAATCACCCACTCCTTGGTCAGCCCATGCCAGGCCTCCTGCGAGTAATCGGTTCCTGACCTAGTGAAGAAATGCTTCTGGCCAGCCACTCATGGGATAGACTCGCAGCAAACACCCCTGGTCTCAGATGCAATCCCAGGAGCTGCTGCTTTACACAGTTCAGTGCTGTACACTGCACCTTGTAAACTCAGTTACGTTTGTCTGTCAGTTTATCAAAGAAATTGATATGCACCAGCTCTGTCACTCTGAGTGAAGTCTCTGCACACTCTCAATCCACATGCATTGTTTGAGATAAAACAGACCAGTTTGACTACAAGAGATTAATGTGAACTAAGGAGTTGGTCACAATTAACTTAAAAGGTAACTCGCACCCTAAACTAAGCTTAATATTTCAGTAGTTTTTCAGTCTGTGGTGTTCTCTTACCCACAGCTGGCTGCGATGCCTCTTGCAGCCAGGCTCTCCCTCCACCTGCCCATAGGCTGTTGTCAGTCCTTGATATTGCTCAGAAGAGGGATTCCAAGGCAGAGCCTTGAGACAAAGATGCCTCTTCTTTTAACAAGTTTCCTCACACCCTGGCGTCAGGTGATTGGCCATGTCTGGCGATGAGCATGATTTCTTCCACTTGAGCCAAAGTGCTCAAAGGTGCTTAGGCCAGTCCATTGTTCCTGTATGCATGCCTCTGTGGGGCGTAGAACCTCAGCTTTGTGCTTGTCTGCATCTATTCAAGCCATGTGAGACATGTTTGGGGATAGGACACAGCAGTTTCATATCTGTACATATACCTGACTTTGCAGGAAACCTGCCACCATAACAATAATGTTCAGTATGTGCTGAGCATTCCAAAAACACCTTACATGACATACTTTGCATTAGACAATGCACAGTCACACTACAAGGGTGAACGTGGGGTAGAGCATGTCACAGGCTAGAAAGAACTAGGAGTATGCAAAGGCTGTGCATAGTGTCTGTAGTGGGAGGGTGTGCCATGTTTGCTCAGCAATGATCCCTGCATCTGATTAAGGAGTGATTGATACATCAAAGAACCAGCAGTCTGGTTTGGCTCAGTATGCTAAATTTGGTCCTGTCTTCTGGGACCAAAAGGAAGTGAGAGTTTTATAGAGGGGGCTCCTTCTACCCATCGCCAGGGGAGGTTTTGTCTGGTTGTACCATCAGCCCTTATTATTCTTTGAGAAGATGCAGGCAAAGTTCCAAAAGAATCTGTGCTTGTATCCTCAGAGCAGTAGTTATTAGAGAAGGAGGATCGCATACTGGATGGAGCTTTAGGGTGGTCCTCTTGGAGGACTGGAACAATAAATTGTGAGGAAGATGATTTCCTTGTGGTGTGAAGGGGAGTGTATTAAAGATTAAAAACTGCCTTCTGTCAATGCCTGGAGTTGAACCCTAGATCCTCCACTTCTTTTTCCACAAGAGTTGTGTGTACTTCCAGGATTAGCTACCTTATGGAGTGGAGTCCCTTTGTGGCAAGTTATACTTTAAGAAGTTGACAGGCAGCTAGAGGTAGTGGATATGGGAGATTTGAGCTGTATAGGAGAACTACGCAAAAATGTAACTGTCAAAGTTAGAAACATTTTCCTTTGAATTGACCCTGTTGAATTATTTGTGGGTTGAGTTTATATCAATTAGTTACTGTCGAGAAACTTGGGTATGGAGATCTTGCATTTTGTGTGTCTAAAATTAAATGCTACTTTGGGAAAAAAAATCAAAATTTAATATTCTGCTTCATTGTCTCTGAACTCAGTACCAGATCCTGCTGCATGGGTGTTGGTACGAGGTGTTCGGAGGAGATCCAGATAACTTCCCAACTGAGTTAGATGGAAGAAATCAAGATGCCCTAACTCAGCCTCTTCTAGCTGAAGAGAGTTTAATGATGCATCGGTCACCTTCTTACAATGCCCTTGAGGATGAATCTCCTTTACATTCACCACCTCGGTATCCTCATCTTTATCTCCCTGGAAAAATCATACATATTGTAGAAGCAGCCAGCTCAAAAAGGTAAATGATCAGCATTATGCTTCTCTGAATTATTAAATTCAAGCTTCTCTTTACGTTAGGAACTGAGGCAAGAGCTCTGATCTCTCACCTATTCATGCTTTTATATTTCATATATATTCATGCTTCTCTGTTTCTTCTACCTACTTCTGACTCAGTGCTTCCTTTCACCCTTGCCCCTGAAACTGTGAACAACCTCCTCGTTCTTTGTCCCCTCCACTGAACACTGTCTTGTGACATTGCAGCTGCAATGACCAAAAGCCATTCTGTGTTGAATGCGTTCTTCTCATTTATGCCTTGAAACAGTGAACTAGGGAGGACAAGTACATGTTACATGTTTGGTACAGGTCACCTACTGTACAGCACCATATAAATCATCACAAACTATGTCGGTATTGCAGTGGTGACACTGATTGCTTTGATTCTTGTGGCATTACCATTGTTTGTCGTTGAGTGGGCACGTAATTATTGTCAAAGATGGTGTAATGTGTACGAAGGTATATCACCCATTATAGTGAAATGGGCTTATCCTAGCCATGGTGCAGTTGAGTTAATGGTACTACCGTTGCCATTACATGTTTGCCTCAATAACTGTAGACTGAACGTGCAAATCTCTAAGCTTCTGGCTCCTGTACTTAGAATTCTCAAACTGTTCCAGTAAGAAACTTGCTGCATCAGCGTCTCCCTCAAGTTGAAGCAGAAAGGAAACAGACAATCAAAGAGCCAAAAAACGGGGATTATGAAACTGCCAAAAGGGGAAGCATTTTTTTTTTTTTTGAGTTTTAAAAAAAGTCTCTTCCCTCCTTCCTCGCTTCCTACTCTGTAGGCCAGCAAGATCTCTGCCCCTTTGTCCATCCCTCCCAGTTTCATTTGGAAAGAGCAATAGAAAAAATGAGTGATTAAGAGAGAGCTTCCTTGTTGACCAGAAGAGAGGGGAGGAGAAAAATGAAGAAGGGAGGATAGAAGATAGAAGAAGGGACCAAACTCTTTTAAAACACTTTCAGCAGTTAGACAACCCACTGTCTTCTAGCTTTTTGGTTTCTTCTTTCAAAAACATTGATTTTTTTGAATATTTTTTGCTTAAAAATGCAGTATTGCAATAACTGGAGGTTGTTCCCAGTTGACTGGGTGGATAATTACTCTCCATAGCCAGGGCTAATAAACTCCACATCCTTCCTCCTCAGGTCAGACTGAGACACAGGAATTAGCTGAATATTAATCTCATTATAATACTTAATCTAATATTGGATATTAATAATTAGGAAGATGCACCCTCAACTTAATCAAATACATCACTTCATGTCCAGCACATGAAGTCCCAATGTGATTTTGATGTGTAGCTAATACACTTTTTTAAATAACCAGTTTTAAAGACTAGAAAAAGGACTTTCTGATGCAGAAACTGGCAAATCCTGGTTTAGTTTTATACTGATGGCAAATATGGAAAATATCATTAGCTGCTCATTGACGTTGCTAACTGTGTTCAACATTAGTTGGAAATTCCACTTGATTATGTAAACAAACAAACCGACAGACTTCATCTGCACAAATGTAAAAATAAAATATCTGTAACTCAGGATAAAAGAATGTGGGGAATAGGATTTTCAAAAGCTCTCAAATTTAGCTTACTTTTGATCTTACTGAAATTGTTTTAACATTGACTTAAATGGGAATAGAGTAGGCCAATACAGAGTGCTTTTGAAAACCCCACTTTTTTCTTCTAAGTACATAAAATATTTAGCAGTAGCTGAGTAAAGCTTTGTTTACAACCTTTAAAAATGTGTATAGGTTTTAAATGTATGAGCCATAAACTTTCCAAGATCTGCTCTGTATAGTGGACACTGAGATCAAACCTATGATATTCTGAATTGAAATATTTGTCTTTAGGTGGTGGTCTTCTGATGTTAAATATACAGCAAGATGGGCAAAAGAAACAGCCTTTAGCAATATTTTAATAAGTCCCAAGATGATAACGGATCATATGCCAGATGTTGTGCTCAAAGCCCTGAATAACGTGACTGAGGAAAAAGCATCTTGTATCAGCTGTCGAATAGAAGGGGACTTTCCCACCAATGTGGTATAACTATAGCTCCACCAGAACAGCCATATTTTTTCTTTGGGATTCAAGTATTCAGGAGACTAACCTCAGATGTAAGTGGTTTGTTTGTTTCTTAATATGCCTCAGATAGAAACTAGGAAGGAGGGAAGTGTCTTGATGACCATCATAATGCACAGGGCATTTTACTCTGCCAAGGTTCTTCAGAACTAAACATCACTAGCTAATTGCAATAAGAGTTAAAATGAATGTATTCAGGGCTCTGACAGAAGCGGATATGAGCTTTCTGGAAATGGAACAGTAAGATGAGGCTTAGTCAGATATGTCAATTCCTACTTTCATTCTACAGATGGAAGGATTCAGTTGAACTGAGAACACCACTCACACTGAAATTATTGAGCTAGTGGAGGAGCTATGAGACCTAAATTCTTATTCCAGCTCTTCGATGGACTTGCTATGTTACTTTGAGCACAACTTGCCCTCCATTGTGCCTGTTTCACATCTGTAAAATGAGGGTAGTACTCATCTTTGTAAAGCACTGAGATTCTTGGGTGAAAAGTGCAATGTAAAAGTAGTTAATATTTATTAAACATGGACAGGCCTAGTAGAAAGATTTGTACTAAAGGAAATTGGGTAGTGTATGCTGGTGTGGTTGCAAATCTATTTTAAAAAGGTTAAAAAATAAATGAAGTTTTCTTTTGTTTTTTTTAATTGCACTAGTTACCTTTGAAAATACCTCTATGGTGCATCATTCAAAGGCAATTTTTTAATGTTGGCTCTCGGTTTTAAAAATGCTGCTTGGGTATATGTGCAATATGGTTGTAACTGTTTACATTTTCAACCATAAAGGACTCACTTGTGCTTTTTTTTTTAAACTCTAGAATGTGGGACTGATTGTGCCCTCTTTACACTCGATCCCTCTGACTTTTACATTCCAGAGAGTGGTACTTGTAAAGGTTTCTTAAACAGTCCAGCTGAACCAGTTTTTCAACTTCACTATTGAATAGCTGATTAAACTTGGTTGCTTTGTACTGAGCAAGTGATCTTTTTGTAAAAAATAGCATATTTTGCTTTTCAAACAGTCCCTTATATACTTTTTTTTTACAGGGATATAAAGTCAGTGTTGTAGTGGGATAGTCTGATTTTGTTTGGGTGTTCACACTATGCACCTTTAGGCATGGACAAAATAAAATCATTAGAATTTGTCTATTTGAGTGCGCTCAGAAGGGCTTGTGTAAAATACAGGGCAGAATTTATTTTTGTATATAAAAAGCACTCCAATTTGTGGCTTGATAGTCACTTGCTTTAGTACATGTAGGGCAGCTGTCTCATACATAACCTGAGTGAAATTTCTGTGGTTCACAGAGAACACTCTTAACATTCCAAGGTAAGTGTGAAGTGTTAAGACTTTTGAAAGCTACTTGTATAGCCCCAGGAAGCTGACCACTGCTCTCTTACCCCCATTAGTCTTATAGGTGTGGTGTCTGTGTTTGCTGACTGCTCCTACTCTATTCTTGTCTGATAAAGTTAAATCTGTAGAGGCAGAACTGAAAGTTGCTGCAGTAAAGAAAATGAAGAGCAGAGAAAGGAAAGGGTAGATACGCCTGGAGGATGGCTTCCAGTAAGTGATGCTGACTGTGAGTAAAAGGCCCTGCTTGATACTTTTGCAAGCCTCCCACTTACATGAGCTGCACTGTTTTAAGAAAAGGTAGTCCTAGAGTTATACTCCAGCTGACTAAACTGAAATAGAGACATCTCCACAAAGGAGTTTGAAAGCATAGTCAGAGATAAAATGGTTCAAGTCTGTTTTCAGATCACAAGCATTAAATTACCATCACCAGAAGCTAGAACCAGTAGCTTTCTGTCACACCTGAAACAGATCAAGGCAACCTATAAGAATGCAATTTTATGGGCCAAAATATCACATCCTACAAAGAGCAAGAAAACTTATTAGAACCAGTAAACTTCTCTGCCCTGTTCTTAGGGATAAAATCTAGTTCTTTGGTCCCTAGTCTAACATGACATCTAGCAAACTAATTCATTAATTTTGAGGTGCAGGTGCTTAGATTACTGGAAGACAGCCAATTGCAAACCACTACCACCTGTCATGCTTGCTATAACTAGCAAGCTGTCACACTTTTGTAATAAAGATTTAACATTTACACACAAAATTCAAGCATTATCAATGTGATTCCAGAATTTATTAAGTCATACATGCAAAACATAGTGCTAACTGCATTAGCAAAAGATCAATGTAAAAATGTCAATTTTGCAACTTGATTTTTAAATTTTGTTCTAGTGGTTGAAAGGGCATTGTTCAACATTGTATTCTTGCCAGTGTTTAAGATGTACAGAACAGTGTTAGCACTAAGTTACAGAACCTCACAGACCCAAGTTACCATTACCAGATAAATCAATGTGATACACATGTAGGTGAGCTAAAGGACAATTGTCAGCACTAATAATGTTAGTGTTGGGGTACATAGCAAAATGATTGAGAAAGTAAGTTTACAGAGATCTAAAGTATAAAAGTTACTAAAACTTGTAAAATTGTTTCACATGATTTTTACACCTAATGTCTAGAAGACTAAAGAAAGCTCTTCAAAGCATGTATTTTACTGGATCAGACATAACAAGAAAATAAGGATATGCTTAAACTTCCTAATCTACAAAAAACACAAAATGCTAATATCAGAAAGGTTTTAAAATACAAGTTATATTGCTCAATAAGAAATTCTACAAGAAAAGCATTTACTAAGTATAACAGCTGGGGGAATGACCATTCAAACTTGTTACATGAATGCCCTACTTGAAAATAAATTCAAAAAACTTCTCTCTAAACACCAACCTCTCCCTTCACCTACTGCATATTTGTGACAAGTTAATTTTTACTGTTAATGACTTTACCTGTGACAAAAATCTATTCATCTTAATCACTCAGTTAACAATGTAGTGTAAATTGGTCTGTACAGTGTGACAATACTGTCTGGCAATATCACTTGATCAAACCAGATGTTTCACCTACCCATCACAATACAATGCTGTCAAGAGAAGTACATACACTTCAGTAAGAATATTTATTTTTAATCACAGCAGCAAGAACTAGATTATAACAGCCCTTACCAGTGATAAAGCATCTTTTACTGTGACTCAAGGTTGTCAGTCATATAGTTAAATCTCAATCATTTGTTTGATGCACAGGCAGAGAAAATGTTTAAAGAATACATTAGACTGCCACATTTTCCTAAGGAGCCTGTACTGTTATGTGTGTGAAAAACTAAAGTGTTTTGCATTTCCTACAGCCATTAGAGTCTTAAGGACAACAGTCTGAAACAGTTTAGTGCTTAGTGTTCCTAGCACAACAATGCAATTTAATTCAGCAGATAGTTTGGCAACACTTGTTTAATCTGAGTAAGAATAGGACTTTAAAAATAAGGCTTTACCTAAATTTCAGGATTTAACTTTTAGTAGAATTTGAAAAGCAGTCCTCCTACTTTAAAAAAATGAAACCATGAAATTGTTGATTGATTCGAAAATTTTATGGAAGAGAACTAATTTATAACAGAAGAACTTGGCATTGAATGTGAATGCTCCCTTGTTCTGAGCACAGCACAAAGGTTCAGAGTGGGGCTGGGGCAGGGTACATTTACAGCAGCAGACATTTTCTCTTCCTCTTCTTTACAGGAGGGGGGCAGAGAACTGCTCGAATAGCTTCATCAAACACTGTCTTGAGGCCTCGCTGTGTAAGTGCTGAGCATTCTAGGTATTTCACTGCACCTGTAGAAAGCCATAAGGTTTGAAGTTACAATGCTCTACATTGTGTCAATTATAGAAAACATTGCTTTTAACAGACTGCCAAAACCAGAAACAAGGGTAGTAGCTCCTCTTAACATTAAACAGTACGTCTTCTATACAATGAATTTTAGGTAGAGTCAGTGTAATTCAGTAAGAATCATACCAATCTCTTTTGCCATGGCAAGGCCTTGTGGATAGGTGATGGGAGTCAACTTCTTCTCCTTCAGCTTTTCAATAGTATCTTTATCATCTCTAAGATCAAGTTTGGTACCCACTAGAATGATGGGAGTGTTGGGGCAATGGTGTCGCACCTCAGGATACCACTGCAAAAAAAAAATGCAAATATGTACTTGTGTAGCAACTTTTATTTAAGACCCTCAGAGCATTTTACAAATTAAAGCCTTGCAAAACTCTGGTAAGATGCTTAGGAATGAGGGACAAAGAAAGAAATTAAAGGGAAGATTCCTTCCCTAACCACAACAAGATACAAGTGACAATTACTCTGTCCAGACATTAGTAATACTCAATGGAAATGCCCTTCATTCATTAGTTTGACAAGAGCATTGAAACTTTTGGGGCAATTTAATAGCACAAAAATTTCAGTGAAAGTTCAGCTGGGTTCAGGAGTGTAATTATGGCCACAGGTACCCCAGAACAGGTATACTGGATATTACCAAGATGGAAGGGTGGATGGGTGGAAGAAATGCCCTCCTCATGCTGTTCAATAAACTGTAAATTGTACAATCAATACATGTGCAAATTGAAATATCCCCTTGTTCACTGACTGAAAGCAAGATCCATTGAACACTAGGCATAAAGATAGGATCCAAAAGGGGACCTCTCAAGGCAGCTAAATTTTGGCTTTTTTTAACTTGGGCCAGCAAACATGGCATCCAACATTTATCATTGGAGACTTAACTCCTTTCTTATCCAGGACAGGAGACTTCTACAGGCTGAAAAAGCCTGATGCAGCTTTGCAAAACAAGAGGAGAACAATACATTCATGATAATACAGACCACCTGCTGGAGCTCTCCATCATGCAGAATGGATCATTTCTCCTTGCCCAGGGAAACGTGACAGGAATAAAAAGCTTCTGAATGCCAGCTGATTTTCTGGTTTCTCAAGCCAAGTGCAAAGCCTACATCAAATCTTCATCCACCACCAAAATTTGCCATTTTTGCCTACGCACTTTTCCAAATTCTTTGCTACCAAATATGTATTGAAAAGAGATCCCCATGCCACTCGACATCTTAAAACAGGATTATAAATGCCAAGATTTGTATATTCCATTTAGTCACTGCCTTGCATTTTATCACTTTCCTAAATGTATCAGTTTTGTCAGTTTTTTTCCTTACCATCAAATCAAGAAAAAGATTCTGGTTTGAAATGTAGCAGATGCACTGAACTGCTGAAAAGAGATCTCCGAACTTTTAAGATTAAGCAACTGACATGGCTGAAAGCAGCAAAATTCTGGACTTCTCCCATTGCACAGGTAAAATTGCATTGTTCAATCACAGAGAGAAGAGGTGAGTGAGAATCTTTTATTGGGCCAACTTCTGTTGGTGAAGGAGACAAGCTTTTGAGCTGCACAGAGCTCTTCTTCAGATCAAACTTGCAGAGACCTGAAGAAAAGTTCTGTGCAGCTCCAAATTGTGTCTCCTTCACCAAAAGAAATGGGTCCAGTAAAAGATAATACGTCACCATCCTTGTGTCTCTAACAGCCAGGGACCAACACAGCTATAATACTGCAAACAACATTGTTAAATCATGTAATTGAAGACACCTGCTAAATTCCAACATTCATGTGAATCAAGTTTTTCCTTTAATTCCTACAACAGTAAAGCAAAGAACACAGGCTGTGTGCTAAGAAACAACAGTATTTAGTCCCTCCAAGTAAAGAAGCAGACACTAGTTTACACTTACCTTAGCACGGACATTTTCAAAGGATGCAGGACTCACAAGGGAAAAGCAAATTAAGAAGACATCCTACAAAACAAATGTTGAGTTAGCCCAATACAGTAACCACGGGAGAAGAAACGATATCTATCATAAGATGGTTTCCTATTCAGCTATTGGAGGCATCTAGTCAGTAACTGCTAGAATAGTTATGCTAGCAGCATGTTAGCATTTCAAAATCTTACTCCCAACACATCAACTCTTGCTAAGCTATTCAGACATTGAAAAAATAACAGAACCTTTGAGGTGTCCATAAAAAAGTAGTAGTCACTTGAGTCACTAGAATTGCAGTCTCCTGTCTGGTTTTCAGATTAGACACGAGGAAAGGCCAAGTGATTTAAGCTTTAAATAATGTCCTGTGCTATTGTGCTAAGTGTCTGCTTAAACAGAAAGTGTTACTGCTCCATTACTTCTGAAAGCAAATCATACCAGAACTGGTATGAGGCAATGGGGTGCAATACGAGTATGTGAAATCACATCAGTGTGCCAGCTATAAATGACTACTTCTATATAAAATATTCTCAAACCAGCTAAGCAGACCTTTTCTTTCATCCAGTAAACAAGTTCCAGATCATTAATGTTGTGCACAGATTAAGTGACTCCTGTGTGAGTTATGAATCTATTACATATATAGACTGTTAATGTGAAACACTTTAGGATTTCCCTCTTCCCTCTCAGCTAGGATCAGACATATAAAAACCCCATCTTACTAGCACATTCCCTTCCTTGCTGATTGGACCAGGGAAGAAAGGCCTTTAAGGAGCTCATCCTCCCTTGCCTTCCTGTTGAGGGAGGGGTGAATTTTATTGCAAGGAAGTGACTGGGTGAAAAAACGAACATCAAGGGAAAGATACTGCAGGATAGGAAAGAATACCCAGAAGGTAAATGAGCAATTGGAACAGAATATAAATGTCAAAGGCTGATAAGTTTTCTATTGTGATTGCGTCTAAATTATTTTGATAAAGTAATTAAATTTGGTTAACTAGGAGATTAATTGCTAAATCTGGTCATCTGAAGATCACTGCAATCTTCCTACACGAATCTTACAACTGAACAAAGAATTTTACACAGCTCCAGCTTTCCTTGACCCACTTTTCATATAGGAGTAAATACAAATAAAAACACTAGTTCAATACAAGAATCAGAGGTATTTCAGAATGTTAGTTGATTGTGTTGCATTTCAAGGCTTTCTGTTAGGCCAGCTTCTGACATCTGCACTGCTAAGCACTTGCAACCCAGTCATTCATGCATCACCACAGCAAAATTTCCATAGCCAGGACACCAGGAGCAGAAAGATGGGCAATATCACATAATATGATACCATGGCCACTACTTCAGTTTTCCAATTCTACAAGTTTATAGCAATCTCTAGTTCTGAAAGTTGTGTGGGTTCACTTCCGCCTTTACAAAACATTTACAAATGTTTGAGGGTACAGGAAGTTCTATGGCTTATTTGCACTTTCAGGTGGCCCTTCTTTATTAAAAATCTAGTCCAAAATACAGGAGGAACATACATTAACTGCTTGTTATGCAAGGAAGACTGTACTCTTCAGAAAAGTATTGATTTTAAAAGGTCTGATAGTCAGGGGTGCTCAGACTTATAAAACAATAACAGTGTCCCAAAAGTTAAACTTTAAGTACAAAGGAACAACTATTGTTCAGTAAAATAGGGGCCAACTTATCA
Source organism: Mesoclemmys tuberculata (assembly GCA_007922155.1). Classification (NCBI taxonomy): domain Eukaryota; kingdom Metazoa; phylum Chordata; order Testudines; family Chelidae; genus Mesoclemmys; species Mesoclemmys tuberculata. The sequence goes on from ML675626.1 coordinate 17,959,170, forward strand.
CTGTGAGCAAAACATGGTAACAGAACTTGGAACCGAAGTTTATCGAAAGCTTTACATACGGCAATAGGTTGATCTTTCAGACTGGAAGTTAAATTGTTATCATTGGTTCCTCCAACCTAACAACAGTATAAGACAAATTAAGTTTAGGAGTAACTTTAATGTAAAGTGTGCTATTATGTGACCATTTCTTCCCAGAATTACTATTCCCATCAATCCTTACAATACAGCCTTACTTCTCAAAAGGATATCTTCCTTGGAAGTTATGGCTATTGGTCACCAGACATCTAGGAAAAAACCCTAGAACTATGTATTGCAAAGCTGTAGCTACTTATGTGATAAAGATGACTAGCAACAGCAAACAGCTTACTAAGTATGCTCGTATCTTTAAAAAAAAAAAGTTAAACCACACTGGAGGGGGGTTGACTTGGTGGACAAGAGTCACACAGAAAAAAAATTAGGTAAGAAATTTTCCTCTCATTCTTGTATCACATTTGCCGTTCCTCAAAAGATTTTCCAAACACTGAGAACAGACTACATTAAGGCAGTGAAGTTTAAAGTGTGAGTTAGTGTCAGACAGATACCAAAACAGTCTATAACTGAATGATCCATTGTATTGAGACGACAACATGCAGAACCTTTTTGCCAAAAGTTGCAACTGGCAATACCTGTATAGTTTAGTGCCTAATGAAAATATGATTTGATCAGGCTGCTGCTTTGTAGGTCTCTTCCTAAAGGCTATACAATTGTTCCACTAAAGTAGTTGACATAGCTCTCCTTCAATAGGCTTTTAAGCTATTAGGTGGAGAAAAGCTTTTTGCTATGTAGTATCAGAAGCAAGTTCTGATCCAGCTTGCTGCTGAAGTCTTATTTCCTCCAATTTTGGGATGGAACAGAGTAGATATTTTCCTGTGTTATTCAATAACCTTTTTAATGTTCATTTCACATCAATTATATCAAAGCTTCTCCTACAACTCCCCACACAGAGATTAAGCAGAATGATGGCAACAATATTCTGAGATACAGAAGACAGTTAATTTTAGATGTACACTTTGGGAGCACTCCAGCACAAACTCACCATAGAATCTTATACACTGTCATTACTGCCAAGGCCCCCTAACTCCAAAATTCTCCTTACAGATGTAAATACCAACTTAAATGCCATCCTTATATAGCAGGACTCAAGGATTTGCCAATCCGAGTTGTAATACATATGTTGTGGAAGCTTATTTGTCAACTGCAGAATGTAGTCACCCTTATCATGTAGTCCCCTTTCCCAGGTAGGAATGAATTTAGTCATAGCACACGTCTAGATTTTGGGGACATGGTGGAATCCTGTCAAAGTTTATTCATCCAAAGTTTCTCTTCTGTCTTCTACTGTTGAAAAAAGACTCAATTCTGGATGACCGATAAGAACTAAAATTCATGCTAAATTATTTTAAATCTTATTTCACTTTTATGCTTTTATGTAACAGAGGGTTCCTCCATTTTCCTTAAGTTCTGGAAAACTAAATGTTTGTGGATGCATATATCCAGTTTTGGTAGCTACAAGGATCTCTGCACCATCATGTTAGTACATCATGTCGTACTCCTGCAGCAAAACCCAGTGAATCCAACATTGTATTCACCATCAGTGAGGTGGGCAGACATCGTACTTAACATTAATGTAACGTCTTTGATAATTTGCATTTGATCTTGTGGGGTTTTGCTAGAATAACACTTCACAAAAGGATTAACTTCATTTTCTCCTTAAAAATGTCTACCTTTTCTATGAGCCAGTTCTTTAGACTAAAAAAAAAAAAAACTATCTAAGAGCATTTCTACACTATGTGAAAAGGAAGTTACTGCTGCATCAGCTTGGTTGCAGAGCAAATATTAACTTCTAACACAAGGTATTTATCAACTCACATTTCTTTTATTTACTGTAACTGATCTGTTGACTGAGTCCAAGCCCTAGAAATTTAAATAGTCTGAGGGCCCAGCAGGTTGACCAAATAGCCATTTTGTCCCCTGTACGCAGGCTTGGAACTTCATGGTTCAATGCACTTTAAAGATCTACTTTTCCTCACCTTTTGTGGATTCCCAACTAGCCGTTCTCCACCTTCTGATGCCATTTAGAAGAAAAAATAAAGTGCCGAGAGTCTCCTAAACAAGCTTAAGAGTTTCATTTCTTTTAAGTATCCCACTACTGCTCTGCATATGGAGGGTGCACAGATAACTGTTGGGTTTTCTTCCTGGCAGAAGCAGCGATTTCTGGCAGTTTTGTAGGGACAAATTTATATCAGGATAGGGACAGTTATAGCAGTCTCTGGCCTCAAGGATGAGAAAAAAACCTTATTGTGAGGATTGAAGACCATCACATATGACTGAACTACAAAGTTTAACTTGGAGTTCACAGAGTGAAATCCATCTTATTCAGTAGCTGTCAGATTATAAAAAATGCAGTAGTTTTGCATTTCAGTATTAGAGAACATGAAATAGTTTCAGACAGTTTCTAATGGCTAGTGATTACTATGAGAAAAGGAAAATAACGGAAAGTTTACCACTTTTTTCCTCACTGAACGACAGTTATGTCGAAAGTCTAGCTCAAAACACGACCACTGGGTTTGGCAGAAAATAACTTCAGGGAACTAGTATCTAAAGAGATCAGCTGAGCTACAGTGGCAGCTGCATTTGAGAGAACAGAGCAGACTACTTCATCTTCCATATGCAGGAGGAACAAGGCACAGTCTATACCAGGGATTCTCAAACTTTTTTTTGCTGGGATCCCCTTTGAAAATAATTCAGGATGTGATGACCCCTTCCCCCCAATGCCATGTCCCCATAATAACCTCGCGAACCCCTGAGGGGTCATGACCCCCAGTTTGAGAACCCCTGGTCTATACAGATTCAGGATTTAACTAGTTGCATCCACAAATACACTTCTAATTTTTATTAGACCATCCGAAGAAATGTATCCTAAATACTCTTGGCCTGAAGTAATTTAAGAGCTATAATATACCCCATGTCAACCCCAATAATTAAGAGCGTGCCTCTTTCACATTTAATACCACCTTCCAAATCAAATGAGAAGATGAATGACATCAAATCCTTAGCAATGAGCGTCAGACTACAGTCAAACAACATGCCCAGAAAACAAAAATAAATCTTGCTTTTGGCAGGGATGCTGACCTTAATCAACAGACTTGCTGATAAGACCATTCTATCAATCAAAATGGGGTTCTAGTCAATTGTGGGACTGCAACTGTACATAAAGCCAGTATGTCTCAGTGCACAGAAAATAAATACATGGGTGAAGGTTTCAACATCTATTCAATTGCAGACAGATAGAAGATCTGAATATTACAGTTATAGCATTCAGAGGGAACTAGCCAGAGTTCAGTTTTACCATTAAATTGATATATTAATATGATGAAGTGTTAAAAATCTTAGCATTATTCAAGAAAGAAGCAATTGAACATTTATATGCCTCTTTAAGCTATATACATGTGTTCAAATATCTCATGCTGTAAATCTTACTGTTTGTGGATAGGATAATGGACGTAATCTGTCATAATCCTCTTGTCCAGCTGTATCCCACAAACCCAGGTTGACTGGCTTGCCATCAACCATTACATTAGCAGAGTAGTTGTCAAAGCTACAAAATTAAAAAAAAAATAGTTTAAGTGTTTCCTGTGAAACAAGCCAATAAATATATCTTACAGTAAACTACAAAGGCTGAGATCTTTTGTGAAGTCCTAGTCACAAAGATTGCAGATGAAAAGGTCAAACTCTAGTCCACTTATCTCTGCCATCACATGTAGTCCCAGTACATATTGACTAGTAGGCAGAGTGGAAGTGAGCTGACAAAAAAATGCACAATAAATACTTACCACATGGATACCACCACATATGACAAATACCAAATATAAAAGTTAACCTAAGAAGCCAAAAATACTTTAAAATAAATCTAAATGCTGAGTTAAGCTTTTATTAAGCAAGAACTAAAAGGTGATGTTTTCAGCTGATTTACACAATTAAAAACCACCACTATCAATGGTGGCTAGTCTGCAGGCTGTGACATAAATTAGTTCATAAGGTTTTACTGATATACTTACACGGTGGGTATGTATTCTCCAGGAAATGCATTGGTTGTGTAACTGATGAGTAGGCATGTTTTACCTACAGCACTGTAAAAGAGAAAGTTTATTCAAAGTTAAGTGCTCTTTCTTGCATGTGTGGGAGAACAAATAACCTTCGACAGACACAAAGTTTCATTTTGCCATTTAAAGAGAGATTAAGCTGAAACTTGAATTGTCAGTGCTCAATGTTTTGAGACTGTGGCTTTCTAATGGTAAACAAACCAGTCAGAAGATACACTTAAGCTTTTCAGTGGTGGACAGATACAAAATAATAAGCATCTTCTAAAATATGAACAGGCAGTAAAAATTACTGGACTGTGTTTGGATTTTAACTATAAAGGTCCTATGTCTTAATCAGACAACCAATTTTTGCTGGTCATTTGACCAATTTCACTCACTGAACAGTTTTCTGATTGATAGTTGTCACTAGCACAATGCCTTGATATTTCATAAAATTGAAAGGAATATCTCCCCTCACCCTTCATACAACTCAAAGACGACTTGTTATTCCTTTTATATGACTCAGCCATAGTTTCCTTATACCAGTTAAGAAACTCTAGTAGAACCTCAGAGTTATGAACACCTCCGGAAAGTAGGTTGCTCATAACGCTGAACAAAACATTATGGTTCTTTCAAAAGTTTACAAATGACCATTGACTTAATATAGCTTTCCATTTATTTTAGTAGTTTACATATAACAGTACAGTGCTGTATTTGCTTTTTTTGGGGTCTCTGCTGTTGCCTGATTGTGTACTTCCAGTCCCAAATGAGGTGTGTTGGTGACCAGTCAGCTTGTAAATCTGAGGTTCTACTACACTGCCAATTTCTTTTCAAAATGCCACACTATAGTGTCTGGGAAAACAGGAGTAGCAGGCCTCACCGGCATCTGCTCATATGGCGGAATGAGATTCTGTATGCAGGATCACTTCCTTAGAAACCCACATCTCATGGAAAACTCATTTAGCAACAATTCCATCCAAACATTGAACCCCGGTTACACAAAGATCATCTCACAAATAAATAAATAAATAAATAACTTGAGATAATTGTGGGGAAAGCCTGTGCTCTGAATTTCTTTGAGAGCTTCATTGCCAGCTCCCTTCTCTCCAACATTACCGAAACTCAAATATTTAAGGTACATAGCTGATCTTTAGTACAAGTTTCAATTAACAAGGGTAGGGATAATCAACGTTGGACTAAATAACATTGTTTCTCTTTTTTAAAAAAAGAAAAGTTGCATAAAAATTAGGTTTCCAATGCTTAGGAGTTCATCTGGTCCTAATAATGGTTCCTCTTTTGAAGAGTATAATCCTCTGACATTACAATATTTTCCAGAGGATAACTAGTTAGCTGCTGCAAAGATGATAGATTATGTTCTTCCTCACACTTACTCCTCACTTGAACAGATGAGCTTCTATACAAAAGGCAGATGTTTTGGACAATCAGTATTTGTTGATAAAACAAGACATCAGCAGCATTTTAATCCTTGCTGTGCTTACAAGTATAACCTCCCATAAATATTCGCCCATGACTCATGCAATTCTTACACTTTGTGCATCTCATATGGGTAAGAAACTCACGAAAGCCAGGTTATCTGCTGTAAAGTCTTGCCTTAGTACTTAGTTGCTACACAAGAAATCCTAGCAGCTAATCAATACTACTGCTAAAAATATAATTTAGCTTTTGCATAAGAAAAGAGACTACCACAAGGATTACAAAAGGATTTCAGTCAGGGGTCATAATATACATAGGCTTTCAGGTTCTAAAACGAGGAGTTAATACCTGTGGCAGTTTTATCATAAGATATTTACTATCACTACCACCCTCCCGCATTTTGTGTTTTGTGGAAGCATCTACTTTAATGTGGATTTCCTCTTTTCCTTTCAAGGGTACAAAGACTTTGAATATTTTTATAAACTTTGCAACAGTCAACTTATCTCTTATGATTCAACAGATGAAAACAGGTTAGGTAGACCCTGTGCGTTGTCAGAGCTAGAAGTTACTGTGTACATCACAACTCTGCCTGCAACAGGTTTCTCCACAACACTTTCTTAAACAAATTCAATAATACTTTGTTAGTTTGACAGGCTACTCAATTGTTCTCAATGACTGATAAAACTAGAACCTTCAGAGAGGCAGTCATGATCTGCCCATACTAGTGCCTGTCTGGGAATTTATCACACATGTCCATTTGTAATTTTTAACTGTTTCTGACTCAGTGGCAGGTTGGCACAAAGCATGATGCTCAATCTGCTGTAGCTTTTTGTCCCATCTAATAAAGATTTTCCTCACCACTGATAGAAAGTCTTATAATTTGATTATATAAATAAACTGTTCACTCATTTTGAAGCAGTAAGGAAAGTCTAAATTTCAATTGATCTTCTGCCATATTAGCTGCAATTTTCATCCTGAGATCTCCATTGTGTCTTATGCTCCTCTACACCTCTAATTTATGGCATTTAATTCTGTACTTGGTAAACCTCAGTTTTGCATATTTTACTGTAGCATATGTATTTTCAGGTGGCTTTACAGATGTATGCAAAAAAGTGGCCTGGGAATTTGTCAATCAGGAACACATGAAAGAAACTGGGAGCTGCTTTAGGATTAAAATTTAATAATAGTGAACCAAGCATGGATTATCCCTGGCAGCCAGTAAATCCTTCCTTCAAGGATTCATTCCAGTGGCATATTGAGAAGAGGAAACAGTTGCAGATTATCATTAAGAAAAGAGGTAGTAAAGTTGCATCCTTCCTGGTAGTCCTAAAAGTTTAGTGTTCCCAGCATACAATGGAGAAGGAACAACGAGGTGTATTTAAATAAAAGGAAAGAGGGGTAAAGTCTAGTCAGTCTAGCTCAGGACTAAGAGTTGTTACCTGGCAGCTCTGTGTTCTTGGGGAACCAGGGCGCAAAACCCCTACTCTCTCTCTGGCTCACCTGAATCCCCCCCAGCCTCTGCCTGAACCAGAAACAAAAGCTATGAAAAGGCTGTGGGAGAGACACCTAAAACCCTCCAAACAAGGGTGATAGGATTAAGACAACTCCCCATGCCTCATCTACATAGAAGATGTAAAAAGAGGCATCTCAATTAGCACATTGAATGGAGAACTGGAGCCTCATTTACATCGAAGATGGAACAAGAATTAGCATGAAGAATGGAGAACCAAGCTCCAAAGCAGGAACCACACTGAACTCTGGGATTGGCAAGGCAGGGACGCACTGCATGATGGGAGATCTCGGCTCTTGATGTAAATGAACTTACACCTACACCCATCCAGCTCCATAGTTATCAGACCATTTTAGTTACTGATATGCAAAACAATCTGCCTGGTTGCATTGTGTGCTTCCCCAAGGAACATTGACCATAGCTGGGCGTGATCAGCTTCTATTGTCCAGCATAGAGAAAACCACTCTGGGGTACTTCATTGAGACATTTTACCCACAAACAAACCTAGTTCTACAGAAAACCCCTACCCAAGTTCAAACCTCTGCTCTCTCTTCTTCTGATGCTTGGACCCAAATGCTGCCTGCTTCCCCATTTCCTGACTGATCCTGTTGTGGGTTTTGCCTCTCTCTCAAGTGCTCCTGACCCTAAGCTGAACAGCCTGTCTCCTGGGAACTTCTGAGCTGCAAGGAGTGGTAAGATTCTTCCCCCCACCCAATTTTCCCCAATTCTCTCTCTCTCTCTCTCTTTAATCCAGGTATAACTTTCTACTTTTGTAATCAAGCCTGGGTTAGCCTTCTCCAATACCCCTACTGTAATTTTGTTGTATTATAAGTGTTAGATTGTTTCTCTCTCCTTGTATGGCATCACTATTAGTATCATAAGTTTTATACACCTGGCAATAAACTATTGTAATCAAGCTGGTTGCCATTTTCTCTCTAAATGCATTTACTCCTTTGTGTTCTTGGCTTCCTGACCTTGCTCTGCAGCAACGCTTCTTTTACCTAAGATCCCTGGAGTGCCCAAAATCTTATGGGGTTTGCTTATCAAGGGGGTTACTGTTAGAACAATTGTGTTGCAAAGAGGCATATAAAGTGGGCAGCTGAGAAGTGCTGCTCTGCATAGCCTACGGAGTCCAGGGGCGCATAAGGGTGACAGCTGAAAGTGCTGTTTGACCCAGCCTGATTGAGTCCAGGGGCCATATAAGGGAACAGCTGAAAAGTGCTGTTTGGACCCAGCCTGCTCATAAGTGTGCTCCATTCTGGTGTGGTGCAACGGGCACATAAGGGTGACAGCTGACAGTGCTATGTCACTCAGCTTGCTGAGTTCAGGGAAATAAGGGATCAGCGAGACTGCTGATAGGTCGGTCTGCTCAGATGCACTCAGTTAATCTGGAGGGGGTTTATTTGAATCCGGGGTTGGAGGAACCCAGCCCTGAAAACCTTAGGTCGTGCAAGATAGCTCCATTGGGAGGGGGCTTGTAGCCATATGAACACACAAGTAACAAGCAGCACATTAATAGAATCACACCCCTTCCAGGACAGTAACCCTAATAAATAAGCATACCTCAAAGTGATGGGCAAATCTGGTAACAGAGTCAGACTCCCAAATTCTGATCCTAGCTGTAAGACAATGTCCTTGAACAAATCAGACCCTTTTTCAGTTTTCCCAACCCATAAAGTAAGGATAATTATTTACCTCACAAGGTTGTTCTGAGGAATAATGTTTGCAAAGTGCTTTTAAGATGAATATCACTAAGTATTAAATATTATAAATCTTTGTACACAAATTGGGAGTTTCCAGGTGTTTTACAGTAAACCAGCATCTCTGAAAACAGGAGCCTGTTGTATCATTTTAATATCATTAAATCAATGGGGGTAGTCTTAGACTTCTATACCTGTAAGAGTCTGACAGTCCAGTATATTAGCACTTCCAAACTGGAAATTGTAAAGAGCATGTATGACCCTAGGCCTTTCAGAGTGCCACGGAATAGGAATACAATAGGTACAGATCATAAATAAATCAAAGCTTTAAGACCTAGAAATTCTGGTGCATCAATGCCCCATATTCTACAGGAGGCTCCTTAGGACTTGGAGGCAATACTGTCTTAAGATTCCAGAGCATCTTTCACCTGGTGCCCTATTCTTTAAAAGTTCCATAAGACATCTATAAGCATAAACAATTTGAACAGAAAAGTTAAGACAATTGGTTAATAGATACTGAAAACTAAGACTATTCCATTCAATATTTGCAACAGTGAATGAAGAGAATTCTCCACCTTCACATATTTCTCTTCCATCCACTATGCAGGGGGAATGGTGAGTCTGCTGTGGTTATTCAAAGTACCCAGGGAAGGAGGTGGTGAAAGATTTCATCCCAGGCTTGAAAGAATTAAAAGAACTGCCTGCTGCTACAAAGCCACACAACAGTCAGGCACAGTCATTATATCAACAAGAAAAAACAAGTTCAACAGCTCTGTGTTTCACACTTATTCCATTCTAGGTTTCCTGCCTCTTTAGCCTCTTGGCTCTCTGCCTTATGAATCAGATCTGTACAGTTACCAACCTCAGAAAAAAATCTTTAATATCTACCTTAGATGTAATGTAGGATACTACATCAATTCCTCATCTCCTGCTTCAATATTATATTAATACTCTTCTCTGCAAAAAATAACTTGTGCCAATGCTTTTGTACCAATTCTCATCTTCAATAAGAATGTCTTATAATCAATATTCAAGTAACAGAAAAGTGTTCTCTATATGCTGTTGCACCCTAGACAATCTTATTTCTCTGCATAATAAAATAATTGAGCGCGCAACACTTGCTGTCTTTCACTCCCAAACAATCACAAATGAGGTTAGCTTGTAAATTAACACGTTATTATGATCTTATATACAATTTGTTACACTTGTTTGCTCTTTATTCATCACATTTAACAAAAAGTTAAGAGGAAAAAATTGCTAAGAACATAAGAGCTGCCATACTTGGTCACACCAATCTAGCCCAGTATCATGTCTCCAACAATGGCCAGTACCAGAGCTTCTGAGAGAGTGTACAGAATAGAGTAATGCTGGAGTGATACACTCCTGTCTTTTGGCAGTCAGAGGTTGAGGGCAGCCCTAAGCATGGGTCGCATCCCTAACCATCTTGGCTAACAGCCATTGTTAGACCAATCCTTCATGAACTTATCTGGTTCTTTTTTGAACCCAGGTAGATTTCATTCTTTCAGAATATTTAATGCACAGACAAAATATTAATTTTAACTAAAAATACATTATTTTAGACTAAGGACTAAGATGTTCATTTAAAAATCAAAGTTAATTTACTCTTCCATCATATTCATGTAAGCTAAGTGAAAAAATTATCCTTGTTATTCCTACCAGTCTCAATGAATTACAGCACTATAAGTGTCTGTAAAATGTACCAAGACATCATTCTTGTGTAGCACAAACAATAAGAGCAAGCCAGGTATCTGACATGAATTTTTAAATCCAACATTATTTGTTAAGTCATTTTAATTAAATCTTAATGAAAACTAATCTTTCCTAAATAGCATGATGAAAACCACAGTAAACGACACAGGGCGGATAGTGATTTCTTCTAGTTGTACTTACGCTCCTTAGTCTATCTACCCAAGGTTGTTGTGATGCCCAATTATGCTTAGACTACACTGGGATTTTTGTTTCTATGAAAAAAAATCCAACTGAATAAGACAAGTCTTGTTTTCCAGCTGGCCTATGATTCTCCCTGAGTTCTGACATACAGTAAGAAAAAAAAAAATGCTTCCAAGATGCTGGGAAGAGCTTCCCCTTTATGGCGTTTACTCAGCATCATTCATCACTAAAACATGTCAAAAGGGTCAAACATACAACACACACCTTCCAACATGTTCTTTACAAAGGAAGCCAGCAGCTACGCATAAACTCGGGCTCCACCCAGTTACAAATAGCATCCAAAAGTTATTTGAATTATAATAGCAGGACATGCAAAGTATCATAGATGTACAGAGTTCTTTACAGACAATGAATATATGACAGGTTGCTAATTTTTTGAATTGCAATAGTTCCTACAGGCTCTAGTTAAGACCAGGGACCTACCATACTAGGTAAATATATAGTAAAATACAGTCCTTGCCCAGCAGAAATCACAGTCTACTCTGAGTTTATAAACTACATTTTAATCGTTGGCTGTAAAAGCCTAGATCTTTCGAAACACAACTATTACTGCCAGTGTTTGTCACTGCTATAAAGAAGTCTTTTAAAAAAGACGTTAGAGCTCATAGACTCATAGACTCATAGGTCAGAAGGGACCAATATGATCATCTAGTCTGACCTCCCGCACAAGGCAGGCCACAAAACCCTACCCATACACATTTATAACAACCCCGAACCCATGACTGAGTTATTGAAATCCTCAAAAGTGAGATTTGAAGACCTCAAGCTGCAGGGAATCCACCAGCAAGCGACTCATGCCCCATGCTGCAGGGGAAGGCGAAAAACCTCCGTGGCCCCTGCCAATCCGCCCCGGAGGAAAATTCCTTCCCGACCCCAAATATGGCGATCAGCTAAACCCTGAGCATGTGGGCAAGACTCACCAGCCAGCACCCAAAAAAGATTTTTCTGCAGTAACTCAGTTCCCATCCCATCCAGCATTCCCACAGACCATTGAGCAGACTTATCTGCCGATAATCCAAAATCAATCGCTCAAATTAAACTATCCCATCATAACATCCCCTCCATAAACTTATCAAGCTTAGTCTTAAAGCCAGATAAGTCATTTGCCCCCACTACTTCCCTCGGAAGGCTATTCCAGAACTTCACTCCCCTAATGGTTAGAAACCTTCGTCTAATTTCTAGTCTAAATTTCCTAATATCCAATTTGTACCCATTCGTCCTCGTGCCTATATTAGTACTAAACTTAAACAATTCCTCTCCCTCCCTAACGTTAATCCCCCTGATATATTTATATAGAGCAAGCATATCCCCCCGGAGCCTTCTTTTGGCCAGGCTAAACAAGCCAAGCTCTTTGAGTCTCCTTTCATAAGGCAGATTTTCCATTCCTCGGATCATCCTAGTAGCCCGTCTCTGAACCTGTTCCAGTTTGAATTCATCCTTCTTAAACATGGGACACCAGAACTGCACACAATATTCCAGGTGGGGTCTCACCAGCGCCGTATATAACGGCACTAACACCTCCTTCTCCTTGCTGGAAATACCTCGCCTGATGCATCCTAAAACCGCATTTGCTTTTCTAACAGCCATATCACATTGGCGGCTCATAGTCATCCTGTTATCAACCAATACCCCAAGGTCCTTCTCCTCCTCCGTCGTTTCCAACTGATGCATCCCCAACGTATATGTAAAATTCTTATTATTAATCCCTAAGTGCATGACCTTGCACTTTTCACTATTATATTTCATCCGATTACTATTGCTCCAATGTACAAGGTAGTCCAGATCTTCCTGAATAGCATCCCGGTCCTTCTCCGTGTTAGCAATACCCCCCAGCTTCGTATCATCCGCAAATTTTATTAACACACTCTCGCTCTTTGTGTCAAGATCAGTTATAAAAAGGTTAAATAAGGTCGGTATAAGTTTTACATTCAGTTACTTTAAAAGTATCTTTACTATATAATTTTAAAGTAGGAAAGAACTGCTTGAACTATATATGACAAATCTAATTAGTGAGTGGGGAAAATACTTTTGTCCCTTGCTAAACCAAGTGTGGTTTAGAAGAAGAGGTGAGGAATAAGGGAATAGCCCCATAGTAACTTGGGGAAGGGACCATCTCTTTGTCAGCATCAAAATAGAATGCACACCCTTTCACATTAATGTACATGGAAGGCCACTCTTTTTGTGAGCATGAATACTCACTATCAAATCACTACCCGGTCATCCACCTTTGGGATACCTGTCCACTCACTAGCATCCATTTACTGCCACATGAACCCTGAGCTTAAGGGCACCCACCATTCACCAACAACCTTAGGAGAGCTTATGTCACCCATAATTTCCTAGCAGTACTAAAGTGATCTCCCATCCCCCCAATTTGCCAACAGGAACAGAAGGACCACCACCCCATCACACATACCCACCCCTGAGGGCTCTACTTCTACACCAACTGCAATACCGATCTCCCCACACCACCCACAGCCCTGAAATGACCCGCCAGCACACATACAGAGTACCCGCACACACGATTTCGGGGGGACGCTAGTGTCTAGCACTAGCCTGGGGATCCCTCAATTTCTTCCACAGTTATTTACACCAACATCTACTTCAGAATATCCCGTACACGAAGCCCGGGGAATTGGCACTGGGACTGTGTGTGGAAAGCCTGGGGGGGGGCAAAGTGAGGCCCCCGTGGAGCAAGGGAGAGGCCCGCCCCAGCAGCACACCCCCAAACGGGGGGGAAGAGACCCACGGGGGGAGGGGCGGGGACAAGCCGCCCCCAAAGAGGGGGGGGGAAAGACCCACGGGGGAAGGGGAGGGGACGAGGCGCCCCCAAAGAGGGGGGGGGAAAGACCCACGGGGAGAGGGGCGGGGGGAGGCGCCCCCAAAGAGGGGAGGGGACGAGGCCCGCCCTGGCGCCCCCAATGGGGGAGGACGGAGCACCGGGGAGGGAGAGGCCAGGCCCGGCCCGGCCCTCCCCCCCGAATGGGGGAAACCGGGGAGCGGGGGGCGAAGGGGAGGGTGTGGCCAGGTCCCCTCCGGGGAGGAGCCGCGGCGCTCCGAACTCACCCGTCTCCCACCACCACACACTTGATGGCCTGCATCGCGGCGGCTCCGGGTCGAGGCCCTGCGGCTCGCTGGCTGGGGCGGGCGGGAGGGCGGTGAGAGTAGGGGCCTGCACCAGCTCCTGGCCGCCTCCGCCCTCAGTGCCTGGAAGCGGGGACGAGGCCGCGGCCACCACCCAGGCGCGGAGAGCAGAGCGAGCGGCGCTGCGGGCAAACAGGAAGCAGCCGCTCCGCTCACATCCGGCCTCCCCCGCGGCGCGCGGCCCCCGCTGCCCCGCCTTCGGAATCGCTCGGCTACCCCCGCCCGGCCGGCGGGGCAGCTTCGGCAGCGTTCGGGCAGGCTCGGTTCTCCCTGCCGAGGACAGCCCCGCCTTCGGCCGCCTTCGGCGACGCGCGATTCGCGCCGGGCGTGGCTTCGGCCGTCTTCGGGACTGTTCGGGCGTCACCGCCCCAAAGTAACGGCCTCGGGCACGCCCGCTGTCCCTTCCCTCAGCCCGGGAGGGGCCGCCGCCGCCGCCATCTTTGTGCTACTGACCTAGTGGTCAGGGGACGGCGGGGGGCGGGGGCCGAGCCCTTCTCGCTCCTGCTCGGCTCTCCTCGCGCCTCCTGCTGAGCCCTGAGGGCCTTAGCGAGACCATTGTTATCGGTCCCGCCCTCCTGGGACGTGGGGTCCTGCTGTGGGACCAGCTCACAGCTTTGGGGAGACAAAAAGCCGCCACGTGAGGGCCTCGTACCTCAGCGCGGGGCCCTAGGGCACACACCCCTCTGTTACAAGGGAGCCTTCGCGTCACTGAGGCGGTGTCAGGGCCTGACGCAGGGCCCCCAGTCACTAGGCCTCCCTGTCACGAAGGCCCAAGGGGAGCCCCTTCATCAGACGGGTCCCTGTGCATCAGTGCGCAGTGGCTGTCGTGTCAAAACAGCACCTCGGGAACAAAAAAGCAACCTCACGCTGTTCCGTCATGATGCCCTGAGGTTGTCCTGTCACGTCACGACATAACATCACACCACACCGTCCCTGAGACGTTACTACGTTTCTCGCCTGACGTTCAGAATTGAGTTAAAAGCGTGTTAATAACAAAATTGAAAATCCCAAGAATGTTAAACACTTATTACAAATCCTTTCCCCTCTCGATTGCTCTAGTTTCAGTCTCTTGCGTCCCTTTAGATCTTCAGTTCTCCAGAGGGTCCTTCAGCAATAACAGGGAAGTCAAATCCTGATGGGCCTGATTTTCCATTGCCCTACAACTCTTTCTAGCCATTTCAGCAGATGGAGAAGCCACAAAGTCAGTGGACATGCTCACCCGGTAATATCCGGACATTAGGATCTACCCATTTCTACTGCAAGGACTTTATCTGGGATGTGGTTGAGGGCAGAAGTGTTGCCAGAGTGCCACTGTGCTCCAGTTATTCTTGGCTACTGCAACAGCCTATAGGCTATGGGCAGCTGAGAATAAATTAGCGCAGATCTCAGGCTGATGTCTCAGAACATGGAAAAGTGCAAAGGGCAGGTAAAGCCACCTTTGCTCTCCTCCCCCACTTCCTGCGCTGGGTGTAGGTTATCCAGTGTGGGTAATTAGACCCAATATTTTTAATGTGAAAAACAGAAACAACAAATTTAAAACATCTAAACACCAACCTGATAATCTGCAAATGTGGACATTTACAGTTATATGTATAACTGTAGTTACAAACACAATATTGTACATATAGTAGTTATGTACAAAAGTAATGGAGATACCACGATTCCTTAAAATCCCTCTAGGGTTCTGAAAATATGAACCATAAACCTGAGGCTTGCATCAGAGCCCTAGTATAGATTTATAATCTGATAACCTGTCTCCCTTCATCTATTACATTTTTCAAAAATATAACAAATATAACAAATGTAACAAAAATCTTAGCTTTGAAGATGAAGTTGTTAAAAATGTTTCAGAAACTATGTCAATGTTTCTATTGTGCTGGCACTACAGCACCATGATTATGTGGGCGGGGAGTGGCAGGATAAACATACTGATGCAATACTGGAAAGTTTTACACATTATGGAAGAATGCTAGGATTATGGCGATAATAATCATTTGCATTTTTTTGCATCTTTATTCAAGAATCTCACCATTCTTTCATATATATTATTAGTTCATTAATAAAACCATACAGCACCACAGTAAGGTAGATAAGCATTATGACACCCATTTTGCAAATGGGGGAATTGAAGCACAATTAAGTGAAGCAAATCTCCCTGACAAAGTCAGAAATAGAACATATGAGTCCTGATTCCTAGATACATGCTCCAACTTTTAGATTGCACTTTTCTAGGCACAAAATTAAAAGTCTGTGTTGCCACCATAAAGCTGTTTTCAGGAGAAATACAGTGTAATTTAAATTCATAGCAATTTGAAATTAAGAGTTTGACTGGGTATTGAGTGGTAATTGATTTTACAAGAAGCAAACTTATTCACAACGTATTAGAGGGAAAGAGCTAGTCTTTAGTATATAAATTATTAACTCAGTTAATTGTATTTATTTATTTTATAAAAATAGTTTAAAGGATTTTCTCTCACTGGGGCAGTGAAAAATTTGAATTTGTAGGTGTTTTCAGTCACATGAGAGTTAAAACAAATGGCTCGCTTAAATACATTGCATGCAATTAGGGCTTGATTCACTGAAGTCAATGTCAAAACTCTTACTGACTTTAATAGTGCAAGGTCAAGGCTTTGTTGTTCATGGAAAGAAATAGGTGAGCACAGGATGCTCGGGGTTAAGCGGATCACCATATTTGGGGTCGGGAAGGAATTTTCCTCCGGGGCGGATTGGCAGAGGCCCCGGAGGTTTTTCGCCTTCCTCCGCAGCGTGGGGCATGGGTCGCTTGCTGATGGATTCCCTGCAGTTTGAGGTCTTCAAATCTCACTTTTGAGGATTTCAATAACTCAGTCATGGGTTCGGGGTTGTTATAAATGTGTATGGGTAGGGTTTTGTGGCCTGCCTTGTGCAGGAGGTCAGACTAGATGATCATATTGGTCCCTTCTGACCTATGAGTCTATGAGTCTATGAGGAGTGGGTGTTCAGGAACCCGTTCCAGGGTTCTAGTTCTAGCTATGATGTTGGCTTTCTCAGTGGCATTGGACAAGTCACCTAGCCTCTCTGCCTCCATTTTTCCATGTGTAAATTGGGGATAGTAATACTTATTCAACTTTTTTAGGATTAAATAATTAATATTTGTAAAGAGCTTGAAGATTAAAAGAGCTAGAAACAATTAACGGAGAGCGGTTTGTTTTATTTTGTGTTTAATGTTTTTCCCTAAATGACTTCGTTGTTTATCTTAGTAAAATTATTACTGCATACCACCTACTTTTAGTTTAGCTAGATTACAGAAGCTAACTATCTTCTTACTCAAGTGCAAATACAGAGTAACTGCATTGAAGTCAGGGGGCCAGGCTGATGTAAAACTGGTGTGAAATCAGAGTCAGGCTCACAGAACTTAAAATCGCAGACAGACATTTTAAACACAATTGATCTCCTGAATCTTGAGAAACTGAAGAAATGCAGTAGAAGCTGACATGTAAAACATTTAAATTTAGCACTCAGTCTGTTATAGGAGAAAAATATCCTAAAATATAAAAGGAACTATGACTTTTAAATGTCAACACTAACTACAATAGAGAGGAGAGACTGAAAGATTGTGAAAATAAAATTTGAGGAAAAATATTTTCTGAAATAAGTAATAAAGAAACTTTGTAAACCAAATGTATCACGTTCATGTAGTATTAACATGGGTGGTTTACATGGTGTTACACATATAACGGAAACAGGTCCTTTCCCTTCTTCAAATAAATTCTGATAACCACTTCCTCCTTTAGGTATTTCAGTTATGACCACAAACCACTCTGTGTTTGCTCACTGTTGTATTCATTTATACCTTCATGTGCTGATCCAGCATGCACTAGTTTTTGCTCCTATGAAGGCATTGGCAGGCAATGGGACTACTCATAATACAGTACTACTAAGCATTGTATGTGATGGTAAGCTCTTTGAGACAGAGACTTCTTTCTAGGTTTGCAAATAGTAGGTCTGATTCTCTGCTATGTTACTTCATTGTATGACAAAGTAACTCCATTTAAAACAGGTGTAGTATTGAGCCCCTCATCTATTGTAAAGTATCATGTATACTTATGGTGCTATAAATGTAAAAATAAGAAGGAACTGCTAGAGGGCACGGTTCTGTAAGGTGCTGAATCCCTTCAACTTCTATTTGTATTAAAATCAATGGGATTAAAGACATTAAGTACTTCCCAGAATTAGATTCTATAATACTAAAAGAAAGAATAAGGGTTTAATCCTGAAGTAGTCCAGTTTAAAGTGTATAGTCTTGTTGCCTTCAATTGTCCAAATAGTCTTCAGTGGGACTCACATGAGTAAGTACTGAAGGCTAAGAGCTGTCAATGGGCAGTCTGATTTTTTTTAGAAATTATTAGGATTTCTTTCTCTCCAGATTAAATGTAGAGCAATCAACAAAGCTTGAGGCTGACAAGGACCAGAATCTACTGTGGCAAATTTAATCTAAGACAGAAACATAGAGTGGCTAAAAATTAAACTGTACGTCCCTTTATCTCACTGCACTACTGTTCAGCTAATGCACATAAAAGCTACTAGCCTTTGTTCTTGGATTGGAGAGCAAGATGTTTTGACAATAAATAGATATGGTAAATTGCAAAACCTACATCAGAGTAAGACCAGAAACCAAAATACATTATTCTTCATACAGTATAACTTCAAGAAGCAGTTACAAACAGCAACCTGTTCTTCACTAGAACTGCTCACGAAAGACTTTAAAGATGCTGTCTGCTGTGAGAGAAATAGTATATATGAGAATACAGATCTGGTATAGACTTTAATTATTTGTATTTTAAATTAGTTTTATCCTGATAAATTTAAAAGTAACTTTTTCCATCAGGATAGAAATTTTCAAAGAGAATCTGTTTGACCTATTCCCTCAGTTCCTAAATATAAAGATTAATAAATTGTGTTATTTGCCAGACAATAATGAATATAGATATAATTTTGTCAAGGTAAAATTAAACATAATTCTCAGAACAGTCATGGGAAAAAATCAGGATATCGTCATGGTGGGACTGACACCCGAAGCCGGAAGCCCGCTGCACAGGGCTGAACCTGAAGCCGAAGAAGTCACAGAGATCAGTTAAAGTCACAGAATCCGTGATCTCTGTGACAAAATCATATCCTTAATGATGATACCTGGTCATACTTTCTTTTAACTTTGCTGATGGTATTGTTGCTAGGTCTTTGCGACCAGTTATTATTATAGCATTTGAGTCCCTTCTTTCCATACATTGGTAGAAGATGTCAGCTCAAAAGTGGTCTCGCGTCTTAATTTTTGGTATTTTGGGGTATCACAAAGTGGTGCTATTTTAAGGACCTGATTGGGCCACACTGTTGGAATCCAAGGTGTGTTTTACACTTGATTTGCCCAAAAGCCAGGGAGGGAAACGCTGCAAGGTGGAATAAACTGGGATTACAAACTATAAAAATAAGAGGGAAAGACCAAGAGTCTTTGCCTTTTGGATCAACAAGCCACCTGAAGGAAGATTGACATTACAGAACCTAGAGACTGGTCACCTCTGAGAAGAAAGTCATAAAATCAACAAACAGGCTACACCAGTCTTTAACCAGTCTCCTTGCACTTGAAAAAGCCTACTGGTAAGAAACCCTGTTTCAGCAACATCACCATCTGGCTCCTTGACTGCAGTTCCAGCTCCTATTTCATAAGAGCCTAGAAGACTATGAGAGCGGAAATGTTTGTGAACTTCCTATTATTTTAAATATCTTATTTTCCCCTTTTTGTGTTTTTGGATATTGTTTTTATTAGTTGGAAGAAATCCCAGCCTCTTATTCTTTCATTTTAAGGTGTGAAGGTATGGCTGTACATATGTGTGTATGAGCACCAGTAAATGTCCCCATGGGTAAAGCACCAGAAAGCAAATTCCCGTGGTTTTAACAAGCCTAAACTCTGCTGTATAAGATACTGGCTCCATATTTTGTGTAAGTTATTATTATTTCTATTACCACACAGCCTTGGAGCCATAGTCAGGGCCCATGTCCCCACTGTGGTAGGCATGGAATAAAAAGACATTTACTGCCACAAATAATTTATAATCCAAGTGTAAGACAAGAGACGACAGATGTCAGTATAAGTAACACAAGAAACAACAACTACAGTAGAATCTCAGTTACAAAGACCTTGGGAATGGATGCTGTTCATATCTCTGAAATGTTAATAACTCTGAACAAAACATTATATTGTTCTTTTAAAAGTTTACAACTGAACACTGATTTAATACAGCTTTGAAATTACACTATGCAGAAGAAAAATGTTCCTTTCCCTTTATTTTTATTTTTTTGTAGTTTAGGTTTAACATTATACTCTACTGTACTTTTTTTTTTGGTCTCTGCTGCTACCTGATTGTGTAATTCCAGTTCCTAATGAGGTGTGTGATTGACCGGTCAGATCATAACACTAATATTTGTAACTGAGATTCTACTGTGTTACTGAGAGGGTTACAAGGAGTCTAAGAACTCAATTAGCCCCACTGCTGGCAGCTGGAGGGGTGTTCGGTAGGTCAATTAGCAGGTCCATCCAAAAAGAAGTCAGGTTTCTTTAAACGGAGTGAGAATGATCAGCATTTGAGAGCAGATGCTTTCTTGCTGACATTATGTGGCTATACAAGTGCTTATGTTGGCAAAATGTATGTTTCTTGGGGGTTTCCACCCCCCTGAGTAACAAAAGTTTTGCTGGAATAACTGGCAGTGTAGACAAGCCTTGGTTCCTAGACTACATCTCAAAATAGAGCCAGCACTTTAGGGATGAAGCCTTGGGGTGTTACTATTCAGCTGAGGAGTGGTGTATTGGGGAGACTTGAGATGGACTAAAGCTCAATTCTGGGGAAGGCAGTAGTTTAAGTTTATATTTTTGGCACAGGAGTTTTTGGGGAACTCCAGGGAGGAATCTTATGAGCTATGTCTCTGAAGGGAGGGGAAGCCTGACATCTTCGAGAGAGTGTAAAGAATGCAGGTACACATGAACCCTGGAAGGGGCTGTTGGGGAGGCCTGTAGCTGGCCAAGGTAAGAAGCAGCCCAAGGAAGAAGTAATAGGACTGAATGGATCCTGCCTACTTCTTACAGTCCCTGGGTTGGAACTTAGAAAAGATGGAGGGCCCAGGTTCCTCCATTGGCTAGTGGGAGAGGTGCTTTAAAGACCTTCATTTTGGGTCTAGACTACTGAGTTAAGTCTTGCCTCAAAGACTCCACTTGAGGCTGCAAGTCTGCCTCCCTGCCCCCCTGGAAAGAGGAGACAAAGTGACCTGGAGAACTATGTCACAAGAGGAGCTAGACCTCTGCAGGGTTGGAGTAGCTGTCAGCAGGGATGCTAATTTGAGAGATCTTCCTACGCTATGCCTAGCCATGAGAGCATGCACCAGCAGTGAGTACATTTTTCTTCTTGTAGAGAAGTACAAGAAAACAATAATGGTCAGCATATGGTATCAACATACCAGCAGTCTAACTGTTGTCAAGTTCTTTTGTAGCAATCACAGAAGAGGTGATTTTTATTTAATTTCTTAAGGAGTGGTTTGAAGGAAAATAATGAGGTACCTTTGAGCATGTTTATGGGGTGCTCCTCCCAAGAATAAGGGGCAGCATGGGAAGAAGCACAAAGGTGCTTGTTTTAACATTTAACAAGTGGGTTCTAGAGGTTGGCAGCATTGCCTGATAAGAAGTAGGAGTTGACATTTAGATACTAAATGAGAGAAGGATAAAGATTAAACTGTGGAAGGTCTGGAAAGTGGAGACAAATACTGTAGCTTATGTTTGACGTGATAGAGAGGGGGAGCCAGTGGAGAGTTGCAAAGACAGAAATGAAATCGTCAAACAGATGATGAAAACTAACTTTTTGAAGAAACATAAAGCTGTCATCTGCAAACTGTGAAACAAGAGCTGCCAAACTTCTGTTTCTCAGTGTTCTGTTAAGGCCTATTATATCAGTAAGATGGGGTGTGGTCAGCACGGAGGAAAAGGAATAGCTACTACCATGCAAAAAGTCAAACCTAAGGAGTAAACTTTGACTGACTTTGAGGCTGTTGTTTAAACACTTAAATAATCATTAGTTTTTGGTGTCCAAATGTTTAACCTGCTGCAAGTCCTAATTTGACAGTTTGATAAAGTTAATTGGGGTTTAGAAACATATGGGACACTCACACCCCCCTCCTTCAATTGCTTTTTTTTATATATATAAGGATCAATCTGATTTGATTAATTCCGATATTGATTGTTGATTTGAACTTGACAACTATATTGTTGAATTCTTAGTTTAGTAGTGATGCTTTCTTGATCTTTTTGTTTTAGTCTTAATTAAATGTATAAATGATAGTCATAAGGCTCTCAGTAAGCAACATGAGGTAGAACCATTGAGAATCTGGACAGATATCAACCTAAAAATTTCACTGACTTCCCTAAATTAACCTTTAGTTTGCACACTGCAGTACAGTTAAATAACTGAAATGTGTTAAAAATTTTGCGGGTGCAAGAAACAATGGACTTGATAGATTGAGGTAATACTTTGATGCTGCTAAATCATGTTTTTAATTAGTTGATGTCCAGGTTGTGCCTAGGGTGGGTAAAAAGCTCCAGCACAGAGGCTAGGCACTGTTTCAGTCTCTTCCTCCAGTACAAAAGGACAAGGGCTCTAGTACTGACAGGAGAACTTAAAAAACATATATGAAGAGGACAATGACATAATCTCACTCCTTGCAGGAAAGAAGGCTGGGCATATTGGATCCTATAAAAATATGTAATAGAAATTAGAACTGTATACATGCCTTCACTGCTTACAGAAATGCCTATTCTTAGGCTTGCTATGGTGACTGATCCAGTGACTGGTTTAGACTAGTCAAGGCTATATTCCCTTCCACTCCTGTCCCATCTGGTTCTGTCAGATCAAAGGATCCTGCTCAGTGCCTCCAGGAGCTGCTTTTAATACTTTACCTGTGACAAGAGGGAATAGTTAGAAAGGTCTAAGGGCTGCCTGCATGCAGTCAAGTGAATTCCGAAGGGGTCTAGCACCTTTCCCTTTGCACATCTCTTCCCCACTGGAAAGAGATGTGGGTCCCTGCTGCCTGTGTGTGTGCGCCTGCCTGAAAGGGACTTAGGGCTGACACTGAGTTTTTTCTGGACTGGTGAGGGAGCCCACCAGTTTACACAGCAGCCCCTTTTCACTCACTCATAACATGGACAGTAGCTTAGCCACAGTAAATATTTCCATCTCTGGCACTAAAAGCTAGTACTTTCAGCTTCCCTCATTGGGCTCATACTGATCGCAGTTACAAATGCACGCAGAGATAAGTTACCTAGGTGCTCTCCCCTACACTGTAAACATAGACAGGGCAAAACGATATTATACATGAAAGTGTAGGTCAGCCTGGGAATATATCCATCCCTCTTGAGGTTGCTATATATCCGCATCAAAGCAACTGAGTGGCAATAAAATATTTTTAGTGATGTAGGAACATTTTAATGTCAATCAAGTAAAGAACCATGCTTTCAGAATAACAACAGTTTAAATAAAGGGAGCCTTAAATGCAACTTTTATTATGATTTAAGTTATCCTAAAATAAAGATGGGAAAGGAGCATATTTTAGACTTAGTAAAAGATTTCAGAGGCTTGATCTCTAAGCTGATTACAAAGAGGAGCTGGGAGAGACTTTTGCCATGTTTGGAAATCTGTGGAGGACGGGGATTGGAAGAAAAGTGAGATAACAAACCTTTGACTAAAGCAACCCGAAGGACTTTTCTCCTCGTTTAGGGGTAGCTGCCTGGCTCCGCTGTTTGCCTAGCGCGTGCAAAGACCATCGCTTGCCCAACGAGTGGGCATGGAAGCTGATGCTCTGTTGCAGTGCACGCTAGAGCGGCTGAGGCACGTCCGGGGTGCCAGGATAAAATCATTGCACAACGCCCCTTCCATGGCAACGCAGGGGAGGGGACCCCGAGCGGCGCTGGCCAGGATCACTCAGGGCAACGCCCTCCTCATTGCCTCCACTCCCTCACCTGTCCCACCCCGCCCCCCTTGTCTGGGCACTACTGCGCATGCCCGCTCTCCCCGCGTTCACGCGGCGTCAGGACGCTTTGCCAGCGCCTAGTTCTGAGGTCAGCGGGAGCCTGGCGGCCCTCCCCCCTGCCCGCACTGCGCATGCCCACGGGCGGGAGGGAGGCTGACTCTATTTGCCGTTGGTTTTAGCAGCCCCTGGCCTGGCTCGGGGGGAGGTGGGTGCGCAGCGCCGTGCGCCGCCGTCACAGAAGCGCTGTGACGTAGACAGCGGCGCGGCCCTACGTAGCTTAACGTGCCATCGTCTCTTTCCTTCCTCCCCGCCCCCGCCGCGATCGGCAGCCGGGCTCGCGGGGCTGGGGGCGGCTGTGAGGGGAGGCGGCGGCCGCCCGGCGGGTCAGGACGGGGCGGGGCAGTCCGAGGGCCCGCTGGGGGCGGGGTGTATATGGCGGCAGCTCTGTCCGTCCTGGCTGCCAGGCTCTCGCAATCGGCCGCCGCCCGCTCCTACGGGATCTTCTGCAAGGGGCTGACCCGGACCCTCCTCATCTTCTTCGACCTGGCCTGGAAGCTGCGGATCAACTTCCCCTATCTCTACATCGTGGCCTCCATGATGCTCAACGTCAGGCTGCAGGTGAATGGGCGGGGGGAGCGCCTCCTCCGTCCCCGCCGCCCCGCACCCGGCTGCGGGAGGGGAGGCGCGTGTGATGGCTCGAGTCCGGCCGTTGCTAACGCTTCCCTCTCCGCTTGGACCCGGTACCCGCGGAGCTCCCTGAGCGGGGGGGACCGAGGGCGCGGCTGGCTTTGCCCGCGCCTCCGCGCCGTGGAGTTCAGGTTGTGGCTGTGCTGTGCAATTCAAACAAGGGCCGGTCTATACTGCTGCTTAAATCCATCTAATTTATGTCGCTCGGGTGTAGCAAAGAGACCCCCGAGTGACGCCAGTTAAAGCGACCCAAGTGGTGGCCACACTGGCACTGTCGGTAGCGGGGAGGCGCTCGCTTGCTGATGTGGCTTCTGCCTCTCATAGAGGTGCAGTAATTATGTCGATGGGAAAGAGGATGTTTTCACTAGGTGCACTGTATTTATCATGTCCGAATTAAATGGGTTGTGACTATGGTGTTATCTCATCCCATCACGCAGTTACTGGCAATAAGTGACTATCCTGCCATTCCTGCAGGTGGCATGTATTTTTTGTAGGATACACGCCATGTTTAGTGTTCCAGTTTGTCTGTCTAAATAATTTTCTTAGCATATATAGGTTAACAGAAAATCAGCATAACTACCCAAACAGCCAGTTAAAATGAGTTTTCTGGTAGAGTCTTTAAAATTCAAGAAAAATTGTAGTATTAGGAAACCCAGGATAACTTGATGCTTACACTAAAATATAAATTTAAGCTTTTGAATTGAATGTAAAACCAATTGTTTGGAGCCTGCTCTTGCAAGATGCAGAGCTCCCTCAATTTTGTCTAGGCCAATGGGAGTTGAAAATTCATAATATTGCAGGGTTGGGCCTTTACAATCTGTATATGGGTGTGATCCTACTCTCACAGAAGATAGTAAATATTTTGCTGTTTACCTTACTGGCAATAGGAGAAGGCTCTGATGAAACAAGCACTTCAGCTGCCTGAAGGCTGTTCCTCAGTGAGAAAGGAGAAATGACTAAAGAGGAGGTCTCTGAAGGCTCGGTTGTGGTAGTGTTAAAAGATGGATGTTACTACCACTTGAAGCCAGTAAAGGATGAAACTTCTAAATCTAGCAAATAGAATGAAAAATTGATAAGGAAATAGGATGGATCAGAGGATTGACAACTTGGATATGGAGACTTCCTCTTCTTGCACCTGTCTGTGATGCAATTCTTTACATTTGTAACTAGTTAGACACCTGGATATAAACTACATTTAATACACCCCCCCATGGTATTCAGTTAGTAACCATGGCAGTTAAATATTTTAGCCTTTCTAGGGCCCATGTTGGCACAGGGTGGTTATCTTATAACTGGATCAGCATCCTCTTTTGTTGCAATATAAATTGTAACTCCTAATCATGCTTGTGCAACCAGTTTGCCTGGTGGTCTTTCCTCTGAGCTATGCATGTTGCTCTGTGCTATCAGTGCCACTCTGTGTGCATGTTCTCCAGGTATTTTAATTTGCTGCCGATGTGCTGTCTTATAGTTAGAGCCCTACCAATTTCACAGCCATGAAAAACGCATCATGGACCATGAAATTGGCCCTTCTCTGTGAAATCTGATCTCCCCCCTGCTGCTGGGAGCACTGGGCAGCACTCCCAGCAGCACTGGTGATTGGAAACCCCTCCCCCTGCTGCAGGAACCTCCAGAGCTGCAACCCAGTCCAGGAGCTTCCTGCAGGGGTGGGGGTCTGATCTCCCCTGTGCTGCTGGGAGCACCCCAGCAGGGGGCCCCTAGCTGCTGTTCCTGGCTGGGCTGGGGCACTCCCAGCAGCACAAGAGAGATCAGACCCGCCTCCCTGCTGCCAACCTGAAGGCAGTACAGAAGTGAGGGTAGCAATCCTGTCCTCCCTGACAATCCCATTTTGGTTAAGGACCCTCCACTGTTACATGAAAACATCTGAAATCCTGAAAGCGACCAACTTTCAAATCCTATGGCTGTGAAATTGACTAGAATGAACCTTGAATTGGGTAGGGCCCTGCCTACTTATAGTTGCCCAGATTTTTACTGAATACTTGATACAAGGTTAGCGAGCACAGAAGGTTGCATAGACAAACATGTTTGGGGAAAAATGAAACTTTAAAACAGCTTTGATGGACTTAATAGTTGAGACTCTGCCTCTGACTTATTTTTATGTCTATGTTTAAAAATTAAAAGAAGAGGGACACCTAAAACTGAGCTCTGATGTTAAGCCTCTGATCACTTACATATTACAGATTTATTGGTTAAAGTAGAGAGTATTTGTTATGCAATGTTTTCAGATTTCTCATTCGAGTCACCTGTGATGCTATGCACCACTCAACAAAGGTAAGCTTTAACTTACCGAATTTAAACTGCAAAAGAGGAGAAACCAGCTTTAATGTGCAGTACAGTAGGGAGACACTTGCTATTGGAGGCCATTATCTTAAATATTGTGTATAAAAATAACCTTTTAGAACCTTTTAAAATAATACCTATTTTCAGCAGTATAGAATAAATCTGCATGAACATATTAAAGGACAGAGTTAGCATAGTGTGTAAAGAGTTTCCCCAATTAGGTTCCTCCACTATGTTCTGCTATTGGGCTACTTTTTTCTTCATGATTTGGGGGTCCTTAAGTAATATCTGGTAACCCTGATATTTAGATTGGATGAAAATGTGTATATTTAATTTAAGAGAAGCAATTGAAGATGGAGACTGACCATGAGTTAATTTCCTGTATGCGTTCTTTCTTTCAGGTTCATATTGAGATCCACTGACTTGCTGTTCTTATTGTACTTTACTGCAACTAGGGTTGTTAATATTCAGTATTCCTGTTTTAAAAATGCGAAGTACGAAGGACAGAAGAACGACGATTTCCCCCTCTTCCATATTCCTACAGGAGACAGACTTAAACCATGAACACTTGTGTGAAATCGACACAAATAGGCAAAATGAGATCCTTCACCTTCCAGACATATGTTCTTTGTTGAATAATTCTCAAGTTGAAGTTAATAGTAGCTTACAAAGAGAATTGTTTTCTCTTAAGATCAGGAATTGTTCTTTATTTAAGGCTGTACCTTTGCCTCATATTGGCAAGAAAATTCCTCCTCATTTGCATGAACCAACAAGGTTAAATTTAAGTACAGCTGCCTCTTCAAGGGATTCATTTCGCCTCTTCTTTTCACCTGAGAAAGGACAACTTGATAAATTTTTTAACCACTTTGATGGTACTTCTGTAACAGATTGGCTGGAGAAAGCATATAGTTCTATTAGTGACTTGGGTGTCTGGTGTTGCACTGGAGATAACTTTGTACGTTTTGCACATTTCTGGCTGTCAGAGCTACAATACAATCAAAAACTGCAATTGTTGGAATTAGAAATGGGTATTATTGAAGATGAATTACAACTTGCATTTCTTAATGGGTTGAAGTCTGACTTGCATCCTTCTGATCTGCATTCCATCCTTGCTGCCACATTGAGTGAATATCCTATGGATCTACTGAGCAACCAGAAACCGTACATTTTCCTTGACTATTTAAACCTCATGTCTTCAAAGCAATCAACTGGATATAAAAAAATGCTTTCAAGTATAAAATATACAACAAATAATCCTCAGGTAACACAGTGGCTACTAGCTGTACGAGCTTTTGCGCTAGCAAATCTCTGGCATGCAGTAGTGAAGGTAAAAGCAAAATATTGCTGAAATTTTAATAATTGCTGTTTTTAACATTAATAGAAATATTTGATTAAATCAAACAGTGCTGAGACAAAGTTAGAGTTCAGTGAGAGCTATGCAACTAAAATTAAATGGCACTTGGAGTTGCTAGTAAAACACTGTCTAGTAAGAGGGAATCTCTTACATGGAAGACTAATGATGTCTGGATTCAAATTTTAATTTGACTTATTTAGGATTCATACAGCTCTGACATGAGTTTCTCGCATTAATCCTTGACTAGAGCACAGTTTGGCTTCAATTTTATGGCACTGATGTTTTTTTAAGGATCCGAGCTAAATCTATGCTTTTGGCTGGTGCTTATAGTTCCCTGTTAGATGGATTGAATTCTACAGGTAAGAACTTCCATCTCAGCACAGGTTTGTTTGTTTGTTTTTAAACCTGTGACTCCAAAACATTCTTAATTGATATACACAATACTTTTGAATTGGAACAACTGAGACTGAAGGTGAGAACTTCAGTATAGGACATCTCTCAAAACAGTTCCTTTTCAGAGAAATGGTGATAGTGTTGTATTCATTTAAAGAATATTTCCAATGAAACTTGCTGATGAGCTATAGACAAAGGCCTCTTAGTGTCTCCCCCATAAATAACTATGTTTTCAGGGGGTTACATGTCCTTTCTTTAAAAACAAACCAACCTTAATTACAACGGAATCTTACTGGAAATGGGTAGCCCACTCCAGGGAGGGGCAGTGGAGGGAGATAGCTGATCTGTCCAAAGCACTGAGGTCAAGGTGTACAAAAAACATGGCATAAAACTCACTATTGCACTCCCCTAATCCTGTTGCAGCTCTGTGGAGACTTGCTTCCTCTGCATTCTGAGGGCAGCTCTAAATTATGGTTGCTACAAAGTTTTGTAGGGACCAGAAATGTGGGTAGTAATGTGCAAAACATAGGGCCATGTACCCTTTTCCCCTGCTATGCTGGCAGCTGGTATATAAACGTTTACATTGCCTCTGCACCACTGAACAAACATCCTTACCCTGAGATGATTCTTCCTGAACCAGTTAAATTGTCTTTTGGACAAGCTAATGCCAACAATTCTCTGCAGATTTAACTACATTGCACTGGAGAATTTGGTCATTAGGAACTGATTCTACAAATCCTTATTCATCAACCCTATTGATTTCAGTGGTTTTAGGTTATGATTTACAAAATTTTGAACATAACACATCTTTAGGCTTCTAGGAGTGAAGAAAGCAAGAAAAGTTTTTCTTTTGTTGCTTTCAGAAGTGTCCTTTTCTTTGCTTTGAGTCCCAAATGTGGACTACTATGTTTCAGTATAAGGAAGAGATTAAAAAAAAATTCTAAATTTAGAAAATAATTTTATTTCACGTGCACTTTTAAAACTATATGTAATTTTAGACCTTAGACCACATGTGTACCAGCTACATAATCAGTAGAGATGTCAAAGTAGTAATACATTATAGATAGTAAACAGCTGTGAGGGAGTTTTTGCTGCCTTGGTAAAAAATTAGATTTTGTCCCATAGATTGTAATGGAACATAGAATGTAATGGACATTATGTGTTATGTAATTCATGTCTACTTGTAGTTTTCAGTAAAAGCTTACAACTAATTCTGCAAGGTGAGATTTAAAACACAGTCTATAAAGTTGAAATCTGTCAATTCTTTAAAGTCAATTACTGAGTTGTAGATTAAATTTTTAGAAGCTGCTTACCTATTATGGAAAAGGATGAAAATAGTTAATTTAGAAATTATTCTCCCTGCTACTTTTTTGGGGCTGGTAGCATGAAGTTCTTGTATTGTTTAAAAAAGATGGATACAGATGAAGAAATAGGCGCTCTTTTCCTATACATTAAGTGTTTCAAAGGTTGGCTTCCATTTTTGCACTTCAGTTGCAGTTTTGTATCTGTATCATTTATTGTTGTGTGGACATCTAAGAACAATGTAGTTATTTGCACAAAATTGTACCTGCAGTTATTTATGCTTATAGGGCCAGGCTGAACACTTTGTCCCTTTATCTTCTCCTCCACATTTCTTTCTTAATCATGTCTCCTTTTTCTGTAACATCAGTTGCTTTTAGAGATGATTTTGAGGTACACAAAATTTCCAGGAATAAGGAGGAGCAAATGAAGGTGTAAAAAGTAACTGTCGTTTTTTTTTTTTTTTTTTTAAACTGGGAGAGAAACATGGCAAAAATAGCCTATGATTGGACTGTTTTTACATAAGCCTACTGTAGGGTGCTGGTAACTTTGCAATATTCAAAAGGAAAGTTAAGCAAGTTATTCAGTGAAGGGACTTCTGGCATTATGGATATTATATACCACAGACCTGATCATATAGTCTTGTCATAGGCGAAACATTCGTTAACCTTCCTGAGTCTGTGGCTTTTGGCCATGATCTTGGGATCAGGTTAAACATCCTGCAGTAACTGGACACACAAAGATGACTGAACTATGGTTTGCCTCCTGTATGTAATCTTTCAACAAAATTTACAGTCTTAATTCTGAGTCGATTAAATCCAGTCTAATAATATTTTAACATGCCTTGAATTTGATTGTTGAAAACCTAAAAGGTAACTTAAACATTCCATCTGAGACAGAAATAAAGGATGATTTAGTGTGGTAGCATTTCACATACCATACACTGCACTTCACAGCTGGAGAAGCATACATTGAAAGCAGTATTCTTGCACTACTGGAGTTATTTAGCAGAGACAGCACACAGAAATGACCACATTTTCCCCCTGGGGGGAGAATTGTAAACCAGAAGGGAGGCAGTCTTTCACAGATGTGTAATATTTATACACATGGCTATTGTATACAGTTATGTGTGCACCACTCATTTTTTCCACTATAACTGGCTTGATAGTCTCTCATTTCAAAAGAGGGAAAATGTCTGGACTAAAACCAGTGAATCAGTTTGCAGGGAGATTCATAGCCTCAGTAAATGCGATGTAGGAATCAGTTTTCACAGTAAATGCTTCTCTAGGGTTGAGATTGTCCTAAGGAATTTGTTATAGTAGGGAAGAATATTTTAATGGGGGGACTAATTTCAAAAGAGCAGACGATGAGGGTT
Source organism: Mesoclemmys tuberculata (assembly GCA_007922155.1). Classification (NCBI taxonomy): domain Eukaryota; kingdom Metazoa; phylum Chordata; order Testudines; family Chelidae; genus Mesoclemmys; species Mesoclemmys tuberculata. The sequence continues at coordinate 17,990,494 of ML675626.1, forward strand.
TTTTTTATACTTCCAGTTTTTTGCTTGCTAGTTTATGGGTGTCAGTCAAAAGTATTTAAAATGTCAAAGTAAAATGTAAGACTGGTCACTAAACAACTTAATGCTTTTAAAATTCAGTTTTACAAGGCATTGGTCAGTACCAAACTCCTTCCTGAACTACATATCAAGAGTTCTGTTTCTGCTGCTACAAAGCAAACAAATGAAGTGGTTAAAGAAAGGTAAGAAAATAAAGATATGGTATTAAGAGAATTATCTAGTAACTTTTTATGAACGTTTCTTGACTAAAGTCAAACTTAAGCAAATACTGCACTCATCTTTTTAAAGATCACTTTAAGTATATTTTTTAAAAAATGGAATAATGCCTAGAGTCTTTTATACATGCTTGTGCAGAGCTGTATGTGTACAGATAGGCAAAACCACAGTGTATTTGAATGCTTGTATAAACTGTCTTGGCTCTTTAAACTCCAAGAAGTAGTTACTGTCATTCATGTAAATAACATGCATACATCACAAGGAAACCTTATGGGTCCACATCACTACTCTTTCTATTTTGGATAGGCTGCTTTGTATCTGGTTAATCATAACACATTTTGACAGTGAATGGACACTGACCTCTGTCATGAATGCTTATCAGTGTTTACCTATTAGTGTATTAGATAAATCACCTAAGTGGTAAGCCTATTTTGTTTCCTTTTTTCTCTCAGCTAGCTGCTTTGAAAAACATTTACCTGACAGCCCAAATCTCCATTCTTTCTATTCTTCATATGATTGTGAACAGCAACCTTATTTATGCTGTCAGACACTTGTGGCATCAAATCTATCAAGGCCTGTAGCTAGTAACCAAAATAACAATGTTAACTTTTATGCTGCTTGGGTTTTTGGGTGAGATACTCTGTCATCAATACAACTCTTAAAAACTTTCGAACAGTCTGAATAAACCTGGTTTCAATATTTTTTCATAAAGATTGCATTAAACAAGGCATATTTTATGACATTGGCTTGATCTTTTTTTCACAATACTTAAGACATTTGTTAAGCCTTTAGAAAAGTAACTTTAAAAATGACCACTTACTAATCTTTGATGTAATGTGGGGAACCTCTCCTGAAATTAGACCCTAAGACCTATCACTTCCCATGTAAAATATATGATACAGCTTCCCAAATAAATGATTGATAGGTCTACTTATGCAAATTTAGAGGATGTTTTCCCTGGCCCATTCATATTTACAGATCACATTAAGGACACATGGGTACTCACCTACTTGTTTTGACACTCAGATGTCAGAATAGTAGCATGAAAATGATCTGCTTGAACATCATGCTCTGAAGTTCAGTCTTTGATTCATTTTTGGTTGATTTTGGAATGGTATGAGTTTTGAGACTGGTCCTGCAGGATAAAGGCCTGTGTTCAGATGTTTGTTAAAGTGACACTGTTAATCTGAAACCTGCTCCATTCCAAAAAGTAGTCTAAGGAATATCATCAGTCACTGTATAATCTGCCCCATTTTTGTTACTACCTTTTTATTAATTTTAAAAGTAATCTTTCCCTGTTTGGTATCTGGAAGATCCATACAGACAAGGAAACTGACAAAGTTAAACTGAAATAAATTAGTGTTCTCTAATCTTTTGCCTATAGTCATCTGGAGTATTTACCACTTAGTGTTAAAAATGACATTCAGACAAGTAATTTTTAAAATTGACTGTCCCTCTTTAAAATCAGTTCACTCTAGATTAGCTAGTGCCTGATCTTCACCACTGAAGTCAGTGGGAGCTTTGCCACTGGCTTCAGTTGACACAGAATCCATCCCTAATGGTGGGTAACAATTTAGTTGTCAATGCTTTGTATTTATGGTCATTTAATGTGATTTGTCTTGGCTATAAATGCTAACACGCTACTAGAGGCTTTTGCACATAACAAGTTAGCTATTCTTTTTGGTCATTCTTTAAAACTTTTATTGCAATTTATAAAATTAAGGTCTCCTAGTGTATCAGCCCAAAAGACTACAAATATATCTAAATGTGACATACACATTTGATGTAAGGAAAGATGTTTACAACAATTTGTCTATTTGAAACTATTATATTCTAACTCATGAGCGAGGAGTTTCTGTAGTAAACTTGAAATGTTTTTGTTTTGAGTGAAAGTAGGCTTTTTAATAATATATAGCACTATATAAACTTCTAGAAGCTGAATTGTGATGCTGCGTGCTTACACCACAGGAGGGAGTTAAACATCATGCTTTTGAATAATTTCACTTACCTGATGGCATAGATTTTTTTCCAGTATTGTGTTCCAGTATCCAAATCCATTCTCAAATATGCTGAATTTAACTTACTCCTATGGACTGTTACTGCAATTTTCCATAAAAATATATATCAAAGTTCAATACACAATAGAAACTTATTGTGATTGTTTACAATTGAACTCTGAATGGCAATGAATGGTTTTATCAAACTTTTAAAAAAATATAGAAATAAAAGTGTTTTGAAAAATAAATTGCCTGCTTTTTGTTTTTTGTTTTTATAAACTCCATTGTAATAGACTGTAATTGAAAGTAAGCTAGTCAGTAACCGTAATACTTAACTTTCCAAAACACAAGTCATAGAAGCATTGTGGTTGATATACAAATAACATCAAGATGCTGCTGTTCTCTTAACTTTTAAAGTGGGGAGGAAATCTCAAGTGTCCCTTCCACAAAGGGAATTGTATGGGTGGTGGTGGAAAGAATCCTCAGTATGTGAGTATGAAGATATTGTCCTGAAGAACATATAAACCAGTTCATAACACTGCTTCTCTTAACCATTCAAGTTTGGTTTCTTTAAGAAATGGAATCCAGCCCAGAACTTAAGCAACAGATTTTGCTGAGTTCATAATACAGCAAGTAGTCTCATACTTAGTAATTTTTTTTACATCTGTTCCTTACTCATAGGTGAATAGGCAGCTGTAATACACCAATCATGTTTTATCCAAATCCAGGTCTAAATTTGCATAACCTTTACATAATACCCATTTTCACATACGGATTTAAAAAGTAATCATATATGAAACTGCATGTTAAGGCTAGGATGGTGCATCATCACATTGGGACATGACTCTTAATCTCACGTGTTTATAATGAGCACCTATTGTACCATGGGAGTGGCTTGTCTAATCAGGAAGTTGCAAAGGCTGACACATAAGAGGTAGCCCTTTTTATTTGGAGTGATACTTGGAGGCCAAAACTATAGTTTCTCTCAGTTGATGCACGACTTCCATTGAAAGGAGTAGGAATTCTGCATGTGGAACAAGGAGAGAATATACCACCTTACTTTTGGCCTTTATTGGGCTACAATCAGAATTTACAGGGCTTGGGATAAACTGCAGAAGCAGGGCCACAGAAGTGCCTACCCTTTCTCTTGAGGGTGGCAGCCTCATGTGATGTGCTGGGGTCCTATCTTTTTTTTTTTTTTTTCCTGTCTTTGGTCTCTTAAAAATAGTTTTTTTGTTTTTGTTTTTTTAAGACCCAGATCAATTTCTCATGACCCCCAAAGGACCAGAAGTGCTGCAAAACTCTATTAAGGAAAACTTTCATTGAGAAGTGGGACTTGGGAGCTATAGAAAGGGCCCTATTGGATGGTCAGGTTCTGGCTTGCTTAGTGGTAGCATTTCTCCTTTCTGAACATGAAGGAGGAAATCCTCACCTGAAGGATCTCCTCTGCATACATAATATGGAAAGGGTACACTGAGCCTTTCTCTGGCCTACTTAATGTGGCTTTTCTCCATTCTCCAAACCACTTTTTATGTGTCTATACCCTGGCTTTTAGTGTTGGCTTATATCTCCTTACCACTTAGCATCTTGACTTTAATTTCTGTTCCTCTTGCTGAATATTTCCTTCAGGATCAAGGTTATTTTGAATACCTATTTATCAGATATTCCAAAATTATATTTCCATGTTTGCTGATTAAGATACTTAAACTAACAAGTTTATTCCTTCCTTCTCCATCTTTTCTTCAATATTACACAATTTCTGTTGTAAAAGTGCTATTAATTCAAGATTGTGATTTCTACATCAAGTGGAAATGGAGTTACCACCATAGTTACTACTACTTGACAGCCACTCAAAGTTGTCACCACAATTATTACTAAATTACATCAGAGTTGACAAGACATGGAGCATGAACTATCTTCTTGGTTTTGGGAGGACTGTCATACCTGCTACATGTCGGAGGATGCTCTGAGAAAACAGGTTTCTGCTATACTAGGTGCTGTATTTATTTAAAAAAAAAACCAAACAAATCAGACATGTCTCCATGGCTGGATCTCTTCTAGAGCACAAAATTCACAAATACAACTAAAACTTTTTGAAAATGGATACTGAGTGAGGGAGAAGGCTTTTGAAACATAGCAGCAGCAAAGGAAAGGAAAAAATTAATACAGAAATGTTCTAACAAAACATATGTTGAAGTCCCGACTCTTATACACTCATATAGATGTAGTATCATATACGTAATATATTGGTGAAAATCCAGATTTTTTGGTAACTTTTAAAAAAATGTTTGACTTGTTCTTTCCTTCATGACCCTGTGAGTTGCAAAAGTCAAGTTTTCTGTCCCTTTGCTCCTTTTTGTGCTGTCTAGCATATTTTCAGCTATGTCTGCAGGAATGTACGCTGCTTTGGGGACAAAGTCATGTAAGAGTCAAACATGATGCATTACATTCACTGTTTCTCTTTTGTGGAAAAAGCCCATGGTTAGCAAAATGCTGCCTTTGAAGCAACAGAGGGAGATAATATTTGAGATATGATCTAAAGTCTTCAAAAACATGCACTGGCTAGTCCCAGGTTGTTTCCAATGTGATTATAGCAGGGTGGCTGTTGTTTTTTTGTTTGTTTCTAAACTCTTGTAAAGGGGATTGAAGGAATTTTTTTTCTTCGTTGAGTCAGACAGCCTGAAAGCTAGTTGGCTTTTGGTTTTTATTTTTCTTAAGGAAATTCAGATTTTGTCTGACCTGGAATTCTGGCCTTGTGATGTCAAAGTTCTTTTAGTCAAACACAGCTAAGCAACTGAGAAAAGGGAAAACTAATAAGTGTATAAAATTTTAACTCCAAAGTCCAATAAGCACTCGTGAGAGAGGACACCTTTACTAAAGATTCAATCCTCTGGACTCTTCAGTTACGCAGTGACAAGGCTCCTAATTAACATCTGGGATCACTAAAAAGTCCAACAGCAGAAGTAGGGAAGGCTAGATGTGATTTTCTGGATATTTCTAAGCTGAATAAACAAGCAGAGAGACTCTCTTCAGTTCTTTTTGGAGAATAAAAAAAAGGCCAATTTAAAAAAAAAATTGCATGTTGCCTTCAAGGGAGAAAATTTGAGGTTTTATTTACAACCTGTTTAGTGTTTGTAAAATGTTTTGAAATCTTAGAGTTGTAAGAAGTGCAAAGTTTTTACAAAGATTGTATTTAAACAGATTAAAAAAAAATCTTTCAAAGTATTCCTTAAACTCATAACTCAGATTTACAACTTGGGGATTTTTGGTTTTTTTAACTCTTGTAAAGTTCTCTTGTTTCTTATTGAAAGGATTCAGGATTTTTTTTCTTCTGTCCCTTACCCTTGTGAAAGTCAAATGTTTACCTGTTGCTCATTGAGTAAGAAGCCCAAGTGACAGAGACCAACCATCTGAAAATTTGCTCTCATTTTGGGCCAGATGGTGGAGACTTTACTCACTGTAGTAGTCCCTTCTCAAAGTAGTTCCTTCTGAGGTCTAGGGCGCTGCCCATGCAAGTGGTTGCTCACCAGGGTAAGTAGGTTTGCAGTCTTTTGTGAATTAAAAAATCTGTTCTAGACCAGCAGCCGCTCAGTAAGAGAGTCAACTTTATCCCCATCGCTGCCATTTCCTTGTTTACTTTTCAAATCCAGCATTGCACCCTGGTGCCAAGCAAGGATAAATCTCCTGCCTAGTGACTTGTTCAAGTTTTGGAGCAACATTAACATTTCTTGGTTCTGATCTTTGCTCTTAAGGATGATTCCTTATGCAAAAGAAACAGGTTACAAAAGTTGCTTATTTTTGTGCCGTTTTAAAAATGCTACCATTTCTGGTCTAGGTGGACTCATCCGTCTGAAGCCATTCATTGCAAAAAACTTTGAGGCCTCGCACCATCAGTTTAGTGATTTTTTTTTTTCCCATTCTCAGATACATATGTATTCAATATTTTTAAGAACAGACTTTTTAAAATGGTGCTATCTAGCATCTTCCTAAAGGCTTGCCTGCTTTGCACCTTCAGGCACAGGTTTCTGGATGATGAACTTTCTATTAGTCTGAAAACATGAGGGTGTTACATAAGCTAAACTTGCCCGTCTGTCCTAGATTCCTCTGTGGCTCTTGAAAGGAAGACTAATGAAGGAAGACCAATAAAAGTTAAAGGTTCAGAGTTGGCCAGCCTTCTTTCATCTTATACCACTCTCCAGCTGCCTTTTGAGGGATGGCACTTGTATAGACAGACTGTAGCACTTTCTAAGTCCTTCCAGTCTAATCCTTGTGTTCTCTCTACAGTTTGTCAATTCAAAAGCTCTGTGACCTGTACTGTTACCACTGTTGAACATGACTTTCAGAACCCCTCTTACTTCATGCTTTCCTTTTATGCTCAGTCATTCATTTGTAGTTGGTAATTGTACCTTCTTATTACACTCTCCTTTGGCTGAATTACTTGCAAGCATCAGCAACCTCCTAGTTTGTGGGAGTTGTCATTTCAGGATGTTTTTTATGTGCACTTTGTCAAGCTGTTTTTGGCATTTGTTCAATTTTAAACTCATTCTAATGTTGTGTTCCAGTATTCAGAACACAGTCCCTGTAGTCTAAATGGGCCTATTCATCTATCTCTCTATATAGCCACTGCAGTAGACTCCTTTTTAAAATTTGCACTGTTGAGACAGTAATATCCAAAGCCTACAGTTCCATTTTGCTGTTTGCAAATGGATACTATTACTATAGTTTTTATGGAAAATTTTATCTGTGAAAATACCTGATAAGCCTTTTTTAGCCATGTACACTCATTTATCCTTCAATTCGTATGCCTAGCAGAAATTCTGGCCTTGTAGTGACTTAAAGGACAATTTTTATCCCTTTTGCTCTACACAAATGTCTGAAAATTTGATCGGAAAGGAGAACTTCTCTCCATGAATAAACTGTAACCTGGTATTTGGAAATTAATTTTTAATTGCCATTGCATCAACCTTACTTAAAAAAGGTTATACCTTTGGATACTGGCAGAATGGAAGCCTAAAGTAAGAAACTGTAAACCAGTTTGGATCATGTTTTAGAACCAGTTGAATTTGAATAAGCTTAATGTGAAGTTTTTTTTCTTGACAATTACAAATCTGAGCTTGTTGCTTTATTACTAGTTCAACAGTCTCTTAAATATGATCTCCATCATGTCAGTCAAGACAGCTCTTTATGATTTTATATGAAGTTAGAATCAGACCTTAAATATGTTTCTTCATTTTTGAAAATGAATAGAGTTATTGTAGATATGATTTAATTTATTGTGAAAGGATTTTTAATGTTTTCATGATATGAAGTGGTGCCTTGTCCAATTGGAAAATCCCTTTGACTAGGTGGTTGATTGAGAGTTTAATTGATCATTTTGTCACATTTAAATTAAAATAAAATAAATCTCACAGAAAAGTGAGAACAAGGGGAAATTTTAATTAGAGTGCAAAGAGAACACTGAAGAAATTTTGCTGTGATTTTTTTTCTCCCCATGTGACAAAGGTAAATTCACTCTTTGGGGGGAGTGAAGGATGGGGTAGGGGCAGGAAAAGTGGTTTACAAGAGTTTAATAAGAATTGAAATATTTCAAATTGTGTGCTGATTTAAACACATTTTCTTGTTGAGTTTCTCTGAATTATTTGTTATCTTTTTAATCCAAAAACACAAGCATTTTCCCTAGTCCAGGTGAACTAGAATGTCAAATGGACAATGTTTTTAAAATAAAATTGTGGGGAGGAAAATGGAGACAGACTACACTGTCTCAAATAAGTGAAATGTAACAAGTCAGTCAATATAAATGGTGGAAAGGATGTTTAGATATTTATCAGTTTCAGTAAACAAGGGTGGCATTAAGAGGAGGAAATCAAGGCTTCAGTCCTGCAATATGATCCATATGGGGGTTCCCCCACATCCACTGACTTAAATGAGCCTCCATGCAAGCATAAGGGTCTGCCTTCTGGTCAATGGGAATCATTCCACTGATCTGAAGGATAGTTGAACCTGGCCCTTTTGGATAAAATATATGCTTATGTATAAGACGACAGTACTTCAGGGGATGAAGACTGGATTGTACATATTGGAACAAGAACTCTCCCATCACCCAGTTTGCCTACTGTCAATTTTGGAGTGATTGATAGCTTTGGCCAACCATGACCCCATGAGCTATTTATTTATTTGTTTTTCTGTTGTATTGCTAGTAATTCGTAGACCATCTTCCCAGCACTAGAAGGACTCTCAATTCTTCCATAATATGTTTGATAATTCATATATTTATACATACACCTGTCCACAAATATAGTCCTACAAGGGAAGATAAAGGAGAGGTAGTGAAATTTAGTAGCTAGAGCACAGGACTGGAAGTCAGATGACTTAAATTGCCAGACTCTACTGTGACTGACTGTGTGATACTTAATCTCTGTCTAAAAAACCTTCCCCATTTGTCAAGGTTCCTGAATTGCTTTGAAATTCACTATATAAATACAAAATATCATGATAGTGTAAAAAGAAGAGAATTCACTGTCACACATAAGTACATTGTCAATTTAAAAACTGACATATAAAAACCAATGAAATGGTCAATAGCCAAAGTTACAGCATACTCCCTAGACTTCCAGTGTTACAGAAAACTACTAGAAATCAAGTTTATAAAATGCCCTCACTTGTTTTTCTTAAATGACTTACTTTTATAATGCACTTTTAGTGACTGTTTTTATATGGCTTTAGTGACTGTGCTTTTCTCACTTTAGAAAATTATATAGGACTGTTGATAATCAGCCTATTATAAACTTCCAAGCATTATTTTTATCATTTTATCTTCCTTCTGAAGCAATGTTACACTTGATTTTTTTCTTCTTCCTCAGAGCTCTACAGAGTATCCAGCTGGGATATGCTGATGTCTTGCATTATCTTATTATAAACCAGCAGCTTGACCTTGGTGCAGTAGATGAAAAAAATCGAAATCTGATATTTTTAGCCACTATATATGACCAATCAAAGATACTGGACTATTTCCTGGACACAGTAAGTTGACTGAAAAAGTTACATTAAAATCTATTAATTAGGAACCCCATATGGTTTCTAATGAATTTGTATGGCTAAAAGGCATAGGTATAAAAAATTAATTCAGAGCTCCTTAATTTGATTTTTTGTGTGTGCGCAAAAGACTCAGAGTCTGGCCTGCTCTTGAATCACTCTGCCAACTTTTGTCATTTTGGAGTCACATTTTACTATTCTTCAAAATTTGCTCTCCCCTCTTGTGGTTCTTCCATACAACATAACTGGTGAAAACTACTTATACCCAAAGGGCTGTCAAATGCATAAATAAACAAGCTATAACAGAAAAATAACTTTTTACCCTCTTTTTTCAGTTACAATTAGATGTTACCAGGAACAATAAGTTTAAAATACAGACAGAAGTATTACTTAATTTGTCTTGTTCCCAAATGTCAGTGATGTGTATGATTTCTCATTTTTTTATTTAAATATACCAAGTGTTGATTATTAGCAGATGGGGGGGGGAACAGGAGTTGCCTTACCCCCACAGACAGACTCCAAGCTCCAGAGCTGAGGAGTGGTGGTTGTGAAGTCCTACATCAAGTTATGGTAGTCATCTCAATGAGCGGAAGCTAACAGGGCTCTGTGTGCTTCTTGGAATTTCCCAGTTTGGGGACAAATTTGGCTCCATCTCTGGCTATTAAACTTTTGTGGCATCATATAGAAACTGTTGTGTTCTTTGGCAGTAGCAGTTTTTGTAAGATGATCTCAGCAAGCCCAAAATATAATTAGTAATTGCCAAACATTAAATGAATTTGAATGCTCATGAAGTGAAAGACGGGCTGCATTGAAAATTAATGCTCTGTTTATTTGGACTGTAAGCTATTTAGTCCAGAGACTGTCTCTTAACTTACCTTTGAATAACTCCTAGCACAATGGGGTCCTGATTTGGGCTGAGACCCATAAATGCTATCGTAATACAAATAATTTTTCCACAGAAGAGCTACAGTAGTAGTGCAAGTTTTCCCACATCATTCTGCTAATGATGCTTCAAACCTATTCAGAAGCCTACCTTGAATGTCGAGAAGGTACTTCATGCCCATTCAGTTCTGAGCCTACTTTCTGAGGCTGGATGTTTCTCAAACACCTTGGTGACAGGCACTGTAAAAGAACCTAGAGAGAACAAGAGTTCCAATTAGCGCTGAGTATTGAATAAGGCTTGATGTGTGAACTAAGAACTGGACTAAAAATCACGGAGTAATTCCACACAGGCTACCGAGCAGCCAGATAGTGTAATAATTTTTTATCATTACAGGTTTGGGACACATTTGAACCAGTTACCTAGAGATAAAAGGCTTTGTATTTTATTAATACAAAATATAGAGCTATAGTTCTATAGTCAGAAATATAGTTGATTTTTCTCATTGTATATCTGTTTTGGTTGTTCAGCTCATCTTTTCCTGATACTTTTTTGTTCTAGGGACTTCCCATACCTGACGTAAACCAAGCAGCAGAAAATGGAAACACACCACTTCATGCTGCAGTGAACACGGGAAAAATGCACCTTGTATCTTTGCTGTTGCATTATCCTGGAATTAATGTGAATTTCCCAAATCCCCAGTGTGATGGAGCTACTGCACTACATCTTGCTATTGCCTATGGTAAATTTTCTGACACATATTTTCTATGGTCACTGTCAAAAGTTTAACCTTCTAAGAGGATTCTATTTTTAAACCCATTATTTGTGGCTTTATAATGTAAAAAAGGCAAATAATGTTATTTTGGATTTTGACCTTTCAATTGACCTTTCAGTATTTGTAGTTAAGGAATCAAAGGTTTGTCTAAGTGCTGAGGAGCAATTTGTCTATTTAAAAAAAATATTTATATATACAACCATGTTTTTAAAAGGGATGGGAGCAGTTTGTACAAAATATGGCATAATATTCCATGGGAATATTAGAGTCTAGGAAAAGAGCCACATCAGGAAACTTCTGTACAAATCTTGGCTTGCAAAAGTTTGCAGGATAAACCAAGACATTCTGAAGATAATGATACATGGAGGAATGTCTACAGAATATTGTATGAAAGGATTAGTCTGTGAAGAAGAAAAAAGTTCTATATCAGGGAGGTTGCAAAAGATTTTTACTACGTTGGGAGGAGAAAGTATATATTAATAGACTGTTTTTCTGTTTATTGAAGAATTGTTAGTTAACTGCAGGTTTTAATAACAGACTTAGTACATTTTTGTTTTTATAATGTACAAATTCACAAAATACTTGTCATTCCCTTATTCATCATGGTACATTTGAAATGTCTTTCCATTTTGATTGTGCTGGTAGCATATCATGATAGACTTGTTGATCTTTATTATATTATGTTTTTTAACAAAAGTAGGCTGAACAATTCTGTCAATATGTTAAAATGTTCTATATTTTTATTATAAAAAACATGTCTGCAGAATCTCTTAAAGCTCTGGTATTTTTTTCATTTAAATGCTAATAAAGGGATATACAGTAGTCTGTGTAAATTTATTATAAAAAAATTTGCTTGGAAGTAACATCTTAGGCTGGGTCGGTCTGTGTAGACCTGCTCAGTTGATCCAGCAAGTGACACAGGAAAACCACCCCGGTAAGTGGCGAAGTGTTCCCTTCGACGCAGCGCAGCGTGGACGGCGCACAGAAGAGACGCAGCAAAGTCGACGGGAGATAGGCAAGTGATTTATGTCATTTGCATATCTCCCATCGACTGCCGCTGAATCCCGAAGGTAAGTGTAGACTGGGCCTTAGATATTTAAAATAGGTGAGCTTATTTTGTTTTTCCAGAAAATGTAAGAAATATAGATATTAACAAAAGTCTTTGGTCTTCAAAATATCTTCTCCATCTTCGTTTCATTTAGGGTACTTGGGAATTTGCTATTTATTGCTGAATGCTGCAGCTGATGTGGAAAGTCTCCTGGGAGATGTAACACCTGTGCAACTTGCTGAGAATTTTGGTAATGAAACTATAACCAAGTTCATAAAGATGCATGTTAAAAAACTGAAACTTGAAAATAAAATGTTTGCCTGACTATGCAAAGCACTGTAACACTCTCAAATGCATCTATTTTAATTTTGTACATTACACCTATTTTAAACTTTTGACATTACAGTGCTGCTTTTATCTGACACATGACAGCTTGCCAACATTAGTAGTTTAGTGATAAGTTCTGCTATACAGATCTGAAAGTTTTTACATCTTAGGCCACTTCCCTCTGTTATTTTATCGTCTTCCTGGTTTTGTCTGTTTTCAAACAAATGGTAACTGTATTTTCATGGGTTTTAGTATATATAAACATGAAATAAATGAAAGGAGATATTATCTCCTTTCCTGCATATTCAAACAGACTGGCTAGTTTTTAGGTATTAAACATTCTCCATTTTTGTATTTCAGTTGCACTAATAAAATGAACCAGATTTTTGCCCCATTATAAACTAATTTGCTCCTAAATTTTTCCTGGATTATTTATAACGAAAATCTTGTCTTAAAATTTCAAAAAGTGACTAATGATTTTTGGTATCACCAAGTATTTGAGTGCCCAACCTGAGCCTCCTTAAAGGAGCTGGATAATGCAAGTGCACTCACCCTCTGAAAATGAGGCCCCTAAGGGGCCTCAAGTTTGGGCATCCCAAAACCAAGGTATAAAAATCACTAGTTAGTTTTTGGGACCAAGATTTTCATAAGTAACTAGTAATATTTTAGTTGATTGTCAAATATTTCTTCTGATTTGACGTTGATTCTTTTTATGTGTGATTATTTTAAGTTAATTACACAAACATTTCAGATGCAAGCTTTTGCACCAAAAAATAAAATAACATTTTCCCTACTAATAATCCTGCTTTACGTTGTGAATATATTTTCAAATTATTGCAAAGAATAAACTAACAGCAAAGCAAACATCTCACATAAAACTATATATTTTAACTTTATGGGCAAGGCCAAAAGGAAATAGAGCCAAGCTTAAGAAATTCTGACCAATTACAAGTTGTTATAGAACATATTTTGATTACTAGAACCTGTGGACTTCATTATGGAATAATTTTACCATCATCATATTTATTGACAAGGCTTTAAAAGGTTTTACAGCTATTTACCAGAGTAAAATGTTGTTAAAATACCTTTAAATTAATTGAGGCTTACTCTTTATTTTTGTATTAAAATATTAAGTAAAACAAATTATAGTTAAATAATGTTACAAAATGTAAATGATAAAGTAATATGTGACATTTTATAGCCACATTTTAGGGCATTAATTACTAAGGGTAGTAATTTTCCTTTATCTAGCACTTTTCACGACAAAGTGCTTCATAAAGTATATATGTACTCGAATGGCTTCAACCTTCAGATGCTGTCACCTCTGAGCGACAGCCAGTCTGTGCACAGAACACTAAATAGAAGTGGCTGAGGAGAAATAATGGCCAAAGATACCAAACCCTTATTCTTTCCGAAACTGCCATTTGATCTTTAACATCTATACATAGTGCAGAATCTCCATTTAAGCTTTCTTCTTAAAGATCTAATGCCAGAGTTACTTTAACCCTTGGTTTACGGCTGGAGGTTCCAGCTTTCATCCTGGCCACCATGACTTTTATGCTCAACATCCAACATTTTCTGAAATCTTCACCTGCTCACTACTGGAGGTTGCTTTCTTACCCTGTTGTTCAGCAGGTGGACGTCTGCCTTTTAGAGACCTCTGCTCTCCCTTTCCTTGCCAGTCACTGGGCAAAAGGGCTATGTTTGATTGAATGGAGGAGCCAAGAGGAGTGAACTCGTAAGAGGAACCAGCCAGAGAAAGAACGAGGAGTCTCAGCTCATTCAAGTAACACTAAGCAGAAGTGGCGGCAGCAGCAACCTGTACTAGAAGGACCAATCCAGAGCTGTCTTCTGCTTCCCCATGCAGAATCAATAAATCAGGAAGAAGTAGCAAAGCCTAGAGTGAGCAAAGCGTGATGGAAGGGAGTGGGCTAGTTGAGGGACCAGCTGCTAGAGGAAAAAAGACAGAGCCTCTATTGAAGCAGTGGCATAAAGCCTTCATGATGGCAGCTTTAGCTGGATCAGCCCCACAACTTAGACAAGGGAAGAGTGAGAGAGGCCTGGAAGAAGGAAAAAGAGACTGGGAAACCTGAAAAGGGCTGGCTTTGAAGCTTCATAAGTGTAACAGTGGGGAGGAAGGAGACTGAGATGGGAGAAAGGGAATTTAAGGTAGAATGACATAAAGAAGAGACAGACTTGTAGTATTTGAGAAAGAAAAGCTGTCACTGAAATTACTGTAGGTTCTAGCAGTTGGCCATGAGTTCCTCCTTCCCCATAAGAAATAATCACTGAGGATGCAGTGTAGTTGTAGCTGTGTTAGTCCCAGGATATTAGAGAGACAAGACGGGTGAAGTTAATATTGTTAATTGGACCAACTTCTGTTGGTGAGAGACAAGTGCTTGAGCTTACATAAAGCTCTTCAGGTCACCTTGTCTCTCTAATAATTGAGGATGTAATTAACAAAGTTTGCTACATGATGATCTGTATGAAACCCTGATTGTGTTGCTTTCCTAGACCCATTGTTTTTTCATGGTTGCATTATAATAGAATAGACACAGCAGTTTCTCTCATGTTTAAATTGAGAGTCTATTTCTTGTATATCACATGCTTGAGATCACAGAACTCCCATTCTAACCACAAAGGAACTGTAAGATATCAAATTCATCCTTGGTGTAACTCCATTTACCTCAATGGAGTTACATCAGAGATTAATTTGACCCCTATGTCTCCTCTATTTTCTTGGAAAAATTCTTCATTTAGTGCTAGCCAAGTTCTAAGTTTGAATCTCCTTTCTCCCTAACTACAAACAAGATGTTAGGCAATGGCTTTTGCCCTATAAAAGACTATAAATACAGAGGTAGGGCATGAGGCAGATGGATAAAATGAAGGTAGAAAGATTTTGTTTGTTGGGTATATAAATGAAACTATGTCCCTGGTAACCGAACCCTGAACTCTAAAGTTAAAGTAGTAGCAGTAAGAAAAGTAATGAAATAGGAGAACTTAAAAAATATCATCCTAAAGTTCTATTTGTTCATTGCAATGTCATCTGAAAGAAGGCTCATTGAGAATCTGTCAGCAATATCCCTTTATTGCTGTGGCAACTGCTGCGTAATTAGCAGTTAATCAAACCAGATCAGTTTCAAGGCTGTGTCCCAACCTGTTGCTCATCATTCCACTTTCTGAATTTTAAAACTACTGTAAAAGAAAAATCCACAAAAATTTGGTAAAATATTTTAAATTAAAATATAAATCCAGAGAAGTGAGGAAATTCTCTAGATTTTTTTTAAGAATATAATGAAGTCTGTGCCTAAACACTTTATCATTAAACTCCTGCCTACATCTGCTCCTACACCACTTTGCCAATTGTCACTGCCATCTGCCCTGTTTATTACATGTTCTCACTTTCATGTCATTCTTTACTCCATATACTTGGAACATCCTTCCACTTAATGTATGCAAAGGTCCTTCATTCTCTATCATAAACCCTTTCCAAACCCACTCATTGATGAAGTAGTCCAACTGAACCAACAGTCTGCTGCTCTGTTTTATAATATCTCATATCCTTAAAATCTAAGCCCTTCTTTATGTGGTCCCTGTTATTTCAGGTACAGCTCTTCTATTGAATAGCATCAACTACATGTATGGCACTATGTATAATTAATGTTTTAATTATGTATAATTAAAGTTTTCAAAGCTCGAGACATTTTACTATTTTAAATTAAACAGCTTCTTATCCATACACTACATGACAAGCAAACACAGCTCTTAAAAGAGGTTTGGTTTCTTTAATCTTGTGTTTAACTCAGATTTTCCATACAGTTTTTATGTTGCTCTTTTGACTAAATTAAAGATGTAAGCACACCCGAAATTACCAAGACAACCAGCAAACATCATTTCCTATAAACATATTTTACACATTAGATTAAATATGATGCATGTTTACTTCATAAGCATGCCAATAAATAATCTAGTATTAAAATCCATCTGCCAGACAGAGGAAGTGACCCAATTTGCTGTAGGAGTTGATAAGTACCAGATAGTTCAAGTACTGATAAAGAAATAAGAAGAAAACAGATATGGGCTTAGACTTTTCTGTCTGGAATCTAGCATGCAGTGCTAGTTGTTGTTTTTTAAATATATATTAAGATTTTGTTTATATAAACCTGAAGCAGAGGGGTCCTTTAACACAACTGGTGCGTTGAAATAGAACAACTATTTTTGTTATTTTTAATGATAAGAGTAACATATGAGACCATGAAGTGTTTTGCATGACTTATTAAATCATGTGAGTAACTTAATTGACTGACTAAAATAAAAAAAAAAATTCCAGTTTACTGAACACTTAGAACATCCATATTCTCTGGGATGTATTGGTCCTCTTCAAGTTAATGATAAAACTCACACTGTCGTCTTTGGGAGTTGGCATATAGAACCTAATCCAGCATGCGAGTGCTGATGTGTCATGAATAGGGATGCAATGAGATTACTTATGTAAGGAAGGACTACCACCTAGAATAAGGTTTTGCTCCCACAGTGATTAAAGATAAGAAATAGACCAAGTCCCCTCTTCTGATACTGAAGTCTGTCTGATGGCACAATAGGAAGTATTCCTTCTGCCTAGAAAAATACTATTCTGCGTATTCTCAATGCTTTTATCATATTTCCCATTATTCTACATTTTAATGCACATTCCTATTGCTATGGGGTTCTCAAAATTTTTTTGCTGAGACTCTTCTGAAAATATTTCAAGCTGTGATGACCTGCCCATGCCATGCCACACCACCCTTACCAGCATGTGCAGGGGCTGACAGCTCATGACCTTCCCCCGCCCTGATAACCTCACAACCCCCTTAGGGGTCATAACTCCCAGTTTGAGAAGCCCTGCTATAGCTAACACTTTTGACTCAAATTGCACTGTTTACATAAATCTAACCGCATAAAATGGAAATTTAGGTGAAAGAGGAAATTTATCAAACTAAGATTAATCTTGCTCAGTTTTGTTATGCTTGTAGAAAGAATTATCAAGATGCTAGACAGAACTTGTGATAATTAAGAGAAAGGAAGCAACATTTACAGAGGGAAGAATGTGATTATCTAACAAGACTTTTCTATTTCTAAATTCTTTGATTTAAAAAAAAAAGGAAAAAGTTCTTTTCCACGCAGTAATCTCGACTACTGTTTTCTTGATAGTCTGTATTGTCCTCTCTCATTTTCTCTAGGTAGGTAGGTAATTCTTTTAATGTCCCAAAATAAAAAGGGGATCAAGAGTTACCTTCCAAAATGGCAGAGGTGTTCTGAGGGTTAAAATGCAACCTAAAACTGAGGGTTAACTGAAGGCTTATGAAATCCATCAGCCTGATTTTGACAGTGGGACTTAAGTGGTGCATATGTCTTGTCCTGATCCTCTGAACAGGGTGAACATCAAACCAAGTGAGCTCTTGCCCCATTATACTGAAAAAGCTGATAGTAAATTATTTCGTAATGAAAATTCTTAATCAAAAGTGAGGGAAGAATGAACCGCAAAACAAAAAGCCTAAAAATGACAATAAATGAGAAACTGGACTGCCTCAAAACTCAGCAAATACTATCACTTTCACAATTAATGGAACCATCCCTGCTAACCTCAAAGTTCATAGAGGATTCCCTATTCTCACCCAAAGATAAAGAAAACTCAATAAAATAGCTACTAGAAAATTATGTGGAATGATAGATTCTGAAGAGGTCAAATATGAGATTTCTGAATCTAAAATTGACACAACATTCCTTTGTGATAGAAACTGAGACATGAGTTGATAGAAGAAAGATCACAAGGAAGAAAAATGTTTGTGTTGTTTAAAAAAGGCTGCCTCTAGAAAGGTGTTGATAAAGGAAAATAGAGTAACTTGAAAATTACAGACCAAACCATGGCAGCTCTTGGAAATTAAGGACTTTCAGGTTGAAGAAGTTGAGGCATCTGCTCTTCTGCCTGGAAAAGATGCAGATTATTAAACAATTAATGTTAATGTTAACAAATAATACTAATAAATATATAATAAATACAAATAATACTGTGAACTTTACATTTTCAAAGCTGTGTACACAACTAATTCTTCCAGCACTCCTGATCTAGGCAGCACACAGCAAGGTATTATTAACCCCATTTTACAGAGATGGAAACTAAAGGAGAGAGGTAAAGGATCTTAAAAACTACTTGCATAATTGATTGTTAGTATATAAAGATTAAAGAGCCCATCCTGTGAGCACTCTGCATTCAGAACTTTCATTGAAGTCAAAGGGAATTCTGTGCCAGGGGTATCTGGAGAATTAGGCCCTTATATAGCTAAACATATTTACACAGTAAAATAAATACTTTATGAAAAGTTCAAAACTTTCTAGAAACAACTGTCATTGTTTCAATACCATACTCAGTGAAACAACAGCCTCAAAGTGGAGATTATAATTTTTAATGATTGTTCCTAGCAGGAGCCCTGATTGATGATGAAATGTAGGATAGGTCTGAAAGGAACAGCTTTCCCATGAGAAAGTATTGCAAGGCAGAGAGTTTCCAAGTTGCTGTTGGGTAAATTCTATATTCCAAAAATGCTGTGGTTAATTTAACAGTTGGTTTAAATTAAGAACACTAAAATAAAATTTGATTTTTAAAAAATGATTTAGTTTACCATATAACTCTGAAACTCTGTTTTTTTTTATATAACATCTATATGTTTTTATAAAATATCCTATTGTTGTGGTATCTGAGCACTTCCTAATAGGAATACTAATTCTTTCAGTTGTACTTTGTATAAGTAAGTTATTGCTTATTTTTGTTATTAATATAAAAAATTGTTTTCTTGTTGGGCACAATCCTGTTCCCTTTGAAGTCAATGGTAATTTTGCTATTGAATGAATGGGAGGAGGACTGTACTGTGGCTTACTCTTTGTAATTAGAGGCTGTGATTAGAATATCTTTTATTTTGCACTGGAGTTTCCCTTGCAGCAAGAAAAGCTATACAGTATTAACTTTAAGTTCAACTGAAATAGCATAAAGGAAAAAAAGCAAAGTTTTCCAAACAAAAGCAGTAAGGAAATAAATATTATCTAAAGGAGTACTACATTAGAGATAAAAACAAAAGCCTAAAATCAGTGTACATTCAAATACAAGTTGAATAAGCTTAGCATCAGAACCCAAGGCCAGTTCTTCATCTAGTGCAAATGGTCAAAGGTTGTCTACCTTGTAAAATGTCCAAAGATCCCCTCACTTTCTTTCTGCATTCAAACTTATTTGCTCTCTGATTTTAAAAACCATCTTAAAATTCCACTATGAAATGCACACCCTTTAAAGATGTCTCTCCTTCTACTTAAATGCTATAATGTTGTACTGTGTAATCATCCCACTATTTTTGTGCCAAGTTATTAAAAATGTAATAACGTGTAATTTAAAAAAAATAAAATAGGACTATTTTAAAGGATTAGTTAGATTTATATGATTTCAAAGTGAGCAAAACTGTTCTTGTGCAGAGAGGTTGTCTTGAGCCAAACCTCAGCTCCAAGCAAAATTGACTATAATGACCACATATAAACAGGGGTATTATGAGGTGAGTGCCATTGACAAAGTTTCATTGGTTACAGGCTGGCTCATGCCAGCTTACAATGGGAAACTAAAGAGTCTTTCCTCTTTGCTGACCCTTTCCCTATAGCTTCTTCCCTGTATAAAAAATTCTAATTATTTTTTTTAAAAATCAGGAATATACTTTATCCTCTGCTGCCAGAACAGTTCTATTCATCTTTGTGGGTGTGGAGGCTGGAGCCCTGCCTCCTGTGGCACCTATGAAAGGCCTGAGATTCTGGAGACAGTGATAAGGGCCTGAAAAATCCTACAAAAGCTTGAGTCTCTGTTCGAAAGCCTGAGGTTAGCAGGTATAGGCTACCTGATGGTCATATGGGACCCATGTAAATGTAGAAAGGTGAGCCCTCCTGCACATAACAAAATGTGTGTGTGATTCAAAACCGTAGAAGGTCTCCCTCTCAATATCAAAACCGTAGAAGGTCTCCCTCTCAATATCAAAACAGGAGCCTCCTGACAGTCATAATGGACTTCCCTGTGGATACCAAAACAGAGGGATGTTTTGTACCCATATGCTCCCCCTGCAGTGTTGAAACTGGGGACCTCTCTGACTTTTATACAGGACCTCCTGCAAATGTTAAAATGAGGTGATCCTCCTGCAGTCCTGTGACCCAGATTGGATATCAAGCATTCAACTGGTCTGCAGGAATGGCCTGCAACTATCCCCCACAGTTACTGTAATGCCTGCTGGGGAAGCAGCCTCTGTTTGACCACTTCTCCGTGCTGGATCTGAGAAAGGAGACAGCAGCCAGGCAGAGCCTGCAAAAGGTGAGGAGTATTCAGTATTGTCCCCAGCCAATTGCTCCCCACCAGACTCTTCTATCCAATTAGCCCCACCTCCAACAAATCCTGTCTTCCCAAGCTATCCACATCCATCCCCAACTGTTCCCTCAGAGTTTTCCTTAATCTGCCCAGAGAGCGCCCGGACACTTCCACAAACCTAGCCACCCTCAGCTTCTCAGACACCCTCAACAGATGTCAGCGATCTCAACCCTCTGCCCCATAAACCATCCCAACAAACCTAGCTAACCTTCAGCTTCTTCCCCACAACTACCACCTAGCTACCCCCAGCTTCTCAAAACCCCTCAACAGATGCCAGCGACTGTGACCGCTGCTCCCCCAGCCATCCCAACAAAGGTAGCTAAGCTTCAGCTTCCCTCCCCCAGTTATCCCCTCCCCACTATCCCCAGACACACATGCACCTTCTCTCAGCTTTCTCTGAGACTAAATCCCAGTTTATCTCCCCTCCCCACCAGTCACCCCTCCACACTCAGCTGCCAGTTCTGCTGGAGGTTTCATCCCATGACATCGTCTTGAATCCCTGAAGACTCCAGGAGAGTAGCAGAGGGTTGGCTCCCCCCACAGAGCCACTTGCCTCAACTCACCCCCGGCCAGTTCCTCCCCACTCTTGGGCAGCCCCGGCTCTTCCCCCAGCCCCTGCTGGGTGGGGGGGACAAGGTGTGTTGATCTTACACTGAAGTTTCAGGTCACCTACGGATTCTGTGGGAATCATTTAATGACCTCCTTTGCCTCACGTGGAGCTGTACGACATGCGGCAGCTGGGGGGGGGGACATCAGCGGGGAGGAGCCCTGTTGCCGCTGGAAGGGCTCTCTGAGGCGGGTGGCCTTTCGCCTGGACCCCGCGCCTCAGAGCGGGGCGGGCGCGCCGCGGTCTCCGGCGCGGGGATGAGGCGGCCCAGGGCTGGGCCCGGCCCGCTCTCTCCCTCCTACTCTTTGTGGGTCACATGAGAGGGGGCGGGCGGCTCGGGATCGAAGCGGCAGCTGCTGCCAGGGCTGAGCTCGGGGCGGCTGCTGCGTGAGAGCCTGAGGGGGCGGCGGGAGCCGCGGACCCCCCCTCCCTTCCCCTCAGGGCCTCGGCCAGCCGCGCCCCAGAGTCCCGCGTCCGGCCCCGCCATGGACGAGGAGGGCGGCGGAGGCGGTAAGTGGCGCGCTCGGTAGGGGTGGGGTGGGCGGTTGAGGGCGGGGGGCCCCGCCGGGGGTGTTGGCCGGGACGCGGTCTCCGGTACCTGCTCTCGCCGGCGTGAGCCACATTCCCCCGCCTCCGGCATCCCCGGTTTGGGCGGCGGGGGGTGGCTCCCTCCTCCCCTCCCCGTCTGGACGCGGAGCGCCCTGCTCTGAGGGACTCCAGGCTCGGACCCTGTCTGCCCTCCTTGGCATCGCCTCTGCTGCCCCCTTTCATGACAACACCCGCCACACCCAGTCGCTGCCCTCCTGCCTGCCCCCACCCCCGGCTCTTGGCTCCTGGACCCTCCCCGCACCCACACACCATTGCTGCTGAGCGCCCTGGGGCACCCTGTTACTCCCCCCCATAGCCACATCCTCCACTGTGCCTCCCCCACCCTCCCTTTAATGCAGAACGGGGACCCAGTACTATCCCCGGCCCCTCGACCCTACCCGATTGCCCTTCTCACCCACCACCCCCTCATGTTCCCCACCACACATCCACTGTGCCCTTCTCTCCCTCCTCCACATCACAATCCCATTCATACACTTCTCAGCCCCCACGCTATCGCCCACGCACCTTCTTCTTGCATATTTATCAACGTGTCTTAGGGGAAAACCAAGGGAAGCCGCTATAGTAACAAGTAGTGAGCAATTTTCAGGCTTCTGCATCCTGAATGAAGAGGAATGTTGTGAAGGAGACATGGGTCTTATACTTCTGGCAGGGATGTGCAAGTACTGGCAATCTTTGCTAATGTAGGGACATTGCTCCTGTTAGGAGTGACTTGCTCGGTTCCCTGAGCTAATGACAACAATAGAGGGCTCTGTGCACCCTAAATTATTAATCCCTTACCCCCCAAAAGGTCACATTTCTGAGGGAGGAAAAACGAATGCACACTTGCTTATGGTCTGTGTGAGAGTGCTGGAAAAGAGAAGCCAATTTAAAGACCCTGAAGAAAGGGGGAGTTGTCCAGCTCTCACAGTTGACTTGTCCCCTTGGTGTTACATTGACAGCCAGTTGTTTGTTCTTGTGTCTCAACACAGTGAAATCATTGCACACTTTATGCAGCTGCTGCTCCTATGAAAATGTGTGTTTTGCAGTAAATAATGTACAGAGAAAAGGCTAATTATATTCTGCAACAGCCCTGTGTTTGTGTGTAATTTTACTGTAGGTGCAATGATAATCACTGAGTGGTTCATCCTGTTAAACAGGGTAAACAATTTCCATAGACAGTAATATGAATGTTTCCAAATACAGGTCTTAGAAAATCAGGACATGTTTCTTTCACCATCTTTTAGTACAGTTAGTTTATACAACTGTCAACTACATGACCTAATAGACCCCAAACCAGGTTTGTACGGGGGCTTTATTTAATCTAAAATGCATTCTCTGTGTGAAGCTTTTTGTCTGACTAACCCACTCTCACTGCCATCAAAAATAAGGTTGCTGACATTGTCCATATCAGTGGTAGTATTTCAGGATGAGGTCGTTAATCAAGACGTCTTCTAAATAAAATAAATAGTAATTGTGTGTAGATGAATATATTTGTTTAATTATAAATGTCAAGTAATGAGTGGTAAGATTAATAGTTGTAGTGTGATTCCTAGCTCTAAAAGCAGTAAGGACAGAACTCTGAAATCAAGTGGGTGTGGTATTTGTTTTGACAAGTGGAAAAAATGCCACAATGAATCAGTAACATCACAAAAAAAAATCCTACAAGCAGTCTGTCTGCAAACATCAACATTTCTCAGTATTATTTCCCTCAGCTGTTTTGTCAGCAATAGATATGTTTCCTTAAAAAGAATAAAAGGAATGGTTTGACTACTATTAAGGGGAAAACATTGTGGTAAACAGAAGAAATGTAGTACATTAAAGATTTAATGTTGTAAAACAACTTGGTATTTCATGATGGGTATATCACTGAATTTTCACATATATGAAGAGTACATTAATATGCTTGTTTACTGACATTGAATCCATCTAATATGGATATTTTTCACTTGTATGAGCTTGAGTCAGCAAAAAATACTCACTTTCACACTGGATTATTTGAAAAATTGGCTTTTTCAGCCTTAGGGCCCATTTCTGCAAAGTGCAGAGAGTCTCCAATGAGCACCTTCAGTTCCCACTGAGGTCCACTGGATTTGAAGCACTTGGCACCTTGCAAAGATTGGGCCCTCAAAATGGATCAACTGATTATTGAATCAATCACTTCTATTATTCTTCTAGGATTACTTGTCACATCTCATTTAATAAAAACTGTACTATTCAAGTTGGTCAGATTACTGTATAATTTACGTGTCCTTAGTCATTTTATAATATTACAGATCCAAATTAATTAAACTGCCCAATCTCTACAGTAAGTGTATTTTAACTGTTACACTAGCCCAGGGGTCGGCAACCCGCGGCTCTGGAGCCGCATGCGGCTCTTCAGCCGTGGTAGGTTGCTGACCCCTGCACTAGCCTTTCGTTACTATTACACTTACTTTCCTAAGAGACGGCCCAATTTTGCTTTCCTTTCTTGTTCAAAACTTCCATTGGTAGAATAGGATTAGTTTAACATTTTAAACTAATTAGATTTTGGAATGACAAGGGCCAAAATATTGACCATTTCATAAGAGGTTGCATGTACAAAATGAAGTGTCAACTTGAAATCTAGTCAGTTTTAAAATGAGTTAACTGTAGTTTTAGATGCACCTGCTTTGAGTCTCTTTGCTGATTTCTGAGCTTTTAAAATGCCATTGTTACTATGTTAAAAATAGCTTTTCCTCTTGCCTGCTGCTGAAGGACCCAAATAGAGAAGTGTTCAATTCATAAAATAAATGAAGTAAACAGTGTGACTCAGGGATGTGGCATTGGACTGGGATTCAGGACATCTCAGTTCTATTATCAGCTCTGTCATTGGGCGGTTGTATGAGCTTGTTTCTCCCTCCCTGTGTTTCTATTTCCTCATCTGTAAAATGGGAAACATTCTATGTATCTTTTTTAGTAGAATGCTATGAGATCTGTGGATGAAAACAGCAAGGGATTGCTGTTTAAAAAACAAAAAGAAAAAAACAAAACAAAAAGAAAAAAAATTGGCAGAGAAGCTGACAGATGCAGGATGTGCTCCCCCACTAGTTTAAATTCCCCCTGCCGTCTAAATGTGGGCAGAAAGGCCCATGTCATACCACACAAACTCCTGCTGATTTCAGGGGGGCTCTGTGGATGCGGTAAGATATGGTCCAAATTAATTAGTGTTTATTTCAGCCTTCTCTTGTGTTCTAATTACAAGGATCCTTATACTTAATTGAGGAGATGATGATGATTCCCCTCCCTCCCCCAGCTTGATGTCTTTTATGACTTTACTAGACTGAAGCCTCTGTTATGTTAATTGCTGCAGTTAATGTGGTGCCACTATTGCATTTGGATATCTCAGGTCCTTGCATTGAGTATTTCTTTTGGTAGAAGGTATGATCTTGCTTGTGTAGTGTAACATATTAAAAATTTGTTTTGAGATAATTTTCAGGTCGTGACATTCTTAGTCAAATCAGAGTATTCTGCATAAAAATGTATGGCAGGAAATGACTCTAGTTATTTTATATGAAGATCAATTCTAGTTCTATTACTTTAGTTTTCTTGAATTTGAGTCCAGTGCCAGTCAGGCAGTTCAGATCATCCGGAGTTCTGCTTATGAAAGGACGGCAAGATCAGTCACTTAGCACTCTTTTTTGGTCATCATTGTTTTTTTTAAACAAAGTAAAAGTCAACTTTATAAAGGTGCAGAATTCACATATAAGGAGATACAAATCATTCTCTCCATTCCTCCTTCCCCCCAAACAGCTACTGCACAAATAATAATACAATGTAAGCTTCTCCATACTGTTCCCTAAACTGTGTGCTTCAGTCCTGAACTCTGAGGCATTTCTTTGGGTGAAAGGGTAATTCAGTCTTCAGGCTCTTTCAGTCCTTGATCTCTCTGCTGCTACTGCCAACGAGAATGCCAAGTGTGGTGTTGGCTTCTGTGGTGTAGTCACCTGCCCACAAGGAACTGAAACGACCAGCGCATTCACACAGGCCACAGAACAGCTTGCTGATGAAGTAAATGTAGTAAGTCTGCTTTCACTCTGTTTAGGTTGAAAAGTACACTTATCCATTTGTAAGTTAAAGGATGATAAACGTAATAATAATAACAAAGGCAAAGGTGCCCTGAGAGAGAGTGGTAAAAGTATTAAAACTGGTTTTCAAAAAAAGTAATTTAAGTATGGTAGGAGTTAAAAATAAATATCCTTAGGTTCAAGTCAACCTTTCTGTATCCCATATTTCTCCTTTCTCTGTAAAACTCTGTGGAAGGGAGAATATGGACTGAAAAATCTGTGTGAACTGGAAATTCCTACATCTATTATACACAAATATTTCTTTTCTGTGTTTAGAACCAAAACTGGATGCTGTATTCATAGAATATGATATGCTTTATATTCCAACAGTAACCAAAGACACATTACATATGTCTAATTTCAGAGCACCAGGTTGGAATAATTTATACCTGTAGTTCCAAAGATTTGGCCCAGGAGCTCTGAGGACTGACGTTAATTTAAAAAAACAAAAAAACCTGGGGAAATTCCAAATAAAGAGTGCCTGTGTTCTGCCAATAATTAAAAAGGGTAAATGGGATGACCTTGGTATAATCTGGTTAGCTGGACATTGATTGCAGGCAAAGTAATGGAGCCATTGATATAAAACTCGGTAAAGAACACAGAAATATAATTCATATCAGTCAGCGTGGTTTCATGATAAATAGGCCTTGTTCTCTGATGTAATTACAAGTTTGGTTGTACAAGGTAACTAGTAATGTCAAATACCTTATAGAATTCTAATATATTACATGAGATTTGGAATAAAAAATAGTTCTATGGGAAATCTATAAGGCACCTTAATTGGATTTAAAAACAGGATACCTGATAGATTTAAAAATGTAATGATTAAGGGGGAAATCTCAAGGATTTGTTCTTGGTCTAGTGCTGTTGAATGTTTCCATTGTTGCCTGATTTTAGGTGTTTAGTAATTTTGAATGGGATTATAAGATTGCCAATTGATCTAATCCCTGTTGTCTAGTTTTCTTGTACTCTCTTGTCTCTCTCTTGATTTGTTGTCTGTTGTTTTATACTTAATCCTTGCTCTGAAGAGTTCATATTCTGTCTTTTTGTACAGCACCTCCTTTAGTGCATTCTTTCAAGGTATAGTCCTTGATTATCTGATCACATACTATTTCTTTCCATATAGCATCAGGATGGACAATGAATGAAGCAGGGTTTCGCTAGATTCATAAATTTTAAAAAGTGGATGGTCTATAATGAATAAGACATCCCCTGTAGGACCCGCTCTTCCTCCTTTAGAACTAGATTCAGCAAGATATTTAAGTACACACTTTGGTGAAACAGTGCCCTTACTGAAGGACGTGGGTGCATGTGCAGTTAATAAGGTATGTGGGCACCTGCTGAACCTTGAGGATAAAAGTAAGTATATAAGAGCTGTCCCATTGCCTGAGCGCCATCTGTGCTGTGCACTGAATGAGGCTGGAGTTCTGCAGGAATACATAGTATGCAATCATGAAATTAAAGATGCATTTGTATTTGTATACTCTTCAGACAGAATAGTTATTTGACGTGGGTGCATCTTCATTAAAAGTCATATAATATCAAAGTAACTTGATTATTTTTAACATAGATATATGTAGTCAGCAAGGAAATATCTGGCAATTTATTTTAATTTTAAAAAGAATCCAACCATTTCATGGGAAAACTTAGTACAGCAAATTTTTTGGACAGCACTGCTTCCTCTTAACAGGGATAGACACACAAAATTTGCTAGAAAACCATTTGTTTTGTGGTCCTTTGAGATTTGTCTGAAGAAGGAAGTGGCTTGACCTATTTGGTTGCTATGAATTAAAAACATTCTTGTTTTTGTTTTTAGTGAACATCTGTGTAACATTTATTTAACTACATTTTGGATGTCTTTTAAACCTGTAATTTCATGATAATATAAGGTTTAATTAAAGGAAAATAAAGTGCTGCATAGTTATGTCCCCAGTTGCATTAAGTATTAGAACCTACTTGAAGGTAAATTTAAAAAAAATAAGATGACAACTTTTCTGATTAAAATTAACATTTAAAAAGAGGATCCTTTAGTGCATGGACACAGTAATATTTCAGCACTTTTCAGAAAAAAGCATCTGTTAGACTCCCTGCTCTGTGTTGTGATACCAGATTATGTTGGTCAGTTTCTTGTCTGGTCATTCAAGTTCCCTTATGTAGAAAGCTCAATAGGAATGCACTGAATGAGAATTTGGTATGTGGAAAAATTTCAGGATTGGGTCTGTAATTTCAGTTATGGGAAGAGAGTCCTGAAGAAAACTCCAGCTTAGTCTTTCTTGTCCAGATCACCCTTTTTTTTACTGTAATTTTGATATTTAACATCATTACAGGTGTTCTGTGGGTTTAAAAAAAAAGTTTTACACTGGAGAAAAGGAGAAAGTGAAGTGAAATGAATTGAATGCATATGTTTCAAGGCCTAATAGAAAGTTATAAGGCTTGACCAGGATAGTGTAGCTGTAGAACTGTTATCAAGAGGCCTTAATTCAACAAGGAACTTTATAGAAATGCAGGGCTAGAAGGGATGTTGAGATGTCATTTAGTCTATTTCCCTGCACTGAGGCAGGACCAAGCATATCTAGACCATCCCTGTTAAGTGTTTTTTTTAGCTGTTTTTAAAAATCTCTAATGACAGGGATTCCACAACAGCCTTGGGAACCTATTCAGGACATAACTGCCCATATACTTAGAAAGCTTTTACTACTGTATTACACTTTTATAAAGAACTTCACTTCATTAGCAAGAAATCTAGTATGTTGTGACCCATACTACTCTTGTTGATGTAAATGGGAATTCTACACATGGAATGATAGCATCGTAAAGAACACTTAAACATTTAGTTTTCAATTGCACCACATATTTGAAAATTGCAAAATAAGGAATTGTATTGTCTCTTGTTCTGTAATCAAGGTTTGAACACTATTCTTTTGTCTCATCTGAGACACCAGTCTGGATAGATGAACTACCTGCCCACTTATTCTAATAGACCGAAGGAGACAGCACACATTTTGGTGGGAACATTTCTCAAGAACTATGTGATTGTGTGGCCACTTGCACATGTAATTCTTCCATTTGTAAAGCTATACCACATTCCTCTTTTAATGATTAATAAATGACCAACCAGGGGACTTGGAGGAGCGGGCCGCTGAGGAAATCGAAAATGAAGCAAGAGGAAGAAGGGAACAGTTCCTTCGACGCAGCGCTACGCCACTCACTGGGGTGGTTTTCCTGTGTCGCTTGCTGGATCGACTGAGCGCGTCTACACAGACCGCTCAGTCGATCCAGAGCAATCGATCTAATGGCAGCGAATTTGCTGCTGTCAGTGTAGACCCAGCCCCAGCTAAATCAGACACTTTGCCTTTGGAGAATGTACTTCCTTCAAAAGCGCTCACAAACTAAATCAAACCTAAATTTAGGTCATCTGCATATCTTAAACACAAGTGTACATGCTGGAAGGAAAAATCTGTAACCCATTTAGTTCAGAGTGGGCTCGAATATCACAATTAATGATTGGAAAGCTAAGAAGTTGAAGTTTGGTAGATTTGCAGCATGGAAGTAAAGTCCTAGAATCACGTTCTTGAATTAAAAGCCTTATAACTTAACTAATTGACTCTAATTAAATTGATTTTAAAAATGAGCTATATTCTGTTATACTACTCTTGTCAGTTATTGCTTTACACTGAAAAATGCCATGTTGTGTGATCGTAACATTTAAAAAAGTATAATTTACCCCCAGTCTAGGGGTAAGAAGGACATATGCTGTAATTTCCTCCCATTCTTTTGTCCCTCTCAACTGGCAGCCGTGGATCAGTGTTCATATAGAAACTGACTCTTAAGTGAAATAAAGAATAGAGGATTTTCATCTATGACACAGATCACTTTCTCTTAAACACAGCAGTCTTTCTCATCTTTCTGAATCTTATTTCTAGCTAATGCTGGTAAATAAGGAGTTCTGTTAGGGCATGCTATGAGTTCGCTGAACTGCCTCATTCATAACACTGATCTGTTCTGCAAACCAGTTACTTTGCTGGCCTGGAGAGTGCCAAGTTGGTTCTCAAACCTGTCTCCTGTTTACTCCATAACGTCCACCTTTCTATGCACTTTCATGACATTTCAGCTTGCTATAGATATTTTAGTTAAGACAGATAAAAGGAATAAATGGAGCTGGTTATTTTTCTGTGTATATGAAGTGGATTTTTGTGTATTTTGTACTATTTTGTGTAAGAATAGTATTTTTTTTAATATTTGAGATGATTCAAAATTACTTGAAAAAAGTTTCAAAATACTTCTAACTCTAGTCTCATTTTGTGCAGTGTAATTGGAGGTGCTATAATATTCACTGTTGGTTTTATACCAGTATATGACATAGGCACAAATGAATGTGCTAAAAAATTAGCTGATTTAAAAAAAAACCCAAAACATAAACATAAAAAGGAAGTATAGTCCAAAGGCCCAGTCCTGCGGTCTTTACTTATGTAATTTCACTGTTACCCTAAGTGTACTTTTTTGTAAGTACATTTTTCTAGTTTTCAGAGGTTGGAAACTTATTCTTTCTTTGCATCATTTATCTTTGTTGGAAGTCTGACAAATGAAACTAACTTTTATTATTAAATGGGAAGCCTGGGTGAAACTAGTAATCAAAATGAAATATAAATAATTCTCAAACGTCTGTGGACTCTGTGGGTGGATGGACTTGGCACACGCATTCAGAGTGGTATGTTAGATTTAAAAGTCCATATGGAGCTGATTATTTTTCTGGCTTTCTGTAGTAGGGTTTGTGTGTTTTTTTTAAATACTTTTTGTTTTTTGCAAAGGCTTTTTAAATGTTTGAATTGAAAAATTTGAAAAGGAAAATTGAGTTTAGAAGGAACAAAAGAAAAGTTTGTTGGGTTATGCTATGGAGAAGTAATTGATTAAAAATGTACAGAAAAGAGTTTTCCTGCTGTTTGCCTGTTAGGCTCTTTTTTATTTTGTAAATGCAGCTCAAGATCCCTGTGCAGCTGGGACTAATATAGGCTCCAGCTGTAACTTTTGTTTCTGCTGCTGCTGCTCACATGTCCAGTGATGGTCAAATCTAAGTCATTGTGTGGAAATTCAGTAAAGGAAAAGGGTAGGGTGGGAAAAAAGTGACTCTACAAAAATATTTAACTAAAAGCAACAGGAACTAGGAGTCTCCATTTCAGGACTGTGCCATAACCTCATCCTGAATGCCTTCAGATTTGTTTGAGACTTCAAATAGCTTATGTGGAGTTTCATTTTATTTTTTAAACAAAACCATAGCCAATTAACACATAATGGCTACAAAAAGACCATTAGATGAGAGGTATAATGTTTTAGTACTTAAGAAATTCTACTCTTTCTAAAGTATTACTGCTGAGAAATCCTACAAAATAACTATTCAAGGTAGGATGCATCTAGAGAACAGTCAGGAGACAAAGTTAAATTTTTCTAGTGTTGTACTGTTTCAAAAGTTTTTATGTATTATACAAAGTAAGTGGGTAAGGGCAGAAACTGGAAAAAGCAAAAAAAAGTTTCACGTTACCATGCTGTAAGCATTATCTTCCCAACTGTGTAAAGGATGCTTTTTGATCAAGATCCAATGTATTAATAGATCAATATGCAGTTCCATTCTGCAGCTATACTGCAAGTGAATAGAGTATTTTAATGATTATTAAAATAATGGTATAATATATTTTAAATGAGTCAAATTTCTCAAGTTTCCTTAAAATTGTAGGCAGATCTCCTGGTCGTTTGTTTGTTTGTTTTTGTTTTTTTGGGGTACTTGAGACTGTGCATGATGGAAATACACAGTTCTTTAGAAACCTGCCTCTTTTGTTTCCTCCCCAGGCATACTTTTGCAGACAGATTCCTTGAAATGACCGTGCTAAATTTCAGGATACTGTGTTTTCCTCTGAGTTTTCAGTTGTTAGTGCATTAATTAAGCAGTTTATGAAAGCACCAGTCAAGCTGTATAATGAGACTTTTAGAGTAGTATACGATCTGAGGCAAAAATTACCAGAATTAGTTATTGGTGTGTAATCATAAATGCTTTGTGTTTATCGGCTAAAATAAAGGGAGTCTTTTAAGCAAATGGTTGACTTTTTAAAGGGTGGTGTTGAAAAGTGTTAATATATTGACACATGGTTTGACTCTTGTTATGAATTTATTTTTTTTGCAGGATGGAAAAAATATCTGGTCCTGTGGCCAGTCTGTTGGCTAAAGCCAGCAGACAGCCTGGCATCCTGCCCTACAGAACTAGAATTTTGGAGGGACTATAGGAATATTTTTCCTTCCTGCACCAGTAGAGTGCTACAGGGATAGTGATCTGAGACTTCAAGGAGGAAGTTGAAGGGTGAAGAAAGCAGCACAGTTTATTTGCAAAATACCAGTTGACTAATGAAATTATAGTAATATCAGTTTTGTTAGTATATCAATATTGAAAATAACTGCTTGAAATAAAGGGATATCAAAATACTTAAGAATGATGACTTATTGGACCTCTCCTTTTAGCCGGTGTTGCTGTTTAGGCTTGGTGAGAGCTCTTGGATTCAATCACCATTTAGAATTGTAGGAACATGGGAGTTCTGCTTTTGTAATAAGACCCCTACAGCCTAAAAAAAAAAAGCGAAACTTCTGGGATGGGTGAATAGATATTCCTGGAGACTAAAATAATTTTACAGAGTTGTCAGTGTGAGGTTTGTAAATTAATCTTTTAATTCTTTTGATTCTTTTAATTGGCATTTTCCCTTAGAACTGACACTTCTTGTTTTTGTTTTTTATACTTAAATTTTATGGCCAAAATGATTACACTGTTTCACTATACTGTTGCATTGAGTAGTGCATATTATATTAGAAGACCCCAGTTTTAAACGTTTACATAGGAGACATTCATTCCTTGTCTCCATTTTTTTTAAATTTTTTTTTAATTGACGTGTTAATTGTTATGAGGCAAACTGGTTTACTTTCTTTTTTTTGACATTGTGGCAGTAAAATAAGCGATGTTTCATCATTTGTGTTGTAAGCAGTGTTTCATCATTTGTCTTGGAAAGCAAAAATATAATGATATTCAAGAAACTTGTTTGAGCTACTCAGAAGCCTAAAAGTAATTTTCAAGTTAACTGTTTCATTGAAATGTAAATCAGCAGTCCTGAGACTGTATGCAACCACTGTCCATAATTCAAGTATTAGCTGTACATTTACCCATGTTGAAGATAATTAAAATGTAGGAACTACAATAAACTTTAGTTTTAAAATCTACTTTATATGAATATTTAATCCATATGGTTAAAATGCTTAAGAAAATCAAAAATAATTGCTGTCCAGGAAGAATCTACCACTTGAATAAGTATAAACTTGTTTAATATGGAGGAGACTTCTTGAGAATGTATAATAGCAGTGTATCTCATCTCAGTGAACCTGTCAAAATGCAGTTAAAGCATTATAAACTCTGGAAAAATACTCTGAACTTGATATGTTACATCATGGTTTTTCAAAGATAAAATTAGAATAGTTGTATACAAAAACAGATTGCCAACATAGCTAATACATGTGAGAGAAAATCTTCAGCTCTAATAATTTTCTAGATGTGAATGGGTTAACTTACTGCTCTGAATGACAACAGTTTGTGTAGATATTTAGTACCTGGTTAAAACCCCCAAATCTTACCTACAAAATGAACACACCTATTCATTGAGGGTAAAATCCGGGCCCCATTGAAGTCATTCTGGCCCCAAAAGTCCCTTTGACTTCCAGTAGAGCCAAAATTTAACTTTAGAAGGGTAATACTGGGATAATTCTAGCAGAATGTATGTCCCCCTGCCCCCATTTAAAATATTTGAGGAAAAGGGTTAAATTTAAACAAATACTCATGAACATTTTTCATGTGGGAATCATGAGTAGTCATGATTCAGCAAAAATTAATTGATTTATGTTTTAGCAAATATCCAGTTGTAACAGAATATACATGTAGGATGAATGTATTCTGCTAGCCAAGCCCCATTCTTCCCTCACAACTGGCAGTTCATCAGCTTCTGCTGCTATATGTAGCTTCCTCTTGAGACTTTCTGAAATAGAATAAATACCGTGGTGACATGCGTTACTGAACAATGAAGTGATAGTGTTCTGTGTTCTATGTCAATTGTCACTTTCAATTGACATTGTTTCCATAGGAATTAATGACATCTGTTTTTATGTGAGCTAGTTCAGTGAGGCATGCAAATTTACATGCTTTGTCACATTGTCTAGTAATTACTAGATCAAATTACTACACATCAAAACTACATAACTGGAAAAATATCTCTCCATTAATTATTAACAGTGTATTTGGTATTTAAAACTGAAAACTTAAAATTAGAGTTTAACTTTCTTTTTAGTAAGATGTTTACTGTTTGTGTTTCTTTTAGCTAGGATACTACAAATAGACTAGTCTTTTTTTTTATTTATGGTCAGCAGTCAGTGAGATTCTGCTGTGCTAGCACAGTGGGCAGTTGTGGAAATACAAAACCCTGCAGGTGGATTCTCCTTGCATTAGAACTTTAAAAAAGATGAAAATCTTAGGACAATTTCTATTAGTCTTGTGTTTTGTAAAAATAAGCATTATATACCTAAATATGGGGACAAATGAGACCTGACAGTGTCTTGGCAAATTGTCTGCATCTTTCTTAGTAACCATAGCAATTGGCCTAGAACAACTAAATCTAATACACTAGTACAAATTTATCTGGAATACCCATTCTTTTGTTTTAATCTGTCATTCAAGGATCAAAACCCATCTCCAGAAATAAATATAATCTCACTGAAAACTAATTTGGGCGAATTTGGATTGTAAGAGTATTTGAACACCTATAGCTTAAACTGTACAGTTGGCCCACTGATAAGTGTTCAAATCCCTTGAAGGATTCAGTCCCTTAAATTAGTGTGAGTTCCAAGAAGGGAGGACTGGCAGATTGGCCTCTGTAAATGAAAAATCTCATAGAACTATTTTCTATAGAATTTTTTAAAACAGGCCTTAGCCAGCACTTTGGTTTGTTTTTTTTCCTGGTCTGTTAGCATTTTTCTTAGCATTTCCCACTGGTGCATTTCCAGTGATGATAGCAACAATGGGTGTGCTATTGTACACTAGCTGCTAATATTTTAATCATTGTTATCTAATGTTCACTACCAGGGTTAGACAACATGGTGGTTAAAATTCCAGTACATGATCAACACTAATGCTCCACCATTGTTATTACTGGTGAAGCTGCTCTAGTGCTAGTGAAATGGTGGAAAATATTAAGAAAAACTTCACAAGATTAATTCTAATACTGACTTCCTTTACGTAAATTTCACCACTAATCTGAATGGGCAATAAATATTCTCACTTGCTGCATTTGGCAAAGCTGCTTCCACATAAATGGTTGGTAAAGAAATAGCGTTTCACAGAGATCAAAATCTGATCCATATCTGTTTTGCCTTAAGGCATTCATTGTTCTTTTGTAACATTAAAGATGTTGCAGATATGTAAATATGAATCTTTGTAGAACATTGGCACAAAGATACTTTCCATATTTAGGAAAAAAAATAGTTGTCTTGAATTGTGTGCCTTACTTGAAACATATGAACCTGATCCAGCAGAAATTTGGCTTTGGGCTCATGCAGCTTTGAGCAGCCAAGAGTTAGAGTCCACCTACCTTACTTACCTTGCCTCTGGAGAGAGTGAAAAAACAAGATGCAGGAAATGTTACTGTAAATGTGAGGCAGTTCTGTAGAAGAAGAATATCAATTGACACTGGTGAAGGGAGTTATCATGTTTCCTCCTTTGCAAAAATGAGGTATTTCAGTTTCCATGTAATCTGTCATGCAGGTTTTGAACATCAAAATAATTACAGAACAAAAAAGATAGTGTCATAGGGACAGCTTCAAAAGATGGACTATTGTGGGGTCATATTATGGGCAGCATGCTTAGAAGTGAAAGAATGTGTCCGTAGCAGTGCACAATTGTTTAATTGTATTGCAATAGCGACACTGTTGTACACTTCTGCCTTTGTGAGAAGTTCTGTAAACCTCTCTCTGTCTTACAAAACGCAAATATGTAAAGCTGAGGTC
This sequence comes from Mesoclemmys tuberculata, assembly GCA_007922155.1. Classification (NCBI taxonomy): domain Eukaryota; kingdom Metazoa; phylum Chordata; order Testudines; family Chelidae; genus Mesoclemmys; species Mesoclemmys tuberculata. Next base: position 18,026,584 of record ML675626.1, read on the forward strand.
AGTAGTTCTGTGTAACATTCAAGATTTGTTTTTGTTTTAATAGATCAGTCCTATAATTTTTAAATCTCCTAGGGGATGGCAGGCGTCTTCTTAATTTGTGGTAGTAATATCTATCATGGACTTCATGAGCATACACTTTTTTTCCTTATTAATATTTGAAATGTCTTATCTAAAATAATCCACCCCCATACAAGCAAATGTGTATTTCACTTTTTGAATACTTCTATTGAAGCATCCCCTGTACAATCCCAAATGTGCTACATATTGGGGCAGGATTGGGGGGGAGCAGTGTGTGTGTAGCCTATTCTGTCAGAACTATCTGCTTGATTATATAATCAAAGCTCTGAAAAAAAATTAATTTTCACTGACCTGTTCAGGAGAAAGAAACCTATTTCTGCTTTCAGAACAGGAAAGACACAGTTTGTTTTCATTTTTCTTTTGCTTCTCCCAATTTGTTTTCTTTTTGTGTTGATTCCTATTGGGGCCCTCATATGACAGATGTCATAGGGACACAATAGGCATTGCATTTTGCGGGCTGTAAGGTGCTTTGTAATCTGCTTCCAGTCAAAGAGAAATGTCAGTAATTGTATTGTTTTGCATTAACACTCTTTCAAGTTGGGCAGCTTGTTATATTGATATTAGCGAAGGATACAGCTTCTAGTCTAGAGAAATGGGCAGAAATGTTTGTCACAACTGATGACGTTCATGTCATTTATCTATTCTATCCAGAAAAGCCATTTCTATTTAAATGTGTAATTTGAGGAGAGCTGTGTAATACCTATAATGCATTAGCAGTCTGAGTGATCATCTTTTGAGTGATCTTTTTTATAAATTTAAATAGTGTAATACATTCAACATTCTGAGGCAATGAGGGGTAGAAGATGATCTTTATCTGATAAAATGTTGATATGCTTTGCAACATTAGATGTGAGACTGCAGTTACATGTGGAGATGGGTATACAGAGAGTGAAGGATTAAAATCTAGCTCTGAATGTTATGCCTAGACCCATCTCCAATTGGAAGTTGTACAATTAGGTATTCTGGTAACAGAATTCACACTAAGTTGAAAACTCTGCAAGATCTCAAAACAAGGTATGCTTTCCTTATTTACTCATCTGGATTTAAACTAGATACATTTTACCATGCTAAGTAGCATAGTATAAGTTTATGAAGGACTTGCAGAAATCTGTTTAAAATTTGCCTAACTGAAATTCTGTTTTCCTGCAAGCTTTTAAAACAAAGTGGGGTTTTTTGTTTTTTGTTGTTTTTAGCTATTGTCAGTATTGTCTACGTGCAATTCGCTTTTGCTTGAGGCTAAGCACAATGGTAGAAATTAGAGATGGAAAAAGGCGTAGTAAGGTTGTCTAGTCCAAATGCTGCCAACATGAGGGTTTTTTCTTTTTTTGTGTGTACAGTAATACACTTCCTTATGCTTTATCAGGTAAAGTCTTAAATGGCCAAAATGTAGGATGTTTGCCCCTTACCTTTTGGAGACTGTTCCACAGGTTAAAAGATCTCCTTGTTTCATATCTAAATTGTTTTTGTCTGCTATTGCCCATGGTCTCTTGACATTACTATTAGAACATTCTCTAATTCTGGGCTGGTAAAATATGATTAAAGTGATAAAGTAAATCATTTCCTTGACCTTGACATGGAAGTCATTTAAAGAAAAGTCAGAATTGTCCATCATTATACCCTTGAACAAATAAATGTGATAGCATCATTTATTATTATGTAATGTACTATGAGCAAAAAAGGCTTTAAAATGTGTGATTTTTTTCAATATAAAATTAAGTAACCTTTTTATTCTCCTTTCTCCTTGCACACATGCATCCCCCCCTTCCCTGAATTGAGTTCTCCTTCTAAAATTCTGTGATTTCTGCAAGCTTCTGCCATGTAGCTTACTGCAATTATTATTTCTTTAACAATGTGTTTGTTTTGTTTGTCAATATTTTGATTATCTAATGCCATCTATATGGAAGGCTTGAGGCCTGATTTATTTTTGAAGTAAGAATGCTTCTGACTGTAACCTCTGTCAGCCAGTTGTAATGTCAGAAGTAGGTTTTTCCATTTCTATTTAATGTGAAAAACCAAAAGAAATGGTGCAATTTCTACATTTAAAAGCATGGCAAAGCACTGTGTTTGTCTACATTAATCTGAAGTTGTTGTTTTCCTTTGAAACAACAACAGGATAGTGGTGATCAGCATTACTTCTACAATTACCACAATGTTTGTCTGTGTAGTAGGTACAGTGAAGTGGTGATTCAGAAACAGGCTGAAGTTTATAGACTTAATTATCCTCATCTACTTTAATATGGTAGACGAAGTAAGTCACACTTCAATTTCTGCAATAGGTTTTGGATCTGTTCAAATGTTTTAAAATCTAAACCTGACCATTATTTTTTCTGGCCACCCTTTCCTTGCTTCTCTTTACAGTATAAAAAGTCTACTGCTCTTAGGGAACGTGTACATCCATGACACTTTTTTATTAATTCACCGTGGCATTTTCTGGTATTAATTTCTGGCTAGAAAATTGGGCTTGATTAAATTCAGCTTCCTTATTAATATCCATTGATCTTAGACATATTGAAAAGCAAAGTCAGTCTAGTTGTGTTTTGTACTTCTCTGAAATACAGGAATGTAGTAAGACTTAAAAAAAAAAAAAAAAAAGTCCAGAAAGGAAATAAGCATATCTTTGATATATCAAGTTGAACTGAGACTATAAGAGGTGTTTAGTGTTTTTAAAAATAATGTGATAGCCTCAGCTCTGAATTGTCTCCCTTTTTTTGCCTGAAGATGGACCCTTTGTTTTATTTTTGCAAAATTTTTCATTTTTCTAATGGAAATATTAATAAACATTAACAAAAGAAATTGCTGAAATATAAACCACAAAACAAGGAAAAATATAACCAAACACTTGATCATAGTCATCAATACTGTCTGTCTGTTTGGTAATTGCTAGAAGCATGGGCAGGAATAGAAAATATACATGTTTTTTCAGTAGTAAAGACTTTCTGTTAATAGTGGAATTAGAAGTGGCAAAAAGAAAAGAGCAGGATAAATGTTTCCTTTGCTGTCTCTGAGAAGAACTGAACAAGTGATGACCAGGTAACATTAAAATCCACAACTACCTCATGTCTTCATAAGAACTTATCAAGGATAAAATACTGTGGGCCTTGCCCAAGCCATGTCTGTGCAGGCATGGTGTTCATCCATTGAATAGCAAAAAGATGGTGTTAAAATATAGGCTGCAAGGAGCAAGGAACTTCAGTAGTGGTTTTGTTTTTTTTCCCCATGTGCCAGATAAGCAGGAAGAGGTATGTTTATGGGTAACTTATTACTATTTGTTTAAAATAATGTATTTGTGTCTCTGCGCCCCAAAGCTTCATTTTGGGGGCAGCTCCACCATTTCTCTAAAGTCTTTAAATTGTAATTTTAAAACCTGCACTGATATTGTAACTGTTAGGTTCTTATTAATCTCATCTGCCAATTCTGTGCAGTGCAAAATACTAATCCTCTTGCTCCAATAATATTGCCTTATACCTAGTAAATTTTCAAGAAAGATCACAGCTGTGATTCTTCTTTAAAACATATCCTGCCTTCAAGCTAGATCAAACCTATCGTTCATCTGCTACTGTTTCTTTTTTTAAAAACCTCCTCAGAACCCATAGTATTATCCCTCAAAGAAGAAAGAAAAGTCATTGTGGTTACAATAAGATAAAACCGTATTTAAAAATTTGGTTTGAACTGTGTGGGTATTGTGGGGGGTCACCCTACTTTAGTTTCTCAGTTTCATTTGTGAAGTTGTATGACTTGTGGGCTCTTTCTGATTGGGGAAGACTACGAGTGGTTTTTGTTTTTGTTTTTTCCCTTCCCTCAAAGCAGCCTTACCCCTGACCTTCCAATATCTTCTGAGCTGCCAACTCTCTCTGGAAGTGTTAATTTGATCACTCTGCCTGACCACATGAAAAACTTAACCTTACTGTAATAAAATGACCTAAAAGAAGGTAAAGAAATAACCAGCTAATTGGTTTTACAAGAGTTTATTTCCTTCCTAAAGTGCAGTTACCCTACAAATTCTTTTTATCATAAAATAAATGAGTAACCCAGATATTACTCTATTTTTTAAATATATATATATAATATATATCTAAAAAGTTTACTAGGTCATGATAGAGGGGAACAATGTTTCCTCTGACTTCCTGAACACACACTTGTATGTGCCAATAGAAGCAATACCAACTTTTGAAGTTTTTTTTTTCCATATTATTGGAAGAAGTCCAAATAGGCCAAATAAAGGTTGATTGTGACTTGCTTAGAACAAGAATTAAAATATCTCCTTTCCCCAGAATGAAATAGGTGATCAACTTCTTGTAATGGAGCATTGTCTAGTAGTTTAAAAAAAATGAGTGGGTGGTTATGAGTCTGGGGTTCTGTTCTAGGTTCTGCCAGGCTTCATTGTTATGCGGTGGTCTTTATACTTTTACAAAATATAATGGACACATTCCTGAATGCCTTTCTCCCATAGACAGAATGGTAATTTTGGCATGGGAAAGGCATACCACATTGTTCACTGTATATAGAAATATCTTCATCCACAACTGCAATGTGTCCACTATTAGCATAAGCATGAAAGACAGCAGCTGCTAAACAGCACACAGTATTGCAACACAGCAGTTAAGGACAGAAACGGAAGAGTACTACGAAATCCCACTACGTATACAGGAGAAACTTTGGGAAATCATGTTCTGTCTTCATAATAGAATCTGTCCAGGATGCTGTCCTCCTATGAAAATTTCCATGATCTTCACAGCCTTGTGTGGACCTTTAATGACCTTCACAGCTTTGTTTATATATCTTGTCTAAAAGTTGGAAAATATTCTTTTGATTTTAATAGAAAAGAAGGGAGATTGGGGTGTGAGAGACCTTCCTGAGAATATCTGTTCAGAGGAATGGACTGGAATGGTCAATTGTGTTCCAACAGCTGTATACATGTTCATTTTCCAAGGAGCATACAGTTAACAAGGCAATAGATACCATACAGATGTAGTTTTTGGACAAGGAAAGGCTTTTTGATATTGCATACTATAAATATCAATATACCCACACTAAAATATCAGCCTCCTATAGTTAGCTCAAATGCTGTCAGATCACTGTTTTCTAGGGATGGGATGGGGTTGTTATAAATGTGTATGGGTAGGGTTTTGTGGCCTGCCTTGTGCAGGAGGTCAGACTAGATGATCATATTGGTCCCTTCTGACCTATGAGTCTATGAGTCTAACTTTTAATGTAGTACCGCAGAAGCAGTTTGGGGTTTACATTAAACTTTGCACTCATGAGGGAGATGGGTTGCAGGAAGATTATTAAGAAAAACCATTACCCTTCAGAAACAATGCCCGTTAACTCCATGACTCCTATAGTTTATCTTGCTTCTTGAATTGGTCTGGACAATAATTTCATGTTATATTTGTTACTGATTCAGAAGTTATTTTAGGATCTCTGTTTAGCTTGGCTTGGTGTTGCTTTACTCTGCCCTTCACAGACTTAACTCTGAAATCAGTTAAAAGGGGAGCAGGGCACAATTGTCCTGAACAAGGAGAAAGAAGGATCAAATGTAAGGGACAAGGTTTAATTAGGCCGCAGCTTGATTATTATTTAACTCATCTGAGAACTAACCAGCAAAAGTTCATACAGCAGAAGTCATGATTTCTTCCTCCATCATTTCCACCTGGTGAAAGGCTGCTGTCATCTCCGCCCTTCTTCACAGCTGGTCCCAGCTCATTGTTGAGACCCCGCCTTATCTCTCCTATTATCATGAAGTAGGGAAGTAAATTTCATTTTAAAAAGGTAACCATTGAAACTATTAAAATTATCAGTTAACCGTTTAATTGATATAATTTGGCAGTGCCCCCCCAGCCTGGGTCCATGGGGGACCCCCCCCTTCCCGTCTTGAGCCCATGGTCCCCAGTGTTCTGCAGCAAGGTACTCCGCATTGCTTGCACTAGGGCCTCAGCCTCCCCCAGGCAACAGCAGCAGTGCGGTTGCCTCCTCCATGGCCTGATGGCGTCACCATGGAAACCAAGAGCCTATACCCCCAGTTAACTGATAAGTATTAGTTTTAGCAATAAGACTAATACTACTTCTTCAAGTGCTTGCTCATGTTGATTCCAAATAGGTGTGTGCACACCATGTGCACAGTTCACCGGAAGATTCTTTTCCCCTAGTTGAACCCATAGGGTCATCTCTGGTGCCCCGTGGAGTCATGTCTCTGTGGCGCTCTATGTAGGGCCCTGCTGACTCTCTGCCTCTTCAGTTCCTTCTTAACCCCCATGATGGTTGCTGGAACTTTGCTCTTGCTTTGCAAGTCTAGCCATTGTTCTCCTAGCACCCTGCTCCCCTCTCTGCTTGCTGTGCAGATGCTTTGGCGATGGAATGGGGAGCTCACCCAGGGGATCTCAAGACACAGGGGCTTTGATCTCATGCAGAACTCTCCCTCCACATCAATGTGAGGGAACTGAGGGCAGTGTGCCTGGCTTGCCAGGCTTTCCAACATCATCTAGAAGGCAAGATGCCGTCAGTCTTAACAGACAATATGACAGTGATGTTTTATATAAAACAGGGTGGAGCTCAGTCCTCTCCTCTGTGCCAGGAAGCCTCTCAGATTATGGGACTTCTGCATTGCTCGATCGATACACCTGGAGGCATTCTTCCTGCCCAGAGATCAGAATGTGTTGGCCAACAGCCTCAGCAGGTTTTTCCTCAGTGACAAGTGGTCGATCCATCTGGATGTGTTGAGCGGTGTTTTCCACTGGTGGAGTGTTCTCCGCATGGACTTATTTGTCACGACACTCAACAGGAAATGCCTCCATTTCTGTTCTTTCCAGAACCACAGCCCAGGGTCCATGGCGGATGCTTTTCTGATCCCATGGACAGGCCAGCTGTTCTATGCCTTACCACTTATCCTCCTCATCCGCAGGGTCCTGCTGAAAATTAGGTGGTTCTGATAATCCCTGCTTGGCCTTGCCAATAGTAGTACACCACACTCCTCGATCTCTCAGTGGACACTCCAATATCCCTTCCTCTGCTCCGAGACCTGATCACTCAGCAGCCTGGCAACCTTCAACACCTCAATCTCGAGTCTCCACATCTCACAGCAAGGAAGCTCTGTGGTTAAACCCTCTGGAGCAAGCATGCTTGGAGCCAGTTAAAGATGTCCTCGGCAGTAGGAAACCCTCCACTAGGGCCACTTACCTTGCCAAGTGGAAGAGATTCTTGATCTGGGCTGCTCAGAAGGACATCCAGCCCACTCTGGCATCAATCCCTACAATTCTGGACTACTTGTTATGCCTCAAGCAACCAGGATTGTCTTGGTCATCGATTAAGGTCCACCTGGCAGCCATTTTTACATTCCACCCAGGGGATGCAGGCCGCTCCATCTTCGCTAATCCTTTGAAGGGGCATTTTCTGAAGGGTCTAGACAGATTGTATCACCCTACAAACCAGCCAGTTCCACAATGGGATCTCAGCCTCGACCTGTCAAGACTGAAGGGACCACCATTTGAGCCTCTGGTGACGTGCTCACTCCTCTACCTGTCCTGGAAGGTGGCCTTCCTAGTGGCCATAACTTTGGCAAGGAGGGTTTCCAAACTCAAGGCACTCACGTCAGAGCCTCCATATGCTATTTTCTTTAAGGACAAAGTACAGCTTCATCCCCTCCCAGTCTTCCTCCTGAAGGTGGTATCCTGGTTCACATGGAACTGTGAAATTTTCCTCCTGTTTTTTTATCAAAAGCCACATGCTAATAGTAGGCTGCATTCGCTGGATGCCATATGTGTTCTATATGGCATTTTATATTGAAAGAACTAAACTATTCAGGAAAACAATGCAACTCCTTGTAACAGTCGTAGATAGGATGAAGGGGCTTCCAGTTTCCTCTCAAAGGATATCTTCATGGTCACTTCATGCATCAAAACCTCTTATGACTTGGTGAATGTGCCTGCTCCCAAGTTAATGGTCCATTCCTTCAGAGCGCAAGCGTCCTCCCCAGTGTTCCAATTCAGGATATATGTAGGATGACAAGGTGGTCAAGTATTCACACCTTTGCTGTCCACTATGCTATTACCCAGCATGCCAGAAATGCTGCTGCTTTTGGCAGAGAAGTGCTTCAATTTGTTGGATTCTGAGCTCCAGCCCCATATCCTATGATCTAGCTTGGGAATCACCTACTTGGAATCAACATGAGCAAGTACTCGAAAAATTAAAAATGGTTACTAACCTTCTGTAATTGTTCTTTGAGATGTGTTGCTTATGTCCATTCTAAGACCCACCTACCTACCCCTCTGTAGGAACCTGCTGGCAAGAAGGAACTGAAGAGGTGGAGGGTCAGCAGAGCCCTATACAGAGACTTGACTCCAGGGGGCACCAGAGCCAATTCTACAGGTACTAGTAGGGGAAGAACCAAGTGAACTGTGCAAGCGGCGCACATACACCTACTTGGAATGGACATGAGCAACACATCTCAAAGAACAAAAGTTACACAAGGCTAGTTTTTTTTATTGTTTAACCAGTTAATACTTTACATCCCTGTTGTGAAGAGTAAGGGGCAGAGGGTTATTGCCTCACTGTATCATACATTAGAAGCCCTAGCTACTTTAGGGGCTGTCTTCTCACTATATCCACATCCAAGTTCACTGGACCAGAAAACTGGACCTTCAATGGAACAAGTACCAGCACTGGCCACCTGCTAAGTTGTGACATTTTGTGATTCTTTGTGAAAATGAATTATTCTATCTGAGCTAAACAATATTTCACATGACTAGGTCACATTAAAAATGGAAAATTGTCCTTGTGTAAAGGTTTGAAGATAACATCAAAATGTGATACAATTGCAGTTTACTCAGTATACTGAAATATTTTTCCTATCAACAAGTCCAGGAAGATTTTTTTTCTGTTTTTATTTAAATTATTTAAATGCATTCCTCCCACACTGTATACTTTGTGTTCAGAAGTGTTGAACCTCAAACATTTTGGAAATGATTCATAGATAATATCTAGAAAATGAGTAGTAATGAGTAATACAGAACAAAGATGTAATTTTGTATTCTGGGACATGCCTATGTATATGTCTGTGTCTGTATCTAAGTTTAAAAAGAAAAAAACAACATGTTAGTTACAGAATTCCAGCTACCGAATATTCCTAAAATTCTGCTGGCTTGAGGCAGTCTTGTCTGAGTGCATCTTCATCTACATTGTTTGCTGTGTTTGTTGTAGCTTTGTTGGGCCCAGGATAATAGAGACACAATATAGGGGGAAGAAGAGCTCTCTGTAAGTTGAGAACGTGTCTATTTCACCTACGGAAGTTTGTCCAGTAAAAGATATTACATAACCCACCTTGTGTCTCTGCATTTATATGTCAAGAAGATATGGGGATTATTTAGACAAGCTGAAATGATTTATGACAGCAGAATGTTTATTGGGAGCCACTGAGGTCTATTGACTGTAACAATATGTTTGGAGCCTTCTTATGAGCTGTCGTTTTAGTCAGCTTGCTGTGAAGGCACAATAACCCTGTGTGCCAAAAACTTCTGACATTTTCAAATCTTTTAAGTAAGCACAGAAGCAATTTTACTTTTATTTTTTTTGAATGGGAATTATTAAAGGTGCTGATTCCATTTGTAGCTGATACCTCAATGACACCTGCTCCCTTTCCAGAATAAACTACTTTCTGCCTTGCACAACCTGTGGTGCAAATATCATGCTTGTAGGCACCTTCAAAAAACTTAAACTAGATTACCTACTACTTTTGTTCTGGAAAGACTCTACATCACTATGGCAACTTTTGATCTAGCCAGTACTTGTTGGAAATTAGTTCTTTTTTGTGAATTGAATTATTTTGAATTGAATGATATCTGTGGGAAATACTTCATAGGTATTTCTCACATTGAAAAATGACACATCTAAACTGTGACAAACCTCCTTTTAATTCATTTAAACTAATTTTAGGTATTTATATGGGCCTCCCATTTCAGTAGTATCTGAGCTCTTCTGTGTCTAATGCATTTATCAACACAACCCCTTCTCTGAGGTACAGAAATACTCTAGACTTGTCTAGCTGGAGAGGATGTGGCAAACTGGAGTGTAAATCTAACATGCGCTAGCCTGCCATGCACTATCCTGTCTGTGCGTTATAATGTTCGTTGACCTACTCTAATGGGATACTCCTCATGAGCAGTATCAGGATCCATATCTAGACAAGTCTTAACTGATTTGAATGAAGTCACACAGGAGCAGGGACTACATTAGTGCAAACTTGGAACCCTTACATTTGAGCCTGCAATGCCTACATGGCGGAGTTACAGTGCAGCACTTTGGTGTACACTGCTATTTGCACCCCCTTAGTCCGAACTGCAGAGCAGTGTAGACATGTTTTAAAGCACGCTGTGTAGAATTTTTTTCCCTGCTGACTTTTCTCCTTTTCCATCTGGCAGACAGATAATTTGTGATTTCCCAGTGCAGCAGAAAACAATATGAATCCATTTGGTTTACTTTTCTTCTTGTGCAACAGCATCATTAATCATATCAGCATGGATGTGTCTGTGTCTGGGAACAGCATGTCTCTGTATTGCTGCTTATAAAGCTATAAGAAGAAATGAAATAGAACAAAACACAGTATTTGAAGGTCCTACAAAAATAATGGAATAATTATAATTTCCCCCTACACTGGACAGTCTGAACCTACAGAGTAATTCATTCAGACATAACTTTTGTCGATTCAGAGTAGAAATTTAATTAGTTTTCAATGGAGATTTGACTCTTTAACTTTCTCAGTCAGATACCGAACAAAGAGAAACTATAACAAGACTGCTGTATAAAGAACTCAAAAAGGCAGTTATTGCAATGATTTTGTAAACTTACTATGAAATACAGAGCAACAGCTATGCAGGATATCTAAATATTTCATACCCTTTGAATTAAAATTGTAGACAGATTTCAGTCATTTAAGATCTAACTGATGCTTTGAGGAGTTCCTAGAACTATGACTTCCAAACTATCTGCTTTTGGCAAATTATGTAAAAATGAGGAACCGTATAACACAGCAAAAACACTCTTAGGGAGACCTGAGTGAACTTCCCAGCTAAAAATCTGGTTTTTTTCTGCAGTTTGTCCTTTCTGATAGTTGAGATTATATAATAAACATTTCATTTTCTTATTCGTCTAAATCAGTTAGAGAGAGGCTGCTTATGAAAACTACCTCAAGATTTTTGACTATTCTAAATCTTAAGGCTTGTATGTAAATGGCAATAAGTCTCTCTTTATAAATCTTGATGTAAAATGAATGATCCTTGTGCTTGAAGTTTGTCAATATCTGCTTTGGGAAGAAATTTTAGGAGTAGGCGGGTTTCCGGTGAGGGTTGGGGGGAGAGAACAGGCAATAAATTGTGGTCTGTTGTTCTTTTAACCAAAGATTTGACCATTTCCTAAATTGCAAGTAATATAATCATCTTTGTATCTGGAAAAGTTAGATGAGATCACTTGTTAGTACTCTGCCATTGTTGCCATTTTAATTTTGTATTACATTGAGAATTTTTTGTTTTTTTTTTAGAGATGGTAAAATGTTTTACAACTGGAGTGTGACAGTTGGCTATCAGGACTAACCTACTCCTCAATCCATAGAAAAGATTCACTTAAAAATTTAAATATATTAAAAATAGATCAGAAACAAATTTGGGTTTATCGCTAAACAAATGTGTATTAGATAAGGAGAAGGCTTTTGCCATTTAAAATCACTATATTTGTCACGCATTTCACTTGATGCAGAACCCTTGCTAATTATTTTAATGGTTGCATTTTACTAAGTTGGAAAGGTAAGCTGCTCATCATCTAAATTTAATTTTTAAAAATCACCATTTCCATGAGAACAGTTAGCATTCAAACTGTTAACCACAGTACATGATAATCCAAGAGAAATGTGAATACTGTTGCTTATTGAGCACTGATCATGACTTCAGTGTAGTACAAACAAATGAGATGACATTGTGCCCTAAGATGCTTACCTATGGGCAAGGAAAAATCTAAATGGCCAGAAAACAGCTGAGATATTACTTGGAGCAATACTTCAGGTTTCCTGTTTGCCAGATAAGGGCAACAGGGGAGGCTACTGATGGGCTGAGGGACATCTGCAGATATGTACTGCACTGTGCTTGCATCTTCAGTAGCAATTACTTTTATCAGCATGGTGGCACTCTTATTTCAGCATAGCTCAATAAAGAGTTCAGAAAAATAATTTTAAATATGGCAAACAATTTTTAAATGTTATTGTAAAACACTGAGCATACCAGATGCTATGTTAAAGTTTTCCAACTGTGTCCTTATCTGTAACGAATATAAATGTCACGCTGATAAAAATAATTGCTATTAAAGATGCCAGCAGTACTGCACGGACCTGCACCTGCCATACAAAGGAACCAAATAAATATTTAATCCTGAATTGTGTTCTGTACCCGGGGGCTGATTTCAGACCACATCTCCATAAGGAGCCTATATATAAATATTGTAATTATTTCCTGAAAGATGTGATGAATGTATGTACTTTACAAGTCATAATGCATTTTGTAAACCTAAATAGGGTAATTTTAGGCATCTCCTTTTAAAAAATACTAACAGCTTTGGCCCATCACTGGTATATTTCCCATTATTTCTGATATGAATTTGGCCACTTAAGTGTAGACCCAAGTCATAAGACTCATTATATAGTGAGTCCCCCACAGTTGTATTGCTTTCTTTGAATGCTAGACTCTTTTGGAGGTGATGTTAATTGATTAACTATCAAAGTTATGATTTATAAAGTGAAAGTTCAGTAACACTGGGCATGTGCCAGTTTTTTCTCATATTTTTAGCTAAAGAAATGCTGCATATTCTTGTAAAAGTTGCTTTTCTTAGCCAAGCTAATAGATACTACTGATCTTTAATTTATCTGTGTTTGTTTGTTAATGGTATAAACATTTGCTTTACTTTCAGTACCAGATGATCTCTCCATAGAAGAGAGAGAAGAACTTCTAAACATTCGTCGTAGGAAAAAAGAACTAATTGATGATATTGAGGTAATTAATTTCTTTGTCAGATAAAGATGCAAAGAAGACTGCTTCAGTACATTTAATGTTATAGCAATATGTTATGATGTATTTATAATTATATACTGTTGGAAAAATTTTCAAAAGCACCTAATTGACTTAAGAACCTAAGCCTAATTATCCTTCAAGTCACTTAGGTGCTTTTGAAAATTGTACCCAGTGATTTAAGAACCTAAATCTTAGTGACGTTCTGTGAGTCTGAGGGCTTGCCTATATGGATGATTTTACAGCAAGCTGGGGTGTGAATCTACCCTGCACTACTGTACCACAGACTAACTGTTCATGTGAACAGTGCTGAAATGCATTAACAGTTTCATTGATGCTCTTTGATCTAGTCCTGTTTAAAAGAGGCATAGATCAAAATGCATTAAGAAATTATTAATGTGCGTCAGAGGATATACACTGACAATTTATTCCACGGCATGCTAGTGCAGGGTAGATTTACACCCCAGCTCACTAAACTAATTGTTTGGGTAGACAAGCCCTTAAGCTCATAAGTCACTTAAGTGCTTTTGAAAATTTTACCTTGTATCTGTATCTGTATAATTATTTTGTGTGTATTACAAACACTTTGCTTGCATGTTTAATACTTCATATATAGAGAGACTGTAGATGATTTGTGGGAAACAGTGAAATGACATTGTAACAGGGAATTCTCATACTGAAACTTACAGTACTTGTAGAGGCACTGAGACCATGAAAAAGAATTCTGTATTTATCTTATGAAAGATTAAAAACATGGCATCAGTGGCCCTTAGGAATGAATTTTGGCTCGAGAGTCGGAACAGAATCTCAGCATAACTTGCTTTTGGGAGGAGGTTCTTGGATCTAGTGGTCTGAGTGGGGGCCTAACTTCTAACAACAAGATACAGATGTATAAACTGTGAATTAATGCTGGTGTAAACTTTAACCATATATTCCAAATGGGCCACAACTTTTATTGATTCCTGTTTGGATAGCGCAAAAAATCCCATTGCTATTTATTGCAGAAAACCCTCACCACCATTCTGCGTTATGATTGCTGAGGCTGGTAATAAAAGGGAAAGAGTAGGGACCACATTTAGCCCTGGTCTACACTTACCTGGAAATTTGGCAGCAGTTGACGGGAGTTACACAAACTACGCAGAATACCTTGTGTAATTCCTGTCAACTGCTGTGCTTTCCTTCTGTGTGCCGACTTCACTGCACTGTGCCGACAGGAGCCGTGTTCCCATCGACGCAGCGCTACGCCACTTGAGGGGATGGATTTATTGCACTGACTTCCTGATCAATTGAACGGGTCTACACTGACCGCTCAGTTGATCCAGAATGATCGATTCGACGGCAGCAACTTTGCCGCCGTCAGTATAGACATACCTCTAGAAGAGTATGATTTCTTCTGCTAGCCATCTTTGCACACTGTCTGTGGCCTTCTCCTTCCTTTTCCTTGCTAATCTGATCATGTTAGTATTAGGATGCCCCAAGTATGATTTTCAGTAGAGTCTCTCCTTTCCACATTGAGTTTTCAAACTAGAATAGAGGGCTCTGGCCTTGGTAACACTAATTAATGCCAGATTCTGGTAAACCCTGCTTGTGTGACGCCCTCACAGTTCTATTGCCTCATAAATAAAATGAAGTGTACATTGATCACACTAACTTTGTTTATGGCAGTTTGACTACTTAACCAACCAGTATTAAAGCATTTTTTAACTTCCTTTCCTTTCCTTCTTTTGGCAGAGGTTAAAATTTGAAATAGCAGAGGTTATGACAGAAATTGATAATCTGACTAGTGTAGAAGAAAGGTAAGTAACTCTGACAAGCATCCACTCAGTAATAAGATCCTGGCATAGATGTTTTAGGAACGAGAAAACAAAAATTGCTTGTTTTTTACCAAAAACTGGATATTTATAAATCTTTGCTTGGCCTGCTTTAAGATCTGTAGTGTCCATTTAGCTTCTATTTTGCCCTTGCAGAGAGATGGATTTAGTGATCTGATAGGCATTTACTATGGAAAATTCTGTGATCCTGTGAAACTGTGATAACTTGGTCCTCTGTGTAACATGATTTTAAATAATAGACTGTTTGTCACTTTTTGGAAGTAAATGCCTTATGATACTATGATTCTTTTTGACCATATAAAAATAAAATGTCAAAAATAAAGTTGAAAATAAGTGAGAGAGTTTAAAATTACTGCATTTGGCAAGAGCATCTGGTAATCTTTTTTGTTGTTGTTGTCTTCCAAATGAATAGCAAAACTACACAGAGAAATAAGCAAATAGCTATGGGAAGGAAGAAATTCAACATGGACCCTAAGAAGGTAGAGCAATTTCTATTAATCAGGATTTAAGTTATTGTTAATGATATTGTTTTTGGCAAATGCAGACCAGACCAAACTAGTGGTAATCAATGAAAGTTAAATTGAACTGTATTTTAAAGCTCTCCAAAAATTCATCAGACCACTGTTATGGGCTTGCAAAATCGTAATGAAAATGGGCCCCAAATCTACTTCTGTCCATCCTTTACTACAAAGATAATTAAAATAATAATAATAAATTATGTAGCTATTACAGCAAACATCTTTCTTGTGGTCAGAATGTTTAATATAGTAGGTAGGTCTGTCAGTACACTCATTGTGGCATGCTTGCATAGAGCCTTGATAACACATGATGGAGATACTCTGTGTTGATGTGCCAAATTCAGTTCTAAAAATATTTTACAGTTTGGTCAGAAGCTGGGAGACTATTAATAAAGGGCTCCAACTTGGCTTTTAATTTGTGCTCACAATTAATTGCTCATATAAACCACTACATTTATATACACAAATGCTGATGTGCAATTATTTGCATTCATAAATAGCACTTGCACAAACAATTGCAAGTCTGCTCAATGGTCTGTGGGAATGCTGGATGGGATGGGAACTGAGTTACTGCAGAGAAATCTTTTTTGGGTGCTGGCTGGTGAGTCTTGCCCACATGCTCAGGGTTTAGCTGATCGCCATATTTGGGGTCGGGAAGGAATTTTCCTCCGGGGCGGATTGGCAGGGGCCATGGAGGTTTTTCGCCTTCCTCTGCAGCATGGGGCATGAGTCGCTTGCTGATGGATTCCCTGCAGCTTGAGGTCTTCAAATCTCACTTTTGAGGATTTCAATAACTCAGTCATGGGTTCGGGGTTGTTATAAATGTGTATGGGTAGGGTTTTGTGGCCTGCCTTGTGCAGGAGGTCAGACTAGATGATCATATTGGTCCCTTCTGACCTATGAGTCTATGAGTCTATGAGTCTATAAGTAGAAACTTAGACATCACGTTTAAAAAAATAAGTCTTAACTTATTATTTGAAGAAATGTATGTCTAGGGTTAAGACTGTGGCAAAGATATCATTTAGCTGCTTTGCAATGTCCTTATTTTCCTTAATTATTTCCTTTTTTCCCTTGTAGTCCAGGACCCGTTAATTTTCTTGCAGATGTCCTCCTGACAGACTAAAAATTTCTTGTTGTTTTAACATATTTGGCTAATTGCTCTTCAGATCCCCTCTTTACCCTTTCTAATTTCCATTGACTCTCCCCCCTGCTGTATTGTTTACTGCTTTCTGAGTTCATTAGGATTGGTTTTGAGTTTCTGAAGAATATCATAATTTTTGTTCAAAATCCTCCTGACTGAAGTTTAGGGGCATTCTTCTCAAGAATGTTGAACTTGATTATATTTTAATGACTTATTGGTACATTTACAGCAGTGTTTTCAATTATCCCCTCTGTGTGTTACTTAAGCTATCTTTAACCTACAACGTGTCTCTTTCTTTTGTGCTATAGTACATTATTTAGATTAATGGACCCTGGTTCCCTTTTTAATCTGTATCTTTTAGTGGCTGATTGGTTTTCTTGTTTTGTTTATCTGTTCTTGTTTTGGGGTGCCATGCTTCCAAGTATCCTGCTGTTTTGGTGTTTAATTTTTCTTAGGACCTAGAAGGTCATTTTGCAATTTAGCCACAAACTTCAGGTACTTTTGTTGCAGTGATGGCCATATTTCACAGATGGGTGAAATTATTCTCATAGGTAGAGGTCCTGGCCACATTTCTACTATAGTAGAACCTCAGAGTTACAAACTAATGGGTCAACCACACCCTTTACCTGGAACTGGAAGTACTCAATCAGGCGGCAGCAGCAACAGAGACCCCCAAAAAAGCAAATACAGTACAGTGCTGTGTTAAACATAAACTACTAAAAAAATAAAGGGAAAACAGTATTTGTTATGCATAATAAAGTCTCAAAACTATACTAAGTCACTGTTCTGTTGTAAACTTTTTTGAAAGAACAACCATAACATTTTGTTCAGCTACAAATAACCTCTATTTCCAGGGTGTTCATAACTCTGAGGTTCTACTGTATATCATTATTTACATGTGAGAAATGGGTTGACAATACATCATCAGTTCTCAAATGGGGGTCTGTGGGACAGTTTTGGTCTACAAGAGCTGAGTGGTCACATAGTACTGTCTTGTCTTTGTTTGCTAGTGCTATGTTGAATTTGAGGCAGCTTTAAAATACATTAACTGCTTTCCTAATGTTGCTCTTCCATATAATTTGCTATAGTTGCAATAAGAATATTGTTTTGATCACAAATGGGAAGAGGGGGCGGTCTGTATGATCAGGAATGTGAAAAGAGGGGGATAATTGTATGAGTGCAAATGGGGAGGTGACTTCACAAAATCTTTTATTGGATATGGTCCACACTATTAAAAATATTTGAGAACTCCCTAGTTTGCATAGTACCTATTTAATTTTAAAATTGGTCTAATTTGTGTTACCAATCATAGTTGAACTTTCTATGGGTAAGAGCAGGGCTTAAATTCTCTCAGAGCATTTCTGGAGCCTTGGGGATCAGGGCTTTTTCCCTGTGGGTTGAAAATATTTACTGAAGCTCCACTCCAGACTGTTCTGATTGAATTTAAG
Organism: Mesoclemmys tuberculata; assembly: GCA_007922155.1. NCBI lineage: Eukaryota > Metazoa > Chordata > Testudines > Chelidae > Mesoclemmys > Mesoclemmys tuberculata. The sequence continues at coordinate 18,044,638 of ML675626.1, forward strand.
ACCTGGATAAGAGTTTACCACATTTGACACTGTTTGCAGATTTGTTCCATGAATACAATGAACTGGATTTGAAACTTTCATTTGATGCAGTTACATGGTGTTATTCTACATAACATTTCAAAACTAGTTTAGCTTTGAGCTCATGTGATCAGTGCTATATCTATAAAGTTTGTAAAACACTTTTGAGTCTTTGTGTGTAAAGCACCCTATTCTATTAATTTAAAGTATGAAATCATAGCAGTGGGGTTTGATACTCCCTGTCTGTAGTGGATCTGGGAAGACAGTTCTTCTTGGGAGGTATAAAACTTTATGATTAACTCTCTAAAATGTGCACTGAAATTCAAAGCTGATTTAATTGGAGTCAGTAATAGTTGACTAAGAAAAATCTATTTAATATTTGTAGTGAATGTATAAATATCTTTTGTAATCCTGTTTTATGTGGAGAGTGAAACTAATACAGCTGTTTCCTGTCTTAAATTAGTCAACAGAGGTTTAAGCAGAGAGAGACAAAATCTAGAGTGGGAGTTGGGGTAGGTTTTGGCTGGCCTATTTAACTCACTTCTTCCAGACACTGTTGTCCCAGACAGATCTCCTTTTCCTGTCTATCTGCCTCTTCGTTCTTTATCACCTCTTTTCTGCTACAAAGGAAAATGAAATTGAGTCCTGGCTTGCAGGGTATTTGAGATGACTGTTTCTGTGGATGATGATTTCTTTTTCTTGGAGGATTTGGGTTTGGAGAAAAGAGGTGGTATTAGATCTAAGAAACCTGATGATATTCATAAAGACAGAAATAGGGTTGATGAGATGTTCTTCTATTTCAGTTAAAATAAATACATTGTTAAAACCTATTTTGGAAACTATAACTAATCCTCTCCCGGCCATTATCAATATGCATTCAAAATTGTCTTGCGATGAATCTACTGCATGTGTAACGTATTTTTTTATAATGAAAACAAGATAGCACAACTGCATTCAGCCTGTAAGGTACTGTCCATACGTTATTTCAATGCTATTTATAATGGACTACTTTATCAGATCTGGAAGGTCTACATTTTGAATTGATGGCCTTTCTGCATAATTTGTCTGCTAAAAGAAAGTTTTCACCTCTTCTAACATATGAAGAAAGTGAACTTTTTAAATTAGCATGTATAAATGTTTTTAACTTTACAGTTAATTTTGCCAGTGCATTTTTAAATAATGCAATCATTAAAAATCAAGAAAATAATATGTTCCTCACAGTAACCTCAACTTCTATACTATGCCACCTTTCCAATACCTGGCCATCCTCACTTTCTCCTATGCTGCACAAGAAAGTGCCTTTCTGTTCCAGCCACAATGCACACACCCAATGTCTCACAATCTCACCCGAATGCAAAACCTTAATTCCAACCTCAGTGGTAAAATACGCTGGGTATACATATTTTGTAGTCTATAAAGGGACTATAAGAACCATATCAGATTACACCAGTTGTTCATCTAGTGCAATATTCTGTTTCCAACAATGGCTACTACTAGATGCTTTAGAGAGAGATTTAAGAAGCCCTGTAGTAAACAGTAAAGGATTAACCTGCTCATAGAGAAAGCTAGTTCCTAACTCCCACAAGTAGAAGTTGGTTTATAAACCTGGGCTTTGCTAAATTTATTTTTGACAAACCTTACTAATGGAATTCTGGATGTTCTTACTGGCCATAGAGATGTCCGGTCCTCTGAATTTTGCCATCCTCTGTATCATGTGGCAGAGTTTAACAAGATGGCTGTGTATTGCATTTGTTTTTAAATTTGTATCCTTCCAATTCAATTGAACTTCTTGATCTATCTGCCCTATTCTGTTCTTTAATTTTATACCTTGATCATGTCCCCTTGTAAAGGAAACATTTCCCAATCTTTTTCAACTTCTCGTCACATGAAAGCTTTTCCATGCATCTAATAATTTCCATAATTTTTCTTGGAATTCTCTCTCTGTTACATCCTTTTATAGAGAAGGTGACCAGAATTTAACAATCATAAATGCATAAAAAAGAATGAAGCACTAAATGTATCAAACAAAGGGAACTAGCAACTCCGTTACTGATACAACTGCTGATTCTGACACTTGTCTGAAGGGGAATCCTGTGCTGTCAGATCTGAAGAAGCTTAGTCTTTTAGATCAGTATAACTACTGCTAGGTTTAACAAATTAGAGCGTGAAGCATGGAAAGATGAGGGAGCAGAGACACATAGAGTAAAGTGTGTAGGTGAGGATAGGACACAAGGACTAGAGAAGTGGGGAAATAATTGAGAAGAGAGCAGTTCTTTGGCTTCCTTTTGTAGAACTGAATTAGAATGACAAATTAAGGGAATAACTCTATTTAACGTGCTTAAGAATATAAGAATGGCCACATCCATCTAGCTCAGTATCCTGTTTTCTGACAATGGCCAATGCCAGGTACTTCAGAGGCAATGAATAGAGCAGGTAATCATCAAGTGATCTATCCAGCCGGTCATTCCCAGTCTCTGGCAAACAGCAATCCCTGCCTTTCCTGGCTAATAGCCATTGATGGCCCTATCCTCCGTGAACTTATCTAGTTCTTTTTTTAACCCTGTTACAGCTTTGGCCTTCACAACATCCTCTGGCAAGGAGGGTCCCAACTATGGGATCGTTTCCCTCTGGTCCAGTTTGATGTTCTGCTTCCCTGAGACTTTCATCTTCAACAGTACAGATGCTGTCATGCTGGGGGTTGGACTGTTCTATTATGTTGTGGGAAGTCTCATCTATATACCTCTCTGTCTCCCTTAGCTCCTCCAGTTCAGCCACTCTGGTCTCCAAAGCCCGCATGTGATCTCTAAGGGCCAGGAGCTCCTTGCACTGAATGCACACATACACCACCCGCCCATAAGGCAGGTAATTGTACATGTTGCATTGTGTGCAATAAATAGAATAGCCCCCACTCTGTTGCTGGACTTCTGCCTGCATTCTCTTTTTACTCCTGCAGCTCTTTCTTTTATTTGTTTTTTTACTGGCGGGAGAGGGGTCTTGACTTTAGTTTACAGAATGTTAATGAAGTGTATCTACCCATCCCCCTTCCACTCTCCCTCTAAACTCCCTCACAAAACTCACCTGTTTGCTAGTTTCTCTGTTGGGTAGGGGTGGGCTTTTTAAATCCTGGGTCTCCTTGGGTAGCCCCAGCCTCTCGTTAAGGGTTGATGGGTGCTGAAGGTCTTGGAGATCAAAGCCTTGTTAAAAAGCTCTCAGCCTTGCCTAGCAGGCAACTAGGATCAGCATAAGGTCCCCCAAACAAACAGCCCACACAATATACTTCAGTTAAGCAGCAAGCACACCACAAACGCACACACAACGAATGACAAACTCACCCCCAGGGTCATGTATTCGCTCCTTCTTCACTTGCAAAACTCCCTCACAAAACTCCCGTTAGCTGCCCCTGGTTGCTAGCTCCTGAATCTCTGTTCAGACTTTGAAAATGATCTTTCCCTGAGATCGTGGGTGTGGGTGAGAGAGAGAGAGGGGGAAAAAAAACTACTGGTGTTTGTAGGGACGTTGGCTCTTTATCTGTAAGAGACGTAAAATTATTTATTTATTTATTTATTTTTTAAAAGGGCTCATTTTTAAATCTTTCCTTTGCCAAACTTAGTCTTTTGACCAAAGAATTATGGAAAATTCAGTCATCATTTGAAGAGTTATGGCATTACATTTGAAAAACAAAACTAAATTGTTTAAGTATGGTTTCAATTTTAATCCTGATCTAAGTGAAAAAAAAATCAACAGTGCCACAGTTAAGACACTTCTGGCGTGCATCCTTATAGAACTCCTACTGGATTTTTCTGTGCTTGACAGATTATGGCTTTCCATGATAGCTTGTGTATTAAAACTGAAAATGTGTGTATCCTGATGAACCTTATTTGTTCCTTAATTTGGAATACTCTCCTAATTGTCATAGAGCTCTTTTCAGACATGTGCTGAATTTATTCTTGGAAGCAAAAAGTTCATTTTATTTTCCTGCCTTTACTCCTCTTTGGAGTATCTTTTTGTCTAGCTAACTGGTCAACACATCCAACTATCAAGTAAAATTCAGGGGGATCATTATGTTTGAGAAAGGCACACCTATTGCTACTTCAAGATAAAACTGAAATATTTTCTTTGCAATGAAATCATGTCTTTCTCTATGACTTAAAAAAAGAGTTAGTTGTTAACATCAATATTCTATCCTGACTCTGAAAGTAGTTTTTCCAATGGCAAAACTTCAAGAGAGCAAGCAGTGTTCCTGGCTAAAGAAAAACTTCAAATTTGATAAAATGGCTATAGGTTTACCATCCTAAAGTAGATTGCAGTCAGCAGACTGATCCTTCTTACCAAGCAGATAAGAGTTCTGTTGCAAAAACAAACTAAATCAACCAACCATATGAATATTTTCATATTTCCGTCAATGGATAGTGAAAGGTAAAATTAGAAGTAGCACAGTGTCTCCTCTCTTCTCTCCCCCTTTTCAAGGATGATGGCTGTCCTCCAAGTCTGGAGGAGAACAATAAACAATATCCATTTACAGAAATGGAAAGGTTTTTGCCTTTATCTCTAAAAATAACAAATTTAATCTCAGGACATGTTTCAGTGGCAAAGATTTTAATAATTTACTGAACTGTTCCACATAAGGATAGAATTCAGGACCTTAAGGTTTCATGGAGCTGCTGTTGCTGCTTTCTCCCAACATGTTATCTGTTTTTTGAAAGCAATGGAAAAATTAAGACCTTTGTTAGAGAAATATTGTCTTGGAGATATAGCTGTCTTGGACTTGAGTACCCTTTTGAGAGCTAAAACAGTGCCCCTTGTATTTCTTAAGACTTCTATAATGTTCATACAGTTTTTGAAAGTGTTCTTTCCTCATTTCTTTGCAGAAAGCATTCTAGATTTCCATAGAAAGTGTATATTATGGAGTCATGAGAATATCTAGGAAGTGCAAAGGCTAAAAAGGCCTAAGAATGGACAAGCCAAACCCATTCTGTATCTTGACTGTATATAGGATTATTCTCTCTTGTTTCTTCAGCTCATCTCTGAACAGACTTGATTGAAAGCTCAGTGAATTAAATAGAAAGACTCATTGACTTCATTGGGCTTTGGATCAAGCTCCATGATGGGATTCTCTTTTTGAATAGTTTAGTTCAAGTAGTGACAGAAATTAATTACCATCCTAATGCCAAAACTTCCATCAGTTCTCAAAGTGGGTTTAATTACCTCATATAATAATTTATTCTACTTCAAGTAATGGAAAGATGATGTATTCAGTCATGGTATTGCAAATTATAACAGATGCTTTATCTTGTAACATGATGATAACTAAATTGTATTGTCCCTGTATCTCTCTTTGTTATGTGATCTCAGATTATGCCCTTTGCTAGACATTAGTGCAGTAACATGAATTTTGTTAAACTTGAATTTTGTTAAATGCTAACTCTCCCTTCACTTTGCTTCTCAAGGCCAATATGGAATAGTTACTCAATTAAATAACTTCCTGTATTTGTGGAATTTAAATTGCCACCTTCATTTCCAATCTGAGGAAGTCCTCCTTTTTCTGATTTGTAAATTAATTCTATAAATTGCCTACTAGACTGAACAGATGTCTAGAAAGATCAGTGATTTCTCTAATTTAGACTAGTTTTTTTTTTAATGCAGAAAGTGGTACAGATATGTGTATCTCTGTGTATTCATCCCAAAATGTCCTGGATAGTATTCGAATAAGTGTTTGTTATAGGAAAACTAATTAATTTTCCTCTTAAATTTCTTTTCCTAGGGAATTCAGTTTCTTATAGAAAATGACCTCCTGCAGAACACTCCAGAAGACATTGCACAGTTCCTCTATAAAGGGGAAGGACTAAATAAAACTGTAATTGGAGATTACCTTGGTGAAAGGTAAACTGAAATAAATGTATATGTTCTTTTGTTCTGTATATATATAATAATATGCTTAATTATGTTCAGAGTTATACATTCTATCAGTGTTTATCTCACCTTCACTGGCTACATGAGCTACATTCTATCCTGAGGAATATAAAAGTTACATTTGGAAGTAAAAGCATTATGCTCTAAGAAGTTTTATAAAAAATGGATGAATTCTATCTCAATGCTCAACTGATCAAAATTCATTACTCAAATTAAAATATAGTTTTTTCTGGATTTGGTGATAGTGCCAGATTTAATGTCATAAACTTCTGGAAATTTTCAAAATCCTAATTCAACAATCTTGTAGTAGTTCTGCCCAGACCAAGAACACTTCATGATGTTAATAACCAGATGATGAGAAAATTGCTTATTATTCAAAAGATTAGTGCCTATCCTAATGAGAGTCAGCTGTTTTTATTTAATGTTGTCATCTTCCCTGCACATACACATCCTATTAAGGTTAATTGGTATTAAGTATGTTCCTCAAGGGGAGAATGCATCTTAGCTCTTATCATGTACAGCACAATAAATATGCAGATTACTCCAGCTATAATGCATTGCAGAAAGAGTTTGTTTAAAAAAAAAATTCAGCTGGAAAACTGAATTGCTGTTAAAACCTGTAAACTAATCTTGATTGAAAATACTACCGACATAACTCTCGCTTATATTTTTTTTTATCAAAATCAGATGGCAGTTATAGAGATTTAATAGCCTAGTCACTTAGGCCCTACTCTTGTAAACTGATCTGCTCTGCCATATCCACTTTAAGCTCACATGGAATCTGTTTACAGGGTTGGGGTCTTAGCTTGCTGTTAGCTAGAACCCCTTGGAGTGAAGTAGGGATAATGAAAGTTTATACTGTAACATGGTGCACAGTATGTAGAAATTTCAACTGAGAACTTGCTCTCTGAGAAACATTCCAAACACCATTTTAATATTTCAACTACAAGTAATAAAAATGTAGATTTTATAAATAGCTACACATACACTTTGTGTTATGATAATTACAATTACAATAGAGTTTGTGTGAAGTAGTCTGTTTTCTTCTCTTTTAAGAGAAATGCATCACTTTCTGCTATCTGATCTTGAAATAATCTTTTTTTTCTTCAGTGTCTGATTTTCAAAACCTTATTTGTGCAATTAGTCCTTGTTCACACCAATTGTGTCAGTGAAATCAGGGTGATAATTTGTGTGAGTTGGTGTTAATTTGCTGTGATCCTGCAAATTCAATTTACAATTCAAAAAATTATTTCCAACCTCTTCCCATTCCAAACCTGCCAACAGTGCAGTCTCCATCCAGGATCTGAAAAAAATCAAGCTGTGTTGTTTGTCTCTTACCTAACTAATCTCTAAAATTTCCTTGATTTCAGTTGTGTAAATACACTGAGTCTACACAACTCAATTTCCATCTTCCTGAATTCTGAACAGTTAACTGCAAGCTAATGTAGTAACCAACATAAATGTCAAATTATAACTCAGAAATTTAGTGTCAATCTATAGAGTGGTGGTTAAAATATTAGAAGAACTGAAAATATGACTGCAATGATATGTGGCTGATATTTGGCCACAAAACCATGGAAAACATCCAGCATGAAGTCAGAAATGTGGATGTCAAGATAATTTTCATGCAATATATTTGCTTCCTGTGTACCTCTAACTTCATTGATGTAATTAAGTCTTCACTACTTTTAGCAAAGTTGTGTCAATTCAGCTATAGGAAAGTGGTGTGAATTGTATTCTGCTGTCTGAACCATGCTAAAACTATTGTCAATTACTGGTTAGGCAAGAAGATTAAAAAAACCAAAAAACAATGCTTGATCCCCACTCCACCCCACAGTCCTGGATGCAGACTGCATTACTATCCAGTTTGGAATGGGAGGGGATTGGAAATAATCTTTTGAATTGTAAACTGGATTAGTTCGCGATCATCGTGCAAATACTGACTCATGCAACTAGTCTCACAAACTTAAGTGGGACTATTGGTGTGAATAAGGACCATTCACGTGAGTAACAGCTGGCAGATCTGGCCATGAGAGGAAATAAAATATACATCCCCAGGATGTTTTGTCACTTTTCTTGCAACTGTGACTGCACTATAAATAGAGCTATTAGCTGATTAATACCATGCAAATGTCACTGTTCAAGTCTATGAAACAGTTCTAACCAAGTGTTCTCTTTAGCAAGCTATCTAGCTATGGGACTTTTTCTGAACACATTCTAAACATTTTGCCCATTGATGAGATTTCTGTCTGGATTCTAAAAATATTGCTATAAAGCAGGCCTGCATCATCAACATGTCAATTATCTGTGGAGCATCATCTGGTGAAAGCTGAATGTAAAATATTGGCCTGTGTTACCATAGAGTCACAGCAGTTTGGCTCATTAAACTGGAGAATTAAAATGAGAAAATGGGATGGGATGATAATGAAACATTAAAATAGATGATATAAAAAAATACACAGCCAAGCAACCCGTGAACAAAAGACAGAGTATGTTCTCTAACAGATTAAAAATGCCTTTTATGTGGATAAATCTTTACGATTTAAAAATGTTTTTCAGACCTTGCATGGCCCTCAGGCTGCACCGTCTTTGAGTTAGGTGCAGACTCAGTCACAACTATAAAAACCTATCCCAAATCACACACTTATGAAATACCACAATATTTGAAATGCCACAATACTTTAATTTAAAAAAAAAAAGGCCTAGAACTAGAATGTCAGGGCAAAATATGTGCTAAATTACTCCAGATTTACACCGATGTAAACAAGAACAATAACCAAATATCCCCACTGAATGTTTTTTTGTTTTAATTAAATTAATCATGTACCAGTTCACGTCATATAATTGCACTGAAAAATAGCCACTACATTATTTTGTGCTCTGATCTACTTGATATGTGCTCCTGCTCTCTCCACCTCCCTAGCAGGACTTGTATGATGTTTAAAATAAACTAAACTAGTTATTAGGATGCCTCACGTTATCGTTATGCAAAGGGTTTAATGTGTTACAGCTTTGTTCTGTTCCCTTGGTAAGTAATGTAGCAGACAAGCACACCTACCTGTTGCTGGGTGGAAGCTGATCTGCAACATTTTAGGTTAGTGATGTATCTAACTCACTAACGAAGTCTTGAAAAGCCTTCATGCTTCTGGTACATCTGCCTCCAGTGGTGTTGGGGTTAAATAGCATGTGGACCCAGATTGTTCTTGTTATATTAAATTTCAGTTTACATTTTTCAAAAAAGCACACTATCTTGCCTACGAAACTCATTCTGTCCTTGGGTTTGTTCTGAAATTTAAAGGACATATGGGGGTGGATGAAATTCAATACACTTTCTGTTTTTATATGACCTTGGAACATAAGCATTGTGTGGTGATTTCTGAGACTGGAATAAGGCTATTATATACACATTAAGTGGTGGTTTATTATTCCTTTTTACGTCTGTATTTAGGGTGCCGGCCTTATTGAAAGCTGATCTATGTACAAAAGCCAGTACATTGATTTAAGACAGTTTGACAGTGATGGTTCTATTCTGCAGGAGAAGGAGGTGAGAGAGAGGAGGAACATGATTCTTTCCCCCCTCTAATGTGCTAAAGCAAGCATAGAGTCATTTGGTGTTCTCTATGAATATTGCTATAAGAAGTTACAAAACAGCATTTTAGCAAAGAGTTATAGCTGAACATTTAAAAGCTACTGTGAAATTCTCTAGTATGTTCATTCATTTTTGCAAACTTCTTAAGGTTCCCATTTCAAGACAGGTTCAACAGGTAACTATTGAGCAAAGAAAATAAATCTGTTTCAAGATCATTTAGATCGGTGGCTCTCAACCTTTCCAGACTACTGTATCCCTTTCAGGAGTCTGATTTGTCTTGTGTACCTGAAGTTTCACCTCACTTAAAAACTATTTGCTTACAAAATCAGACATAAAAATATAAAAGTGTCACAGCACACTAGTACTGAAAAATTGCCTACTTCTTAATTTTTACCATATGGTTATAAAATATTGTATTACATTTCAGTGTATAGTATATAGAACAGTATAAACAAGTTATTGTTTATATGAAATTTTAGTTTGTACTGACTTCACTAGTGCTTTTTTGTAACCTGCTGTAAAACTAGGCAAATATCTAGATGAGTTGATGCACCTCTGGCTGAGAACCATTGGTTTGGATAAAGCATTAAAATCAGTGTAGTGACAGGCTCTTGCCAACTCCTGTTTTTAATGGCGGCAGCAGCAACACTTTCTAGTCCTGCCAAGTTAAATTTCATCTTGGCAAAATTGGGAGAAGAATCTTGCACTTAAAATATCCCACAACTAAGTATGTGTTAGAAATATTTATGATGGCTTGATTTGATTAATAGCATCTATATGCCTGATCAGTTTCTGACTTCCTTTCTATCTTTTGCATTAATAGGAAGCTCATTAACAAAACGGTGTTTTAAGTTTATGGGTTTGTGTATGGTATTCTCTGTTGTCATTTTTGTTTTTGTTCTTTTCCTCAGAGATGAATTTAATATTAAAGTTCTTCAGGCTTTTGTTGAACTCCATGAGTTTGCTGATCTCAATCTTGTACAGGCCTTAAGGTGAGTGCATTCTTTTTGCCTTTTTGTGTATTGCCTTTATCAAACTTCATTTTAATTGAATCTAAGTATATAGATGATTCACTCAAGCAGCTCAGTCATACATTCAAGTCGCCCAACCTTTCACTTGAATGATTTACTATGTACTTTGTTAGTAGACAAATCTTAATGTTTCACTCCTTTGCTTGTTTGCATATACATTGCCTTTGAACTCTATTACATGAAATTAATGATTTCACACAAACGCAAAGAGCCAAAGTTGAGTCTCAGATGCTTGATGTGCATGCCAAATAGTTCGCATGTGCAAATTTTCTGAGATAAGCAAAAAAATTCCTGATTGTGAACTGGAGGTTAGCCTCCATTGCAAAGAGAATATCGTCAAAGCAAAGTATTTCTTCTGTTTTTCCCCATTTGCTTCTCTCCCACCACCCCAGAATTAAATTGTCTTAACATAGTTATTCTTGTTAGGAGAATAGCACACTTCTAATTTTTCACAGGTTGGCAGCAAATAGGTTAAAATACGTAGGGTTTGAATTTGGTTGTTAACCTAGTGTAAATCCAGAATAATTCTAATGATGGGGTTTAGACAGTGATGTCAAATTTGTAGCCAGAAGGGGCTGCCACCCCAAAACATATTAAAATGTTGGTATATATAGTCTTTCCTACACATACTTCATTGCCATGTGGTATGTCAAAAGAACATCTTTATGCTGACTAAGGCTTGCAGTGGTGATAACTTGAGTTGCCTGAGGAATCAGGATGTTTCGTCTGAACATCAAACCTTGCTCCACTCTTTCTGTAGGTGCTGCTGCTATTTGTATTGTAGTAGCTCCCAAAATCCACAGTCAGGACTGGGTCCCATTGTGCTAGGAGCTAGTACAAACATAGTTTAAAAAAACCAACCATACAGAATTTATAATCTAATGACAAGATGCAACAGCTGGGTGTAGCACACAGAATAAAAGGTGGCAGAGGGGAAGGTCCTGTGCACACAAACAAATGGTTATTACATGGTTTACCATTGTGAATGTGGGTATGGCTTTTTTAAAAGGTGCAAGTGAACAACAGATTTTACCTCTCTCCAGAATTGCACCAATTGCAGTTATTTCCTACTGCTTTCCTCTACTTTATCAGCATTTCTGGGAGAGTAGTATGGGGCTAGTAGGAAGGAGAAGAAGACTAGTCAAATAGTTTTTCAGAGGGCCCAACTTTGCTTGGTCTGATTGCCAATGGAGACAAACCAGTGTAAATCCCAAGTAACTGAGAGCAGAAGTTGCCCAAAGAATATATATTCAGTTTACCTGCTGTACAGGGAATTATGTTTTTTGTATACAACAGTGGGGGGGAGTACAGTGCCTTTTATCTATATGTCCAGCATTATTTTCACTTGTGTACTTGCATTTTCACAAATCTAAATTTTATAAGTGAAGCTGAAAGGCTATGGAAGATCCTAAAATTGCACAACATCGATTTATGTCAGGAAAACTTCAGTCATGTTGTACCAGATCCATAAAGTTATAAAACCAAACCCAAGTAAACAGAACAACAAAACAACTATAGTACAATATGGTTTAGGAAGCTGCTTGATTTTAGGCATCCTTTACCTAAAACATTCCCTCTTTTATACTGTGTTAAAGTGGCTGGCAAGCTAGAGCTTTTGCTTGGTTTCTGCACCTAAAATATGCTGTAAGTGAATTTTAGTACTAGAGCTGGGTAAAGGGAGGAAGTTTTGTTCCACGAAGGATTTCAAGATTTTGAAATTTAGCCTCATTCCAAATTACAGTGACAACCAAAAATTTTAAAGTTCTCCAAAGAAAAATTCCTTTAAAAAATGGTTTCAAATTGTTCAAAATGCTTCAACTAGACAAATTGAAATGTTTGTTTTAATTTTGACTCTTTGTTGTTGTCAGGACTTCTTCCTATTTTTTAAAAATATCCAAACTTGGGGAAAATCGGTTTAATTTCATGAAGCATTTTGACGAAACTTGGTATTTAAACAGAATACAGTTCCATCCAAGTTTCTCAGGCCAGCTGTATTTAGTCACATGGCAAGTGTTAGATTTTTGGTTCTGAGGCAAAATCTTTCACTTTGTGCAATGAAAAGTGCAGTGTAGGTAGTGCCAGTCCTTCCTCCCAGTTTTTCCCACTACCCTGATCTCTGTTGATCACTACTTTGGAAGTAGTTCACTCTTCCATGCCCCCTCAGCTCTCCATTCTGTCTGAGACTGCCAGCAATGGGTCCATTTTGGTTGGGACATCTGTCCACCAAGAACGGTCTTGAGACCATTAATTTACTTTTTGGTAGCATAAATGAAGTTATCTGATGCAGCTGTTTTCAGTCACTGCTGATCTGGAGTGGTTTAGAACTGGTAACTTGGATACGAAAGGATCTGTGACTCATTACAAATGTCCTAAGACACTCTGTTTTGCTGAAAATGCTCTGGGCCTTCACTTTTATGAATTGGGAAGCTTAATGTTTAAAATGTCAAAAGGGCATCTTTCCTGAAAGCAGATTCAGTCTCTGGACAGAAGTGTTGTAAAAATGTCCATCACTGGAATTTTTTTTTTTTTTTTTTAGATTGGCACTTTTTTGTACCTAATCAGTGCTTTCTTTTTTATTTCGTTATCTTATGGATGTTGATTTTTGAGCTATCTCATATTTGCTTGCTGTTTATGAACATATTAGTTCAGTGCTGTTCAACATATTCATCAATGATCAGAAAAAATGAGTAAACAGGGAGGTGGCAAAATTTGTAGATGATGCAAAATACTCAAGATAGTTAAATCCAAAGCAGATTGTGAAGAGTTACAAAGGGATCTCACAAAACTGGGTGACTGGGCAACAAAATGGCAGATGAAATTCAGTGTTGATAAATGCAAAATAATGCACATTGGAAAACATAATCCCAACTATACATATAAAATGATGGGGTCTAAATTAGCTATTACCACTCAAGAAAGAGATCTTGGAGTCATTGGGACAGTTCTCTGAAAACATTCACTCAATTTGCAGTGGCAGTGTAAAAAGCGAACAATGTTGGGAATCATTAGGAAAGTGATAAATAATAAGACAACAAATGTCACATTGCTCTTTATAAATCCATGGTACGCCCACATCTTAATACTTCGTGCAGATCTGCTCACCCCATGTCAAAAAAGATGTATTGGAATTGGAAAAGGTACAGAAACGGGCAACTAAAAATGACCAGGGGTATGGAAAAGCTTCAATATGAGGAGAGAGATTAATAAGACTGGAACTGTTCAGTTTGGAAAAGAGATGACTAAGGCGGGAATATGAGAGAGGTCTATTAAATCATGACTGGCCTTGAGAAAGTGAATAAGGAAGTGTTATTTACTCCTCAACACAAAAACTAGGGGTCATCAAATGAAATTAATAGGCAGCAGGTTTTAAACGAACAAAAGGAAGTATTTCTTCACAGAATGAACAGTCAACCTGTGGAACTCTTTGCCAGAGGATGTTGTGAAGGCCAAGACTATAACTGGGTTAAAAAAAGAACTAGATAAGTTCATGGATGATAGGTCTATTAATGGCTATTAGCCAGGATAGGCAGGAATTGCTGTTTGCCAGAGGCTGGGAATAACCACTGGGATGGATTACCTATTCTATTCATTCCCTCTGACGCACCTGGCATTGGCCGCTGCTGGAAGACAGGATGCTGGGCTAGACGGACCATGGGTCTGATCCAGTATGGCTGTTCTTATATTCTTATAAAATAGTTCCAACTGGCCAGCTTCAAAGAAGACCCTCAAACAAGAGGCTGTGCTATCTGCCCTAACTTTGCCTGACAGTTGCAGCTTGGATGGTTGGATTTAAGAACATGAATAACAGTTCCTAAACTGATACGCGATTGGGAAGTATGAAAACCGTTTTATGTGGTACAGCCCCTGAGAACATCAATTTCCTATAAACTCTGTGCTGTTGCCAGTATTGCTGTTCTGTTAATAACTTTACTATTTTGGATCTTATTTTAATCACCATTTGTAATCTGTAGTTCTTTTAATTTCAATCAGCTCTTGCAATGATTTTGCTTAACATTTTATTGCAGCCTTATATTCCTGTCAGTTCAGCTTATTTTTTTTAAAAGACCAAGCCAAGAAGACAACCTACACTTCTATTTCATACTTGAAGTAGGAATGCTTATTGTCTGTAGCTGAATTTAAAACCCATTGCAGTGATATTGAGGGGTTCTGTTTCCTTTTTAAGATCTGGCCATGATACCATAGTTTGTTTGTCCTTCTTTATCCATCCTAGCTAAGTAGGGATCTTGCTATCCTAAAGCATTGATTCACTGTGTCTGGTTGGTTCAAATGAAGATATAGAGTTTTAATCCACTCTTTTTGTTCTGAGCTTGCATATAATACAGTCCTCTTTTTCCTTTCAACAAAGTCCTGCAAAGAATATGCTCCTTTTAGCAGTGAAGAAGCACTGTGGTACAGCTAGTTAGGGAGCATGTTGTCTTACACACATCCTACTTCTACCAACATGAAGGAGAAAATTACAGAACTTGTACCTGAATACATGGTCTGTTCTGTGAGCATGCAGTGCTGATGGCTGAGTTGAATATTTTTTAATTGCTTATGAGTTGAATTTTGAGTTATTGTCTTAAAATAACTTCTCATTTTATTTACAAATTACTAATTTCTTCTTAGAAGCTGATTATTGCCAATATACGTTTAATGTATAAATATTGGAATGGATCTTACTTTACTTAAATGTTTACACTTCCCTTTTGTAGGCAATTCCTGTGGAGTTTCAGACTTCCAGGAGAGGCTCAGAAAATTGATCGTATGATGGAAGCTTTTGCTTCACGCTATTGCCTTTGTAACCCTGGAGTCTTTCAATCTACAGGTTAGTCATGATACATTTTCTATCAGAATCATCTTTATTATGTCATTTGTCAGATCATGTGTTAAGCTGTCTTGAATTCAAAGGGAAGGTGGCAAGCTTGGAAGTCCAGTTTAAGACATGTGAAATGAAAAACAAGAATGTTTTGAGGTGTGAGCAAAACAAAGGGCCTAATCCTTCACTACTTCTTATTTCTAACTGAGAGGTGCAAGATTGTAATCAGAAATCTTTCCTCCTAGCAGTGTTAAAACAATGGTTTAAATAAACTATTAATAAAGTGCAACATATCATGCAAATGCCACCAAAGATCTCTAGTCAAATGGAACAAACTTGAAAGTAGATGTTACAGCAAAATGCTGTTGCATCAAAATAAGCAACATTTCTGAGATTTCATGATTTTTGGACCAATTTCTGCAAAAACTAAAATGTTGTGCCTCATCACCTATGTCTGATAAACATACATGGAAAAGCAAAACGCCTTAAAAATAAAACTAATGTTTGGAGAACCACTTGGCAAAAAAAGAGGGGAAAATTATCTAACATTTAAACCTGGTTTACAAACCCAATGCAGTGTTGAAGGAGCAACGTGGGTGACCAAATGTTTGAAGATAAAATGTGCACAAATAACCTACATGGTTTGTGCCACAAAAATCAAATACAGTCTCTCAGCTGATAGATAGAATGTTTGAACGTTAACAGGTATTTAAGCAGTGTTTTGAGGGAGCATTAAAAATGTTTTCCACCTGATCTGGATCTGTAAGTCATTTTCTCTTTTTAAACTTCCTGTATATGTTCATGGTTCACACTCTTGTATGTAGAGGTTTTTTTGGTGGGGGGGAGGAGAAGTGTTATAATTCCCTTTCTTTGCTATTCAGAACTGGCTGGGGTTTGTTTTACAAGCTACTGCTATACTACAGTACACAAAGCACTAATTCATTTTTGATGTTATTTCAGATACGTGCTATGTGCTATCATTTGCAATCATTATGTTAAATACCAGTCTACACAACCACAATGTAAGAGATAAACCCACAGTGGAGAGGTTTATATCTATGAATCGTGGCATTAATGAAGGTGGGGACCTTCCAGAAGAACTGCTCCGGGTAAGTTGCATTAAGATGACCAAGTGGCACCTCCTAGTTTTTGAAGTGGGGCTTAGAAGCAAGTGCAGTAGTTTTCAGACTGATCTTTCAAGTAGTGTCTCAAGGTCATTTTGTGTAATGAAGTCTTGACAGCCAAGTACTATGAGCTTGCAGCATGCTCATCCATTTGAGGGATTGAGAGGAAGAAACACCTTGCTTCATTCACAAGCAACCTCTTTGGCTTTTTGAGCAATATTGATTGATTGTAGAGATGTACCCAATCTGTCTTGACTAGAATCTGCTCCATCCAACGTAAGGTTGAGTGTGAGGAGAATAAAGAGGGAAAAAAGAGTAGAGGTCATTGAAACTCCAAAGGTGGCCAGCATGACATACTGTGGAAGAAATGTAATTTTGAACATCTCAATCAAATGTTTGATGTCTTTGCAAGTTAGTGATGTCTAATATTTTTCAAAAACAAATTTCTTTGGGGAAGCTCGTATTGAACAAACCTGTTGGAAAATCTGAAAGCTGAGGAAAAAATGAGTGTCAAACTTCTTAAGAAAAGCCATTTTTTAATGAGAAATACACAGGAAATCTTCAAAAATGAAACACTTATTTGCAAAGAAACTATATCTGCTTTTAAATAGTTTATTTGTAGATTGTGGTGAATGATGCTTAGAGGAGAAATGGTTCCAGTTTCTGTGGGAAATGTTCCTACTTCATTTTTATATAAGAAGTCTGAGAAGAGAGAGCAGAATCTCTTGGCTAGCTGTTATGTACATGTTACTGAATTTTTTTGTTTTCTTCCAGAATTTGTATGAAAGTATTAAAAATGAGCCATTTAAAATTCCAGAAGATGATGGGAATGATCTAACACATACATTTTTTAATCCAGATAGAGAAGGTTGGCTACTGAAATTAGGTTTGTAGAGGGCAATTTTTATGATACTTTGCTTTGTGTGTTAGTAATGTGTACACCACTTCCCTTGCTAACTACTTTGTTGTAAATCTAATAGGATTAAATTAATAATAATTCCTGCTTAAAAACATATGATCTAAAAAGCAGCAACTCCTTTATTATTTTGTATAATTGCAAATTCTTGTATATATAACAAGGAGAAATAATCTTGTCACTTGAATTTTGGAGTGGAGTTTGATTTCTGATACTATGAGAAATGAAATCTCAGCAGCAGAAAGGAAGCTCCATTTATTATTTACAAATCCCAGTGACTGAAAAATAACAATTAAATCTACATGAAACCATTCCAGAAAACTGTACAATAGCTTCAGCTTAGTTTTCTGTACAAAAAACAGTGCATTTATTTTCAAATAGGTGTTTTTGTATGTCTTTATTTTTCCATATTATTTGTGAGTTTCTATTGGTTTGGTTTTGGCTATGATTTTTAATGAGTGGTTTAAATGTGCCTTCTTGTTTTCCTTATGCCCTATGACCTATCACCTTTCTGTTCTGTGACTGGCTGTCTCTCTGCTTATTCTGCATTAGGAGGTACGTACCTGATGGCTTTTCAGCCCTCCCTCTTGTTCAGTTGCTTTTGTTCTTTTTTTTATTTGTCGTCGTCTTTTTGTTCCTTAAATCAAATGTATTGGAGCACTACACTTTTCACGTAATGTCACTAGCTTTAGCCCCAAAGGAATTTTGCTTGTACGTAGGGTGTTAATTTACTCTCTCCCCTATGAGATTCTTCTACAAGAGAAGAATATATACTTTGTAAAGCAATGCAATAATGGTGAGTGTTTCAGAATGCTCTACAGCATCTTTCAGTCTTACTGAAGTATACAAATGAGAGGAGTACTTTTTTGCAGCAGAGAAGTGCCATTTTCTTAGAACATAAGAATGGCCTTACTGGGTTAAACCAATGGTCCATCTAGCCCAATATTCTGTCTTCTGACAGTGGCCAATGCCAGGTGCTTCAGAGGAAATGAACAGAACAGGTAATCAAGTGATTTTTATTCTTGTAACATGCATTCTAGAGTGTTTTGTTACTTGTACGAAACGTTTGCGTCTTAGAATGTTGAAAGGCTAATTTTAAAGAAAACACCCTACATGTGAAATATGCATATGCTAAAAAGACTGATTGTTCCCTACTAACTTTCTTGTGGTTTCTTTTTATATTTAGTTTATTTTAACTAGAAATAAAAACACTCCAGAATTCAGGATTCTGAAGCCTCTTGCGTTTGTAGTTTTCTGGCACTGCAGTGCTAAGCTGCTCTGACTTTGTTTGCAGACGCTTTTGAAATTGATGTGGCTTGCCATGAAGCCATTTGGGCTCAATGAGGCAGCCAGCAGCAAAGGGTAAACTTTTTTTCTGATTAAAAGACACTCCAAAACTTGGGTCTAATTTTTTAAAAATGTTTTGTTTTGAACCATGAATTTAAAGGCCAAAATCTATTCAATTTCAGAGCCAGATTCTGGCTGCTCTTGTGTACGAGGAAGCTTGTGCCAGCTCAGAGGCAGCCAGGATCCTGATGATCCCTAAATGCAAGATCAGTGGGAATTAAAGAGCAGCCAGCAGCCCTAGACAAAGTGGGAAAGTACATTGAAGGCAGAGTATGGGGCTGACCTTCTTCCAGGCCGGCTAGAAGTTGGGGCTGGGCTGGCACTGGCAGGAAACATAGGGGTCGACACACTGAAGGGGGTCTTCCCAGTTTGAGAGCGCTGGATCAGTGCTGAAGGCTCCTGAGGTTTGGTCCCAAGAGGTGGTGACACCAAAGGTCTTATCCCAGAGAAAGAGTGTGCAACCTACGAGGAGGATTGACACACTAACGGGGTCCTCCCAAGGACTATTTGAGAATGCCGGACTTGTGAGTCCATGACAACTCATTGTGGCACCTTTGAAAAAGATATAACAGTGGTAGCTATTGCATGTGCTTCCCCAGCCTCTCTGTCCTCTCTTGGCAGAATGCCTCCAGCCACAGCATCTGGGATGGTCTCGTGTCATGCTGCGTTTTCTATTCATTTTTAAATATTAGGCACTGATTTGAAAATGACTGTGGATTGTAGATCGTTGTATTGATTAATATAGATAGGAACTATAATATAATGATGTCCATAACCAATAAATTCACTCAGTTGTTCAACTCTATGTTTCTGCTTCCGGGCTAGTAACAGCCATGTGATCAGAAGAGTGTACGGGCACAAGTATGTTGGCAGTATCCGTGTATTAAGAATACATTCTAATAAGCCTTGCAAAGCAGCAGGGGCCAGCTCACAAAATATTGTTGCTTTGGAGGGACGGCTGTTGCAGACATTAGCTAATTCAGGACTCAGTAGTGTCAGGTGCTAAGCACCTTTAATTCCCATGGACGTCAGTGGGTGTTGGGTGTGCTTAACCTGTCTTGCAGTTGGGTCCTTAGAACACAATGCTGGGAGCAGGGGCTGCAGATGGGTCATTTAAAGTGGAGGATCCCATAAATTTGCTCTCCCCACCTGATCCTCCTCTTTCCCTCTCAGGTGCCTTCCCCACCAGCAACCTGACCGCCCCCTCTCTCCCCCCCGACCCCTGAATGCACTCCTTCCAATACAAGAAAGTGTCATTGTTACCAAGTGTGCAGGGTTACTGCACCAGTCAGGTTTGGCCTGGCCAAAAAGTGGGTGGGCTGCGGCCTGTGTGGGGCTGCCCCCCCCAGCCATGTGGCCTTTGGCCGGAAGGCTTGTGGTTTGGTTGTCTCCATTACTTCAGCTGCAGCTGCTATGAACACTGCAAAAGCCTCAAATACCCTCTTTGTGTTTCTAAATAAAGAAACAGAGCCTCTTCCTGTTGATGTTTGAAGACATGAACTGGCTTAACAGGCACAGTATTCATAGCTGAGACGATTTGAAAGATGACTTGAAGAACTGATATATTATCCATTCAACAGCATGTAGCAGTGCTCACCTCAACTGAAAAGATTTGTCAATACAGGACTTCAAGAACTTGAAATATTTTAGCACATAAAACATCCAGATAAGTCTGTTACCACTCAAATTATTTTCAGTATTAATATTACCTACAGATTTTTCAGTTCTAAAACTTTTGATGGTTGTTTCTTAATACATAAAAAACCTACTTGCAAATACTACCATGAAATAACTTTACCTTGGCCAGTTATGACTTTAATTTACAGTAACGCCCTTTTTAAATTAGTCCAAGGAGTAAAGCTGTTCTAAATGACTTGTATAATATAGGAGATATTTATTTAATCAGACTCCTCTACATTAAATTAGTGCATACATGCCAACCTTTGAGAAATAGCTCATAACGGAAATAAATCTCTTAAGGATAAAACGTAAAGGTAAAAGAAAAACTAAGTACAGGTGTTTTTCTTGAGATGAAAATAAGGACCTGGAATCAGCAGCTGTTTAGGATATAAATATATTTTTTACTTATTTTACTTTAAAAATATCACCTTGCAAGAAAAGGGATTGCATGTGA
Source organism: Mesoclemmys tuberculata (assembly GCA_007922155.1). NCBI lineage: Eukaryota > Metazoa > Chordata > Testudines > Chelidae > Mesoclemmys > Mesoclemmys tuberculata. Next base: position 18,065,526 of record ML675626.1, read on the forward strand.
ACATGTCAGTGATGCTATGAGTCTTTCTTATCCACTGTCTATCAGTGGGGAAAGGAAAACTGAAGGGTAGTGGTGAAGCATGAGCTGCAAAATAAATAGTCAATGAAAGAAGAATGAGAGCTTTACGAAATTAGATGCAAAGGAATTGAAGAAAAATACATGCCTGAGAATCAGTAAAACCACCATGTATTTCTGCGTGCTCTACCTGTGGCTCAGTGACACATAAACCCAGTAAAACCAAGCTTTTATCTGTGTGCCCAAACAATTGTACCAGAGTCCCAGTGATAAAAGGATGCATTAAACTGAAAGGTGCTGCACTTGAAATGCCCACAGCACAAGGCTTAACTGGATAAGGAGGTGAAACATGTCAGTAATTTTTCTGTGAATCAGACTGTAAATATGTAAAACCCTACTGTTCCTTGAAGGACTGTGTTTCATTAGTAGACTCAGACTGGTGCAGATAAATATTTTTGCTAAGATAATGAGCTGTAGAGCCATGAATGCAGTGACTAGAAATAAACCTGGTGATTTTTTTTCTTCTATCCCTTTGGTTTTCTCGTTGCCAGGAAGCTTGAACAATATATTAGTATGATGCATGGGGATATTCTGACTCCCAGTGTTAGAGTAGTGTTAAGTGACATTCTCTCTTAGCACATTGTATTATTCCTAAATTAGCGAGGCTCTGCTTAAACATTTATTATCAAAATACTAAGGAGTCTTGATTCATATGAGTTTAAAAAAAGAAAGAAGATGCTCAATTGTGCTGTTGTCTGCTTTACACTTGAAGACAGAAAATACGTTTTCTGAAAAAATAAGAGAAGAACAGGAAGAGCCCACTGGATAAATCAAGCCAAAGCTTTCTGTTTTCCCTTTTTATAGTGGCTCCTTTTTGGTTTCTTCTTATGTTAGTATTTTTTCTAACAGTCATCTGTCCAAAAACTCTTAAGGTCTCCGGAGGCCTGTCTAGCTCTGAAACCTTCCTACTAATCTCACTGAAGTCTCTTCGCTGCAAAACATGGTTTTCTTCTTTGAGTGCTTTGCACATGTCCATTCCAGTGTAGGTGTGTGTGCACCTCAAACACAGCTGCTGTAATTTTTTCTGCTACTGATATCTGTTTTAATCTGCTCAGCGTCTTCTGCTGTCATGCGCTCATAGCGCTGGTATAAAGGGCTCTGCCAATGCTGCTCCCCTTCAGTTTTGTCTTACCGCCCGTGAAGGTTGCTGGAACCCCTCATTGCTCAGGTAATCTTTTTCCTAGTGGTTTTTCTCCAGTGTTTAGTGTAAATAGTTGTTAGTATTTTTGTAGTTTTTAGTACTTAAGTAGATTTTGGATGCCTCCGTGCTTAGCTAGTGGTTTCATCCACTTTCCCAGTGCCAGTGCACGCCTTGGTTGCCAGGTTTCAAGCCCTGCGCCTCCTGTGGTATGTCTGTGCCTTTTGAACAACCTGCACTCAAGCTATCCTCAAGTGCTTGGGGGAAGCTCATAGGTAAAGCTCTGGCAAATTCACAGTCCATTCTAGTCAATTTCACAGCCATAGATTTGAAAATTGGTCACTATCAGGATTTCAGATGTTTTCATCTGAAACATTGCGGTGTTGTAACCGTGGGATTCCCATCCCAAAATGGTGGTGTAGGGGGGTCACAAACCCATTGCAGGGGAGTAGCAGGATTGCTGCCCTCACTTCTGTGCTGCCTTCAGAGCTGGGCTGGGCTCTGAAGGCAGCAGGGAGGTGAGGCTGATCTCCCCTGTGCTGCTGGGAGCACCCCAACCCAGCCAGGAATAGCAGCTAGGGGCCCCTGGCAGGGGCACTCCCAGCAGCACGGGGGAGATCGGACTCATCTCCGGTACTTCCCCCAGCTGCAGAAAACTCCTGGGCTTGGCAGCAGCCCTGAACCTCGAAGGACCAAGCAGCACAACTAAAGGTCCTCCTCATGGAGACAGCATTAAGACTTGCCTTGGAGCTGTGCTCGCTTTGCACCAAGCACCCCAGCCTTGGTGCAGAGCACTCCTCCAACAGCTCGTGACTCTCAGCACCACTAGTCTTTCCCAGTGCCTAAGAAGCATGGCAAGCACCAAGAAAAGAGCTGGTCCCTGCTTCCGAAGGCAAAAGACGGAGAGAGTGAGACGTGTGGTGGACCGCTCTTCAGACCTGGCATCGCACCATCAGGTGCTTGCAGCTCTGGTGCCATCACAAGCCCCTCTTGTCATGGGCACAGGAGCCACTTCTGAGAAGACAACACACCAGCTTGTTTATGGAGCCGTCAACCCCGGAGGCCTTCACAGCCACCAGAGACCTTCTTGCCCTACCAGTGCTGGGGTCCCCAGAGGGTCAAGACTCTACATCACTGGTACCGAGCAGCAGGAAGTTATCGCTGGGACCTTGCCCGGTACCATGGCTGCTATCTAAGGGCAAACCTCAATTGACAACCTTGGCAACCTTTGAGCATTTGAGCATTGAGAGGTATGGCACAACCCTGGTCTCCACACCGCAGCTCGTCATCCTCATCAGACTCCGAGATGTGATCATATTCCTCTCATCAACACAGCCGACCTCGCTGCTTCCCAGGCCTTGCCCATCCCAACACAGCCCTAAGTTCAGCGGCACCACCAAATGTCCGGCCACCAGGTCTAAGGGGACTGGCAGCTATGCAGTGGCCCTTTTGGAACCCATGGGGATTTCCCTCCCTGCAGAGCACCCTCTTGAGTGCTCATACTCTGTTGTCGCGGAGGCTAGGGCACTCGTGGTACCATATGGAGACATTCCAGATCTGGACTCGAGTACTGAGCATGGCTCTGAGCCTCAGGAGGAAGCCCTGCAGGCTCCTGTGGGTGCCGAGGAACCAGCAGAGGCTTTTCAGCCCATTTTTAGCCTCCTCTGGATGAGGCAACTGTGTCATGAGGGGTCTCCCCTCCAGAAGATGGACACAAGGCATACCAGGACTTGTCAAAGGGGGTAGTTTTGAATTTGGGGGTCCAAGTGGCAACACACAGTATACTCAACATTTTGTCACTGGCAGGCCCCTTGAGTGATTCTGCCACTTAATGAAACCATCATGGGTCCAATCAAGGCCCTGTGGCAAACCCGTGCCTCTCTCCCTCTGACAGAAAAGCTCCCAGAGCGCAAGTCCTTTGTACCAGCCAAAGGGTATGAATTCCTTTTCTCGCACACTCCTCCAGGAGCCCAGGTTGTAGCAGCCACCAATGAAAGATTGCCAAGGACAGGCCAGTCCTATGCCCAAGGCAAAGGATCCAAAGAAATTGGACCTGTTCAATCCGAAGGCATATTCCACAAGGGGTCTACAACTCTGCATAGTAAACCAGCAAGCATTACCGAGTTGCTATGATTTTAACGTGGGTGTCTGTGTCAAAATTCCAGGACCTGCTCCCCTAGGCCTCAAGACAGGAGTTTTCCTCCCTAGTTGAGAAGGGGAAGACTCTGGCACGTGTCTCCCTGCAGGCGGCCCTGGACACCGCTGGTTCCACAGCCAGATCAATGGCCACAGCAGTAACAATTCATAGAAACTCATGATTCCAGTCCTCAGGGCTCCCTCATGAGGTGCAACAAACTATATAGGACCTCCCATTTTGAGGGATCATTGCGCTTCTCAAAGCAAATGGATGCTAGGCTGCACGGTCTCAAGGACTCAAAGGCTACCTTGAAATCCCTGGGGCTCTAGAGCAGGGAACAGGACAGGCCGTTACTTTTCTCAGCTAGCCCATAAAGATCAGCAGAGGAGAAAGAGCAGTGGTTTCAGGTGCAGACCTTTCCCTCATCTTCCTCAGCAGGTCCTACAATTCAGGCCCCAGACACTAGGGATCTTCAAAGCACTTTTTTTGATGAGGCACTTGAGGTCAGAATTGCAATCCCTTCTACATCAGACCCAGCTACTCTTTTGTTCTTCAGCCACCTTTCTCACTTTCTGAATGCCTGGACTCAAATCATGTCAGACTGCTGTGTTCTCAGCACAATAGAACTGAGTTACACCATCCAATTTCTATCTACCTTACCTTCCTACCCCCTCTTCCCCATCCCTCTTCAGGGACCCTTGTCACAAGCATCTGTTGGAACAAAAAGTCCAATCTCTCCTTTGGGTGGGAGGCATGGAAGAGGTTCATTTTCACTGAAGATGAAAGGGGTTCTATTCTATTCCGAAAGCCAGAGGTGGTCTCAGACTCATCTTTCACCTGCGTTGTCTCAACTGCTGTCTCAAGAACTTAAAGTTCCATGTGGATTCCTTGGTTTATACCATTCCCTAATTGGATCCAGGGAACTGGTATGCTGTCCTCAATCTAAAGGAAGCTTACTTCCATACCTCAGTCTTCCGTGGCCACAAATGTTTCTTAAGGTTTGTAGTGAACTAAGGTCACTACCAGTTCATGGTTCTTCCTTTTGGCCTGTCAGCTGCCCCGTGAGTTTCAATAAATGCATGTTGGTGATAGCAGCCTTTCTCAGGAAAAGGGGAGTCCACATATTTTCATACCTCGATGATTGGCTAGTCAAGGGCCGGTCCAGACCTCAAGTGGAAGCTGTCATTCACCTCATTCAATCAACCTTCAGCGTGTTGGGTCTTCTGTTGAATGTCTAGAAATTCACCCTTATCCCAGTCAAAAGGATAGAGTTCATTGGTGTGGGACTCAATTCCATGCAAGTGACAGCACGACTGCCGGATAATCAGTTTTGCTCAATTACTTCCCTGATAAGGTCCCTCCAAGCTCATCTTGTCATGACCTACATCTTGTACACGACCTATGTACTACAACTTGCAAGGCTACATCTCAGACCTCTCCAAGCTTGGCTAGCCATGGTATACTCCCCTCTCACTATCACCTGGACTCAGTGCTCATGGTATCAGCCCAGGTCTTCAGCTCACTAAATGGTGACTCACCTGCCATACAATATGTGCAGGGGTACCCTTCTTAAGACCTGAACTGTTGTTGTTGCTAGGATCCCTCAAGGCCTCTGGTCCCAAGACAAACTCTCCCTTCACATCAATGTCAGGGAGTTCAGGGGAGTGTGTCTCTCCTGCCAGGCATTTTTACATCACATGTCAGGCCAGACTGTTTCAGTTCTCACGGACAATACAATAGCTATGTTCTACATAAACAGACAGGAGAGTGCATTCTTCCCCCTTGTGTCTGGAAGCAGTCTGCCTGTGGGAGTCTGCATCACTCATTCCATCAATCTAGAGGCATCTTACCTCTCAGAGACACAGAACCAGCAAGCACATTGCCTCAGCAGGTCGTCTTCCTCTTGCCACAAGTGGTCTTTCCGACGGGACATCATGAGGGACATCTTCCAACGGTGGGGGACCTCCCTTATAGACCTGTTTGTCAACCGTAACAACAGCCCAGGCAGCATTGGTTCACCATCCTTTTACGCATGTTCATGGAGGCACTGTTACAGCTTCTGCTGCACTATCCACCAGGGCCACCTACCTTGTAAAATGGAAGTGGATCTCCATCTGGTGCTCCCAATAGCAAATTCCACCTTCGCAATCTTCTCTGCTGCTCATTTTAGAGTACCTCCTGCTACTGAAACAACAAGGTCTAGCTCTCTCTTTGGTCCAGGTTCACTTAGCAGCCATATCTGCCTTCCATCCTAAGGTCAACAACCAATCAGTCGTCTCACGTGAGATGGTGATCCATTTTCTCAAAGGGCTTGAGGGATTGTACCCCTAGGTTAAAGATCCCACCCTCCTTGGGACCTGGACCTTGCCCTGTCAAAGCTTACAGGGCCTCTGTTTGAACTACTAGCATTATGTTCGTTGTTGCACCTTTCCTGGAGAGTGGCTTTTCTGGTGGCTATCATGTTAGCCAGAAGAGTCAGAGATCTGTGCCCTCACATCAGAGCCCCCATGTACGGTCCTTTTTCCAGGACAAAGTCCAGTTGCGACCACACCTGTGATTCCTTCCAAAGGTGGTTTCACAATTCCATTGAAGTTAAACAATTTTCCTGCTGGTTTTCTACCCTAAGTGACATGCGAATAGAGAGAAACAGCACCTCCACTAATTAGACGTTAGGTGGGCCTGAGCTTTCTACATACTAAGGACAGATCTATTCCATTCCACAGATCTACTCAGCTGTTCATAGCAATAACAGAAAGAATTAAAGGTCTTCCCAGTCTCTGCACAGAGAATCTTGTCCTAGATTACTGCTCGTATTCAGGCGTGTTATGATCTTGTGACCATCTTGCTGTCAGTTAACCTAACAGCTCACTCCACAAGGTCTCAAGCCTCCTCCACTGCTTTCCTAGCACAAGTACTGATTCGAGACATCTGCAGGACAGCAACCTGGTCATCAATTCACACATTCACAATGCACTATGGCATCATACAGCAGGCTAGAGACTATGACGACTTTGGCTGTGCAATCTTAGGCTGGGTCTACACTGATTTGCCGCCGTCAGATCGATTGCTCTGGATCAACTGAGTGGTCTGTGTAGACCCGCTCAGTCAATCCAACAAGCAACGCAGGAAAACCACCCCAGTAAGTGGCGTAGCGCTGTGTTGAAGGGAATGCTGTTCCCTTTGACGCAGCGCAGTGTGGACGGCAAGCAGAGGAGACGCTGCAAACTCGATGGGAGATACGCAAGTGATTTACGTCACCTGCGTGTCTCCTGTCGACTGCCGCTGAATCGCAAAGGTAAGTGTGGACCAGGCTTTAGCCAGCTTGTCTTTGAACTCCAAACCCACCTCCTATACAGCTGCTTGCAAGTCCCCTACATTGGAATGGAGGTGTGCAAGTCCTTGAAGAAGAAAAAAGTTACTAACCTTTCTGTAACTGTTATTCTTTGAGATGTGTTGCACGTGTCCATCCCACAACCCACCTGCCGTTCCCTCTTTTTCGGAGGTGATCAGTAAGAAGAAACAGAAGGGGAGAAGGGTTGGCAGGGCCCTTTTACGGGCATTATGAGCATATGACCCGAGAGGGCGTTGGAGCTGATCCAACAGATACCCCAAGGGGAGAAAATTTCACTTACCTTTGCAATTTTTTTATTTGTTTTGAAGCTTGCCTGTTGGAAGATGTTTAGAGGTGACTTTGTGTAAATAAAATCCTGCCAAATCTAAGTGCCAGAACTGGACTTCAAGAAGTAATGTTTGATTTAGAACATTGGTGTGGATTCAACCAATGTATTTGTGTAGAAGCATTTACATCAGCTTGCTCTCGTAACTCATATAAGATTGTATGCCTTCTAACATGGTACAGTGAACATTTATGCAGCAAGAAAAGAGGCTGAAGACTGGTGAATGCTAATCAAATATCCTTTGTAATCGCTTGAGATATTAGTATTTTGGGGACTGTTCTCAAGATTTGCATAAGGATTAATTAGGGGCCAAATAAAGGAAGATTTGCATAAGGATTATTTTTGGGCAAAACAAAGGAATTGTTGGTGCAGTGAGAACCCCCCTCCATCTCCAGTTAAGAATTTAAAGCTGGACATGGGCATCAATGGAGAGAGCCTGTGACCTAAATCTTTTGCACCAGGATGTGTGTGTTCTTTCCAAGAACAGTTTCTGTTGTCAAATAGCTGAACCAAAATGACTGATACTAAAAAAAGTTACAATTAATGTGGCTTGAATCATTTCCTTTTTCTAGTTAGAGGGAGGAAAAATAGATACTTGGAAACAAATATATTATCTTTCTGACAGGAGAGGAAATGACTCAAGCTGCATACGTGACCGTGAGTGGCAGAAGAAGCTGTCCTCACACTAGGATTTCAAGCAACTCCGTGAGCATGTGCTGGGCTCTCAAAGGGCCTAGGCTTCCTGGCCCACCCTACAGATGGTACTTGCCCCAGCACAGCCTTCTAAAGAGAGTGCTACTTCTCTTCTCCCTGGGGGGTTCCTTTCAGCTGGACCTTTCTCTTTATATCTGTAGTGGTTTTAGTTTTGTGCAGCACAGTATTACTGGACAAATTTCTCCTGTGTGTAAACCCATACTCATGCCTAACCCATTGTGCACTCTTCCAGGTGCTAAGATCGCTTCTGTGTTTGCATTTTACTGCACTGAAATTAATTAATCCAAAATCATTCTTGGTCTTTTTTTAATGGCAATGTTACCCAATTTCTAGTTCTTTAAAACTTCCTGTGTGAGCTGGTACAAAAGTGCTGAAATTGCTGGGATTTTCTTTTTAAAGCCTATTTATTTTTTTACTCCCTGAGGTACATAATTGGCTTATTCTGATGCCTAGGCAATTGTAAGACTCTCGAATATTTTTAATTAACTGTGACGGGTAAATTATTACTTATGCCTCCATTTTTTTGCCCGTAGAAATTTTCTTTCTTTGTTCTCTGGTTTCTAGTTCCATTTGAGATGAGTTTCCTATAATCTGATTATATAGGTGAAAAAGGCTGCTCTGTTAAATTTATTTTTGTCTTCTCTACACTCACTTGCTATAGCTTTTCCTGGTGAATCCTTTGGATTTCCATCTCCTGGATCCTTTAAATCTTTCTGCTCTGTGCTGTTTAGTATTGGTGCTGTTCCTTTAGTTTTACTTAATTAGCTTGATCCTTGTGAATCACTTGTAGATTGTATCTTGATTTGTTCTTTAAATACTTACGGTTTCGTACTGATTCCAGACTCTCTTCTAACTACTTAATACCCTTTAAAATGTACCTGTTTAAAAAACGGACACCAGGAGTAGGATATGAGAAAGTTAATTCAGAGTGCTTTATCACCAATCTGGGAGCGTAAGGCCCTTGGAACCAGGGGAGGAAATATATTGTGTGTGATAGTTACTACCCAATAATCTTAAAGGTGCTATTATGATCAATGGAGTCATATTGACCAGCTGATTTTCTATCACTGTGATTTTTGTGGTGGGTGCTCTTGATTTACTTCATAAACTGATGAGTGCAGAATACCCAGTGCCCTTTGTCAGCTGTCGAATGGCATAGAATCTGTCCCCAAACACCTGTGACTTAAATCTGGAGACCATTAGTGCTGTTGAAGTCTGCCCTGTCTGCTTTTGGAGTCTCTGTACAGGCCTTCTTCTAATGTATATGGTTTCTGATGTGCCTTTTATTCTATCTTGTATAAGAGTTTATGAATTTTCTTTTTGTTCTCTTCAGTCTAAGCTGTCTTTGCAATGGTAACCAGGTTTCCTGCTTATTTGTTTTTTTGAGACTTAATATCTTCCTATCCATTTTTGCTGTACCACCTCCTGCCCCACTGAATCTCTTCATGTCCTAGATCTTGGCAAGCCATAAAGTATTTTTATGGTGGTCAAACTTAAACAAAGCCAAGGACCTGGCTCCAACCTACAAGGCAGAACAAGAGCTAGAATAATTGGAATTTACACTGTATAATATGAAAAAATGTAACATCACAATGACAACAAGGTAGAACTGCCTTAACACTTCATTTGGCTGCTTCTCATTCATGGATTCAGATCTGAGTCAGGCGACGGTTCTTGTTGGCTTTTCCACTTCTATCTTAAACCCTGCCTCTTGTCCCTAATCCAATTCCCATTCAGATCAATGGGACTCTTTCCATTGACTTTGATGGGAGTTGGAATAGGCCCATGATGCATTAAAACATTAAGATCAATCATCAAGATGCATAAATTAAGGTATCGTTGATGTCCCTCACCACTTGACACCTGCTCTTCTTCCTCATGCTTGGCATTTGTAGCTCACTCTACTACCATTCATTCTGTCTTGGCTTCTGCATCTTGCATTTTCCTGTTTCTTACTACTATGCCACTTCCACTTTCAAATTGTTTCCTTAAAATGGGTGTATGTGTGTGATGGAAATAAATAATTTGCTGAGCAAATGTGAATATTACATAGTGTTAGCACTGGATTACCTAACAAGGTCCAATCGCCAGCCAAAAGGAGGATATGATGCATAATAGTACCCAGTCTACACATGAATAAAGTTCCAGAATATCCAGGCTATTTCTACAATTGTTCTCCACCCTCAGATATTTCTAATGGCTAAAACAAAAAAAGTTACCTTGAGTAAGGAAGAGCTACAGATAAAAGTTGGTTTTATATCCTGGATTTAGTTACATGATTGTTAAATTGATTAATCCTTGGTTGAGGGTGTTTTTGGTAATGAGGTTCTTGTGCTTAGGATATTCAATAAGAAGGTCAACTATACTGAGGGTCGAATAATAAGATTAAATCTCTGATGAATGGATGATACACAGGTAGTGACAAAAAGCTGAAATTATTTAACTATGATATAACTAAGCCTGTATATTAATAATCTGCAAATACCTTATCTGCAGTTTTTTCCTGAAAACTGATTTTAAAATATAGTGGAATTGTAAAGGATTACAGAAATTTTTACTGTCAGGCTGAGCAAACATTTGTAACCATCAGATTCAGGCAGTCAACCTGGGATCTGAAAGTCAGTCTGGGTTCTTAAATGACTTGTGCATCTATGAGTAAAAGCTATGGCAGGTCAATTTCTGCCCTTAGTTACACCAGTGGTTGCAATGTTGCACAGATCTAAGAGAAGGCACAATCTGGTCCTGGAGTTAGAATTCTGGAATCAAGAATTCTGTAGATGACCCAGCTCCTTCTCCCCACATCTTGTTGATGCTGTACTGCTAATGGATAAATAGCATTAATAATAAGTACAGAGACAGAGCAGCTCTGGTCATTAAGTACCATGTTCACACGGACTTGTTTCAGAATAGAACAACACTAAGCTCACAAGCTGTTAAGGCGGCATGTCAGCATCACCATAGTTAATGTTTCCTCAGGATTTTGTCCTTTAGCATTAGAATATTGACAGGGAAACACATTCCTTTCAACCTCAGCTCGTCTGTATCTTACCCATTTGCAACTAAGCATTTAAGTACTTTTTAAACCATTAAATAACAAGACTAAATTACAGTTTTATTCATAGTCCAGAATCTTGATGATAACAGTTTTAAGTTAGTGGTGTCTTCTATTTATAGGGGGAAGAGTAAAAACATGGAAACGGAGGTGGTTTATTCTGACAGATAATTGCCTGTACTATTTTGAATACACAACAGTAAGTATATATTGCTGTGAATCTGTGTCCGGGATCAAAAAGCATAACTGAATAATAATGTTCACTCTTCCTGTTTTTTAGGACAAAGAACCTAGAGGAATTATTCCTTTAGAAAACCTTAGTATAAGAGAAGTTGACGATCCTAGAAAACCAGTAAGAATGTTTTCCTTTAACAAGCATAATAAATGAGTTATTTAAGTAATAGTCAGGGTATTCAGCTTTAGTGTTCATGTGGATTTTCAGTTGTTGTTCTTCATTGTATCAAGCTTTGGTTATTTCTTTCTTTAGAACTGCTTTGAGCTCTATAACCCCAGCCATAAAGGTCAAGTAATTAAAGCCTGTAAAACTGAAGCTGATGGTAGAGTGGTAGAAGGCAATCATGTTGTATACAGGATATCTGCCCCCACCCCTGAAGAGAAGGAAGAGTGGATCAAATCTATTAAGTGAGTTCAAAATCTTAAATGTCTTTCAAAAGTGCTGAAGTGTAAATTGTATAGGAATTCCTTTCCAAATAAAGAATTGGGGAATGTGTGCTGTACTAAGGAACATGCCTTAAAGAACTATTTAAACAGTAGCCATAGGCAAAAGTCATTAATACTCACAAAAGGCCCATCTGGAAGGAGTTGCTGCAGCAAGATGGGTTAAGCCAAGGGAAGCACCTTATGACATTGTTCTATTATGAACAGAAATCAAGAAAAGAGAACTTTTTCTCTTTAGCCCACTTAATGTAGTAGTATGTTCCTCTGCTAACTACCTGAAGATCTTGTTGCTAATGTTTGTAAGGATGTGTTTGCCTACCATCATATTACAGCTCTGGGTCTCTCTACAAGGAAAGGTAAACAAAATGTGTTTAGTTTATTAAACACTTATTACCCAAACTGATATCTCTCCTCCTCCCACTAGAGCAAGTATCAGCAGGGATCCCTTTTATGATATGCTGGCAACGAGAAAGAGGAGAATTGCTAATAAAAAATAGCATTTAACATGGGCCACTTACGGACCTGCACTTGTTAATGTATAAATGGATCAAAGTCAAGTGATAAGGTAAAGTAAAAATGACATGCTGAAAAACAGTTACTAGAAATATATACATTTTCTTACAGCATATCCCTTTGTGAGATCATCCAAGAAGATTATTATTTTGCATATAATACTGGAGCAAAATTCTCAACGGATGATTGGAAGGGATGATTGTAATGAAATTTGTTTGACACTAACTGAAAACACAGAAGCCTTATGTGCATTTTAATTTGTTGCAATTTCACTGATCTGGGGAGAAAAAATATCAGCCTAATAGGCGGGAGAATATCATTTTACTTACTGTTCCTTGAGCATATTGCCCCTGACATGAGATGTTGTGTAAGGACTCTGACAAACTAACAGCTCACTGTAATACAGCACTCAGAACTGGTGTACAGGGCTACTCAGTACTTATTTTTCTTTATGCAAAAAACTTACTAGTTTTGAAACCATCCTTAGCAACGCTCACTTGGTAGAAAACGAATGGCTAACGTGATGAGCTTTTATTTAGAATTTCTCCCCCATTGATGAATAGATTTAGCATTAAGCTATGCCTTTTAATATTTGACCGGTATCCATACAGTTAGCGTAACTGCTTGGCTCAAGCAGGAGGATGTGCACTGAAAATATGCAGCACCAAAGACAAGGGTTCATGGGCTGAATATGTGACTGAGTAAAGGTAGTTTTTCTTTAGCAGGTTAACCCTGTTGCTAAATGTTTATGCCTTTAATAAGTGGTAAAATTTAAAGAGCAGTGATCTCTTCTTTGGATCTGCATTCTGTATATGTTGTACTCTTCATACTGTAGTTTGACTAATACTCAGTTATTTTCTTAAGACAAAAGGGTTTTGCATTGTTACTGTGAATCTCTTGATTTTTGTATGGGTAAAATGCTCTAAAATTAGTGTAATTTTCTTTAAAGAGGAGGCAGTGTTGAGTTACCTCCTTACTTGTGGGTGTAACCCCATGAAAGTCAGTGGAATTACTTGAGAGTAATGAGAGCAGAATTTGGCCCTTCACTTGGTTAACAAAAACCTTGAATAAAGCACCCTGTATATGCTTTGTTTTTAAACATGCCTTCTCACATTTCTCCTTCAATGACTTAAAACTGGTGAGAAGAGGGGATAGAAACCCTACTTGTTGAATAAATGTTTGATCTTATGCCATGGATTCTACTAAAATACTTATCTAATATAACCATCACTTTCAAATATCTTGATAACGCGTTGAATGCTTTTTATGAAGGAATATCTAGTAGAATCTCACAACATCCATTTTCTAAGAGACTCAAACTTATGCTCTAGCCTGTTTTATTGCAACATTTTCTTTTCCAAATTATACAAAAATCATTCAGCCGTGGAGTAAAAGCCTTACATTTATAATGGAAAAATGTCTCTTTATGCTCTTGTAGCTTTCCACATACAGTATCAGTCTGAGTCTCAGCCACTGTGCCATTAGTACTGTAGATTTCATACCTTAACTGAAACACAACTGGGTTAACTTAAACCCACAAGGGCAACTGTGACTACAGTGTAGGGAATTATTCTGCACTGGCAGAAACATGGACAAGATTGCCTCCTAAATCTCTTCCATCTCTAATTAAAGCCAAGGAAAGTGTATATCAAAACTTCCATCTTACTAACTTGCCTTGTGCTGCATGGAACCTAAGATCAGCATATAAATACTACAGACTGGGTCTGACTTCAGATGGGCTGATAGAAAAGAATGGAGTAGAAGCCCACACACTGAATTTCCTTTTTAGTTGTAATCTTTGGAGTATTTAGATTAATGCTCAGTTATGATATAGCTTTGAAACTGGGGAAAGGGCAGCATCTCCCATCTGTGGAGCCAGGACTTCAAAGCCAGTTGTGGACTCTGTGCATAATTGTAATGTCAAAAATTAGAGTATTCAGCTTCACAATTCTGAAACCAGAGCCTGTTTCCTGTCAGCCCCACTTTTAAAAAAGTCTAACTGAAGACAAAAGTATGTTAAGGACTGTACATCAGGGATTTTTAGCTGGGAACAGTTGCATTTGTAATAGAAATGGTGACAAAGCCAGAACTATAGTTGTATTAATGTAAAGAACTGTAAACATTTTAATTTTAATCATTAAATTTGGAAGGTTACAAAAGCATTAATGGGCCTTGAGCACTTTCTGTACTTTTCCTTACCTCCCTGAAAAAACACAACCCTTTCAAAACAGTCTACTTGTTGTCAAATATATTTGTCTGTAAGCATGAAGGAAATGCCTTGACTTGAAATGCTGTATTTAGTTTGAAACTTTTCATATCCCGTACATCTAACACTGTGACTGGTGTGTAACTATGGTGTTATAGCAGGAAATATACTATATTAACATTTTTAAAAAGTCATCTTAAGAAGCAGCTACATATGTCCAATTTTTTTATTCTGAATGGAAGAGATTAAATGTATGGTGCTCAATATGATTAATTTACCAAAGGTGCCAGTAGTGTTCATGTCAGAGTATTTTTTTTCAAATGTTCTCTGTAATAGTATTAGCAGAAATTGGGCCAAAATTTCCACTGGCCTTAAGACCACTAAAGTGATTTGCAAGAAAAAGTGGCTTGTGAAAATTTTGTTCAGACAAGGTACTGTTGATGAGGGGATGAAAAGCCCTCTCTCAGGGTGGAGGGGGGTGTAAGACAAGCCACCATCATGACCTAAAGACCATTTGTTTTTGCTGGGCTAGTCTGAGAAAAAGCAATCTAATTGTAGTTGACTGCTCCAACAGTGTTTGTATTGAAAATCTCCCTATTTTTTAGTTTGCAAGAGGTTCGCATATCATAGCAGTTTCTTTTTTTAATGCTATCCATTAAGCAACAGCGGGACAGTAGGCAGAGATCCTGGCAACAGACTGACTGACTACTGCTTCTGCTTTTTTGGCCCATGCCAGAATCAGTAACTTCCCTGGCCCTCGGTCACGAGTAATTTCAATCTGTCTCAATCTAAGCAAGAAAGTGTATATAATACTTAAGGTCAGCTGGACTGATTTAAAGGCCAGATAACCTGGTAGAGCTCTTTTTAGTAAGTCACTTAACATTTTGAAGCATATGGTACAACACCAAATCTTTTTAAACTGAGCAGCATTTATAATGCTTCATATATAAAGCAATGCATATTTTAAAATGTTAATACATATTTATCTAGCTATGCTTGCTGGATAAGTTGTCTCTTGTAGACCAGAAGCTTCAAATTATGGTTTACCAGTTTTTTCTATATTTTCTTGGAAAGCATTTCTATTTACAGTTCAATATAAAGTTAAAATGTAAATCTTGTACAGCTCTGTATTGATTTGTTACTCACTGTACACAACAATTTGCATGAAAATTATGTATCCATCATTATACAATGAAGTCTGAGGTAATGTTGCTGTATAAATCCATTGCAAATATTAATGGGCTCATTTACCAATATGACATGTTTAAACTGTGGTGAGATTTCAGTCTGAAAAATAAAATACCAAGTATGAAACTACACAGCCATCCAGCTCCTTTCGTTTGCTAAGGTACTGAGTAAAAGATCCACCTGCTCAAGGCATAGATACAGATTAAGATTCAGTTACTATGTGAGTGGCTATCAAATCTAAATTTCCCCTGCCCCAGCTCTGGTCATAGTAACTCTTTACTTAACCTTTGTTCATTCTGCCTTACAAATCAGACATTTTCCTTCATTATGTTAATATCTGACCCAGGCATTATTTAGCCTGATGAGACTTTCCTCAATTGAGGCCTTAAATAGAGCAAAGTAATAACAGATGCTTGCTCACTTCTCTTGATAGACAGGGTGCAAAGATGGATGACCGATATCTTTCCTTTAATCAGATAAAAAACACTGAAAAGGAAAACGTAGGTGTATCCAAACCCCGAGAGATCATTTGTCTGTTTAAAACTATGAATTCTCCCCTCACCCACACTTTCAGGAAAAGTGAGTGAAAGGAAAAAAACTACTCAGTTTTCCTTCTCAAGCTATGTCTGGCATGCTATTTTACAAAACTGGTCCAAGGCATATGTGTAGTTTCCTATGAAATATGATCACAAACTTACTACTGTATTTAAAAAAATCACCCACCCTTTTCAAAGGTTCTTGAATGCAAAACTTTACTTTAGGCTCATGGTACCAGAAGCAGCTCCAAGGACCAGTTTCAGCAATGTTTCAAGACAAAAAAAATAGCTAAAACTAGAGGCTTTTCTGACCAAAAAAGTAACAGTTTACAGCAACCACAGTAAGGTAAAACAGACAATGAACTGGACAGAGAAGCAGTAGTGATCATTCTGAAAGGGAGAGTCTGCTGTACTAAAACAGTTCTTTACTGGAGAAGAGTCAAGGTACAAAGTGTGGTGTTTAGGGATCTAAACCAAGCAGCTACAAGTGTTGCTGCAGGGAAGGTGGAGTCGGAAGTTCGTTCATGACAAGCTATCTTACGGCCTTCCACAGGAGACAGCTGGAGTCGGGTGAAAGAGGGAATGGTACTGGGAACACATGGAAGAGCTACCATTCCCCCATACTAACATTAGTCAATGGAATCATGTAAAGGTCAAGTACAGTGAGTACTGACCACATCCCCTTTGTCATCTGAAATGCAAGGCAGAGCTACAATTAAGCTTTTCAGCCCTTCAGGGCAAAGATTTAAGGGGTAGAAGTTGAATAAACAACAAGAAAACCAGTGTAAAAAGCTCTTTTGACTTTCCTGTATTTATATACTATATAAATTTTACATGCTATGTATTTACAGTGGGGCAAGTGCTTTATCTTTAAAAAAAACAAAGATCAAACTTTAGACATCTCTGAACAACACAGCTTGTATAAACCAGACAGATTATACAGATGAACTGTATTTAATACAGCTTCCCCACTCCATCTCCTGATGCAGGACCAGTGAATTAAGTATCACAGTTTGATAGCATTTCATAATAAAAATAAAATCACAGTATGAATTTGTAACTTTAAAGGGACAAAACAGACATCAGAGACCAATCAGTCAAGACAAGTGACACTATATAAAAGTAACAAAAAACATATGGGAGGGTATACAAATAGTCTTGGAGATACATTCAGAACTGTGTATGCTGAGTGGTATGTTTCACAAAGTTCAAAACCAGAACTTTTCTGTAAGTTTTTCTTCAAAGTTTGAATATAACTAAAGTGTGAAGTAAATTAGTTTGTGTCAGACATCATAGAAGAGAGATTCTAGTTATCTGAGAGTTGTGAAATTTTAAATAAGTCTTTAAATTAAATATACAGACTGTCAGTTGTGGTTTTCTAGTCGCTTGCACCAGAAGTCTAACGTGGAGTAACATTACATGAACAACACATAATCAACCTGAGTCTGTAATTAAGCAGCATTTGAGATGTTCTATTCCAGGGCATTATTTTCAGTGTGATATTTACAATGTTCAGCAGTTGTAGAAAGTTTCCATCCTTTTGGAGTATGGGTATTTTAAAAAAAAGTCTCAAGGTAAAAACTAAAAAAAGTTCTTCCATGGTAAAATCCTGTACAGTATTTTGAAGCACCACTTATGGATTGAAGAGTTAATTGTTCTGTAATAAATGCAATTTAAATTGTGTAGGGATGGCTTCCACCAACACACTTTGAATCTGAAAAATAAGAGGAGGAAGTGTCATTCCCTGATATGAAATTTCAACACAGTCATAGATTGTAAGGCCAGAAGGGACCATTTTGATCATTTAGTCTGACCTCCTGCATAACACAGGCCATAAAACTTTCCCAAAATAATTCCTAGAGCAGATCTTTTAGAAAAACATTCAAGCTTGATTTTAAAAATTCAGAGATGGAAAATCCACCATGACCCTTGGTAAATTGTTCCAGCAGTTACTCGGTTAAAAACGTACACCTTATTTCCGGTTGGAATTTGTGTGGTGTCAATGACCAGCCACTGGATCATGTTATACCTGTCACTACTAGACTGAAGAGCCCATTATTAAACATTTGTTCCCTAGGTAGAGCCTGAGACTGTAATTAAGTCACCCCTTAGCCATCTCCTTAAGCTAAATTGATAGACTTCAATCATTAGAAGGCAGAGGTCTAGTCCTTTAATCACTGGTGGCTCTTCTTTGAACCCTCTCTAATTCATTATATTCTTCTTCAGGGGTGGGCACAAGAACAGCACACACTATTCCCACAGTAGGTGCACCACTGCCAGCTCCATAAGTAACCCTTCTACTTCTATTTGAGATTCCTGGTTTGGTTTCTTAATGACAGCTAAAGCCTGAACCTGCAGGTGCTCTACATCTTGTGTGGCTATAGCATTGAACCATCACCCTTCAAGCAAAAGGATTCCAAAACTGAAATGCAACCAACTCTGTCCTAAACTTAGTGTGCTGAGTTTTACAGCAAAGTGCCTACCTTCAATACCAGATGGGGCATCCCAGGTAGGCAAAATATAGTTGCTTGCCTGGAATTTAGCCAGGACACTAACATTAAATGTCCTGGTTTCATTAATGATCTCATGGTCAAGCTGTCCCCAAAATGACACCTCCAGCTGCTTGCTGGGGCCCTGATTCAAGAATGGCGGAGGGATGACTGACACTCGCTAAATCAAAAGTTCTATTTTATGCAGTATGTGGATTTTTCTTAAGCGTACAGCCAAGCCCAATCACTAGCCCACTCCAGCTATTTAATTTATGAAATCTGACAGGAGCCCAAGCCAAGATAATATGGCTCCCTCTATTCCTGGCACCTTTGGCTTGCACTCATGTACACTTGTCCCAGTTAGCCCTATAACTTGTTCTGAGTTTCATACCCCCTCCAAGCATTGTTCTATCCTTTTGGGATATCCTATTATTCAGAAATTGCTTAATGCTTTTTGTCATCTTTTCTACATTCTAAATAAAGCCAACTAACATCCTTAAGTATACCTGAAGGGTAAGATCCTTCAGACTTAGGTTACGCTACACAGTGCCTTCACAACAATAGTATCATCCTGCCTATGTGTACAGCAGTGTTTCAGAGGGAATACAATGGTTTTGGTTTTGCATTTCTGCTGTACACCACAATCCCAACACACACAAAAGCAAGGTGTGGAGTGATTTATTTAACACACAGCTTGGTTCCTTACACAGATTTTACTTGTCTGTACTAAACCATGTTTGCCACCTGCTGGCCAACTCACATTCATTAAAGCAAAAAATCCTTTAACAAGCTAATTACAAGTTTACTTCAGTGCTCTGCTTTCTTATCTAAAACCGGGACATATACACTTTGCAACTGCAAGGGCTGCACCAACACTTGCTATTAAAAAGTCCACATTTTATCCAGCTGTGCTATTTGAGATACTCGTTCGTTCCTGTGTAGGAAATAGGTAACTGTGGGATGATATCATTAAAATGTTACCTAGCTGTGGTAACTACCCATGTATAAACACACATGGATTGTTCCAGTAAAAAATTAATATAAAAAGCCATATTGCTACTGCTTCTCTTTCTCAGCAGAGGGACAAAAATGGCTTGTTCGGATTTACATTGTAGCAAAAGAAATCTACTGTTGATTAGTTTCTCACATTGAAGAGGAAGGGAGACTGTGGCCACTACCTGCGCTTAGGAATCTGAAGGCAGCCCCTGGATAGGCAGATCTACAAATACAAATACCTTGTATTCAGTATCTTCATTCAAAATATTTCTGGATATTACAAAGCCATTTTACCCCTTTCCAACATTAGTTGTTTCTCTTTCTACAGGTACCCTCCATTTCTTGTCCTGAAGGGATCTTTCAGTGCAGAAAGCTATTGTTAGTCTAAGGCCAGTTTACCTTAGCAATAGAAATAGCTGCTTTTTTAATAAATGAAAAATCATTCCAAAAGCAAGACTAGCAGAAGATCATACTTTAAAGGAATTTCTCCATGTGTTAATAAACCAGCTGTGCCACATAATGCAGCTCACAGCTTTCCAGATGCGTAAGTTCATTTGTTATCTATGTAGAGTGACACTGCTGACACTTTGGCCATTAGGGGGCAGTAAGCTACTGATTTTTCACTCAAAGTTATATGCACCTTCAGTCCACTATTTGTTAGCAGAAGGGCTCCCCTCACCCAAGGGCCCAGGACATAGAAGATACTGATGACTGACAAATACAACTTGCCTGTGGCTAGTGAGCTTCTTCTGGAAGGATTACTTTTCACTCACCTACAAGAAAGGAAAACAGGTTGGCAAGACCTCAATTGTTATAAAGATCAGTATAATTCAGGTGCTCTTTTACAGAGCGCTGCTGTGCTAGTGATGGGGAAGAACAAAATCCCAGGTAAGTATTACAAGCAGTGTGTGCCAGTGATCCCCAAACTTTTTAGTTTACACCCCTTCTCCCCCCTCAGCTGTGGCTGGGAGAGAGGCCAGGATTCGGAACAAGGCTGCAGTTGGGTGCTGAGGCTGGGAGCGGGGGTATGGCCAGGGTTGAAGTGGCCAGGAGGACATGCTTTCGAGCTACATAGAGCTCTTCTTCAGGTCTAGGAAAGATACTCTGCGTGTCAGCAAAATGCAGGGTGGAACAGACTGTTTAGCACATATTCTAAGGGACCATTCAAGGTAGAGTGTTAACCTTTTAACACCTCTGCAATCATAGGACAAAAGAGGGGGTTAATAGGTTACAGATTGTTGTAATAAACAAATCCAATGTGTCAGTTCAGTTCCTGAGTTTTAGTGTCTAGCAAGTGATGCTCAGTTTTCAGAAACCACTTTTAATCTGTACCACTCTACAGCAACACAAATAAAAATATTAGATTTGGAAATTAGTCTGTTACTATACATATTTATAAAGGTATTTAGATACATTGAATTATATCTAGTACCACTGTTAGATCACAGGAACTTAATAGTTAAAATATTCATAAACCAAGTTATTTTAAACAACAAAATGTCAAGAACTTACAGCTATCAGTGTTTGAAAATGTATAGTGCATCAAATCTACTATTGTCATCAATGGGTTAATAAAAGTAATTCAAAACCATATAGTAGGTTGGTGTTGGGGAGAGCAGTAGGCGAGAGACCAACACAAACTACACTTAGAATCCAAATAAGGATTGTATTTTGTTGTTCTGTATGGAAGATGTCATTGATCTCTTAAAATAGGGGAAACGGACTGACAATGCACTAAGGTTAAAAAGCCTGCAACAGCCAATTAGTCTGTATTACTATAACCAAAATGAAATAAAATCATAGGATTTTAACATACTTTCCATCTGGTTTCATCTGTGTATGCAAAGTTGCCATCCAAAGATTTAATGACTGTGTGTCCATGGTCCTTATGAAAAGGTAGGTCTATAACTGAAATAGAAAGTATTTCAACATTAACAATACCCACTTAATTATCAAACTAGCATTATTTTGATTAACAAGTCAGCACTCTTAGTATAACCTGAACTTGTTACTGGGGTAGTGATTTTCTAATGAAATCACTCATTTTGGCAGCCATTGTTAATAAGATGCTTTTATTGCAATGCTACTAATCTGTATTTGGAAGTCATACAGCATCATCTCCCAACTTGATTACTGAAATTTCTTCCCCTTATTTCACTCCTTTCCAGTTTGTCCAACATGCAGCCTCCAAACTATCTTCCTGATTGATCAGAGTAAATTTACTGCCCACTCTGAATTCCTTCATTGGTGCTCCAATTAAACACAACATCAAGTTTAAATTATTGTGTGTGTCTTTCAGAGCCCTTCACAACTCTGCCCTTACCTACAGTTCAGTCCTCCTCCAACTCAAATCCTCCACCAACTATACCAAATTCAATACCGTTAATCTCCTTCATCTCTGTGCATTTGACTATGCCACCACTCTGCATGAAATACACTCCCCCAGTCCTCATTTGTCAAACTACCAATCTATCTTTATGCAAGTCCCAAGAAAGTATAGTCCAGTGAATAGAACATGGGTCTGGGACTCAGTTTTGGATTCAAGTCCCAGCTCTGTCACTGATTTGCTGCAAGGACCTTGTGCGAATCATTAACCTCTGTGCCTCAGTTTCCCTATCTGCATTATGGTGATACTGCTCCAAATTTATGAAGGAATTTTAACTCTTAAAGAAAGCATTATTAAAAAACTACTTCTGCAGGGACCTTAATTGATGAGTTTATACAGTAATTAATAAAATTACTAATACATCCCCACAGGGAAACTTCCCAGTGTGTTCAATCTTACGTTTTCCTTAATTCATGACCTCTTTGGGACAAGGACCATCTGTGTGTGGTACACTGCTGACTATCTTTGTGCTGGACAACTGTTTTGAAGAATTGGTTATCTGACAAGCTCTTTCTCCCTTACATGGTTTCGTTGTATTTACAAAGGGGTAGATAAAAATGGATTTAAAAAAAAAAAAATCAGTTAAAATTTAAATTGAATACATTCTTTAAAATAAACCTGTCAATAATTTCATATTTAATTTTAATCTATGTTAAGGCCTCAATTTACTATAATCTATTGAAATAATTTAAATAAATGTGGTGCATCAATGAGCCCTTCAAGTTTTAAGGAACTAAAGGGGTGCTGCTTTTTTTTAATTACATACAAACTCAAGAGAAAAACATCTTGAACTTTTGGGGCCAACTCAAGCTTTGTAACAATAGTATATACTGCATTAAGTAGCTATTATTTTCAGTCTTCACAATCGAGTGATTTACCTTTTCCCAAATTTCAGAACTTCCCATTTCTGTTGTATAGAAAAGCTTTTGCCGTAATTACTTTCCATTTCAGTTTAGCTAGCAGATGCAGAGAAAATGTTTTCTTCATTTGGACTAATTCATTCAAAGTCGAGAAACTGACTGGGAGCAGACAAAGCAGGAAAGCTTGTTTTTTCTCTTCCACTCTATAAATAAAAGTCAGCTGGGAAAGGATGAAATCTACTACTTGTAAAAACCTGGACAACAGGCCAGATTTTAAACAGTATTTAGGCTCAAAGATGCAAATAGGGGCTTAATGGGATTTCAAAAGTACCTAAGCAGGTTAGGCTGCAACTCCTGTCGATTTCAATGGGCATTATGTTCCTACCTTGTCCTTAGGCACTTCTGAAAATCCCACTGGGCCATCATCTGCATCTTTAGGTGCCTAAATATCTTTGAAAATCTGGCTCACGATAACCAGAAATCATCACTAACTACAATAAATATTTCCTCTGTTTAATAAAATCAGTTATAAATGCAAAACACTGTTCGATAAACTTTATGCATCCAGCACATTAGCAGTTTTAACTAAAAAAAACTGTGCTTACATTAATACCACCCAAACGTTGTTTGATACAAAAAATATAGAAATGAGCTGTTCACCATTTTCTCACATAAAAAATTAAGAATCTGAATATATATATATATATATGTTAAGCTATATAATTTCTTTAAATGTGTGTGTAGATGCACTGTATCTTCTGGATTAGCAAAATTATCAAATTTAGTGTAAAAACCCACCTTTGATTGCAAATCAAGTTGTTTTAATGGCTCTACTAATCAATGAGTATTAACCTCTCTTTCCTTTAGGAAAATAACTAAAACGTGCAAATATCTAGATCTTATACAGCACTTATCATTAGATCTCAAAGCACTTGATGAAGGATGTAACTATCATTCTCCCCATTTTACAGATGAGGTATCCAGGGTCACCCAGCAGATCAATGACAGAGCTATGAATAGAATCCAGTTCTCCTGATCCAAGCCCAGTCCCACTGTAAAACAACATTAAAACCTATTTGTCAAAATTTCCTGCTTGCTGATTTAAATCAGGATGAGAGCTGGTGATTTAAGTAACTTTTATTTAAATCATCCGCCCTTATTTATTTCTTTCATGTCCTTTACTCACAAAGTTAGCTAATTATAACATAGTGCTATCCACTCCCTTTTGCAAGGGGTTATCCCCTTAGCCAGTCACTAATGCTTCAAACATGGCCAGAGGAGTTATTACAGCGCAACGTAAGGCTTTCCTCACTCCCCTGCTCCAGAAAGGAGGAATGAATTAGAATCTGTCCCACGTGATAATGTAGATTTTTGTAGATTTTTTTGAGTGGTTTTGTGCAGAGACTTTGTAGGTCCAGGATTACTGGATTCCAAAATTGTGTACTCTTTTCTTGCCTCTCCCCAGCCCCCCCCAAAAAAGTTAAAGAACCCAGAAAGAAATTAGCATAAAATACTTACTGTGCTCAGGAAAAAACAAAAAGATCAATATTTAAATTAAGCAGGCTTGATGCAAGCAGAATAGACAAAAGCAACAATGCTATTCCCCACCTGATAGAAGCTCATATTACAACTCATCCATATAGGTATACGTTGTAACAAATATGCTGAAGACAGCAACTACCTAGTTAATAACCCAGGGAAGGAAAAAAAAATCACTAATTTGTTCTACTTTATTTCACAGATATACAAAACTGAAGAAATTATCCAACATCATTGAATTGTTTGGTGTCTGGAAGATGTGACATACTGTATATGTATTGCAAAGCACTTAAAATGACCTTAAATATTTTTATCTATTTGAAAAAATAGAAATCCCATTAATTTCTAATCGTCTCTTACCTTTACTATACTCTTTAGATATGTGATAGCTATTTTCCTTGCCTCTTCCTATGTATTTTGTTTTATGACAGGAATCAGCATCCCCTCCCTCATGAAGCCATTTACTCCCGTGTTTACTATATTCTTCAGATGGAGGGGCATCTGTACAATTAATTTCTCCTTTTTTCTCCCATGTCTTATAGTTATTAGTCTCAGAGCCAGCAGCCTTCTGGATATGGGGATCTAAATATTCAATAAAGCCCTCAGATTTCTTTGTATGTTTCTTCTTTTTCTTCTTCTTTTTCTTATGTTTGTGGATGTCAGAATCAGAGCAGGCCCCAGATAAGTCTGAATCCTGGTGATGTCTGAAAAAAAAAAACCAAGTTAATATGAAAAAAATTGATGCTTACACTATCATTAAACATATTTGATTTATACATATGCAACTTACTAGCTTTTGAGGGAGCTTAGGACAATGTAAATGAGATTGTCCTAAATTTGGCCACAGGTCATAGCCACTAAAATCAGGCTGGCCAAAGCTCAAAATAAAGAGCACATCTTATTTTCTTAATAGCTGTGTTGCTTTTCTACTCCAGCATCTGTGCTGTCTGCTGAAAATTGTGGAAAACTCTGTACATCGGATAATGCACTTTGCCTGATAGGTCAGTTGTGTTCAGAAGCAAGGACACCGTTAAGCCAGTGGTTCCCAACCTTTTTGGCTCGAGGACCACCAACATCATTGTTACAACCCTGAAGGGCCACCAGTCTCCACCAGGAGCCTTCCCTGTCCCCCCCACTGTAGTTAGACTGAAGGAGTTCAGCGAGGAGGCTGCCTCCCTCCCTCCTGATCTCCCATCCCACTGGCTGCAGCAGGGAAACCGCATGTGTTCTGTAGTCCTATGCGCTCTGCCTGGGTCCCTAGGCAGTGGCTCCCTTCTGCAGCCAGGGGGACAGGAAATCAGTGCTCCCCTCCCTCTGGCTCCAGCAGGGACACTAGCACCTAGGGACCCAGGCAGAGCACTTTGCCGTGCTCCCTGCTACAGCCAGGGACAGGGGCGCTGATCTCCTGTCCCCTTGGTTGCAACAAAGAGCCTGCACTGGTCTTTTAGCCATGTGGCAACACGCTCCTTCTGGGTACTTAAGCAGCAGCTCCCTTCTGCAGCCAGTGGGAGGGGAATGGTGGACCACTCTGAAAGCCCCCGCGGGCCACAGGTTGGGAACCACTGAGTTAAGCAGTCTCCATTTTCATCCACAAGTTAGTTTATTTAGCTTGTCACTTTTGTCCTTTTCTCAAGGATTTTTTTCAAAAGGGAGTATTTGTTTTAAACATGCCCCACTGATTAGCACAAAATATTGAACTCTCTCCTTATCGAACACTACATAGAGGTCAAGCCGCTAAACTAAATCTAAACTATTAAGACGATCACATGCTGAAGTTCCTTTTAAAAAACAGTTCCTCAGTTTGTCTATTAAGAAACGTCCAGACATTTAGAAACAATTTCATATCATATTTGGGAGAAATCTGGCAAACATCAGACACAATTTGCATCATTTGCCTCCTGAGGAACACATTGTAAAAGGTACCTGAGCATGTCTTCATTCTACATGACTACTACATACTTGCTTTTAATTTCGGATTAGAAGGGACAGAAATGGGTAGGGGCAAGGGAAATGCTCAAACTGTTAGTGGCAGATATTGCTTTTCTAGTTTATTTCATGTACATTGTTTTACATATTTTGTAAATGTTCATATCAGTGTATTAATGTTTACAGATATTCTTTACTATTAGAATGCAGTAATGTGAACCGTTTGGATAAAATCAAACGGACAAGCAGTTCTTTAGAAATCAACCCTACTTTAAGAGCTGTCAGTTGTAAGATTTACTACATTACAATGCACTTTTAAATATAAAATTGGAAGATTCCAACACAATGAAGAGTGTTCTCTATTCAGTAGAAGCCTTCACACGCTAAACCAAGTACAATTAAGTCACTTTTCTGAAGAGTCAGGATAAATACAGTGAAGCCACATCCGAATACTAACCAAGGTGTCCACAACTAAGAGATTAGTGGTACTAGTTGACTTCTTCAATTAAGAAGATATTACAACAAAACAGGCTCTGTGCAGCCAGCTCACTACTTTTTTTTAGTGTGGAAAAAAGTTTTGGACCATCAGGAGGCAGAACAGATTATACATAGAGTCCTATGTATTCAGTGATTCCAGGACTACAGAATTCACACCTTGCTGCAGAAATGGACTCCAGTTTTCATTTAAAGTAAGTTATATTTTTAGTCCTTATTGTTAGGAAAATAACCTTGACAATGTAAACAGACCGCAGACTAATGCAGAACAATGCCTGTCCGAGCCTGTAAACAGCATAAAACAAATGCTCTAAGAGATGTGAACTGCCCAATGCATCTCTATCAAGGTTCTCTAGTCTTTGCAATTATGTAGCTATGAACTATTCTAAGATGCCATGGAATTGAGCATTTTGCTACAACCAAATACCTGATCATTTATTTTCCGTCCCTCTACCTTCCCAGCAGCTAACATCTGTGGTCCAGCTTTCCCCAAAGGAGGAGATAACTGCATTAACAGTGCATGCTCCCTGCACTTTTCCATATAATTAGGCAGCAAGGGTTGTAGTGCCAGAGCTGGAGCAAAGGCATGGGAGAATTACTGTAGATTGGTTAAGTGGGCTGGCTGGAGAATAGCCCCAGGGTTTGGGGAAGGGCCATCTGCAGATCAAAGCAAAAACTACCCTCAAATCTACTGTTGAACATAATCATCCATCCATTTTAAAATCATTGAATATATTCCAACACCGAGCCATAGTTATGTGGGAGTGCAGGGAGATGGGAATGCAAAGTATTTCATGACAATAAAATAAATGAACATTTCTGCAGAATGTAGTGACTGTTGCTATAGAATTTAGTCCCATTGTGCTATGGGCCATGGTTATATAGAACACTTGAAATACAGTAGTAGCTGGCAACCAAGGCATCCATATCCATCCATCCCCCGTCCATCCATCCATCACTGTACGCAACATGAAATAAGGAACTGTATAATAGAATGCAACTCTTCAAAGTAGTACAACATTTTCTTCACTCCCAGCCATAACCATGAAGTTCAGACATTCAGTCCATCAAGTGATCCAACTGGTCCATCTTTGTGTGTTTTTATAATATTTAAATTCAAAATAATCTAGCAATTAAGAATAAATATGAAAGTGGACCTAGACCATAAGACCATCAGTAGATGGGTCAGAAGATGATGTAATCTCTCTGCTACAACAGGAAAGCACATATCACATAGTACTCAGAAGCAGTGAGGTACCATAGTGGCTCCACAGTTGCAAACACCACATGGCTATATTCCCTTAAATTAGCATTAAGCGCAAAGAAAAACGAATTTTCTGCCTGGTTTCCGTAACACACACTTCTGTAATGCAGGCGTTCTAAGCAATTGTAAAGGGTTTTGAAGTTTCACTTAATTCTGACTTTTTGGGTGACTTCTAAATAAACACTCTCAGACGTCTTACTTCACAAAGCTTAAGTGAAGCTATGACTTGCTATAAGTTCCCTTTTCTACAGTATAAACCAACAGAGGATATTACTGGGTTCTGTGGGAGACAAAAGGGTTTCAGCACTGCAGATGAATGTAGCTGGAGGATAAAGGTGGTTCCCTGCGCTGGCTGGGATTCGCTGCCCTGTGCAAGTCAGAATCCCATTGCAACCATGAGCCTGCTTGTGGAGGGGAAGAGATTCTTCAAGGGGGTTTGGTAGAAGCAGAGGAGTCCAGGTGGAGGACCTCCGGATCAACTCAAGGGTTTAGAAGAAAGCAAGCATTAGCATTTCCCTGCCTTCTCTATCTCCTGTAGTTCACTGCACCTACACTTCACTCTAATAAAACAGAGGAGATTTGGTTGGATAGAGAAGACAGAGAAGTACTAGTCTCTTCCCAAACCTCTTCCTATACACATGAAGTGGTCCTGTGCACTCCAGACAGTTCTAGACTTGTGACAGGACACATACCGCTTCCATTCAGTTAAAAGAAATGCTGCGTGACTGCACCTCTCTATTCCAGGCTTCCATTTGTTATGAACAAATTTAGGACATCTCTACTTTGGGAGGAAAAGTTGTCATGACCTGCCTACCCAAACTTGACAATAGCATGTTTTGTAAAGTGTGCAATAAACTTAGTCAGGATCTTTGTGCAGATCACTAAAACACTATTTGTTTGAACCTCTTCCAAAGTTCTCACACAACTCAACAACATATTTTGACCCATTCTATGCAAGAAACACCAAATTAACTGCATGATCCCATGATGGATTTTACAGTGTAATGAGTAAGAAGCAATGGAAAAAGGGAAAAACCAGGAAAACATCCAGAAACGAATTAGGAAGTGAAATTTGTTTAGAACATTGTAAATAAAAGTTTCTCTTGCTTACCTGTCATCTTTTTCTCGGTGCTTATCTTTAGACTTCTTTTTTTTCTTTGACTTCTTGTGTTTTTTCACTTTCTGCTCTTCCGTTGGCTCAATCTGCAAACATCTTCTGCGTTTCTTTTCTGTATCACTGTTACTACTTTCTACACTAGCACATTTTCTTTTTCGGTCTTTTAGATATTCATATTTGTGGCAAGAATCCTCCAAACTTGAATTGTTTTCTTCAGACATTGGTGCACATTTTTCATGGGAATATTTTTCAGAGCGCTGAGAGGGAGCTGAGCAATGATACACGTCTATTTTGGAGCTGCTGAAATGATGTTTCTCTCTCTCTTTAGTTATTGGTTCATGATTCCATCTGCTTGTGTAATAATAATCCTTGTGTGACCTATTATTGTAAACCTGACTTGATTTGTCATAGTCTCTGTCCCCATGAGAGAATTTTCTCTCTCTATCCTCTCTTACTGTATAAGAAGGATGATAATCATTGTAATATCTGCACTTGTCCCATCTCCTTGGAGTATCTTGGTAATATCTTTCCCTACTCCAAGACCTTTCCCTTTTAGAATGGTAATGTCTACTCCTCTCCTGATCAGTTTTTCCTCTACTTTGGGATCTATAATGGGTATATTTTCCTAAACTTCTGTCATTACTAGGGCTGTTTCTTTCACTATGCAGAAGTTTGTACTTATTTCCATTGCAGTGCTCCTGCTTATAACGATCTTGCTTAACCCTCTCCTTGCTGTAGGAGTGCCTTTTTTTGGAATAACCACTATCTGGTTTGCTTCTGGTTTGCTTTTCCTGCTCTTCACTTTCAGAGCGCTCTCTTTTAGTACGGTAATGTCCTTTGTCAACTTTTTTGGGGGTGCAAATGTTTTCCTTAACTGGAGAATGAGACTTAAATTTTTGCCTATCCTTATTTTCTTCACATCTTTCATTACCATCCAGTCCATCGTTTTCTTTAGAATAATGACTCTCTAAAACTTTATCCAACCTTGTAGCAGAAGAGTCATTAGTCGGTGGTACATCTGTGTAGTTATTAGCACTCTCCTTTGTTTCTTGGCATTTATCTACAATATTTAGAGTTGCAAGTTTTTTAGAACTACATTCACTGTCAGACTTTATAAAGGGGCTTTGCCCCAATTTCTCTGCAGTCTCAGCAGACCCTCTGACATGCAGAGGACTCTCCTTCAAAGTCATTTTTACCTCTTGTAGTCCTCTTATCTTGTCTGCATAGTCCTTGGCATCACACTGCTTAGAAAATTCATCATCAACTCCCAAGGATCTTTTCTTAGTGTTACACTGACCACTACTATCAGAATGTGCATTATCAGTTTTTGATACAATACTTTCGGCAATTTCTTCTTTGGTAGATATGGTCTCAGGATCTGCTGCAGTACAAGGATTCTGGACACTGCAGCTAAGGTTAACGGGAACTCTGCTAGACTTCTCATAGGAAACAGTACTGTTGCCACTGACTAAGGTTTCTACATGACCATCATTTTCAGAAGTTTTTTCAGGTCCAGTTGCACTGCACAAAAGAGAAATGTATTTGTGACTTTCATCATAAACAAGTCAAATACTCTACATGAGGATTATTAAGAGTAAAATCCTTTTCATCAGTAAAGATCTGACTCCTGGAAAACTCTGAAAGACATTCTGTTTAGAAACACTCTTTTGCTTACTCTATGTGCAATACCTGTTAGCTCTCCTATTTCCTCCCCATCTCTTTGCCCTTTTGACTCAGGACCATAGCAAAACCCACTACCTTTGCCCTTCCCCACAATAAAAACGTTGTAATAGTGGGTTTCCCTCTCCCTCCCTCCCAGAGGCAAGGGAAGGCAGGTGGCAGGAATTTACACTCACCTGGTCAGTGTCCTAGCAGAGCAGCTGGGATTACTCCTAATGAGCTGCCCATATTTTAGAAGTGTGGTAGACCGAAAAATAGTTATACCCACACTAATAAATAGATACCGTGTTCATGCATGCATCCCTAGGAGTGAAAAAAAGGGGAAGAGGAATATAGAAAATATAGACAATAAGACAGAATGGTTTCTACATAGAATGTTTTTCCAAAGTTTTCCATGAGGCATCAACAGGTTTTTAATATCAAAATAATAGGCACAGTGCCAAACATGGGTTCTGTTCTCACTACCATTTGTTTCAGTATGGTATTCCTGCAGTGACTGAAATTTTTCTATGTAAGTAGTATTGAGAGTTAGGTATACCCATAATAGAACTTGTATGGAATCTTAACTGGACAAAGCATACTTATTTTACCTTATTTCCTCTGACAAGCTTTTCAACTGGTTATATCTGAAAGACTCTAAGATTCTATCTTCAGGAACTGGTGACAAAGCTGTAGGTATTATCTGCAATTAAAAGGTATGAGTTAGCATGAATAGAATGATAGCAATTGTACAAACTTACATAGCAGCTCAGCCCAAAAAATTTCCTAAAGCACTTTCCTATCAGAAGCTGACATACAAACTAATACACATGATCACTTTAGGCACAGCACCCTAACATTCACTATTGCAAGCATTAACAGCACACAACAATGCTACATCACAATCTAGAAAAGGGAAAATTAAGTAGAATACTACACACTTTAAACTGCAGGGAAATTAAGGCAGGCAGAATACGACCGTCAGATGAAATCTGGACAATGTACCAGAAACAGCACAGAATGCCATACATTCTTTAATGGTCAGCACCACGGTTTGTGTCTCATCTGAAAGACTGCACACCTAATGCAATGACCAACTTAACATGTTCTGGGACAATACCACTGAGCACTTTTCTACCTCAAAGCTCTACATAAACAGCAACCTTCTAAAAAAAAGCAGCGTAGTTTTGTAGTCCCAGATCCCTAATCCTGACTTGCTACACAGCCTCAGATAAGTCACCTAACCTCTCCACATTTCAGTTTCCCCATTTTACAGAATTATAGCTATGTATTTAGCACACCTACCTCTCCGGTGCCCGAGCACAACATAATGCTTACTGTACCCACCTCAGAAGAATAGGTAGTGTTTGCAAAACATTAGATAAATGTGAATTATTATTAAGACACCACAGAGATGCATACTCAACTCCTAAGTGTTGACTCAGCTCAACCTCTTATTATGCAAGTTTTAAGGGATCACAGCACAAAGTACTATGACTGCAGTCCATGTTGTATATTTCCTCTGAACTTCGCCTGAATTAGGAACATTTTAATAATGAACACAGAGTCATATTTATAACTTGCCAGGAAAAGACAGTCTAGCTGAAACAAATGTAAAACTCACTTTTCCATGCAATCCATTCACTTTAGGAAATGAAATTTCTGTAGGTTTAACAGGCTTGACTTGACAAGTAGATTCATCAAATTTCAATCCATTTTCTTCAGGATCATGATCTACACTAATAGCACCATTGACTGTAACATTTTTTGGCAGTACATGCTGGGATACAGCCTCTTCAGCATCTTGACAGGAGGAACAGGAGTTCTGTAATGTACTAACTACATTTCCAATCAAAATTCCATTAAAAGATTTTGAGTGGCCATTCTCCTTAACTAATCCCTTCGACTCCTCATCAGATTCTTCTGAAGATTCTGCACCGTAAGGGACCAACGTACTAGAGTTTAGTTTGGACTTGCCATTCATTAATGGCTTAGAACAAGATTCACTAGGAGCTGTTTGTTTTGATACTTTAGTAGCAACTGACATTGTAGGTGCACTTGAGGTAGACTTTACTGCAGAGGAATTTGTAATCGTTGATGAAGGAACAGGCTTGCTGAGATTCTCCAAAGAATTATGAAGGTTGGGTTGAGACAGAGTTTGGCGAGTAGGCAATTTGTTATTGTGAATACTGATAGTGATTTTCTGTTTTTTCGAAGGGTCAGGAATAGTGGGTCTGTTAATTGTCCAGTTTTGAATAGAAGTTGAAGGTGGAGCTGAAGTTGGCCTATTTAGGGTAACATTACTAGCACTTGCCACAGAACTGCTTGGAGTTTCTTTTAGTGATCCAGTTCCATTTAAATGACTGGAATTCTGTAATGACAAAGAAATTACTATGAAAATGTGTGCATGTGTATAGACAGCATTTACTATCCCAAGACATACTGGGTTTACTTGATGTTTCTACAAATTGCCTCAGTGGCTAAGCAGAAAACACAGCCCTGTATTAATTATATATAAAAACCTTGCAGATAGTTTAGATCCAGAATTTCAGTGTTCACATTTCTTTTTGGTTTTGAAAAACTTAACATTAACTGCAATCCTTCGTTGGTTGGTTAAGATACAAAAACAAAAAAATAAAAATCCAAAACAAAACACCTTATTCTTTGCTAACCCTTGCACATTTGTACTAATGCCTGAGAACAAGCCAATCTAGCTTCACTGTCTCAACTGAAGTGCAAAAGATGAAACAGCATCAATAAAACTCCTGCCATCAGTTTGATACCATTAACTACATATGAAGATTACCTTAATCATATGAGGAGGAAGCTGTGGTCCAATAAATCCTGATGCAGCCTGTCTGCTGTTAACCACCCGCTGATTGATAACTGGACGGGGAGAAGACTGTCCTGGTGTATGAATGGAATGGGGGTGTTCTCCGCCATTTCTCATATCATGAGACCTGAAGAAACAACAGTTATATTTATTTTCATTAATTAATTCAGACTGGTTCTCTTGCTTAGCCCAGGCTTTAGACACATCCCACAGTTTTTTGGTTTTTTTTTTTTAAAGTGAAGTATTAAACAAACCTTAAGCCAGGCTGCAATTCATAAATTAGATAATAGATCTCCTATTATCTCCCAACCCCAAATACCAACTCAACCTCACAACACTCACCACCACCTCCTCAGTCTCCCACCCCCAAAGTCAGCCCATTACAGAGCATTTGATCCAAAAGATTCAA
The DNA here is from genome assembly GCA_007922155.1 of Mesoclemmys tuberculata. Taxonomy (NCBI): domain Eukaryota; kingdom Metazoa; phylum Chordata; order Testudines; family Chelidae; genus Mesoclemmys; species Mesoclemmys tuberculata. The sequence goes on from ML675626.1 coordinate 18,099,413, forward strand.
AATGCTCCACCTACACAGGAATCACTTCATTTTATAGATGACTCTTGCAGTGGTGGATTGAGGATGACAGGCATTTAACAACTTACATGAGCAAAAAAAAATTTAGGCACTGAAGAACAATTTCTACAGCTTAAATTATAGATGGAGTCAGAGTAGACAGAGATGAATTAACCAAATTGAAATTTTTCCCAGGAGAGGAAAACACACAAGTGGGAAGAAGAAAAAAAATTAAGGACAAGAAAGTAACTGAATCTTGAACACAATGGAGTACTCGATATTACCTGATATAAAAGAGCACATAAGCTTGCTGATTAAGTACGGCTCTGATGTCACTGTTGGATACAATAGAATCATTCATCTGGTACCACTGCCCATTACTGGCCTGCAAATAAGTCAACAGCATCTTTTAAATCAGTTACAAAATCTGCTAGAAAAACAACACAGGTAACTACTTGGCTGCAGAAGAATAAAGAGCACTCCAAAATACAGCACAATTTTCATTATAGTGATATACACTAATGATTTTTTTTAATGAAATCCCTTATCTATAGAGATTCAGTACCATTAACTTTTGTTAGTGAATGTTCCCTTCACCAGTGCAGACTTTACTCTAGGGAACTGTGTTCAGAAGCAGTATTATTGTTTAGAGAGGACCTGTTATGCTAAAACACTGTCCCTTCAAGGATTCAAACAATAAATCACATACTACAAGAACAAAGGGACATTAAATTTAAAAACTGGCAAGAAATGCATAACTAATAAAAGCACAACACAGTCTGTGGAACTCACTTGCACAAGATAGAGGCCAAGAGCTTAGGAAAATTTGAAAAAGGAATAAAGGTTTCTAAAGATGTTAATACCCACAGATATGATAGAATAAACATTTTTATAAGGGATATAAAGCGGTCTGCTTCAAAGCATAAGCCAACCCCTGAAAGGGTTTAGGAAGAGGTTGCCCTTATGGGAAAGTTGTTCTACGGTTGTCCACTATTGTAGGGTTTCTTTGTGCCTTCCTTTCCAGCACCCAGTAGTGCCCACTGTCAGAGACCACATACTGGACTGGATGGAAAACTGGTTTAATATGGCATAGCAACTCCTATCTGCCTATTAGTATCCAACACCAGAAACCCAGCTCATATCCTTTTACATGAAATACCACACCATTTTAGGGGGAGTTAGCCCAAAACGACACTGCAACCTTATTGGTTCTGACAAGGAACTGAAGATTGTACTTCAAAAGTGGGCTCTTTGTTGAGTATGTGACTATGGAAGAGTACTTTTATAGCCAGCCATGGAGAGCTGAAGTAAGCTCTGTGCTGCAAGGAGGGAGAAATTATGTTTTAGATTCAAGTTCATGTATTCCTTATCAAGAAGGAAAGCAAACTATAAAAGTCAGTAATGTCTTCAAGGGAAAAGGAACATGATAAAACAAAACTAAAGGAAAAGTATTCTGTGAAAGCAGGTACATTTTTTGCTTAGCAAACCCTCAAATGCTACAAGAATATTTATTTAAAAATTTACTGTAGGAGGAAGATTCTCAGAGAGAAGCTAACCATGTATGAAGCAGACAGAAGGGGTTAATTTACAGCATATTACAGTATTATAGAAAGGAGAGAGACAGTTCTCGTCAACTTTAAACTGCTTTTGTTAATTTTATGCAAACCTACAGACACAGCAGCAATATGATAAAGTAATGGAACCAGAGGAAAGGAAAAACAAGAAACTGTCATTTAGAGCCAGGAACCTGAGCCAAAGGTTCACAAGGAAACAGAGTCAAAGACACTGTTGGAGGCCTAGCATGTGGAAGAGTTTTCTAGTCCAGAAAGTCTACTCATCTACCAAAGCATTTTTCTGTGACACAATCTGAGATACTGGATTTTATAACATGGGTGACTTTCAATTTATTCAATTTTTTTTTCCAATATCTGTTACTTAAATGTTAACTGTGTAAAACCTTTCATCATCAATAGTTAATGCAAAATATCAGACAAAATACAAAGACAGAGTCTGACCATTTCTTAACTTTTTGAATATATAACTGTGTGGCAGCAGTTTAGGACCTCATCAGGAGAGAAAGTCACAGAGGAGACATGAACACTTACAAGTTTGCAAAAACAATTAAAAAAAAGTTTTACAAATTTTAAAATGTTAAGTGTCATTCATGCTTTAAAATGAGATTGCTCCAAGTATCATCTTACCTTTTTTTTATAGTACTAGTCCAGGATTTGCTACAGTAAATCCCAGACCTCTAGCCATTTTAATTTTCAAATTCTGAATTGAGGCCAGACCAGTACAAGGATAATGTAAACTCTGAATTGCTTTAGTTTTTTCAGGGTTCTGGGGTAAGCAGGCATGCATAAGGACACTGATCACCACAGAGAATACAAGAAAGTTTATCAGATAAGTGACTTGTGCTGTACCACAGCCTTGAGGTAGATACTGAAAGCAAAAGACACCAAAGCCAGGGTAATTCAGGCTCTATGTAAAGCAAGAGAAAAAAAACTTAAGTCAACTTCCTTCCATCTCTCTCTCATACAAGACCATGGGGATATTAAATAAAATTGGCAGATTCATAGCTGACAGAAGGATTTTTTTTAAAGTACAACAAAATCTGTGGAACTCATTCATTTCCTGGTTCAGAGCTAGCGTGTGGATTTCTCTAACAGATGTTGGTAATGTGTATCCAACCAGCTCTCATTTACATTCATATGATGGAATGTGGAATTTGAAGTTATTACAACAGGAATAATTTCTTGCCATGTGTATGGCTAAACCATCCAGATGGGGTCTATAGGCCTTCCTTGCTAGCAGCTAATGTGACTATGATCACATGGTCCAAGGTGCTCAAGATATTGCCCAAAGTCAACATAGATAACTAGCCCATGAGATAGTGAGAAGTAAAGATTAAAGACTCAGAGTCCTGAGATCTGTTCTCAGGTGCAAAGGACATGACATTTGAAGTAGTCAAATAAACCCCCATTATCATGAAACATGCAATGGCTGCCTCTCTAGAGAGGAAGTAACTTGTGTTGCTGAAGAGAGGCTGTAACCCAGTAGCTTTCCCCTGGGTGGTTTCAAATGTTTTCAGGTGCTCTAGTTTACAAGGATCCCAGAGAAAAAACACTTAATGATGAGAAACCAGCACTTTATGAATAGTTTCACTGTCTTAGTCATTAAGGTGGGTGCTTGGCTTATTACTGCAGATTTCTCAAACTATTCAACCAACTGGGAATTTTCAAAATACTTTAAACTCCACTAACTAGACTAGCAAGACTTGTAATAACCCATGACGCTGAGGAGTTCCAAAAGGGACGGACAATGAATTAGTAATGCTGGTCAGGAAGCAAAACTGCAGATACTATCCGCAAGTGGTGGAAGAAACCCAGAGCTCTGAACTGGGACCCAGCACCTCCGAGCCACCGTGAGTGGCGGGGAGATCCCAGGGCTCCAAGCTACAAAGCTCCCTGCTACCGTGGTCAGTGGGAGGAGCCCAGAGCTCAGCTGGACCCCACAGCTCCAGACAGGTGACCTGGGCAGTGGAGCTCTGAGCCTCCAAGGCATGCATGCTGGACCGTACCCCCCTCTTACTCCTCTCCCATAGCAAGGCTTGGGCTCTCATCCCGTCAGCCCCATTTTGTCATGGTCACTTTTAGTAAAAGGCACAGACAGGTCAGGCGTCCATGAATTTTTGCTTACAGCCTGTGACCTTTTACTAAAAGTCTTTTACTTTTACCGTGACTTTTACTAAAAGTGACCATGACAAAATCTCAACTTTAATTATGACCAAAGTGACTTTATAGGCCAAAGTACCTTACTCAGCAATATCTGATTCAATCCCGTAACTTCTGCTTTATGTTAATTTGAAATTTTCACTACATTGATGTTTTCTCCTCCATCGCTTGCAAACAGGAGAGCACTCCCTTCCCCCTCCCAGTGGGAGAGAATGAGGTGGGGTCTTGGCAGAGTCAGTTCCACCTTTAGAAATTAGTTTCCTAAGGTATTTGGTTTGGCAGAAGTGTAGGATTCTGGAGCTGGTACTTGAAGCAATAGCAGGAAACTCCAGCCAAAGAAAGGGACAAAAAGGCAATTTTCTATTAAATCTGTTTTAAGGAAGAAACTCAATGGCATCTAGGGGAGCTGAATTTATGGAGCAGAATCATCTTCCACAATTCAGAAGCCTCCTTAACAGTCTTACTGAGAATGGAGCCAAATAATTTGTGAACAGGAAAGAGCAGATTAGTGAGATTAAGATTTAGAAGCAACAACAATTTTCCCCATACACAGCTGAAAGTGTCTTGTACAGTGATATTAAGGACAGACTCCTTAACAGATTTTTTCAGTTTACAGTGTCAAACCACAGAGCAAAGACAGATGAAATTGAAATACACTGAGAAAGTTAGTGTACCAGTGGCTTGATGGAACCTGTTAAATAATTCATTCTTTGGTTTCCATTGGAAGGATGGTGTCCCAATGTCTTAAGCATACAGCATCCTCTTTAAAGCAGTGTCTCATGGGGCTATCCAACTGTTTCTTTGTGATGGTGACCATTTAGTGCACTTAGAATATATAACAAAGCATAGCCCTCAGTGCTTTCTCTGCTGCCTCAGAGCACAAGTAACACATGCTGTGTCATCTGCCTCAGCAAATCTCACATTGTGCCCAGTTTAGTTTTTGTAGTTTCTTAGTTCAGATAATTTTAGAAAACTTCTCCTCAGAGAGCAGTCATATTTTCAGCCCCAATGGCTCAGTTTGGTGCCATGGTGATGCCCATCTCAGAGCTCTGCAGAGAGTTTAAGAGATGCACTATAGACCCCTCCCTATTTCCCCAAATCAAGCACATTTGTTGCCTGACTTACTTGGGTGAAGCCCACTCTCCTGCTCAATCTATAAGGCCATTCCATGAGCACACAGACAGACGTCAAGCTCACCTCCGTGGGAAAGCCATGAAGGTTTATACAGAGATCTCAAGGACCATGCATCCACACATTGCCCAAACTGGCCAGTCTCAGCGCTAAAGCCAATTAATGAGCTAAGCTGCTGGCTTCAGCTTTGATACCACCGTTTCAGGGTTTTAGCAAGTATCCTGTAAGTCCATAACTCCACCAGTAGCATACCGTGGGTCTCCAGTGCCCATACTTACATTGGCACCCCTCCCCACATCAGCAGCAGTGCCCCTCGGTACGCTACTGAACTTCACCCATTTAAAGCTGAAGAGCCCCAGTTTCAGTGGTGTTGTCCAATCAATTTTGCAAGGAAAATTGCTCAGACAGAAAGCTATTATGAACAACAGTTACTAAAGAAGAGTCTACCTTTAAAGCATCAAGCAAAGATGTATGCAAAGATGCACTGGAGTAAAATTTTTCCTAAAAAGGCGGAGCCAGGTCCTCCCAATTGTTCTGTATCATAATAAGGATCAAGTCATGGACAGGAAAGTAAAAAAGCGCTCTCTTACAGTCTATTCCCACCCAGTGGTGTGGTAAAGGTAGATGGAGTGGTGTTCAGTTTATGAGTCATTGTCATGTGCTCAGAATTCAGTTGACAGCTTGTGTTTGGGTAATACTCCAAACAAGCACACTCCAGCTCAGAAGTGTCAAATAACACTTCATCCTCTCTGCAGAACTGAAGCTTAAAACTAATCCTGCCTAAAGGTTCTGAAGTATAGAAGAATATCCCTCTGCATCTGAGGGGCCCCGGGACTGAGGAACCCACAGAGGCATAATTATAGAAGAGCAGATGAGAGAGCAGGAAAGAGGGAGAATGAAGGAGATACCCAACCATATGACAACATCCCCAGGACCCCCAAAATCCATAGAAGGAAAAGAAAACTATGGTTTTTCTATGCATCCTGGCAGCATTTAATATCTTATTTTCTTTTTGCTAATTCAGAAGAAGAATCAGGATTAGATGCAGAGAATTTTGACTACTCTGTAACAAAACCCATCTTTTTTTCTCATTTTTGTCCTGTAATAATTTCTCCTTAGCTTTGTCTGATTTTCATGAAGGGCATTAAAATGGTCCTGTTGGAAGCTTCTGAAGTCCCATGGTGAAGGGACCATCCATAATTATTTACTATTTGTTAAGCACTCATACTGTGCTCTAAAAGACACAAAGGAAGCCACCATCCTTGTCCCAGTGAGGTTACTATCTAAACAAAGGATAGACACAAACACAGGCAGAGGATCTTGCTAACTTAGAAAATCCTCTTGAAACAACAGAAAAATCCATCAAGAGTGTTCACAGAATTTTGCTGACAAGCATTTGTGGGTCTCTGAAAAACCTTCAAAAGGAAAATCCCAGGAGTGGGAATGTTGGTGCAAATTTGCTAGTATAATTGGTAATCCATACTTGCATGACTCAGAGGCCCTGTCAATTAAATGAAGGAGGAACTTCCTCTCCTGGAATTGATTGAGAAGAATGCCTCTCCTGTTAGCAACCTTTCTGTAACAAAGAGCGTTTCCAGACATATAGGACTTCCTGGCAGCAGATGACCCAACTAACAGGGAGAAGTGTGCTGCTGGCACTAAAGACTACACAGAAAACCAACAAGGGTTGAGCAGGACATTCCAGTAGCACCAGAATGATCTGAGATAGCTTTAAAAAGAACACAGAGTGTAGAAGACTCACTGTTTTTGGTTAATGGAAATATCTGGGTAGTGCCAAAACCCCTTGGGAGAATCCCCAGGAATAAAGGACTTCATTTAGGAGAGTGGCAAAAAAAAGTATGCAAGATTCTGTGTCCTTATATGAAAGGGATCCTCCCATGACAGGTCATCCAAACAGTCTGTCTTCAAGAACAACTCCCTTCCTCAGAGGAATGTCTGTACCAGTGAAGACAGGAATGAAAAATTAATGTCCCCCATGCTTATTTTTGGAAGGTTGTGTTTTTTTAAAAAAAAATCTATTTAAAATAAAAAAATGTTATCTTTACCTTTATATAGCAGTAGTAGTGTCCTGCATGACAGCTGAAACCAGTATGCACCAGGACTGCATATAGAACATAAATGATTGGTTCTCCATTTGGTTGAGACATATATGGTCGAATATCCAGATATTCAGGATATTTCACTTCCTAAACAGAGAGAGAATAGACGGCTCACATTTTGCTGAAATATTTTATGAACTATCTTAGAAAGTTTGACAAAGATTTCAGATGCTGAGGTAGAAACATTTCTAAAAATATACATACACAAAATGGACCAAAAGCATACAAATAAGACAAGTGAAGATTCAGTTTCATTTGGAAAATGATAGGGTTCCAAATGAACTACACTGAAAAGCATAAGTTGCAGAATTGTCTGCTAAAAAGGCAGCTCTTGAAGGGCAGAGGATACTGTTTATCATTGGTTTTGTGTTCATTGTTAAAATGGAACTCTGCTATTACCGGAAGAGGAGAAGGAAGAGAAGTCTAAGTTATTGGGGTTTTTTCCTCTACATAAAGCTGGAATCTACAATCGATAGTTGCTGTGTGTATGCATTAATTTGTTTTGTATGGTCACTTGGTATTAGAAAATCCTAAGTGTTAAAAAGATGCAGTTATACCGCCATTTTATGTACCTTGGTAATTTTTCCACCACTAAAATTTGCAAACCGTTTCAGAGACAATGTAAGAACATTAGAAGACCGATGTATTGTAAACCTCTTTGAAGCAGGAACCATCTTCTTACACCTTAAAAGCAAACACAGACAACTGGTTAGGCTTACATGGATTTTTAAGCCTTTATATCATGTTTTCCATGGCTCATAGGTTTGTCTACATTATTTGAGTAAGTATTTCTTTACATGTAATGTTTTTGCTTTTCAGAAGTTCATACATAGCATTTCAGCATAGCTTGTACAAGAGACAGCAGAATGCATGAGGACAAATGGAATACAGGCTCTAGAAACTTATCTTTTGACACCCAAATGAATATTTAACACATCTGTAGATCTCTGTGATGCCAACAAAAAATAAAGCTTGCCAGCAACTCTCAATGCAGTAAGAGCAGTCTTCTAATTGCAGCATTTACAGTCTTTGAAAATACTTAGGAAAATGTAAGAAGGTGCAGCATTTCTATTATTACAAGTGATCACTGTATCAGATTGCTTTCAGGCTATTCTTTCAGCTTTCTGCCAGAGTGCAGAATACCAAAATTGTAACTGAAAGAAGGGAACATCAGCTTAGATCTGGGACTGGGAAGAGCACATATGAACTTCAAAAATGGATTTAATCTGTTGTCAATAAAAAAAGCAAACAATTGTCCTACAGTATGAGAATTTTTGATAATCAAGTCTGTGATCACTACTTTCCTTTACTGAGACTACCTGAAGAGGAAGAAAAGTGAAGTCTAGGATGTCTTTTGAAAAATGATTCCCAAACAGACAATATAGAAGTGATGGATGGCTACTGATCAGTGATAGGATCTGTAGGTTTAACCCCCCAGCTGCTACCACAAAGGAAGGGAGAACAGTAATAATATAACTTGGTGATATACAGAATCAAGAAATATTCTTGGCAGCCAACAAAGGGTGGGTTGACTGGGGAATTAGAGAAAAGGCTACCTTTCCAGATTTGTGCCCCAAAATACTAGACTCGAGACAAGCACCTGACAAAGAGGGTTGCAGCCCACGAAAGCTTATTGCCCACAGAAATTTGTTAGACTTTAAGGTACTACAGGACTCTTGTTGTTTTTGCTGAATACAGACTAACACAGCTACCTCTCTGGAACTTTTCAGGCTGGAGACAGGAATTTCTACTGACCAGAATGTCAAGGAAGTCTTGTATATAATTCTGTGAAAGTTAAGTTAGATAAACAAACGGTAGTTTGCGGGCTTTATAATTAGTATAAGCCTAGCCGGCACAAACTGAAGACAACTCCAATGAGGAAGCTCAGATAAGTAACTGGATAATTGGAAGAAAAAGAGTTCCCAGAAATGGAAAAATCCTATAGGTCAGCAGGGTACTTTTAAAAAAAGCTCATTGAGAAGAGGGTAGCTTGTGGCCTCAAGTTTGAACAGACTATAGAACCCTGCAGAGCATATTTACGGAGGACCACACAATACAGAAATTAGATACTCATTAAGACTATGGTTGTTAGATATGCTTCCCATCTATGATCTTTACACCATCAGAATTTTGAAAATATTCTGAATTTGTAGTCTGCAGATCCTAGCAAATAAGAGAAAACTTGTATTTGAATCCTTCTATTTCACCTACTGGATACATCATTTTAGCATGACAGAGGAGATAGTCAACATTTTCCCTCCAAATGCACTAATTTGCCATTAATATTCTATCTCTGGTGGCAGAAAATGTGCTTCACTCTTTTATTAATTTAGAGATCAGGCAAGAACATTAGAAGACAAAGCTTAGTAAGTCTCTTTGCTTAGCTGCACTGATTTAAAATTATAACCTGTTTTGCTATTATGTTGTATTTGTACCTCTGTGCTCTTATCCAAATGTTTTAAACATGCAATCCATTTTTAAGACAAAAATAGGAAGTTTAATCAACTTATTTTTCTTTCTTTGTTATCTGTGACATGCCAACTCTGTTCACTGATAGATTAGATTTAAGATGGTTTATTTAACATAGTAGTAATCTATAGTAAACTTTTTTCACTTTTAAAATGGTATGATTCACCAACGCGAGCAAAGTGCGGTTTATAGACAATAATAGTAGATGAACACTTATTTGAATCACGAGTTCATTTCTTAACAAATACCTCCCCAAATCAAGTCCTCCCAGAACAATAAATTAGGGAACTACCCTTCTCAAAAATAAGTTTTTTTCCCCAAGTTCCAGATGTTTTGTATTATATTAGCTTGTGTACAACAAAGTGAAATTTTACCTTGCACTATGTTTTTGAATTAAGCAAAAAAATCAAACTTTTTAAAAAAGTGACAGGCAATAGTATATCAATAGATAGAATCAAGCATTTAGCATTAAGAGATGTCATTAATATCCATCTTACTTGCTACATTTATAGGCATTTTCACCATCCAGCTGTTCAGGCTTCACAAACTGTTCCAGAGCTTTGTTTACACTCTGAGCTGTCTAGAACAGTAAGAAAACAATGCAAAGTGTTAGAACATAACATACAAACTGCCATACTGAATCAGACCAATGCCAGATGCTTCAGAGGAAAAGAACAGGCAACTATCGAGTGATCCATCCCCTGTTGTCCACGCCCAGCTTCTGGCATTCCAAGGTTAGGGATACCAGCGCATGAGGTTGCATCCCTGACCATCTTAACTAATAGCAACTGATGGACTTATCCTCCATGAGTTATCAGAAACATCATAAGAACATGCCACATACTCACTTTATCTTACAGTAGTATGAACTAGCATAATTTTAACAGAGATCCACTACAGACTACTGAATTTGTGACCAATGGGGGCAAGGGAATGGCAGAATACATCACATCACAAAATATATTCTGTTCACTTTTGACAGATATAGCAGAGATTTAACTATCTATAATACTTTATAGTACAGCAGCAATGGAGCTGTGGTACATACTGTAAAAGTAGTACACTAGTAATTGATCTGTGGTACATATATTGTACAAGTAATAATGTTTTAACAATATGGACACACAGTATAATGTTCTGCAATTAAACCTCTATTTAACTTGGAAATGTGAGATAGCATTGTCACATCTGTGGATTCAAGAATTCGGAATGATGTACTATTTTAATATTTGTTCAGATTAAGTAAGCACACATACAGACTGTTCACATTGATGAGGTAACATTGAAGGACAAAGTACAATATAAGTCACAACCACCACAAAATTATGTAGCTAAATCAATTTTAGTTCTGCATTTCAATTAACTGCATAACTTTTGAAAATTAAGGTGTTGTTTTAAACCTCTTCAGCCAGAGTAACAAAATAATTTACCTTTATCTCCAATGTAATATCAAGGTACGGATCAAAGGTATCTGAGACTCCTTTGCAGTTCATACATTTTACTGAAAACAAAATATAAATGCTTAACACAATATGCAATAGTCTAACTATGGTTAACATTAGCTTAACTAGTCTTTAAGTCATATAATAGTTATAAGGCCAAAACCATTCCTAAAATAGTAATTTTTAGAAAAGTACCTCGAGATCTTAAGTACCCTCCGAATATTTGATAGATGAGCGTGGTAGCTTGGGTATGTCTGTCCAATCTGAAAATAAATTATGCAGCAATTAGATTTAAAGTCAACTTATTTTTTTCTATGCATTTTTCCTCTTTGGAAAAACCAGAACATGTATTGTTCTATTTATAGGGAAACAGGAGAAGGAATGACAGCATATTCAAATATCATTTTGTTGGCACTTACTTGTTGCTTCCAGTCAAACATGCTTTCTGCATAGCATCAATAGTGTAGCGTAGAAATTCATGTGCATCTTCCTGATTTCCAAACCGGAAATGTTTTGCTATCCCTAACAAATAAATATGTTACATTGTGTGTCTCACATGTGAAAATAGATGAAAAGATGCATTTTTTTAAACTTTCCTTCATTCAGTTTTAAAAAAATGTAAGTTCTATGAACGACAACAAAAGCAGACAAACAAGTCAATAAAATATTTAAATACAGAAATGGCATTTTACAAATAGATTATTTTAAATGACTTACGCCTAAGATCATTGATGACAGCCATAGGTTTGATGACATTGCCAGAATTAGAGAGTGCCTGGGTAATGTGAGCTTGCATTGTACACATCATGCAAAATCCTTGTTCATGGCCTGAGGAGTGAAGCAATATTGCATCTCAAATGAATAAAATACTTATCTACAGAAGTCCTCAAAAAATCTTGGGATTATGGGAACAATCTCCATAAAAATTATTCTTTTTCAAAAGAACTGAATTAAGAACAGGTGGAAAACCTATAGTGATGGATTAAAAATAGAAATTATAAAAAGGTTCTGTTCACAGAAGTAGGTAAACTTAGGAATAGTTAAACACAAAATTAAATAATTTAGGAAAGGATTTAAAAAAACAAAATGCAAACCAAAAAAAAAAAAAATCTTATGTTGCTTCTCTTGTCCTCTCTCTCTTTCCCTGTATATTGCCTTGTCAGAGTATAAGCTCTCCAGGGCAGGGATCTATCATCTTATAGGTACATCAAGTGCATAATGTTTTGGGTGCTATATAAACAATAACAAATGTGTATGACTAAAATTAAACAAGCTGTTCAGTGTTATATAGATGCTGGGCCAGATTCAACTCTCAGAGTCCAGTGGTAGCATGAGCAAGCCCAAACAGAAACTGAAATTCTTGAAAAATAAGACCTAATACAAATAGAGAAAAATATTACTTAATAATGCAAACAGATGAGAAGTTATAGCAGGTACCTGGACACTTTAGCTGCATTTTGATTGATGAAGGTGAAGCTAACTGACTTTAACCACATGAGAATTGCAATATCTGACGACATGGTAGTTTCTAAAGTGTACTGTATTTTTATGAAACCTTGTTACATACATATATCTAAGCCCTAACCTACCATAGTTGTCTTGACTATGCAGGTACCTAGAATGTTCAGCTGCCTCTCTAAGCCCGCCTTTCTAATGCTGGTTTTCTATCTACATAGTTTCTAGCATTCCATCACCTTTGTACCTTATGTCACTTTATTACATAAAGCTGTGTACAAATAAATGGAAATGCGCTTAAATCTATATTGAGATTTACTTAGTGGTGAGAAATCCAAGTTTGTGTCTTGAGCTTGGTCCCTTTCTCCCAGGCTGACAGGAACTGGGAACATTACAGACTACTGAATTCTGGCGTAAAGAATGCATTTATTTGACTGGCTGAGGATGTAGCATGATAGACACCAGAGGGTGCTATATCCAGCCCACTCTGAAGTCTGGAGAACCACATAGTACAGGGCACATGAGAACTCCTGCAGGGTCAGGTGTTGGAGAAATGTGGAGATATATATTTCTGCCTGGGTTTTTTCAAAATTATTTTGGTCAAACAAATTTCTTTAAGCAGCAAATATAGTATTAATTCATATAAACGTAACTAAGAAACTCAGGCTAAAGACAGCATAGCTATATGAACGGAGAATGTGACAGGGGGCTATTAGACCAACATGTAATTAAAAATAATGCAGGTATTGAAATAAAAAAAATTGTCTCTTATAAGAAAACCTGTGGTAAAGAGGTAGCTTTTGCCATTAAGGGATGCATCATGCCTATTACTAATAAACTCAAAGAACATAAATCAGGAAAAATATTTTGAATTAAGACTTTTTTTTTTGTTTTAAATAAAGGCAGGGAACAAAGATACCCACGTTCTGAATACCATGCCACTGACATTTGTATTAGGATAAACATGGAGCCTATGTCAGTTTGCTTCCCATCTTGCTGTCTACTGATTTAACTGTTTAGACACTGAACATTTTATTTGTGTGCTACAAAGCTGTTTTAATTCTGCTTGGTATAACAATAATATGGTGAAGTAGAAACTAGGCTATGCAGCAACACTAAAGACATGTAGCTAGTGTCCTAAATTATGTCACTTTTCAACAAGATTTGGCTATCAGTAGGAGATTCATGCCAAATATTCATTATTCACATTACTTTCCAAAGCACAAAGAAATGCTTCTTACTCTGAAGTTTAGGCATCATGCATAGACTGCTCCACCAGCCTACTGACAACACAGTACTCAAAATCCACTCCTAGATGTTGAAAAGCAAAATCGGGAGTTCCTTCTCCAGAATTACTGTTCTCCTTTCACTTTTAAAGTTAAGAATTTTTTTTTAAATATATTTTTACAAGTACTTACATGTTTTGGAGTGTTCATGAGAAAGCATGTAGTTGGCAAGAGGGGGTGTGTAAGTCAAACACTGCAGAGCAGAATTGAGGAAACAGGTATTTCCAAGATTTTGGAGTCCAGCTCCAACTCTATGTGTTTGCTGCCATTTCAGACAAATCTTTTCTGCTGGAAAAAGAACCTTCTGTGGCGGAGCAATGCCATCATTAACAGCTGCCAAAAAAAAAAACCCCATCCACATTTAAGAGATTAGCATGATTTTAAAATTAAATGATTTAAAGTAATACCACCCTATGCATGAACACCTAGAAGAACTTTAACAGAACTAAGTAGAATAATTTATGTCCTAGTGACTTAATGGGAAACGTATTAAAAAGCCTCAATACCACAAAGCAAGTTCTCAAGTCAAGCTCAGTAAAAGACAGTTTTGTATGCCAACTGGAAAAATTTAATACAGTAGAATGCACTAATATGGGACAATACAAGAAAAGACTGATTATTGCCCTGATTTCAGTAACCTAACTCTAAGCAACTCCTTGTCTAGGTGGCTTCCTAAACCTGACTCCTAATTCAAATTCTTTTTTTTTCTTATTGTAAATTACAAGGAAAACTTACATTTATTATAGTTTAATAATTGTAAATATAAAGCAAAAAGATACCAAAGTAAGCACATAAGCACAATTAGTAGCTCTTAATGATAGAATCAGAGTCATAAAAGTTAGGACTGGAAGGGACCTTGAGAGATCATCTAGTCCAATCCTCTGCACTCAAGACAGGACTACATAATAACTAGACCATTCCTGACAGGTGTTTGTCTAACCTGTTCTTAAAAATCTCCAATGACAGAGATTCCATAACTTCCATAAGCAATTTGTTCCAGTGCTTAACTACCCTGACACTTAGGAAGTTTTTCCTAAGGTCCAACCTAAACCTCCCTTGCTGCAATTTCCATTGCTTCTTGTCCTATCCTCATTGATTAATGAAAATAATTTTTCACCCTCTTCCTGTGATGTGGATCTTGACACCAAATCTTTTAGGAAGATTGTTATATTTCAGAGAACTCTAAATAATACAGGCCACAAAAAGCAACACTGATAAAACTCATTCTCTACAGAAATAAACACTTGACTAAATAAGTATACTATAAGTAATGGAAGACATTCCTCCTCCATTCCCCAAAAAGTTTGCTATATTGATTGCAAACATGTTCAAATTAAGTTCACAACATTGGCCATTTGAGCTGTCTCACATGGTTCACAAGATTAGAGTCTGCTGTTGCAATCCTTATAAAATGGGACTATCCTATGATTATCAGTAGGATTACCCCAATGAGTAAGAACTGTAAATGAGGACTGCAGACCCTACTAAATGGCAACTGGTTTTATTTTTCATAATTTGTGAGTGGGAGGGTACAGGACATACTTACATTGATCTTTCTGAGCTGAAGGCTTAGATTTATCAGGTACAGATGAACTAGAATAAACTGCAGCACCAGGTACTGGTCCCAAAGTGATTTTGTGTTTTGGAACTTCCAAAGATGATACAGCACCCCAACTTGCAGAGGCTGAGTCCATGTCTCCAGTAGAGGGTACCACAGAACTGCAAGGCTGCTTCTGACAAGCTGTGGGGTTTGAAGACTCAGATACCTTGTCAACTATGGTCATCGTTCATCTCTGTAACACAGAGTCAAAAGGTCTGTTTGATATGAGAACAAATATTACATGAAAAAGCACACCACAAGGAAAACAATGGTAACTGTTATAATTTACCCTTAATAAAATCAACTCTCTCTGCCAATGAGATAAAGTTTTAGTCTTCTAAATTAATTCTATGTAACTGTTTCAAAAATGCATCATGACACACAAAACAAAGTTTTCCAGTAACCAGTTTTCCACCTCCACTTTTGACTTTCATGAGATTTTGTTTTCCAGTAACAACTACTGTTTAATAGCAAACCATGTGACAATACCTCTTTGGTAAACTTTCCATTTGACATTGACAACAGTATTTTTCCCACAAATGTGTAAACTAGTCAACTGTTTTTGCATTTGATGACATTAAGTTTGTACAGTGACTGAAGAGGAGATACAAAAGCTAATACTTTTATTTTAGAGAGACCAAAAAAATAAAGTTGTTTTAGATGTCTTTTGCCAGGCTCTAAAATAAAGAATATTTTAAAATATGAAATTGTATATGGATTTAATCCTTAAAGAGTAAAAGTTTTGGTATAGCCCATATTAGCTTAAAGAGACAGACTCAATATGTTTTTATTTTTAAAAAAGTCTGTTGCATGTGTATTAATGAGCCTGTGATTAGCTAAATTACCTGCACAATCAGAACATTTAGCCACCACTCTAACCTTTCCTTTCCAAATGCTGATTTACAGTCTCTCTCTCTTGTGGTATCTTGCACTATTTTATATTTATCATAACAAACTTGCATAGAAACAAACAGTACTTAAAAACTATACCAAGTTTTATTTAGGGGTGAGGTGTCCAAGTTTATATTTTGAGCTTGGTTCCTTTTATCCAGGTTGGCAAAAGCTGAAAGCGCTATAGAAGCAAAATGCTCAAACCCTGACAGTGGGAAAATAAATGCATTTATTTGCCAGTCTGATGCAGAAGTGTTGATGGGTTCCAGAAGAAACTATGTGTGAGCCACCTTATGTTTATGAGAATCACAGCACAGGATTTTGAAAATAGGACATACCTAAAGGAACTGCCCTTGGTGTGGGGGGGGAAGAAACAGATTTATATATGTATTTCTTTCAGGATTTTTTCTGGCCCTCAAAGAAATATTTGTTTGGACATAATTTTTGCAACAAATACAATTTTAATTTTATTAATTTTTAACATGTCACCGTTACAATCATTATTGTAAAGTGAAAGATTAGACCAAAAGGTAGCTCTTTTTCCAATTTGTTTACTTTGTACATTTGACAGAAGTTTGTGCTAGCTAATTTTTCTGTAGAACAGAAGAAAAACACCTATTTAAAAATTAAGGAAATGTGATTAAAACCACATACATTTTCATGAAATCTCAAGTGCAGGTGTAGTAACTGGAAAAGTAATATTTTAAAAACTGACTAGATTTTGAGATGTCCCTTTAAATGTGTGCTATTGAGCATGTGCAGTAAATGACCACTTTCCATCAAAACAAGTTTTATAGCAAGTTTTTTATATTATCTTATTTCAACATAAAGGACCTGATCCTGCAGCTTTTACACACACAAGCAGCCCCATTAGCTTAAATGTGGCTACTAACATAAACAAGGGTGCCAGCATTGGTCATAAATGTAGCTATTCTTGTGATACAAATTAGATGGTATGTCTTAAACAGCTTTAAGATATATGATGGAAGTGTTTCAGAAAAAATGGAAGAAGTTAACTAAAGCAAACTCCGTAAACAGAATTTTCACGCTCTCACACAAAACCACAAATTCCGAGTAAAAATCCTAATTAAACCCTTTAAAATTATATGGCTCATTCTACATCAAAGCTACCAAGCATGCTTGGTAATATAGCAGAATTATAGTGAGAAAATTTTCATATAGGGTCAAATTTTAATTATTTGTGGGGAGTGGGTTCTGAATGCTAGTGGATTCACACAAGATTTAGACGTCTCCACCCTGCCATTATTAAGAAGAAAATACACAAAACTGAAATGAAAGAATTCTAATTAGACTTTATGGAAACATTTTATTGAGAACTGGAGTCAACCCAATACTAATAGACAAGTTACATTGAGGCTCCTGGCTCACTGTGTCTCAAATAAGATTCTCTCAATCAGCACTTCACTGATTCAAGCCCTGATAACACAATGTGTAAGTGCCATCCCCTTGAAAGAGCCAGTTTTTCACATTCCCAACCAAAAGAAAAGGTGCTTCAATAACATCTATCAATACGCTGAGGGAGGGGGGGAGGGAAAGGAATCAAGAGTGATAGGAAATGAAAAAGAAAAGAATACCAACAAATAAAAACTGAGTATTTAAAATGAAATAAGAACACTATAGTCAAGACTTCTATTTTTAAACTTTTTTGAGAATTAATGACTGACAAATGCTTCAAGATTCCCAGGTTAAACATACTACCGAAGTGCTAGGTAGTATTACTACTACTAATAAATTAAATCCATCTCTTGTTCCAAAAGTCCAAATTAAAACTATCATACCAGGATAACTTCTTAGGCCAACAAACTGAACAACAGAGAACTACAAATATTTATATTACCTCTTCTCTCCATTCTTCCACACACATGCACAAATTATTCTATTCCTGAAACCATTTAGGCTATTATACCCAATCCACTTGCCATTGTAAATTTATTTCCTTATACAAACCATGGTTTATAATCTCTGTCCCAATATAGGATTAAGAAAGTAACAACAGATGTAATTACTTGCCACTAGAAGTAGCATGGAGTTTTGCGTCATTGTTAAGATCTTGTCAGCAGTTCCATTAGAAACCACTATCAGTTTAACCTGGCTGTAAACATTTGTCTGGCCACACACTTGACATACAAGTCACAGCACCCAGGAACCATGATTTATAAATAAAACCAATATTTACAAAGCTCAATCTGGCCTTGTTTAAAATAATGCAACATAAAAAGTGTTTCAGCTTCAGATATTTAAAATATATATATATATGTATGTATATATATATCTTATTACACAAAACCTCTCTCTAATTAAGACTGCACTCTTAAAAAATTCAAACAAAATGGTAATGACTGAAAATTGGCACATACCACACCTTTTCATAATTTTTAATATACAGATGCATCTGATGAAGTGGGTTGCAGCCCATGAAAGCTTATGCCCACAGAAATTTGTTAGTTTTTAAGGTGCTACAGGACTCTCACGGTTTTTAATATACATGTTAACACTGTGGAACTACGTACTACTGATTTACAAAGAAGAGCTTTACATTATAGTGATTTAACAAAAGGGGGAAGTTTGTTTCATTCTAGTCTCAGCCTGATTTTAAAAGTCATAATTTAAAAAAAAAAAATGTGAAGCAGCAGCAACAAGCCATCACAGCCAGGAAATACAAAATTAAGGCTATCATTCCATCCTTAACTGGAAGCCAACTATATGTCACAAACTAGGAGTTACTTCAAAGAAATATTTTTCTATGGGCCTTATAAAGCATTCAGACACTTCACTTGAAAGCATTATGGTCTCACAGCATCACCTGTATAAAGGATGTACAAGCCAAACAATGGGAGAGTCTGGAAAAAAAGTACAAATTGAAATCTTTCTCCACATCCATCCCAAAGCTACAACTTCCTTCAAAACAGATCCAAAATTACTATCTCCATTCTCACTGCAGTTTTCAGCTGAACACAGTTTCTGCCTTGCCTTTTAATTTCTCTCCCTCCACTAAATGACCTTACGCTTTCATTACAGGCCTGACTACTTTCATTTATGCACACCATAGACTTTTAACATCTGAGCTTTGGGTTATTTTACATCCGTTGTCCTAACGTGTAGAAAGTATTCAGGGAGGAGGATAGAATATGTATAAAGGAGGCAGCCCAAAATACTTTCCCAACTACACACAGTATACAAAGCAGCCGCCTTTGGCGGTAGACGGTGGCAGCCAGCTGGCACACTAGACATTGCCTGGAAATATTTAGGAAAGAAAACATAGCTACACTTCTTTCCCTTTCCCCCAACAAATATACAATCCCCGTATCAGTCAGACCCCTCATATCAGACACCGCCTCGCCGGGGAAGGCCTATACCCTATATTCCGCAGCCACCGGAGAGATGAGCAGGATGGTTTAATGGGCTCCCCCCCCCCCCGCCGCCCCATCATGATCCCATTGTGCTGGTGCCATGAAATCACCCCCACCAACCCCGGGCACTGACGGTGTGCGGGCGCCTCAGTCTGTGCCTGAGAGTCAAAGGGGGGGCAACACGTCCAGCCATTCCCCAGGCTCAGCAGGACCCAAGGGGGGGGGGGGAGAGGAGGCTGGCACAAGCGCTGGGCCTAGTCGCAGCAGACGGACTCGATAAGGAGCGCCGGCCTCCGTTTGCGCCTCTCCCCCGCACGCCAGGGCCTGCAGCCCAGACACGGAGCGCGGAGCAGCGGCTGCGGAGGAATCGCCCATTTGAGAGACGGTGTCCATGGCAACCAAGCGGGAGGTAACAGTCCGAGAGCGGCGCCCCCCCCAAGCGAGGGGACGGACGGGACGGGGAGGGGCGTAAACCCGCCCCCCGCTCAGAGGGGAAGCCGGGGGGCGGTACAATGGGGGGGCAGGCGGACCCCCCCGCCGGAGTCGCGCGAGGAGGCGGGAACCCGAGTCTCTCAGGCCGCAGGGCCGGGGCGAGACCCCCCCCCTTGGGCGGGAGGACGCAGCCCCCTCACGAGGGGCGGGGGCGGAGGCAGCGGGGCTCAGGAGCCCGGCGAGAAGCGGGACGCCGGCTACCGCCGGGGAAGGGGGAGCAGCCCCCGCCGGGGCCGGGAGGGGGCGGGGCGGTCTCCCCGGCCCGCCCGCCCGCGGCGAAGAGCGAAGCTGGGGGGCCCCCCTGCCCAGGGCTCCCTCCCCCGTTGCGTGCCCGCAGGGCGGGGGGGACCGGACCTCCCTGCTCCAGGGGTGGGATGGGCCGGGCCCCAGCCGGCCCGCCGCGGCCCCTCCCCCGGCCCATTGATTTGCAGGGAGGGGGCAGCATGCGGCACCGCCGGGCTCGGCCAAGCCGCGGCGCGGCCCGTCGAGCTCCCCGGGCCCGTTACCTGGCTCGGCCCCGCTCGGCTCGGCGCTGCCGGGTTCCCTCGCCGCAGCCCCCGCCTCAGCCCGGCCGCCCCGCTCCGCCTCCTGTTCCAGCCCGTCGGGGAACAATGACGTCCCTCCGCCGCCCGCCGGCCTCCTGCATCCGGGGCCCGGCGCCGGCCGAGGAGTGAAGGGGGCGGCGAGCGCCTCCGGGTCACACAGGGACCAGCACCGCCCCTGCGCCTCCAGCGGGAACCGCCAGGGGGCGCTGCAACTTACCCGCCCGAGAGAGGCCGGGAGCGCCACGGACTGATCCGCCACGGGCTGGGGCTTCGGGGAGCGTTACCAAACTACAAAGGCAACATGGAGCCGCAAACACGCCGCTAGGGAGCGTCGCCAAGTTGTATCTGGTATGCTCAGCGACTCCGCGTGGACCGGTGATGATGAAACTACGGAGGAACGGTATGAGCTGCAGGGAACCACAACTACTTGCTATGGAAAGAAGCTATTGCCAACCCTAAGCAGACAAGAGTGAGTCTAATACATCCTGGAATAATAATTACCTTTAAAATTATGAGGTTTTAAGAGAAAGCACCTCTTTTTTTCCCCATCGGTGTTCAGTTTTTTAAGCCTTTGAGGGAGCCACCTATCCCCAATTTGCATTTCAGGTTTAAAATTCAGCCTTAAATACACATACATAAATGCAGGGCTCCTGGCTGGCTACTTGGATAAGGGTTCACTTAGCTTTTCCTCAACTCTGACCTGGGAAGCTAGCTATTATTTTATCCTCCCGGATCTCTGTCCTGGCTTCCTCCGGTTAACCTCATATTTTGCCCCCATCAGGGTTCATACTAGGTGTATCAGCATCTCTTTCACGATGCCATCTTGTTCTCCAAAAGCTAAGCTTTTTTTTTTTCAAAGGAACTCTCAAGTCGTTACAGGTGCTGCCATACATTCCATTCACATTTTTTAAGCTAACTGAACGTGAAACAATAGCACTGAGATATGTGAACTGCATCATTCATTTCAAAAACATCAAGAGTTCTGTAGCATTTTAAAGACTAACAAATTTCTTTATTTATTTTTGCAGGCATAAGCTTTCATTGGCTTTAACCCGCTTTGTCTGATGCAGGAAATGGAAATCAGATAGGCGGTGTGTGTGTATACACACACACACACACACACAGTCAAGGGGAAAGTACAACAATGGTTGGGATAGGTAATAGCAAAGTCAGAACACCACTAGCCATCACCTACAGCCCCCCGCATAAATCTCTCCAACACATCATTAAGGATCTACAATCTATCCCAGCAGATGATCCCTCACTCACTCAAGCTGTGGCAAACACTCACCGGCAACCGTACATCATGCAACAAGAACAGTAAGCCAGGAACCTATCCCTGCAACAAACCCCGTTGCCAGCTCTGCCCACACATCGACTCTAGTAACACCATCACAAATACTAACCACATCAGCCACACCAGAAGGAGCTCATTCACCTGCACATCTACTAATGTAATATAGGCCATCATGTGCCAGCAATGCCCTTCTGCCATGATATTGGCCAAACGGGACAGACACTACACAAAAGAATAAATGGACACAAATCAGACATAAAAAATGGAAACACCCATAAACCAGTTGGAGAGCACTTCAATCTCCCAAGACACTCTGCAGCCAACTTGAAAGTTACCATACTTCTACAAAAAAACTTCAAAAACAGACTTCAAAGAGAAACTGCAGAGCTAGAACTGATCTGCAAACGTGATACTATCGGACTGGGTCTGAATAGGGACTTGGAATGGTTATCTCATTACAAGAAGTAATTGTCACTGTTCACACATTCTCACCTTCTAATCAATGGTTGTGAATAGGCCTCAGCTACTCTAACTGTATGGACTCTGCTATTACCTACCCCACCCATTGTTGTACCTTCCCCTTGACTGTATATATATACCACCTATCTGATTTCCTTTCCCTACATCTGACTAAGTGGGTTAAAGCCCCCAAAAGCTTATGCCTGCAAAAAATAAATGTGTTAGTCTTTGAAGTGCTATAGAACTCTCATTTTTGCTGTATACAGACTAACACGATTACCCCTCTGGAACCTTTCATTTCAAAGGATTCTAACACAGATGCTCAAGTGAAACTTTAAATGTCAACATTGTCCATGTATATTTAAATTTCAACTATTTCACTGCTCATCAAAGCATGTGAGAAGAGAGGGAGGATCATATTAGAAATATCTACACAATCCACAGTTAATTACTTTGTTGACCCACAAATGAGTGCACTTTGGAAATCACCACCCTCCTTCCTCAAAATAAGGAGCCAACCCCAAGAAGCTTAGCAGAGCTCAGCAGGGTATCTTATGCTCCATAAGAGCAGATCAAGCTCAGAAAACCCAGTGTAATGCTGAAGCTTCAAAAGCCAAGCCTAAGGCCTTTTCTACGTTATACTTCTCTACGCTAACAACTAGAAGAAAACCACACCCCTGAGGAACATAAGCTTTGCTGACATAAGCGCTTGTGTGGACAGCGCTATGTGGGTAGGAGAGCTCTCTCCCACCGACATAGTGCGGCTACACAAGCACTCTTACAGCAGCATGGCTGTACTGATACAGCTGTGCTGCTGTAAGTTTTAAGTGTAGACTAGCCCTAAGCAGAGCTCATTAGTGTATTTGAATGCTACTCTGGCTATGTCTACACTACAAAGACTGCGTTGGCATAGCTATGTCAGCGTAGCCCACTAACGTAGACGCAGTGTAAACCGACAGAAGAACTTGATTTTGGTGTAACGTAAATAGCATTAGGTACGTCAGCAGAAGCCCCCTTCTATCAACACAGCTGTGGCTATGCTGGCAGTTTTGTTGAGGTAGCTTCACCAGTCAGGGGAATTTTTTTTGCAGCCCCTGACCAATGTAGCTATGCTAATAAAACTGAGGATCAAGCCTCAGTTCTTCAGGCTGATCTCAAGGAACACAAAGACCATGTATCTTGATATTTTGAATATATATGTATAATCTACTGTGAATATGGGCAGAGAGCACCAGTAGCTTTTTTTTTCAGATTTGACCCTTTTATGCTCCCATACAATCTCCTGTTCTTCATCTGCCCTTAACGTTCACTTGCCTCTATATTTTTCCTTCCTTCCCATCAGTTTCCTACAACTTGCATTCTCCCTCTCTGATCAACCCCCATTTTCCTGTATCCCTTGAGTCTCTCTCTTGCCTGCACATTCCCCAATATCCCTCTTCTGTATCTCAGCTAGCCCATTCATTCCCCTGACCGCCCCCCACGGTCTCCTTTCTACTCTCTTCATATACCCCCCTGCATGCCCATCAGACTCTCTCCTTCTCCCCACATTCCCTATGCCCCCTGAGTCTCCCTCCTCCTCTTCACATTCCCTTGCCCCCTCACAGTCTCCTGTCAAGTTTCCTAACCTTAGAGCACCCCAGAAGAAGCTATCTTTGTTGATGGCATCCTGGCTTCTATCCCACTGAAAACAATGGGAGATGTCAGCTACTGAAGAAAATGGGGCTCTGAGTTTAGAATACTTTACAGATTCACTGAACAAAATGGGGCATAGTTCTCATTCTCTATCTCTCTCTCAGAGACACATTCATACATGCTCACTCACTCACCCACCCACACATGCACACACACAGAGCAGAGAATGGGGTTCTGAGGGGTTCACACAGAGTGGGGCGTGAACTGGGGTGAGTCATGCTGTGTGGGAAACTACATATTTTTTGTTTGTTTGTAAGTGTAATCTCATTCTCCATGTTCTCATCTGTCATTCTTCAGTCTCTAGACTTTGTGATTGCAGAACAATGTTTCAAAACATGAAGGTATGAAAGGTAACCAATGCAGTGACATTCAGTGACAATGCGGAGACACTTGAAACAGCTGCTCGGGGGAGTGAGGAGAACTGCCCTATTCCTCTTTATGGGTACATCTGCACTGTAGCTGGGATGTGTACTTCCCAGCTTGGTTAGACATACACATGCTAGCTCCACTCGAGCTAGTATCTTACAGATAGCAGGGTGACTGCAATGGCATGGGTGGCAGATCAGGTTATGTACTTAAGAGCTTGAACAGGCCTGTGCTTGGGTGGCTAGCCTGAACACCACCTGTGCCACTGCGGCTGCATTGCTATTTTTAGCTCATTAGCTCAAACAGAGCTAACCTGTATTACATCTCCCAGCTGCAATGTAGACATACCTGTAGGGTATTAATTCAGTAATTACAATATTTAAATATCAATGTTAACTATTTGTTTGTGAACCAGAACATGTAAGAAAGGAGAGAGACAGCATTCTGAAGATAGATCTGCACTGTAATGAGTGACAGCTTGGTGTCACAAGTAGCTGGTGCTTGGGAGATAGACGCACTTTTTTCCTATTAGTCTGACTTATAGAGACAAAAGGTCAGAGGAGAAGACTGGAGCTCAGGAGGGAGCTGAGGCCCATTAAGAGTAATCCAGTCTCAAAGAGTCTATCGGGGCATCCTCACACCCTTGCAACGAGCCCAGTCTTCACACTAGTGCAGCAGGGGCCTTAAGTGACTGATGGGGGGTGTGAATCCACATGGTTTTCTCCTTGGGTCTAGTGGCTGCTGTTACTCTCTCTGTTTGAGGTTATTTGCAGGTTCAGGTGGACAGCACTGCATCATGGGTTACGTTTTAAAGACTTTTTTCACTATCTCGAGGGCTAGAAACTTACGGATATAGATTTTTTTTTATATTAAAATTCAGATTCTGATGTCATCACATGAATCAGGAGCCAGGGCCCTAGGCCCTGCTTTCCTTATGTCTTAATTCAGTCCTACCCTAGGGTATATCCAAATTCCCTCAAGAGGGAGCTGATCCTGAGGAGCCCAGGACACACAATTGTATTTTGAAGATGTGCACTATCTGTTGTAAGTAGCATCTCAAGTTGGTGGAGCTTGGTTTGTGGGCAGAACACCGCTACTCTTTCCCCACATTCAAGCCCTGAATAGAATTTCACACATACTTTGAGGAGAATAAGACATTGGGGAATAGAGTTCACACATCCACACAATCACTGAGAATGGGGATCTGTGGAGCTGAGTCTGACAATAATATTATCCTTGATTAAAACTCTACAGAATATT
The DNA here is from genome assembly GCA_007922155.1 of Mesoclemmys tuberculata. Lineage (NCBI taxonomy): Eukaryota > Metazoa > Chordata > Testudines > Chelidae > Mesoclemmys > Mesoclemmys tuberculata. Next base: position 18,125,020 of record ML675626.1, read on the forward strand.
ATACCATATCAATAATAATTATTAGTAAAAATTAGCAGTATTCTATGAAGACATTTTAAATAGAGGAACATTCTTCAAAGGTATTTGTTCACATTGTGGAGACAGAGCAGTTTAAGTATCTCTCTATTTTCCAGGTGCACAGAAGTCTCAAGTTGTATACAAAACAACAGGTTTTTAGTATATAAGCATTTATTTAACAAATCTAACTTCCACCAATGACATCTGGCTACTGCTATCTTCTTATAGCAGTGCAACAATAGACGACATGAAGGAAGAAACTCGGAGGCTTTTCATCTGAAGAGAACTGCAGAATTTAATGAAGTGAGTGGAGGGATGCTGCAAAAAAAGAATATGTTCTTAGTGAGGATTTTCTTTTTAGCTGTAAATGTTTTAGAGTTTTGAAGGGGACTCTGTACAATTTTTCAGCAGGCAGCAGGTAATGGACATGTACATTGAGACATACATCTGATGGCTAGCATGGATAAATGAGATCCTGCTGATGCTGCTCTGCAGATGGTCCCAAAACCTATGACCTCTACGTGAAAACTTACACTTCAAACAAGCAAAGAGCTTTGATCTGTGGAATGGCAGCTCTTGAATGACTGAAGAATTCAGAATTTTTAAACTGCAGCACTTTTCAAAGACGTAAGGTAGCACAGAGCAGGCACCCTGAAGGATGAAGGTTTCTAACGGGACAGAAAGCTCTCTTGGGAAGACAAAAACAAAATTTGTTGAATGTGAACATTAAAGTGAATCAGAGTATCCATTCTGAATCTGTACAATGTTCCATGAAAAGACACAAGCCATTAACTGTAATGTTCAATTACAGGGTCCTGCAAAATAAGTCTTCTAATTAGTCCCTTCTCAATTTGTTATCTGCTGACTTCTCAAGTTGAATAGTCCCCAGAGAAAATGATGGTCCCATTAGCTGCTTGTGTAGCTTGATACAGATGGCTGATGAGGACTGCATAAGGTTCCTTCTCCTCTCTGATTTCTAAAAACACAAATCACTAGCCACTTTTTTTAAATCAAAGAAATCACCTGAGAAATACATGGTTAAACTCTCAGGCAGTTTAGGTTAAATTTAGGTTTTAGAAAAGTTTTTGGGGAAGTATTATTTAGTTTCTTATTTTAATAAACGTGAACAAGTGATTGTGTTAATGAAACATGCCTCATCACTATTTCCACTCCAAACATTAGAGGATTGTGCTACCATGTAAGAAAAAAGTGAAACTAACTACAAAAACGGTCCAAACTAAGAGAAATTAAAAAAATAAACAACATGAATTAGAGAAAAATAAATTAGATTTCAAATTATACTTTCTGTTTTAGTAGTTCCAGGTGTCATTAACACAAGTAGCAGTTTTGCTATAGGAATATATGATTGCGTTTCCATTCTTTTAAAAGACAACCACAGCAGAAATGTGAAGACCAAGGTTTGTTTTTATATCTTAATTGTGTGTGTGTGTGTGAGAGAGAGGATTGTGGGGAATAAGTGGGGTAGCATAGAGGAATATTATGCATGTTTAGCAAGGTTGGCCTAGTAGAATATTAGAAATGCAGTATTCTTCCATGGAAGAGAATGGAATGTATGTCTCTTAATCTTGGCTATCAGGTGCTTAAACAAAATGATTTAATTACACTATAATTAAAAACACTTACCAAAATTAATTACAATGCTGTTCACAATTCAATTGAAACACAGTATAGGCATGGACAGAAGAAGCAGAGAAGGGTTAGTATATGAGGGATGTTAATTATATGGGCCCTATCCTGTGAGTCCTTGCCCACAGGATTAGTCCCTTTGATTTCAATGTGATTACTTGTGTGAGTAAAGGTTGCAGGTTCAGGACCATAACATCTATCAGTTTGTGTGAGATAATAACCTAAGTATTATTAGGACTATAGTTGTAGACTTATGGAGCCTGTATGGAATAACCGTAGCCCTGTGTAGCCCTAGAGAATTTACTTTCATGTTTCATCATTGGGCAAATTTGCTAAACATCTGGGCATGCTACAAAGTCTGGTCTCCTGTTTTTTTTCTGACTTGTAAGAGTAGGAGCAGGATTGGGCTAGGTGTTTAAATTCTGTGGGATTTAGGAGACATTGGAGGGTTTTGTTCTGTGGATTTAGCTTTGGGCATTGGTCAAGCTCTTCAGGGTTCATGTCTTGTATCTGCATTGTGAGGCATCTAGCACACTTTTTAATAATAAATATTAACTGTATAGCTTGATACAGAATTCTGGATGGCCACGTCTTAAATATGTTTAAATTAAATACATATAAATAAGGGGTAAATGGTGTGTCTTTTAGCCTTTTCTGGACTCTTGACAACCTTGCCACTTAATTGTGCATTTGTCAGGAATCAGTGATGACTGATTCTCATTTTCTGTTTTGTCTTTATTTACTACAGCTCTAATGACCTTTGGCTTCTCTTGAAAGTGACCTACAGTGGAAAAAATGTTTGTGCCTATTTTGCTTTTTACTGAATAAAAACCTGAAAGGGATTTTTTTATTCTTCCTCAAAAAACATTTGTTTTTCTTGCTTGGTTTTTTATTTTTGAAATTTCAAGAATGTAAAGTCTGGTCGTCCCTGGTTTTGCTAAAAAATGCAGTGCATGTCTCTCAGAGGAAGATTATGAACACTTTCAGCATTGAATTGAGGGGGCAGGCTTATTAATTCTTTACCGCAAGTCCTTTTCTCCCAATTGTCTGTCAGATGTTTGAATGAAATAGGTGTTAACAAACAAAGAAAAAGCAACCCAAACAATTTTAAACAGTATGAATATAAATAACTTCCCCTATGAGTTAATCAGGTTTCACTTGGTTGGTGTCCATAATATTATAAATTTAATAGTTTTTCAGTCACCTACAAGGGTTCTAAGAAAAATAAGGTAGACATAATTTGAATTTTTAATATGAAAAACAGAGAAAACCACCTTCCAAACAAAGAGTAGAAAAATTCTTCATGCCTTCTTTGTAGATTACAAATGTAAAAAATAAGTGAAAGTCTTCCTTCCACCTTTTTTTTTTTTTTTTGGTCATCTTTCAAGCTACCTTCTTTGCATATAGCACCTGATTTTACAAGATGCAAATATGTGCTCCACGTCACAGATGAGAATTAATGCTGTTGTTTTGCCTGTATTTTACTGGTAAATGTTTTTCTTCTTAATGATACTTAGCACTTAAATAATACCTTCCATGGTCAAACTGTGACTTGTGAGCCATATGAGGCTCTTTTACAGTTAAAGTTCAGCTCGCAGAGCCCCCTATGTCCTGTCCCCCCCATTCTCTGCCTACCAGAGAGGCATGGGGAACTCAGAGCATCTGCCCTGTGGCAGGGTGGTAGGGCTAGAGGGTTCTGCCCAGCAGGGAGGGGGGTCTTGGGAGGTCAGTAATTTTGGCCACCCCTGGAATATAAAGTCAAGTTCAAGGTCTTGTTCCCTATCTGTGCAACATAGTGCTTCAGTGTAAACACTACCTATGCCAACAGAAGGGTTCTCCTTTTGGCAAAGGTAACCCACCTCTCTGGGAAGCAGTAGGTGGGGGTTAGGTTGTCAGAGCTATCTATGTCTCTCAAGAGTGTGAAATTTTTCACATCTCTGAGAGATGTAATTATGTCGACATAAGTTCCCAGTGTAAACCAGCCCAAACTAATTACACCTCAATAAGGTAGGTATTATTATTTCCTTAATTTGATATATAGTCAGAGAAGTGATGTTACTTCCCCAAGACCACACAGTAAATGGTTGCCAACTCAGAACTCAGGTCTGACTGCAAGCCCTGTATTTATTCTTCCAAGCCTCACTTGTAAAAAGAGAGGTTATTTGAAGAGTCAGTGTTTAACAAATAAAGGCTTGATTACAGTAAAGAATAATAAAACACAGGAAAAGCATTGAGTATTTACCTGCAAATGTATCAACTTTTTAATTCTTTGTTTGTTATGATATCTACATATATACATATGAGGAATAGATCTGGATCACTGCTACTAAAGGCAAACATATACCTCTATCAACCAAAGTAAAGAAGGATCTTTATCAGCTGACAATTTACAGGAGGCATATCATCATTTCAGGCTAGCTCTCAGAGGACAAAACACTAAAAACAAACAAAACAAAACAAAAATAACACCAAAGGGTGGTGAAACACTGACCCCAGTAAAATCAATGTTAAAAACTCCCATTGAATGCAATGGGGTTAGGATTTTCATGAAACACCTGAGTAGGTCTGATTTATTCTGGGCAACAGAGGGCAGTGCTAACACAGAGAGAGAGACATCAGCTAGGACTTCACATATGCTTGTAATTTTTGCATAGTTGAAAATTATCTGTACTTCCTACTGTAATTGTGTTTACTTGAATCACAGTCTTGTTTAGTTGGTATATAAACCAATATTATGTGTCTCTTTTTCTTCTTTTTTTTGTACAGATGTGATAAATTCACCAGGAACTGCTGGTGCTTAATGCTCTCAATAGTATCAAGCCACAAAGTTGAATAATACCTTGGCATCTGTGAACATCACAGGGGAGGCTGAATTATATTCAGTGAAGCGTGGTTTTGGATAATTGAGGGAACATTTACTGTAATTAATAGATTTTGGAGGAACAGATCTTTTTTTGAGACCAGAGGGAAGTTTGTATAATTGAGAAGATTATACTGTATTTGTTAACAACAGGATTATGATAATTTTGGTTAAAATCTGTAAGGGATCAAGATGGCAGCAATTTCATGTTATACTCAAAACAGGGAAAAGTTCAGTTTAGGAACATGATTCCACCAGATTCAGGACATCCGTGTGTTTGATACAAAAGAATCAGTGCCATGTTTTGTGGCATGATAGACACTAAAAACCCCCTCTTTTTTGATGCATTAAACTGAAAATATTATGAGGATTTTATGTATTATATTTGCTAGTACCCACCACATGCTAGGTGCTTTCCAAATAAAAAGGAATGCCTTCTGCACCAAATATCTCACAATTTTCAAGTTGATTGGTCAATATTTATATTGTCAAGTATGATTGGGACTAGTCTGTATGTCAATACCCCCAGATCCAATGAATGCAGTGTGTGCAGTGGAATTATTCTGAAGCCCAAGTCCCTTGAATCAAAGGGATGCAGTGGAGGATGAGATTAGTCTGTACCCCAACCCCCAGTTTACAGGATGTAGTATGGGGTGAGTACAATCTGCAGGTCAGTCTGTCTCCATCCCAAGGAGTGCAGTGGGAGGTATTAGCCAGCACCCTGCCTCCCAGATGTGCAGGAAACAAATTAGCTAGAGCAGTGGCTCTCAACCAGGGGTACGTGTACCCACGGGGGCAGGGAAAGATCTTCCAGGGGACACAGCAACTCAGCTAGATATTTTCCTAGTTTTACAACAGGTTACATGAAAAGCCCTAGCAAAGCCAATACAAACTAACATTTTATACAGACAAGGATTTGTCTGTACTGCTTTATATGTTATATCTGCGTTTCTCAAGCTGGGGGGGGTGTTGTATTTTGTAATGACACAGTTAAAAATGGGAAAGCAAGCTGGTTTTCAGTAATAGCCTGCTGGCCACTTTTGTATTTTAGGCCCGATTTTTGCAAGCACAGAGCTTTTAAGTGAGGGGAGGCTTGGGGTTCACCAGGCAAATCAGCCTCCTGAAAGGGGGAGGGTGGGTAGCCGAGGGAGGTGGAGACCTATTGAGCCAACACCTGTATCCCCCTGGGCTGGGGGGCCCATCAGCAGCACCCTGGCCCCTAGGGGTGCAGGGGCTGGGGGTGGGATAATCAGAGCCCCGCCCCTCAGGGGCTTGGGGACAGGTGAGCGCCCCTAGGGGTGCGCTGATTGGCCCGCTGGCGGCAACCTCGTTCCGCAGCAGGGCGTGGCCAAGGAAGACTCCTCCCCCTCCCCCGGCGCGCGCCTGCCGGGGCCAGGCTAGAGCCGGAGGATCCTGTAGAGGGCGCAGCTGCGCCAGCTCGTTCAGGCTGGAACCGCGTGGAAAGAGCCGGGACGTTTCCCTCCCCCCCCCCCCCGCGTGCGTCCGGGCAGCGAGTCCCAGGCGAGTCCGCCATGTGGCGAGGCGGCGGGGGCGCGGCGGGGGAAGGCGGGCCCGGGCGCTGGCCTAGGGTCACGGGGCGCAGCCTGCCGCCGCCCGCTGTCGAGTTCCCCGAGGAGGGGCCGGAGCCGCAGTACGACGGTGAGTGGCTGCCCCAGCAACCCCCCCCCAAGCTCCTGGAGCACGGCGCTGCCCCTCCCCCCGCACTTCGCTGGGGCGACATGGCCCCTTCCCCTGAGGAGAGAGGGACACGCGGGGGGGCGACACCGAACCGCCCCCCGTCCCCTCATTGTCGGGTGGCGGGAGAGGACGAAGCGGGCCCGACTTCCCGCCAGGCCCCGCTGCCTGCGGGTGAGGGAGGGTGAGGCAAGGGCTGTCAGTCATTCCTGCTAGCCCCGCCTGCCTCTGTCCTGAAGGTCAGGCCTGGTCTCTCCTGAGCGCCAGGGTCCGGAGGCAGTGGACGGGAGAGACGCAAGCGACGTAAACAGCCTGCGGAGCTGGCATCGACGACGACGCGTGCCTTCTGCCGGGCGTCCACACGGCGGTCCCCTCCGGCGCAGTGCTGCGCCGCCTTCGAAGGCGGTTTCCGTCAGTCGATTTCTGGATCGAGGGAGCGGGTCTCTGCTGTCCGCTCCCTCGATCCAGGGAAATCGAACCGACGGCGGCGAATTTGCCACCGTCAGCGTAGACCTAGCCGCAGTATTTCTGATCCAGAGGGGTAGCCGCGTTAGTCTGTATGCAGCAATAACGACGAGAGCCGTGGAGCATCTTAAAGACCAACAAATTTCTGCGGGTCATAAGCTTTCGTGGGCTGCAACGGAAGTGGTATGCGGCCCACAAAAGCTTATGCTTGCAGAAATTGGAATGAAGTACTGTCCAAACTGGTTACACAATTAGGAGTCTGTCTGCACAGCAGAAAAGTGTGCGCTCTGAACCACTTTTTACAGTGTTTTACCAAATCAGTATATTAAGACCCTTAAATTGTTTTGTTTTATTTTCAGACTCTGATCTACCAGGAGAACTCCAGGTTGTGAATGGTTCACAAAAACTAGTAAATTTCACTTCTACTGTTGCAAACCAGCTACTGCTTGTTTCTCTGCTAGAACATCTTTGTCATCTGTATGCACAAAATCCTGTTCATTCAAGATGTTTGTTCCGAAGTTAGTAAGAGTACCTATAGTTCTTACTTTATCTTAAACTGATTTATTGTCGTGTGCTGGTACATAAAATGCTACATTTGTTTTCTGTATTACGAGATCTGTTTGGTAGGTTACATTGGAATGTTATTAGAAAATTATAAATCTGGTTCTGTGGGTAGCTGAGTGCTTCTTGGATAGTTGGAAGCACCCTCAGTTCCTACCTAACTGGGAGTTAAGGACATTCTCCATCTTCCAGAAATATGCAGGATCAAGTTGCAAAGAATTATTACTATGCTAACAATTCTGTTTCACCAGCCTCCTAGGAAAGTACAGTGCAAGAGAGGTAACAGGTGATATCACTAAAATGACCCTGAACTCATTCTACGGGCTTTATTAAAACCTGGTATTTGAACTATAAAAACAGGGAAAACACTATAGGAAAGGAATATAATGTAATAGAAATATTCATAAAAATGTACACAAATTGTATAATTCTTAATATACATGGAAAAGCAACAAATGTCACTGTACTATACAACTCAAAACAGGATTCAAATCAAAGGCATCTAAAAAAAATTCGGTAAGAAAAGGCTCTTAATTTCCATTCTCTAATTTTTATCAACTAGTTCTAGTTAACACTGCTCCAAGGTGAATATTTGGATAACTTTTCTACTGTATCAGTTCTGCTTATCTTTGGAAGGTGCTGAACTAAAAAACATACAAGATTTCCCATTAATAGTGTTTTTGTGTGTTTATATACACTCCCCTCCATATATGATGGTGATTAAACTGTAGAGCCAAGTAATGCACATTGTGGATCCATGTGGCATGCAGTCATGCACCTTTTACCACCTCACCTGCCCTCTTCCCAGTAATCCAGTTCACTCAGGCCTACTTCTAATATTCCATATCTGAGCAGCTTTCAAACAGCTGTCATTTAATAACAAAAACAATGAACAAAGAGGTATTTCTCCTTCTCAAATGTGGAAATTTCTGATCAATATGTTGTGTGCCTCAGTCCCAGGATGAACAATATTCGGACCTGCACTAGAGCCAGATTTAAGGTTTGATATCTGATTATCCTGCGTGGCTTGAAGTGCTGTTTGCTGTTGGAAAAGTGTGGTCTCAGCACTTGGATTCAAAACATCAGACCTAAAAATACTGACACTTTTATAATTATAGGAAAACAATTTTAGGCCAGTTGTAGAGCTTTTTAATAGTTCACTGTAGAATTGACTTAATAATTAAGATGCCTGGCTTTAAATGAGGAGTGATACAAAAATATTCCCAATTAAAAAGGGGGAAAACTGTACCCCCAGGCAAAACCTTAGTTAAGCAAGAGTTAGGATTGAGAATACATAACAGGAATATAAGCATAAAAAAGCTTTGCAGGAACATGTATTTATTTAATTACAAACAACATCCTAAGAAACAGGTTATAGTTAAATTCAAATTCGGCGCTGATATTCCATTTCTGTTGGAGTTTACCCGTTGGAATTCTCACAGTAGTAAAGGTGAACATATACATAAATGTTTGCAGGATTACAGCACTACTGTGTAGCAATTTACTTATTTTATTTACTTGATATGGTTTGATGGAGCATGATTATTTTTGCTGTGGAATTTTATTTTAGCCTTTTAACACAACTCTATAAAAGTGCTTCATTTATTTTGGTGGAAGACATTTTGATTTAAACCTTCCTTTTTTGTGCATGTAGATTTTGTTTTGAATATTTTCTCTGATTGAACACGTGACTAGCACAATTAAGAAATGTCATTTTAAAAAAGTTTGTTTCCATATACAAGATTGTAGAAATAAACTTGAAATAAGAGTAGATTATAAATATTTTTGTACTTACATGGGTTAGTTTGGACAAGCAATACACTGTGATTGTTGAGGACTTGTAAACTATTGTTTTTTTCTCCTTAGATTAAAATCTTCAAATCTACATAAGTATTCTATCACTTTCTCTACTATTTCAAGACTAATGTACTTAAAGCTACATCACTGTCTCTGTTCTCTATCCCAAGGCAAATAACCAGAAGTTCTCTACCACTCCAACTCTTTGTCAAGACAAATATACACAACCAGTACTCTGTCACTATGTCTATTGTGACCCAGTCAAGTGTTCTTTGTGTACTGATGATTAACTACTTGGCCCATGAAAACTCTTGACCCCGGGAAAGTCCCTGCTAACTAATTTCAGCCAATAGAAGTGAAGCTTACAAATGACTTGGAGAGGAAGGCAATGATTGGCTGTCACCTCATAACAGTGATCCACTTAATGACCCAGCATCCTGCCTATAACCAAAACATTAAATTCAACAGTTGTTCTACAACTTCAGTTAATTACAACCTGATTTCTTTAAATGTAGCTTATGTACATATTTTCAAAGAAACTTCTCCATATGTTTGCTGGTAACAGGCTGCTTTTGAGCTACAGTGAGCCAAAGAAAGAGGCTCGCTGTATTTCCAAATTAAGTTCCTTTTAACTTCTTAGGACTCCTAAACAGTTCTAAGTTGTTTTTTGGTAACTGTCACCAAAATTCCATCTCTACTTTTGTAGTATGTAGTAACTTTGTCAGGCCCAGTTTTTTATTCCTGCATAATGCACCATTTTGAGAAAGAAACTGACCTTTGCTTAACTGTGGAGCTATGATCAATGCATTGGCATGTGCATGCACTCTGGGGGAATTGGTAAAAGCTTGATACTGCCACTCTTCACTCATAGCATAGGATTGATAGCCCATGTAGTATGAGTGCTCATAATTTAAATTGACTTTGGAATGCTGTTAGTATCCAGCTCTGATGATACAAGGGTGCTGCGTCTGAGACAGTCAAGTAAGTGGGATAGTGGTCATATAGTTTATTCAGCTAGGAAGGGAAGAAAAAATGTGGGGCACAAGAGACTTTGGCCCTGAATGGGGAAGGTGAAGGAATGTGAATTAATTTGGTGTGTGGGAGGGGTTTTCTACAGGGAGCTGGAGTTGGGGTGTGATTCGTTTTGGTTTGGTTCTTCACCAGGAGTGAGGAAAAAGGTGTTTTGAATATGTGTAATGGAATTCATTTGCTTTTTTAGATTCAGAATCTTCCAATTATTGTTTAAAAAGAGTTATTTATGTGACTATTTCATGCAGTATCACCATGTATGTGCACTCCAAGCGCCATGCTGACTGAATTATAAGTTATCTTTAGTTTCAATAATACAACATGTATTTCTGAATAAAAAGTACAGGTCAAAATAGTTGTGTAAATACCCCCATGTGGTGTTAGTTTGGGCATTTGTTCCCTTCCTTGTGCTAAAATACAAGTAACCACTGCTCAGGACTTTGCCAATATTTATTCATATTGGGTGGGAAAGAGACTTAAAATGCAGTTTGGCGTTCATATACATTGATTTCGCTGATCACTATAAATTTGACCAGGCTAAGAAGTAATGAGGATTAATTTATAGACTGGGTGTACTATTTAAAATTGCAATCCTTTAGTTAGACTATCGGTTAAGTAATCTTTATCCTGTTTCTTTTTACAGTAATCTGTCAGACATTCACTAGAATGGGCTTGCTCTCCTCTTTTGCCTTCTTTGATGAATTTAGTTCTTTAAGATTGCAACATAACAAAGCAATTACTCAGTTAATGAAAGCAGCTAATCAACAAATACGTGGGGTAAGTTTTAAGTTTCTTTAATAACCTTTACATTACTGAACCTACATGTTAGGATTTCTGAAGCAACTTTCTTTATGGAACTATTTTTATATTTGGATTGTGTATTTTCAGAAGTTGTACAAAATGGTGCTTTGGTTCCAGTTTGGTAGTTTGGGTTGGTATGAGGGGAAATAGATACAAATAGTAACTCTTAAAGTCTTCAGCATTCTTGTTTTATCAGGTCAAAGCTTTATTTTTGTTTAGTTCAAAATTTAGGCATATTGATTTAAATGTTACTATTTTTTATTGCTTACAAGATTTAAGAAAATAATTGGAATTGCCATTCTATTCTTTTGCTTTCTTGTAGTAAAGTTAATATTTAACCATTAACTGCCCATCAGATTTGTGACACTATATGGCTTTTTTTAAAAGGTGAATTTTGTTGTTTTATAGGAGCTTGACAATGGAGATTCTCACGCTGTCAGGTATGTAAACAAAGTTCTGTGCCAAGTATTAAAATTAACTTTCTGTCTGAAGTTCTTCTGCACTATAAACATAATAGAATTCATCTTACAGTGAAATCATTGCACTTGATATCTTGGGAGATATCCTGTGAGAAATTTGATAAGTGGTATTTTTGGCTTAGTCAGTATATAAAATACCTTTGTATTAAAAAACAAGCTTGCTCTTAGGAGGACTGAAAGTGGAGAGAGATTTTATATTGCTTTTGTTTCATGTAGGATATTGGATTTTACTTATGCACTGCTATATTAAAGTTGTTAAATCTTTTTAAGTAGCTGTGACATGATAGTTCATTTCCAGAAGCAAAAGTGCCTCAGTAGTTTGGCCTTTGATGTTGCTTGATTCTCTGTGTGGGATTCACAGGTAAATTTCTGGGGCTGTAAAGGAAATAGAGGCACTAGCTGGAGGTTCTACATTCCAAGCTGGGTCTTCTGATCCTTCTAACAGAATTGGAGAAATACCCCCTTGATTTTTTTCCATTAAATAAAATGACAGAGTTGTTATAAATATTTCCTACTAACTTTAGAATTTCAATGGAATTTGGGTGCATGTTGAAATTTTGACATGAGCATGATTATAATTTTTCAGGTATACCTTTTTCAGGTATCTGGAATGTATTATGGCTAGAGAATTGTTTTCAGTGGAGTCAAAGACATTTTGTATTTATTTTAAAAAGGTTTTTGGATCAGATGAGAGTTTTCCCCTCTCTATTATTCTTTGAAGAGAGGTGAGATAAATTTCACAAACACTGTTGAACTTTTTCTTTTTAAAGTCAAAATGTCCTACGTGGCAGCTGAAAAAAAGGGGACCAGATTATTAAAGAGAAAATAGCTATCTTATCTCCTCCAGCTGTTGTAGAGTTAGCAAGCTATGGCTGAGAGAGAATCTGAAATCATTCTAGGAAAACAGTTGTTGCTGACAATGGCCTTTTGATATAAACGGTATAACATTTCTAATTCTCACCCTGCTAATCTGTAAAGATAATTCTCATGTAACCTGCCCACTCCTTGCCCCAAACTTTCATCACCAATATTCAGTGAAGGCTTTGCTAAAATACACAGAAATACATTTTCTAGTTTTCTATATGATGATGCAAATATTTTAAACTGAACTGAAGTTGTCAAAATAGGACTAAAGTTCATCTGGTGGTACAGAATCTATGTTTCTGAAATGATGTTTAGTTACTTGCTATTCTGCAAAATTTGGTAATCTGCATGGTTTTTAGTCATTAATGCAAATTAAATATATTCTTTCTGTATTGCTTACAACACTTATGAGTTAGCTCAGTCTTCTGTTATTCCACTTCTCTTCAGCAGGTTACTTTGCACCATTACTTCAGTAAATCTGCTCCTTGCACTTCACAAAATATTGATGTTGGGAACATTAAACATCTTGTTCACAAACTCTGCTCTCTTTCAGTTTGCACTATGTGGATAGTGTCATAGTACTTAAGTATTTTTCACAATGTAAATGAAATTTCTGTGTCATCTCAATCTGTGATTTACATAATACTTTAATTATAAGTTGTGATTTAGTTTAACATTAATAAAATAAACTTTTTTTTATTAGTGAAAAAGAAGTTTTCTTTGAAGCACAAACTTCACGTTACTTAAATGAATTTGATGAGATTGCAAGACTAGGAAAAGGAGGATATGGTAAAGTATACAAGGTATTTTTATCCTCTATTTTAACAGCTTTGTTAATAACTTTGTTAATAACTGTTTGAGATTGAGGACTGTTTTTGTTCTTAATAGAAAACAAAAATATGCAATAATATGGACTAAGAATGTAAAAGGTTAACCCTTTAGACAGTAATCAGCTGTTTAAATGTTTTTGAACTGAGGGGAAAGGGAGTGGCAGCTGGGTTGGCTCTTTGCCAAGGAGAGCAACTGGACAGCTCTTGCCCACAGAAGAGTGGGGAACCCAGTGGGGGGTGAGCTACAGCTGTGCTCTGCTCAGCTCCCCCTGAGTGAGAGCTGCCCAGCTACCATAGAGGGTTGAGCTGCAGCTAGGTAGCTCTCACTTGGCTCTCCTCCTACCCCCTGCATTTAACTGTTTAAATGTTCTATTTTTAGAATGTTTAAAGGGATTTTTAATTAAACTAATTTTTACATCCCTAATATGAACCTAAACTGTGTAAGAGGTTTAAGTCTTTCATTTCAAAAGTGTGCTTTGTGAAGACTCCAATGAATGTTTGTCTAAACCAGAATATATTGTATATTTTGCTTTCGTGTACAGTCTTACTCTTAAACCTGGACATGAGAGAACTCTTATTTCTCATGAAGTACTTGGATGTATCTGTTTAAAATAAGCATGGAAGTTTCCTTTGTTTTAACTGGCTCATTAAAAAAGAAAATCTTAATGTGGTGAATAATAATAATTATTTTTACTAACCATTTATATTATAATAGCACCCAAAAATGACATTTTAGTGAGTGTTATATAAATGACTAGAAAGACAGTTCCTCCGTGAGAGAGCTTATATTGTAACGGCTTGATTTTCAGTGATGCTAAGCACCTGCACTTGCTTCTCTTGAAACATCAGGTGCTGAGTTCTTCTGAAAATGAGATTCCCAAGTAACTAATCTTGTTTCCTCTGTCAACCATGTTGTTATATTGGGTGGATATTTTATAAATCTAAAATAAACTGTTTTTTAGAAAATGAAGGTTTTTAGTTTCAGACCCATGAGTCATGTAACTGTCTAAATATCTGTTTGACCTGCTATTTAGCTGTGACTTTGAATACCTTTCGCAGTTTGAGGATGAGCTCTCTGTAGCTTGAAGGCTTGTCTCTCTCACCAGCAGAAGCTGGTCCAGTAAAAAATACTAGTTCACTCACCTTGTCTTTCTGAGTCATGTACTATTTGCCAAAGTTTTGTTTTAAAATATTTAGTTGCATTGTAATAATTAGCAAAGAACTCATTTCCTATCTAATGTTTCCCTTTAATATTACAACCCAAAGACAGTAATTAAAAATACAAAACATTTGTCAATACGTAATTGACGAGGCTATTCAGATTAAGAAGGAACTTTGTGGGTTGGGACTTATAGTCTCAGAGGGCAGTACTCCATATTGAAAAGAAGAATGGCTGCAGTGGTGTCCACTTTATTTTATGTAATATTTGACCCTGTACTGCTGCATCTTAGGCAAAGCTTGGACTCCTTTGTATTGGACATTTATAGCCAAATCCAGGAAACCACCTCTAATGTCATTGAGAGGTTGTCCGAAAAGAATATAAGATTTTGACTCTTAGGAAACAAACTGTTGTTCAAATGAGTTTTTGACACATTGATATAAATTTGTGAAATTTGCTCTATCTAACTTTTTCCTTGTTAAAATTATTTTCAGGTCAGAAACAAATTAGATGGCCAGTTCTATGCAATTAAAAAAATTCTTATTAAGAAAGCTTCCAAAAGAGATTGCATGAAGGTATGAATTTATTTTTCCACGTTCAGATTCTCTGTTTAACTTCGTGCTTACTGTAGTTGATTCCTAATATAATTAGTTACGGAATTAATGTTATTTATGTCAATATAGTAAGCGGCCATATCTCCTGTGTTATAAATTTTGTATATCATATATTTCTGAACAGGAAGAATGTTTTATATTATCTTAATGTATGTTTATGTAGCCCTAAGCTGAGCCTAATATAAAACATTAGTCTGCAGGATCTTTAAACGGTTTAAAAGAAACATGTAATTCAACCTGAATTTTTATTTTGAGCACTGTAAAATAATAATTTGTTCTCAGATTTCAGTAATCAGTATCTAGAAACCATTGCTTTTATTCCCTTTGGGTTATATTACAGGCAGATTAAAGGATGATCATAAAGTTGTTTTTTGGTCTTTTTTTCAGGTATTACGAGAAGTTAAAGTGTTGGCTGGTCTGCAACATCCTCATATTGTAGGCTATCACACTGCTTGGATTGAACATGTTCAACAGGCATGTCCAAAAGGGGAGTATTATTTGTTACCAGTATAACCTTGTACTTCTTCATAAGCGTGTCTGTACTATTAATTTGCAGGAGAACACTAAACTCTCAGAACCGATAGAAGAACCAGAGATTTTTCCAAACAGGTTTTCTTGGAAGCATGACAGTGGTTACCAGTTCATCAGATGCCCTTACCTACTGCAGTATCCTGAATAAGAGATTATCTGGGATGCAATGGTAAATCTTGAAATACAGGACATCTAAATCTACCTATTAAAATATTTGGATTTTGGATGCTGCATAGGCTCCAGTGGAATCCAGTAAGAAAAACAAACAAACTCTGATAACACCAACTCGGTGTTGGACAGACCTTGGAGAAGGAACCGTTTGAGACCTCTTGAGGAAAAGCACTGTGTATTAAGGATGCTGAGGAAGAAGTGTATTTACCAACAGGTTTTGAAATCACAGATCTGTGGTAGAGTCTGGAGATACCTTTCCAACACTCTCCTCTTTCTAACTGCCCCAGAAAACTTTAGAAGAGTTCATACAGTCCAGAAGCATTTTAATGACAAAACATATAACCATCTCTTACTTTGGTTTCCATACTAGGGCTTTTAAAATGTTTAGTGAGGTAAATTGGGGCTTCTCTATAGCTTCTGAGCTTTCTGATGGCAAAATCTGATTTTGAGACATAAACTTCTATCATTGACAGGAGGCACTGTTTCTCTCAGGATTGATTTTCCTCCACTTTTTTCTCTACTATGCATCTCTTGTTTTCCTTTCTCTTCTGTTTCCCTGCTCTCTCACTTCTCATCACACCATTTCTAGAATGCCTGTGTCATTAGCCCCACAACCGTTCATCTTTTTGGTGAGGTCTTCCTGATCTGATCCTGTTTCCATGGCACTGCAGCACTCCTTCAGTTATTCCTGTTTTGCCTGTGTTACAGGCTTGGAGGAAAGAATGCTCAGGAAGGTGGTGCTACAGGAATACACACAGGCAACTCACTCACTGAGATGAAAAATACCATTTATTATTTCTATTTTAAAAACTATTTTAAAGGTGCACCTTACAACAGTGGTAGGGACCATATAAGTATCTAGATTGATTAATAGATTCTGTGGTCTCCATCAACTTAGAAAATAGATGTTCCACATTTGTCTCTGAAACCTCTCTGTATGGGTAAGCCACTGAGTTACCGTTTTTCATAAATATGGTGTTTGATTAAAGTTACTTCCAAAATATAAGTTATTTCTAAAATAAAGTGTTAGCTGTTGTACAAATTTCAATTGACAGTTAGTGACCTTACATAGTTGCTTTCCAGCTCTTTCACTAATTAAAAAAAACCCTGTTTCTGTGTAGGCTGACATGCTAATAATACCTTCCTAAACATGAAAAGTAAATAAACATATAAGAGAACCCAAAATATCCATTACAGTGAGACCTCCTTTTCCCAAATGTTTTTTTCTTATTAAAAAAAAAAGAGAAGTATAAAATATACCACCTTGAAAGCTGTTGGCTGGTTGAATAAGAAATGTCCTATGTGAATATCTTTCCAGGGCCAAAAATGTAGCGAGGATGAATGAGGCTATGTATAGATAAAACCCTTGCCATTAGTTGTAAGTTTTAGTAGTTTAATCAGCAGCTATAGCTGTAATGTTAATATGCAGTGAAATGTGTGTTGAAATCTTGTTTTGTAAAAAGGGATGTTTTTCTGTTCATCCAATAGATAAGACAGCCCTGAAGTTGCAGTCACTCAAAATGTCTTCTGACCAAGAGAGTGGCGAGTAAGTATTACAGTGTTAAATAATTATACTCATCTGGGTTTGATACAGGGTTTTTCTCCATGTAACATTAAATGTTGAAGAGTTAAACTTCTAGTACAGCAATATTACTTCCTTGTGTCAAGTAGTGAACAATTAGGCATCAAATGTTTGCATTTGTTCCCCTTTTCATCAGATGTCTGAGGGGGAGAAAATTGTCTAATGCTTCTCCATCTTGGGAATTTCTAGGGTTTGCTACCATAGTATCTAACATTACTAGATATATAGACTTTGGAAATTGTGTACTATTCACCAACAAGATTCAGTTCAGATTTAGCATCATTAGAGAGGTAGAGGGTTTTTATTCAACAGAAAAGTGTGATGATTTTCCATCTCCTCAAAGATGAGGTTGGTGGAAAAGGGAGAAATATAATAGCAACATTAATCAGCTGGAATGGATGGAGATGCAGCAGACATCTGTCAAATGATCACGTGGGGCTGTTGCTGCTTGTCTCTGCCAAACTTAAAAGGTCAGCTATCAGAAATGAATGCTGAGAAGAGTTTTATAAAGGGTGTCCCTACATGGGCAGTTGTAAGTTTTTTGTAGGGAAGGGGCAGAACTCTTGATTCTGAGGGTAAAACAGCTATTGGATATTAATCCCAGATTTCCCAGGGTTTGAAATAGCCATGTCTTATTTTATAACATTTTAAAAATAAAAGCTGAAATGCAATTCTGACATCAGTTGCTTGTTGTGTTTAGTAGATAACATACAAACTCTATATACTTGTTGATTCCTTCCCCTCACTTTATTCTTTTCAGAGATCAGTCTTGTATTCAAAATATGGAAAGCAGTAGTTCCATTATCTTTGCTGATCTTACCTCAGAAGAAATTAAATCCTTTGGATATATTTATCTTGAGAATCAAGAGGATAAATCAGTGCAGCATATGGATATAATGAAAGATTTTAGCAGTGGAAATGGTGAAGAAAGTATAAATCTGAATAAATGTGAACCACTCACTGACTCACAAAAAAGCTGCATAAATAATACTGCCAATGGATCAGTTTATTTTAAAAATAATCTGTCACATGGACTTCATTCTAATCTGAATAAAGATAGTATCATTTCAAGTGATTCTTGCAGTGAAGAAGAATACTCCCAGAAACAGATGTCTGTGCACTGGCAGTGTGAGGTAAATAAATCCCTCTTCAAATACAGTTATCTGATCTCTGATGTAATAATGTGTTCTGAGTAGTCTTAGGTAAGTATGCCCATGAATTATAACAGTGTATTCTATAAATGGTATGACTGGGATTGGAGCCAAAGTCTAGTAATTTTGTATCAATTGTTTTGTGAGTGTATAATATAATTACAGGGATTCTCACCACAAGTTGCCAAAATGTAGCATTAAAGAAAAGTCTATAATATTCCTCATTTTGGCTGTCTTCAGTCATAAGTATGTATATAATTTTAAAAATCAGAAACACTACTCTTGCAAAAAAAAAAAAAACCACAAAACCCCAAATTAATTGAAAAACCTCCAACGTTCTGCACCAGTAACCAAGCCAAACATTGCTGACGAATGCACCTAAATGTGCAAATGTGGTGCTGGTACAAGTTTTCAATTATCTTCTAGTCAAGCACTGTCACTTATGGAAAGAAAGAGGGAACCAGTAGCACATGGAAGTGGGAACCACTTGATGAAATGTAAATACTGAGAAGACAGCTGAGTGTCTGGGTTCGGGGTTGAGCTGTGTAGCCATGTCAGGAAGATCTCAAGACCCTGCTACTGTCAGAGCTCCCTCATTATGAGATCCTAGTTTTGGCATGGCAGAGTTGTTTCCAGTGACCACCTGCAGCTTTTATGGAAACTTCCTCTGGAATTCCTGAAGGGAGATGCAAGGAAAGAGGAAGTATGGGGCAGTACTTGTGGGAGAGTGTCAAAAGAGAGTGTCAAAATTTACTGGCTAGTGACCATAGGCTAGGTCAGGAGTCAGGGGCTTTTCCAGGTGAGAAAAGTGTGGCGTATGTGCATAGAAATTAGCTGGTAATGATTTATTGGGGGTGGGATTAGATTGTGCTGCAAATGATAGAAAGGGAGTATAAATAGAGGAACTGAGTGAGAGGGCAAGGAGAGATCAGGGCTTGTGTTAGTAGGAAGTAATCTTTAGGGGACAGGAAGCATGGAAAGTGAGAGAGTTGGGTGAGGCATGAAGTTGTTGTGTCATGGGTATTATATAGCTTGATTAAAGGTATTGAGAGATACCTGGGCTAATTTTGGACTTACAAGAAGTAGGGTGGAGAGTGGGGAGCAAGACGTTGAAGAGAAGGAATCAGATATGGGCCATGTTTTTGGAGGATTATCAGAGAAGTAGTTGTACGACCAGAAGCAGCGGTTTTATCTATGTAAAAGAAACCAAATAGAAAATACTATATTAACACATCAATTGTATATTTAATATTCGTATTTCTGAGGACTTAGCATGTGTTCAGTTGTACAAAATGCTGCCTATTTTTCTTTCACCCTTCAAAAATGCACAGAGGCTTCCTAAGCAGATCCCGTCAGATTATATACCATATAGGCTGAAAGTGAACCCACAAATATCAGGATATGTAA
The DNA here is from genome assembly GCA_007922155.1 of Mesoclemmys tuberculata. Classification (NCBI taxonomy): domain Eukaryota; kingdom Metazoa; phylum Chordata; order Testudines; family Chelidae; genus Mesoclemmys; species Mesoclemmys tuberculata. The sequence continues at coordinate 18,144,681 of ML675626.1, forward strand.
ATTGTATCTCTATTTTCTCACCAACAAACACCCCCCCCCCTCCCCCCTCCCCCCCCCAAAAAATCCACACACAACAAACACTACGGTTGTGAAAGTGGTGAGAGAGAAATTGTATGAAATTAGATTTCTATTTTGAGTTTCCAAAGTGTCATTAATAACTAAACCTAATTTAAATTTTTAAAAAATGCTGTTTAAAGCTGATCATTTTACCTTAAACCAGTGATATGATGCCTTGCTTCCCAAGATATCTGTCATGAAAGTTGAAGATGTTTGCCACAGTCATCTAATTATCAAATGAACCGACGCACTTAAAGACATTGAATATGTAATTACATATTCAATGTGCTAATAAATAATATGAGCTCCTCTCACAAAGAGTCACAATATTTTTTAAATGTAGGTCCTGTTTCTGCTCTTATTGAAATACTTGGCAGAGCGCCCATTGATTTCAGTGGCGCATGATCAAACTGCTAAAAGCCAGGGAGAAGAGATGTAATAATACAACACAACAATTGTAGGGAACCAACTGTAGTATGCCTTGCCTTATCAGGATATGGACTGTTCCTGGGCATCTTTATCAAATTTGACATAATTAATATCCTAAAGGGACACTGTTGGGTAGTTTAGGTCCAATTTTAGAGTTTTAGTGTGGGAATATGTAATTGATAAATATATTCATAAACTTGAAAACTGTAATTGAAAATAGCATTTCATCTCAACAGTGATCACACCAAACCACTGTAGGGTAGTACTAGTGCATCACCATCAGAAAGTGAAACTGACTGTAGGAAAATAAATTGACTTGTTTATCTTCATTGTTCGGTCTGTGAAAGCATTTTGCTCTGAAAGGCCTTAGTGTTGTTTTGATTTGGTATTTCATTTATCAAAAGAGGTATATTTTCCAGTGTTGATATTCTTGTAAATTATTTTCATTGGTCGGAATGCTTCCTTCCCTAGTCCATCTGAAAAAAACAAACTCAAATCTTTCCATAGACTGTACTCCCTGATATCTTAAGAATATTGGGCATGTTGTGTTAGCTTTTATTATTTTATCATCATCCCAGGACCAACATGGCTACAACTACACTGACACAGCTTTTATTGTATGCTTTTAAAAAGTTATTGCTTAGTACCATTTGAGAAATAAGGAAAGCAAAATGATTATACATTCTCTTCTCTCACCTAAAACTCAATAAATGTAATAGCACTGTATCTGCCATCCATTCCATACGTAATCTTAGTTTAAAAACTGCAAATCATTTGTCTTGAAACAAAATAAAATTGTGTAAGTGAATATCCCTCATATTACAGTAAAAAATGTACCAATATTTTCCTGTTAGATGGAGTATTGCCTGATGCTTCATATACAGATGCAACTGTGCGAAATCTCCTTGTGGGACTGGATTGTTGACAGAAATAAAAGATGTGGTGCACGAACAGAGGAAACTTCCAGTAAGATTTATTTGGTTTGTTTTAAAATATAAATACATTAGTATTTTGTTCTGTAAATATTTTGATTTTCTACTTGGAAGTCAGTGTGCATGATTTTATGCTTTATTGACAGCAGTTTAACAAGGACTTTGGTTATTAGGTCCTTTTCCTCCTTTCATTCAAACAAAACAACAGTAATACAGGATACATCTTCACTGATAGCGACAAATTCACTGCTGTCAGATCGATCAATCTGGATCGATTGAGCAGTCAGTCAGACCCGCTCAATCGATCTGGAAGTCAAAACATTAACCCCCCTACCTCTCCCATACTAAGTGGCGCAGCGCAGTGAAGATGCCATGTAGGAGTTACGAAGTTGACAGGAGTTACACAAGCTACTCTATGTAGCTTGAATAACTCCCATTGACTGCCACTGAATTTTAAGTGTAGACCAGGCCTTAGTAAAGAAAAAGAAACTTAAAGTTCACACATTCTAAATGGCCCCAAAATGAAGAGTGAAACTATGCATGAGCAGTAGGACTGATTTGGAGGAATAGAGATGCTGTGGAGAAGACCTGCTCCTTTTCAATGAGCAGTTTAGATAATGCAGATTTAGTTCCTTTTCCAGAACAATTTCAGTAGATCAGAATGAGATAGGTTCCAGAATCAGGTGTAATAATTCCTGTTGTGTAAACATTAGTTTTCAAAGACAAGGAGAGAAAGAAAATGAATAAACTATTAAACTGATGTAGTCAGGTTACAACACAATTAAAAGCTTTAAAATTTGTTCTTGGAAAACAAAAAAACACCCTACAGGTTTATTTTGATTAATCACAGTGGATCTAATATTTGATCCCTATCAGAGGAATTTTTAGATGCTGATGTCAGCAGGCTTCATTGACAATTGATATCTAGACAGACAGGTGGTCTTTTAAGGACAGAGCATTAAAGATATGCTTTATCCCTTTCAGAGTTAATGTGAAAAGAAACCTACTTGACACAGACTGTTCTGTAAAAGTATAAATCTTGAAATGAAAAATGTCTTTAATTTGATGTCTTATCACAGGAATTTTGAGAACAAATTTGTTATATTCTTTGCATGGAGTGAGATTTCCCAGCTGCTTGTTTTTTGTTTGTGTTTTTGTTGTGTGTCTGGTTGAGAATTGGATAGAAGAATTCCAGTATAATTTATTTTGACTTTAAAAAGCCATTGACAAAGACACAAGAGGGTGTTAATGAAACCAAGTAGTTATGGGGTGAAAGGTAAACTACCACCTTTGGTTAGAAACAGAATAGGAATAAATGATCAGTTTTGAGTGTAGCAAAAGGCTAATGTTGCAGAGCCTCAGGGTGCTGCAGTAGGAGCAGTGTTTAATATATTTATATCTAGAAAAAGGGATGAACAAGATGAAATGGGAAAATTTGCAGGTGACTAGGTTAGTCAAAGCTAGAAAAGTCTGAGAACCTAAAAATGATAGGTGAGCATGATAGGCAGCAATGATAGGCAGCATGATTCATAGATGGATTAGGCTCCATAAAGAATAGGATACAAAATAATACAGAAAATATACCATTATGTTAAATTGGTATACCCTTACGTGGAGTACTGTGTTCAGTTCTGGTCACTTGATCTCAAAGAGATATAGCAGAAATAAAAAGGGCTGAGTGAAGGACAGTGAAAATGACTGAAGGCACAGAAAGACATCTGAATGAAGAGTGACTGAAAAGACGAGACAAGTAAGGGGGGGACATGATAGAGGCATACAGAATAATGAATGGTATAAAGATGTCAGCTATTTTTGACACCATGTTGTAGGAGCAGAGATCAATAAGGCAGACAAATCAGGGTTAAGAATTTCAAAGCAGCAAAGGGAATTTAGACTCATTTCCATATATTTAATAGATGATGCTTGGTTAAATCCCTTGCATTACTTTGATACTCTCAACCCATGATTCTAGGAGAGAGAATAACCTCTTATTTGGCATTTTTCACTTTTATTCTTTCATACAATGTGTTTGGAGCCTCTTTAGGAACTAGAGGACCAGGAACTTCTATGATTTTAACTCCACAGAACATTTAAATCAAATTGAAAAGCAGCAAAGTTAACCCCAACAAAAGTATACTTTTTTTACATAATTAGTCTATGGAAACTGTTGCCACAAGTTATCATTGATGCTTAGTAGGATTTAGAAGAGAATTAGGCATATGGATAATGAGCACATCCACAGTTAGAGTATTTATATATTTAAAGAATATAAGATGTCTTTCTTTAGCGCTCATATACCAATCACTAGCTGACAGAGGGTTAATCAGAAATTTCCTCCATGACCTGGTTGCTGGTTTCTTATCCCTTGCTGGAACATCTTCTTTAGAGTTTTGAGCTTAGTCACATTCAGGTTTATGAACCCAAGTGTGGTAGCTTATCACAAGGAGTATCTTCAGAGTACAGCAGTTAATAATTAAAAGTTTCTTTCAGACAAATAGTCTGATTTCCTCTTTCCATATTTGAATGGCTTAGATGAGTGGAGAACAGTCTTTATTTTTTATTTCTGCTATACCTTTAAATATAGAACATATTTTGTCTTCACTGAACAAATTTCCTGTCTACACCATGGGAAATCACTTTTACCCTATGCATTTATTTAGAATGTCTTCATGTTTGCAGAGAAGCTGACACACCATTTTACCATGGATTTATAAAGCATGTCAGTGTTAGAAAAATCAGTTGAAATAATTAAAATATTTAAATTATTTTAAGGTCCTTACCACCTTGTGGATGTCAGCTGGACATCAAAAATCCTTCAAGAGTTATTAGAAGGAGTATACTATATCCACAGCAAGGGAGTCCTGCATCGAGACATTAAAGTAAGTTGAAAAATTATCATTAGAGGATGTGTGGCCTAGTGAATAGAGCACTGGACTTGTATTCAAGAGAACTGGTTCTGTTTATAAGCTTTGCCACTAGCTTGTTGAGCGACCTTGGGCAAGTTATTTCAGCTCCCTGTGCCTCAGTTTCCCCATCTGTAAAATGGGATAATGAGCCTGACTTCCTTTTGAAAGTGCTTTGAGATCTACTGATGAAAAGTGCCATATAGGAGCTAGGTATAATTATTGTTTATTAAAGACAGTAAAGACCATTTGTGTTATGGAGGTGCTGAAAGTGGCTCCACAGCTAAGGCTGAGCTGAGCTTTGCACTTATGGATTAACCACTTTATGTATGAAGAATATACTGCCTCTTCTCCAAAATTACAGCACTTACTTTGACAGAATGAATTTGCAAGTAAACCTATCAGTGAATTACTTTGATTTAAAAATTAATTAAAAATAGGTCCTTTAAGAAATTTAGCACTGTGTGTCAGACCCTTATATGTCCCAAGTGATCCAATCTTAGGCATTGTCTGTCTACACAAACCCTAGCAGAGGGATGAATCTTGACTAGATCTAGTGTCATGGGTATCTTTTAAAATTACATTTTAGTATTAATGGTCATTTTTTTTCTGTTAATAATAAGTTTCTCCCTTTCAGAGTCCGAAGGAAAATAATGTTCTTCAGAGAAACTCACACAGTGCTCTCTTTCAAAATGGCTATCTCTTATTCTTCTCAATGGCACTGAGGCCATAGGCTGCCCTTAGCCCTGATGGCCCCTGGTTCTATTTACCTTTTCTCAGAGCGCACTTCTCTGCTTCCAGACAGCATGAGGGTTCACCATCTTCCCTGAGGGCAGCCTGACTTCATTTTCATTAAGAACAGTGGGGGGCAAATTTAAAAAAAAAAAAACTAATGAATTAGAACTTCTGTTTGTACGTTTTCCTGAGTAACCTTGATTGATCATGGTAGATATGGTTGTAAGATTTTTGACTAATTGGCTTTAATTATGAGAATTTGTAGAATATCTTGCTTGCTTTTTTCTGGCTTAAACCGAAAACGTATAAAAATAGACTGAATGAATTTCCCCATCCCATTTCCTTGGAGACTCATTGGCTGTCTTCCTAGCTATTATTACTCCTGGAGAAATTCTGCACCCAAAAATTAAAAACTCTGCATATTTTATTTGTCAAAATAACACAGTATAATCGTGCCAGTTTCAATTATTTTGGTAATTAATTTCAAAATACCTGTCAGCAAGTATGTCTGTAACAATACAGACAACAAAACGGATTAAGGCAGAGGTCGGCACCCTTTGGGAAGGGGCGTGCCAAGTCTTCCCCCCGCCTCTGTCCCACGTGGTGTGGTCCCAGCACCCTGACTTACCAGGTGTTCGGCAGGAATGTGTCTGCAGGCCTGTTTCCTGCTCCTCTCCACCACTGCTGTGTGTGTGGGGGGGGAGAGGAGCAGGGAAAGAGGGCTGCAGGGCGGGGAGGCTGCCTGGCCCCATGCATCAGGGATCCCTGCCCAGCAGGTGGGTTGAGGGGGGCCAGGAGGATAAAGGCTGAGGGGCTGGTCGGTTTGGTGCGCCACTGGCTCTGGTCAGGAGCTGCTCCAGGTCCCAAGCAGGGCCGCGCAGCAGCTGCTCCCCACTTCCAGCTCCGGCCCAGCAGTGCCCTGCCAGCTGAAGCCATACTGCATACGGCGCAAAGCCGGGCTGTGCAGTGGCCGCTCTCTTCTTCCCACCCCATCTGCTTTGCGCTGGCTTTGGCCAGGGCACCTCTGGGCCCACATGGGAGAGGGGCGGGGCTGGAAGGGGGAAGCAACTGCCCCTTGGCTCTGCGTGGGACCAGGAGCAGCACAGCTCTGGCCAGTAGCGCACAACTGGGCCAGGACTGGAAGGGAGGAGCAGTCGTCACGCAGCCCTGCTTGGGGCTGGGAGCAGCATGGTGTGCTGCTCAGAATCATTGCACGTACCACCTTCGGCATGTACGCCACAGGTTACCAACGCCTGAATTAAAGAATCTTTTTTTTTTTTTTTTTTTGACAGATAGATTCCTTACTGGGCATATTAATACAGAACTTTGAGTAATTCATTTAAACTACAACACAGAAATGTATTTCCTGCACCCTTTAGAAGCAGTCTTAAGATTTGGGGGAGTCAGGAGTACCGGAGAAGCTGAGGAAGTTGGAAGGAGCCTGGGAATGAAGTATGGAGCAGGGTTTTTGGGGGTGGGCACATCTGTCCCCTGCAGCCCCCTCCCATTCAGCCAGTCTCAGTGCTTTCACCCTGCTAGCTCCTGAGCCCCACACCCCAGTCTGTCCCCCCACAACCCTTCTGAGCACCAGCCTGAGCCCATAGAAGTCCCTCGTGCCCCGCTTTGTCTGTCCTGTGCTTTCTCCCTGGCCCCATGGTGAGGAATGCAGCCTCTCTGCTGCCCCACAGCAGCCCCTGGTGGTCGAAAGGTATAACTGCAGCACCTCTCCAGCAGAATCTGGGGAGGGGGGAGGAATCGGCTGGGGAAATGAATTCTGGGCATGCGCAGAATTTCCTCAGGATATTGTAATATTGTACTTACTTTTCATGTGTAATCATGATTTTATTGTTTAAAACAAAAACAATAACCTTGATTATTAAAATTACATTTGAGATAAGTTGAGCTGCTTCAGAACACGTACTATATTAATATGCATCCTGATTTAATTTAATTTTTCATTTTTCATTACACAGTTTCAAGATCAGCGATTTCTCAGTTCACTTTCTCATGTAGGTGTGTGTCACTGCATATGTCTCACATATTAATCAAATCTTCCAGAATCATTGAACTTCGTGACTGTTTAAGTTATGAGATTTATTTACCAAAGTTGTGAGTAGTCTTGGTAGTTGTATAAAGAATTCCATACAGTTATTGGAAGTTGTTTTTTCAAACATTGTTTGTTTTTTTCACCATATATTCTTCTGACAGTGATTTTGCAGATATCCTGCAGAGACAACATGTTTTGTGATAATCTTATGAGAAACTCTTTTTGCAGTTGAAATTCTTGGAGCAGAAGGCCAGTGGGTAGATCTCCTTGATTATTGGTTAGCTTCAAAGGGTATGAAAGGTTTAACAATTTATTTAACAGTGATGTACATCTTAGATTTGACTTGTGTTGAAGAAACAGAAAAAGGGGAGATTGCCCATGTCTTGTTAAAGTGTTAACATCTGCATGATAATCTAGGAGGAGATCAATTATTTCTTTTCTGCCTCCCAAACAAGCATCATGTATAGCTGCTCGTCCTTCACAATCTTGGGTATTTACTCTGGCTCCATTAGTTAATAGTAAACGGATGCAGTCTATATCCGCAGCTAAAACTGTGCCTGCTTTAGATGATGCAGTGCACACTGCAAGCTGAAGGGCAGTTTTTCCATATGTTGGAAGAGTACAATTAATGTTTGCTCCACAAGTGATTAAAGTTTCTGTTACCTCCTTGTTCAAATGCTCTGCAGCAGTGTGAAGGGCAGTCTTGCCAAACTCATCTCTGTCATCTATGTTGGCACCATTCTCAACTAGAATAGATATAGCTTGAGAGGCTCCAGAGTGTAGGGCTAAATGTAAGGAGCTGTGTTTATAGTTACTATCCATTTCAGGATCTATCTGAACTCCCCCCTCACACAAGATACGAAGACATTTTTCTGCGTTACTCTGTGTAGTTGCCAAGTTTCTGTGAAGTCTGGTCAAGATGTCTGTCCCAGTTATATAAATATTTGGCCAGTGTAGTAGGAGGAGGTGAAGTGCTGTGTAACCTCTGTTATCTCTAAAATGTAAAAAATTTAGTAAGTTAATTCTCTTACCTTCAATAAACTTCAAATGGCTTACCTGAAGATATTCAAGGAAAACATTTTAAACAGTGAAGACCATTTACACTAGCATTGCTGAACCTGGTAGGTCATGACCTGGCAGTGGGTTCCACATCACCAGTTGAGAGAACAGCAAAATCTGTGGGTTGCTAAAACCCAGTAGCTGGGATTGGGTGAGGCAGAACAGCTCCCTACTTTCCCCTCATTCGTTGTTGGGGCTGATGCCTGTGCCCCCTCCTGACCAGCAGCTAGTCACAGAGCTGCTCCTCAGCCTTCTCTCCCCCTGCCTTAATTATATTTGGCTCTGGAGGAGTTGGGAAAGGAAGAGACTTCACAGCAACTAGGAGCTTCACTATCCTAGAGCAGAGCAAAGTGCAGACATAAAGAAGAGTATGTGGGGAGGCAGGCAGAATCCTCTGCCACACTATGACCTCAATTCCACAATCCTTTGCGGTCAAAAGATTGTGGGATGGAATGATTCTTTGGCCACTTTGGTGGGTGGCAGATCAGAAAAGATTGGGAAGCACTGTTTTACATTATTTATTATTTAGGACTAACCTATTTTTCTCTGATCTTTTGACTTTCCCACTTTGTTTTCAGTTTAATATGTATCTTGTCTCCTTAGTGTATTTGTAGCCAAGGTATCTGGTAGTATAGCAAGCTCAAATTTTCTACCCTAATTTATATTCTGTTTCCATGTTATCATGTACCCCTTCAGTTATGTATTTCTGCATATGTTAAGTGAATTAAAAATAAAAAATTAAACTCCACGTTCAACATTTTGAATTCAAGTGATCTTGCCACATAGTGTGAATCTTGCACACCACCACCTGTGGGAAATATAAGATCTTAATCAATAAGTGAGCCCTAAATATATATTCCAATTTAATATGCAATTGTGCATATTCTTGATGGCGTGCAACATGAGAGTGATTACAAATGCCCTACCTTATTTTTGGGTTAGCACCAGATTCTAGCAAACAACGCAAACTCTTTTCTCTTCTGTGTTTGGCAGCTAAGTGAATTGGAAGAATAGACTGATCCTGTATGGAACCAAAAAAGTTACATGTGTATTTGTTAACATAAACTTCTGAGTTTTGTAATTTACAGTCCTGATTTTGCTTGAAAGTGAATTAGTTTATCTAGTACAGTTTATGACAGGCACATGTTAGCTGGATAAGGTTAGGTTTTACCAATCCTCCTTAGTTCCCTGATAAATGAGAACAAAGGGAGACGTGTGTTAATAATATTGGCATACTTGCTGTCTACCTCATACATTGCAGAATTTGGTCCACTAAAGCATCAAACGAATAGCAGAACTTGTTTTGCAGAATTTAGTTGCAGATAAAACTTAAAAACCTTGTACTTTTTTCAATAAACAAATTTGATTTATCTACTGTGGTATAGCAAGGGCAGAGGACACTAGGAAAGTTCTGGAAGGGTGCTATATAAGTGCTAGAATGATCCGGGCTTTATTCCCTATAGACTAGCCAGAGCCAATTGAAGGTAATTAGTGTCAATTAAGGCCCCACCCAGGTGCCTATAAAAACCCTCTACTCCTGAGAGACAGTGTGGAGTGGAAGGAGTAGGTGTGTGATGAGCAGAGGAGTGTGTGAAGTTGTGGAGGAGAACGGAACGGAGTACGGTGGTGTGTGGGGTCATGAAGGAGAACAGAACGGAGTACAGCGGTGTGTGGGAGATAAGTGGAGTCCTGAAGAAGGTACTGGGCTCAAGAAGTCAGAAAGATGGGGGGGGGAGTGGCCCAGGGGAAAAGCCTGCAGCTGCCAGCAAGGTGCCAGCAGCACATAGCTGCAACTCAGAGGGCCCTTGGGGTGGGACCCGGAGGAACGGGCGGGCCCGGGTCCCTACCCCCCTCCCTGGGAAGACAGGATAACCAGCGACACCCTGGCCCACTACAAGAGGCAAAAGTGCGAGACCCACTACGGAGAAGCCGGCCGTTTGCCACACTACCTATTGAACATTTGAATTTGAGTATTAATTTACTAGAAAAAGCTTAATCAGATGTGTCCATAATTATAGTAGTTAAGCACTGGATATTAGAAATGTGATTAATATTTTGTTATAGCTGCGCTTTTTAGGATTTTAAGCCATTCATTGCTGAAAAAAATAAAATCAAGAAACTTGGATCACCTTCATCTAATGTGTGTATTAGATATAAAGCTGTGCATGTGCCTCTGTCTGATTCTAGTGAGTATACATTGCAGATGAGGTAAACACCCGAACCTGAAACTATTGCAGACAGACTGTCTGCCTGGGGTTTTAATCAGGCTGGTTTTGTGAGCTATTACGTGGTTTTGTACAACCTACAAATTTAAGAGTATATTGACTTACATCTTATGCGCTATATCTTACTGATACAGATTGAAATTAACCGCCTTTGTGTGTTCCCAGAAAGGCAGAGGAAATCATCATCGTTAATGTTCCCTGTGCTTGCTTCTGACTTCTTGCTTTCTTTCAAGCTGCCCAATGTGGACAACCTTCCAATTAATATTAGCCAAAACCCTCTTGGTAACACTTAGAAAACCACTTAAATTGATGCATACCATTTGAAATGCCCCCTACCATGCTCTGAACTAATTGTATCTACTGTATTGTATTCATTTCTATCCTCAGATATTATGCTCTCTGTGGTCAGAATGCGTTATTTATTTGGCATAATGGTAAACTTCTACATAAATAATACCCTATTTTTAATATGAGTGGGAAAGTTCATATTTCTCTTAGGGGTAGTACAGTTAATGAATTCCGTGCTGAATATAGCAATGCATTTGTGCAGTGCTTCTATAAATATCTAGTATGTTCTGATGTTCCTTCATAACGAAGACATTCCAAGAAAAATTCTTGAGGTGTCTCTAATGTGAATTTATTCTAAAAATGCATAATACACTGTCCTGGGGTGGTCTCCTGAGAGTCCATCAGGCCTTAACCACAGACCACAACCATTCCTGGTCTTCACCACCACTGTATTTTATATTGACAGTGAGTCACCAGCTCCATCTGCTTCTGGGGAAGGGTTCAGTAGTATGTGCCTGTATTTTAATTAGAGCTCAATTAGTGTAAATGATAGGGTCAGCTCCTGAGTCAGCACATCCTCTTACAAACACACTGCACTAACTGGAAATCCTCTCTACTAACAGCTCATAATTAGAGGAAAAATTACACAGTTAAATGATCTCCTTTTCATGATGCCTGTATCTTTTTGGAGAGGAGATGCCTAGCTACACAGGAATACCCGCTACTTCAATCTAATGATGGTATGCACAGGCTTATATGATTACTCAGGATTTTATATTTAAGTGTAATAGAGCTTGGGCTAAGTAAAGGATGAAAGGAAGGGGGCAGGATTAGTAAACTTAGAAACACTTGAGCTCTATTGATGGCTGTCGATAATTCCATACTGCATGAAACCCATATTTTTAACCCATTCATCTTACTCTTGGAAGCTTCATTAAATAGACGTTTTTTTCACCATTCACCATATGTGCATGGTTACCACATATGTGGTTTCTTCTAGGCCAGTCTCCCCTATCTTCATCTAGCTTTCCATGTGGGAACTTCTCAATAGCAAGGAAGCTAATTTATGCTTCGGCTGGTCATGTGCATGAGGCAAAATGGGAGGTTTGCTAGCTAAATGAACCATTTGGCAGTTTGGGTACAATCAAAAAGTTAAGAGAAATGCAGAGCTCACTGACGCTTCCTCCTAGCAACTGAGACATTTTGTGTAGGTGTTCTGGTCACCAAAAAAGAGTGTTCTATCAAACAGGTACTATGTGTAAGATTTCTGCTGGTGTGTGACTTCTGCAATACTTACATACAACAGAATTACTACATGATGGAGTGAATGGTAACTTTAATTCTGAATTTCACTGCTTAATTCAGATGAACTCTATCAAGTAGCCCTTAAGCTTGAGAGGCCCCAAAACTTATCATAGAAATACAAAATTTTAAATATACTTCCTGATTCTGAAAAATATGATTCAAACCAGGGCTATTACAATGATTAAATTCCCATTTGTTAATGGGGTCCCTACCAGCAAACCTAGGACATTTTGTTTTTTTGATCATGGATTCAGTTTTCTTTTTAGAAGATATGGTATTAAATTTCACAGATGTCTTGTAGCTAGTCTGTTAATTACTTGACATACAATTCAGCCAAATCACTGGGTCCTAGTAAACTACTTACTGGCGTTGTGGAGCTTGTGGGATTTATTCTTCCTCATATATTTATGAAAGGGAGCTTTATTGTTTTGGCCAAGAATTTTTTAAAAGAGGAGTGTCTGAAATTAGGCTCCTAAATCCCTATATTAAGTCCCAAAATAAACAGTCTTTGGTTATCAAAAGTGTTGAACACCCAATAAAATCTAATCCATCCAATACAGGTTTAGATGCCCCCATTTTAAAATATTAACTTTAATGTTTTTCAGTGAAATTAGTTGAGGGGGTTTTATGTGAATTTTAAACAGCATCTTTACTCTGTGGATTTAAAAATAATTTTGATAATTTACATCAAATGGTTACCTGGATTGGCAATGGTCTTCTGCACACCGGGTTATCCCAAACAATCAGTGGTTCATTGACAGGTTGGTGTGCCAGCAAAGCTTTAATGTTGGTGCTGTCATCTTTCATTATTGCTTCATATAGTTTTGCCTGGAGTGGCATACATCCCTTCTGCCTCCAGGAAGAAAGGGAGTAAATGAAAGGATCAGAGTCAGTTGTGGGTGTGCTGACTCTCTTGGTTATGTTACCCATGGTAAGCTATATTTAGTGTATGTAGTGAAAATACATGATCCAAAGGAAAGGTGGAATTTTGGACTCTGCCATGGGTACTGTATCACTCTTTGTGATGTTGCAGGGTGCTTGGTTCTAGAACAGCTTTGCAGTCTGCTTTTGAAGTTACAACTGTCAGTAGAATACTAATTGCTATTTGTCTGGAATCTTGCCTCATGTTTGACAGACGTAGTGAATGTGATATAGCATTCCTTCGTGCTTGTATAACATTTTAGAGTTGCTCTGAAATAATCAAGATATTAAAGATGGGATATGCCTTAAATCAGTCAGGCCTTCCCCCAGCCAGTGCAGGATTATTCTGTACAGTTCATTTACCAAGCAATAGGGCTTTCACTTCCCTTTTGGGGAAGTGTACTGCATCCTAATGCATTTCACTGTGGAGATGATTTTCTGGTCTGGAGCCTACATTTTCTATTTAATTTCATATCATACTTCTCCTTATACCCACTTAGGACACCCTTAATTTTTCTCCTTTCTTGTGTTTATAACTTGCAGGTATTTTTTAAAAAATTAGCATTTTCCATCTTAATGGTCATATAGTCACATTTAAATGTAACATATTAAGATATTTTAATCTTTCTTCATCAGTGCTTTCTGCCTTCTAATTTCTTGTGCTCTTTGCTACTCTTCCCAGTTTATCTGGATCTTTTTGATAATTAGTTGCCCAGAATTGAATGTACCATTTGAAATGTGGTCAACAGAGCCATTTTGGAGAAGAGGGATTGTTGTTATACCTCAGTATGCACAGTCCAGAATTTTTTTTTTTTTTTTGCTGCCGTATCATACTGCAAACGGACTAAATGTGTTGTCCACTATCATGCTAGGTCTCTCTCATCTTTACTGTTTGTCAGATTTACCCCTCCTGCTGAAGATCTGTTTTATATTATTTCCCCCCAAGCCTGGAAGCGTGTATCTTTTTCCAGTGTTAAATCTCATTTTGTTACTACTTGCCCATGTTCCTTATCTGTGTGGGTCCTCTGGTGTTGCATGTCTGCCCCCACTGGTGTTTGCATCATCTTCTGATATAACAGTGTTGGTGAATTTCATTTTGCTCTCCTTCACTAGGACATTAATGCAGATGTAAAATAATTAGTAATTCACTATTATAGGTCTCATTTGATTTTATCCTTCTGAAGGCTATAAGGAATGTTACAATTTGTGAAACTTAAATAAAGAAATGTTACTTTAGATTTTTTTTTTAAATATTCTAGGTTTGTTTTTTTTTAAGTAAGAGATTGATGCAGTCTATTTTTGTAGCCCAGAAATATCTTTCTACATGGATCAGACCACCATGTGAGAATAGGAGATTTTGGACTGGCCTGCAGAGATATTATACAGGAAAACCAAGACCACTGGTTAAAGACAGAGAAGATAAATGGTAATTGGGAAAAACCACATTTGGGTTTCAATTAAAAAAATTAGCTATGCATTATTGAAAGGATTAATATTTAAATCATTACCAATTTTTATAGATGAAACTGGAGGCATTCAAGTAATTCAAATTCAGTTTATTTTTACAGGACTAAAACATACTTCAGGAGTGGGTACTTGTCTATATGCTTCACCAGAACAGTTGAAAGGATCTCATTATGATTTCAAGGTAATGACAGTTGTTTTTCCTATAAAGTGTTAATAAGTTGGTATGAAGTAGTATCTGCCCAGCATTTGTTATGTATTTTCTTTAGTTTAAAGTAGTGATTACCTTTTGTCTTTGCTCCTTAAACACATCTTTTCAAGAAATCATATGGCTGAGTCTTTTTAAAGATTAATTTTGAGAGCAACATTTCTCTAAAAAGAAAAGATTAAGAATGAGACAAATATAATGAAACAAATACTTGTATTTAAAAGTAATGCTTGTTACAGTTAGGAGGAACAAAACCTGAATCCTCTTGCTAAGCAATTACACTAGCTAGTAAAATTTCCTCGTAAATTGCTGTAGCATAGGTTTCAGTCCTGCCTTTTTCTTTTGCACTTCTTGTGATGTAGTTCTGGTGTATGCAGAGTGCCAAACAACCTGTTAGGCTTTAGGATGCTGTGTTCAACACCTGATATTGTTTTGTAGAAACTGTTTACAGCATTGAAAATTATATTTTGAATATAAATGTAACTACAGACTTTATTTTCCCCCCTCTTCCAGTCAGACATGTACAGTGTGGGTGTAATTCTTCTAGAACTTTTTCAGCCATTTGGAACAGAAATGGAAAGAACCAAGATTTTGACAAATTTAAGAAATGGCCACGTTTCTAGTTCTTTTAGCAGCACATGGCCAGTACAAACCAAGTATGTTAAGTTGCTAACCAGTGAGGTATCATCACAGAGACCAACTGCTGCACAGCTTCTTGAAAGTGAACTGTTTCATAATACAGAAAATGTAAGTTATTACTGTAATAGCCTGCGCTTTAGTACAGCATAAAGAAAACACAGCTGAAAAAAATGCATTTATGGGTCTTGCAAGAGGAACATAAACAATTGCATTGTACTGACAGCTTTGTTCTTCCTCTGCCTGTTTGCATGCCCTCAGTGCTAGTTTTACAATTTGGAGGATGGTTGGAATGATGGAACAAATGTAATGCTATTTTGATTACTGTGCTTAGGACCACTTCATGTTTCTAATCTTGGGGATTGAGAAATACTGGTCTTGAAATATAGATGACCTATTTTTCATTGTTGCACGTTCATTTGTAAAATTTGATTAACAACTTACAAAACCTTGAATAGCTGCTTTTCTGAAGACATAATTTTGGAGGATTCTCACTCTTGTGCTTCCACCACAAGGCCTACCAAAAGCTACCTTACCACTTATGAATTTTGACCTTCTGAGCCATTTATATGTTGGTTCAAGGGCTGTGCTCTAATCTCAGAGGCACCAGAACATTCCAGCCATTTCCCTACTTGGCACTGTAGTAAGAGGAAAAAAATCTGTCCTCTAGTGTTTTCCAGCTAACAAATGTCTGCTACTGCTATCCTTATTACTTCTGACTGTAACATAAGTTAACTTTTCAAGCAGAAAAAAATTTAGTTGGTTTTGTGAATTAACTATTGGCAAGCAAATATAAGAACGATCCTTCCAATACATGACTTGACTTAAACTGACTTTTGCTTTTAGGTTATTTGTAGTCTACAGCAAAAGGTGATGCAGCAAGAGGAAGAAATTCAAAAGCTTAAGGAGAAAATAAAATTGCTTTCCAGAGAAAGAGAGAGAGAAGATGAATGCCACAGGTTTGGGTCTCCTGTTTAAGTAGAGCATCACTCAGACTGATGAGAATCTGAGTTTGCCATTTAAAATTATGTAAAGTTTTTTTTATATAAATATTTCAAAAAAGCTTTCTCCTGTCTCTGTACTTTAATGGTATTTGCCTTTGAGGCATAAGTTTATTAATCCCTCTGAGATTTGGTTATCACTTCCTGTGTTGTGACCTTGTAACATCTGGAGTTGCCAGCTGTAGTGCCCTTACAATGTACATCTTTTAATGAAGCATGACATAGAAAGAAAAGTACATTGTCTTTAATTCTCAACCCCTGGTGGACACTCCAAAATTAGGTTGCCTGCATGGATACATTCTCAGTGGGGCTGCCTGGCCTCTGCACCCTGCTTGGGGTAGTGTAAGCTCATGCATGGGGGCACAGTGCTGCTCAGGTTTGGCATAGCCATGTCTCCATCAGGAGGACAGCTAACAGGGCCAAATTCTGAGTGGCACTCTTACCCTGTATGCCAGATAATAATTGCCACTGACCCACATGTGGCCACACTGCTGTGCAGTTCTGTGACCCAGGGGGAGCTAGTGATTTGGTGTGTCCATCCCCCTTCCCATGGACCTACTATATCCATGCTGTATCCCTCCCTCACATCTGGGTTATTCCCTAGCCTCCCCCACACTTTATCCTCTAGCTCCTTAAGAGCTGTGGTTTTGTAGAGGTGTCTCTACTCTCCCACCAGTTGTCAGTACAGGGGCATTCCCACTGTTCACATCTAGCATTGTAGCTCCAAGCCTCCTCCTGGATCCCTGGGTGGATGGCTTGGGATCAAAACAGGCCATCAACATTTACAACTGCTGTTCTAAAGTACAGCTGTATTAGCACTGGAATAATATCCTTAATAGCCAGATCTGGAGTATTAACTATTAATATATTTTATACAAGTAAGGTTACAAGCAAAAGGGAATGGTGATGTCTTTATTGGTATAAGACTTTACAATTTGATTTTAAAATACTTCAGTTAATCTCACTAAAGTACATTTTAGAAGAGACTTTCACAACCTGTACCACAGGCTGGAGATGCAATAAGATTAAAGAATACCCCTTCGAAGAATGCATCCTTATTTGAACAGTTTAAGGACACTGTTGAAAGGTGCCAAATTCTCACAAGACTTCATCCATTTCTGCACGTTGGCTGGAACAGCATTAGAGCTACTTGTCTGCTGAAGCGCACACCATGCCACGATGTCTGCTACAGTGAGTTCGTTTCCCACCAGCCAGGGTGTCTTGCCAAGGGCGGTGTTCATGGAACGTAAGACTGCTGCTTTTTCTTTATTGCTACCTTCCTTCAGCTGGAAGATGGCTGTATCCACCCAACTGTCTATCAGAGTTGAAGTGACTGCATTATGCTTCTGGCCAAATAAGGAGAACAAAAATCTAGCAATATTTCCTTCTCCTTCAATGGGACACATGGTTTGAATGCTGAACTTCATCTGGGGCTTGGGAACTGAAATTAGGACAAGAAAAACACTTGGCAGCACATGTTTACATATAAGGAAAAGTTTATTAGTAATAATTAAGATAACTCACTGAATATTGTATTAAAGGCATGGCTGCTATTGCTATCAAAGGTTCCCCCAATAAGATCCTGTTTTCAGTTATTTATAACTTCCCCCACTGGGTTGAAATTTTTCATGCTAAGTGTCTGCCTCAGTCTGGAGGGTGGGGTTGGTTTCTTGGTGGGTGTGAACATTTCAACCAAAACAGTTCAGCTGTTTCCAAGACTGTCTAGGGAAAAAAGCCTTCTGCATCTGTTAAGTTCAGCCTACCTTTTCAGTGAGACGCTCTAGTGGCACCTCCTTCACACACTGCCCAATGTTTTGGAGCAGGGACATGAAGTTTGTGAAAGAGGGCTTTTGCTGTGACAACATGCCAAAATTTGTCCAAGTTCTAAGCCTTTGAAAAGTGGTCTTAGATTTTACAGCTAAATTCCTTGAAGATTCTGTCCTTAAGGGGCATATTCCAGCTTGAGGCTGAGCAGAACTTTTCTTGCAGTCACCTCTGGACTGTGGTGGGTCCAGGCACTTGCCTAAGAGCAAGTACCTATTCCCTCCTGTGCTTTCCAGGATCCTTTTGTTGGGCCCAGGCAATATGAAAGAGAAACCTGATAGATTCCAATGCAGACTGCTAGTGACTGGGAAAGTGGCAGATGAGACTATGTCCACTAGACCACTCTACTCCACAAAGCCTGGAATGAAACCCAGCATGCCCTCTAACAAATATCTGTCAAACTCAGACAAAGCATCCCACCCCACCTCACTCTAGGACTGGTACATAAGGAGGATAACAACCTACTATGCTATCAGTTTTGTGAGGTGGATGTGAAGGTTCCAACTCTACTGATGAATCATGGGTGGATTCAAACTGTGCCAACACTTTGTTTTCAGGGTTTGTATGTATAGCTCTTTTGCTTTTTGAATACTGCAACCTTAATTCAGCCCCCTTGTACATATGTATTATGATAGTCTTTAATTACATGATCACAACTTTTTCCACAGGATCCCTGCTTCATTCAGCACTCATTGAGAGCTATTCAATTTTTTTATTGCTCAGTGCATGCCACCAGACCTGCCTTACTGCATATTATCCAAATCCAGCTCTTAAAATCAGAATATTTTCTTTGAGCTTCTACATGAGGCTTATGACTACAGTATAAGAGTGCCTTTGCAAATAATGAATTTCTTAACCTTGTGAGTGTTGGGGTATTTTAAAGATGGAGAAGCTAAGGAAGAGATTAAGATCAAAAGTATCCACTAATTTCAGTTGCCCTACATGAGATTCCTGGGACCTGATTTTTCAGTGTAATCAGCATCAAATATAGTACTTTATATATTCAAAAAAGCTCTGTGACTTCAGTTGCAGCTGAGCAGGCTCCGCACGTCTATAAATCAGAACCTAAAGTCCCAAGCCAGGCACCCAGAAAATGAGGAACACACAATTAAACCTGTGAAGCATTTGGTTGACTTGCCTTGCATCATACAGGAAATTGTGGCAGAGAAAGGGATAGGCTCCAATTCTCCACAGCAGCATCCAATTGCCTTAGCTGAGAGACAGTCCTCTTTCTTCCTGCAATCCCAACTCATTCACTACAGCTCCTCCAACTTCAGCAATAAAGGAGGTACGGGTCCTATTGACAAGTCTCCACTACACACCCCATATTCATCCCCAGAGCAGGTCCTGTGCACTAAATGAGGCAGGGGTCTTGTGAATAGTACTATGTAATTAAGGACTATCCTAAATGCATACACACAAGGATGCCAAATTAAGGTTGCATAGGTAGCCTTCATTCTCTTATGTTCCTAACTTTTAAGCATTTGACTTTACAATTTTAATAATCTTCTTTTAATGTAGTTTCTGGGTAGTATGAATTCAGTTTAGGGAATTTGTCATTGTTTCACCATGTCTCTAACTGGATAGTGTTACTATTACAGAAGGGTTTGAACTGTATTCATATTTAGAGAATCACCAAATGAGAATGCAGTTTACAGGAAAGACTTTCAGAATAGCAAGAAAATAAAATTAAAATTAGTTTACTAACTTTTTATAAAATTGATAGGGGTATGAACTGAAAAGGAACTGGTTCCAACTCAATCTGGCTAAAACAGAAGTTCTTGATGGAAGAAAACAATTAGGAGTAAGATTTTATGCTTCATTTATTGAAGGTGTATAATAATGCCCCTAATAAAGCTTGCCATCTTTGGCTCCTCTTGGATTCATTTTTTTCTCCTGGATTCCCAGGCATTGGTAAACTTCATATAACTTTATCTCCAGATTTGATTACTACAATGTGCACTACTTCAGGAGTCCTCCAGCTAGAACAGAAACGCAGCTAAGAAGCATGGGCTGGGATCAACAGAATCTGTGCTCACTCTTGCTAGCAGCAAATACTTACATTCATCTAAAACGCAGGATAGCTTAGGACCCGCTTGAGAGGTTCCTTGTTGCTCCTAACAAGCATGGGGCAAACGCTGCTGGAAGCTGACTTTTAGCTCTACATGGCCAGTGGCAAGCTACATATAGAGCCTCCAATCAGCGGAATTAATTTCCTTTGACTAGTTCATCAATGGATAAGACTACCAATAATGAGGGCAAAACACATTTTTATGAGCTCCACCACTCTTTAAAGAGCATGTTCCAAAACAATTTCTGCTCACCTGCTCTATTTAAGGATCTTTCATGCATGTTCAAGAGAATCACCTCTCACCTGAGGCCTATTCCTTACCCACTTAATCTGTGTGCACACACCTGCCCACTACTGTTTCCGTTCTCTCTCTGTTGCTGCTGGTACACACTTCTTGCCTAGCTGAGGAAGAGCATGCAAGTGGAAGCTATTCCAGTGCAGAAGATGGATACAACCAAACAAGATATCTGGGCATACACAAAATGCTGTCACTGAGGGGAAAAAAGCTCTAATTTTTGTTTTCTCATAATCTTAGGAATTACTTGTAGCAATAGTAGGTACAAAATTCACATGAAAGTGTGATTTTTCAAATGGAATAACCCTTTTAATGCTGTGTTCATCTAAAGTACCTGCCTGAAATAAGAACTAGACATAATATAATTTGCCTCAACTATTTAACCATTTGCAAGCCAACACTCCCCTTCCATAAATGAGATTCATTCTTACCATCCTTCCAAATCAGAGTGAAGCCCAACTGGTACTCGTGACGTGATTGTTTCTTAGCCTTTTCACCGAAGCATTTCAAGAGGTTTTCTGGCACACATTTCACTGATGAATGTGTATGAACAGCTGATAAAATCTTATAGCGCTCACACAGGAGACTGTGCAGTACTAACAGAGATAATGGAGGTAGCGAAGGATTTGCATTGATCACAATATCTTTCAGAGCACCATAACCCTGCATCAAAAGTAAATATTTAGCAGACATTAACATGTGACAACTCATTGCACTGCAGAGACATCAATAAGTAGATCTCTTGTTCCACCAAAGTGTGTCTGGCCATATAGTTGTATATCCTAAAGCTTATAGCATTCAATTTAATTTTAACATTTACAGTATGTCAAGCAACTTCCTTACAAAGCAGTAACATATATAAATAAAAAATATAGTGCTCATCCAAGGTAAAAAAGGTCTATTAACTGCAGCAGAACCCTGCAATGGCCATAATTTCAAGATCAACTAGTCTAGCTTAGCGTTCTGTGATCTGAAAGCTACAAACAACCTAAACTGAACAGATTTTATTTTGAAAAGCAGCAGTAGTAGGTCTTTTGTACGTATCAGTTTTGAGTATCCCAAATTTTACTCAGCCTGCAGTATTTTTCCCCTTATTCCAATTTAGATGCACATAACTTAACTACTGATCACAGAGACCTCTGCATGAAAGGTAATTTGTTAACTGGACACAGGAATGTTGATAATATACCAGTCTGGACTTGCCTTCCCAAGCATTGAATCTAAATCTGCTGTGTTTGCAGTCAAAGGCGCATTTTCATCAGCTTGGATTATATTAGTTACATCAAAGTCAGCATCTGGAGTTTGTATCATCTTTGAGAGCCCATCAACAGCAGCTTTAAGTTCATACAAGCGTTTTAAGATCTCTTCTTGGCGGGATTCAAGTGCTAGAAGTGATGGATCAACCTCTTCCTAGAGGGAAAGGATTAGAATCGATTAATTTTCACTCACCCCAATACATCAACACAAATATTGTGTCATTAAATGAACTGTGCATAAGTCTCCATAGGAACTTATTTTGACACTAATCATATCACACCTCTCATTTTAACACACTATTGAAAAAAAATTAAAAATATCCCAAAGGAAATTTGTAAGCGTAACCTATGCCACTTCCACTGACTTTACATGAACAGATGACTGGGAAATAATGGATTATAAATATGCCTCTTATTTAAATGGTTTACTGAAATCCTATTGGTTAAATTGCCTTGTGTTTTATTAAACAATCTGTGGTCCACATTGTGACAACTCTATCTGCAGAATGGTGATTCTAAGACCTGATCAAAACCAGATCAAAACTGTAAGTGTACATGTAAAAATTCAAAATAAAACCCTGAAGAGTTTAAGGACTTCATGAATACAGAAGCCTAAAGAACCAAGAATGACTTGCCAGCCATTTACCTCAACACAAACAGTGACTTTCAGACTGATGAAGCTCATGCTCACATTGCAATATCAAAATGCTTTTTTTAAAAAAAGTACATTCCAGTGCTCAAACATAAAGCTTGGAGTCAGATTTGGTTCTTCCCAGGATTGCTATACAAACCTGAGCAAAGTATTTTACTCATCTGGTTCAGTTTCCTCAATAATAAAATAGGAAAGATAAAAACCTATCTTTGTGATGTACTTTGGAGATCCTTTTTAAAAAAGGGGGCAGTAAGAGTTTTAATTACAAGGCAAGATACACAATATTGTTCCATGTTAATTTTTAATCAAGAGAATTACTGATAAAAGTCAAATAGAAACAGGCAGTCTACACAATACAATGCATAATGAAAGTACTTTGGTGCACACCCTTGTGTGTTATCTTAGGTGTACTCAGCCCTTAATTCTTCCAAGTATGAGGAAGGAAAAGCTACTATTTAGTACTAAAACAGAGGTTTCATCAAGAACAGTATGAAATACTTTATTAGGGCTGGTCTGCGTACCCTTGCACCAAACTGACACCCAAACTCATTTTAATTCACACCTGATGCTATTTTAGTGCAAGTGAGTAGATCAAACCTTACAATTAGATCTGATTTTCACAAAAATAGCTATTTCAACTACGTGTAGTAATACTACATTTCTGTAGGAGACACCTAAACAGAGAGGGTGAGGTACATTCAATAGACTAATTCTCCAATTTTTTCCACCCTGCAAAAGACTGAGATATTCCCTCATGAAGTTTCGGCTCCATCACACATACCCGATCCATGACTCCCCCCTGGTTTGGCTATCAAAGTATTTAGTTTACAGACCATCCTGTTTATTGTACCGTCTCATTTTTGCTATGCCACAGATTTCTGTACTGACAATTGGTAAGTGCTTTGTAGAAGTTAGGGAAACGGAAGGGTCAGGTAGCTGGAAGGGAAAAGCTACAACTTTTGGCACCTTGGGCTCACATACACAAACGAGTTTGAGACTGGGTAAAGCACATAACACGGATATATCTGCTAGCATTGCCAGCAACCAAAGAGCTGACCTTACTCTGAATTCACAGGCCGTGGTTACCTTCAGGGCCATGAAGGCAAGACTCAACACCCTAATCTAGGAACACCGCAAAAGGCGCTGGCGCACACTTCTGCCAAGCGAGTTGGGAGCCCAGGCCATGCCCAAGGCCTGGCCCAGGATTCCGTGGCCCCACGAAAGGCATTGTAAGGGGGCTGGCAAGGTGCGCAGAGGGCGGGGAGAGCACACGGCCAGACCCCACGCTGCCACCGCGGCAGGCAAACTGACAGCTCTCGGGGGGGAGGGGCGTGTAAGAGGGGGGCTCCCCGAAATGGCCGCACGAGGCAATGGCCGGCTTCCCCCGGGGCGGGAAGTCAGGAGACCCCGCAGGGCCCGGGGCGGGGGGGCTCCGCGAGCAGCCCGACTATTCACCCCCCCACACACAGCCCCGCGGGGTAAATACTCGGGTCCGGGCCCGGCCCGTGCGGGGGGGGAGGGGGCCGGTCAGCCCCTGCCCAGGAGAGAGCGAGCCGGCCGCGAGAGGAGCCAGTCACAGCGCAGCAGGGAGCGGGGCACCGGCCCCACAAGTCCAACCGCCGCCGCTTCCAGCCTCCCCTCCCCCCACAACGGGCCTCTGCCGCCCGCGCGCGGCGGCCGCGCTCCTCAGCAGCCCCGCCCCGCCCCTACCGGCTGAGGCGGCGGCGCGGCGCCCGGCGCGCGGTGCAGGTTGTGCAGCCGGTACATGCAGGTCGGGAGCTGCTCGGCCCGCACCGCGCCGGGGCCCCCGTGGAAGGGCCGCACCTTGTACATGGGCATCGCCGCCGAGCCGAGCCACCCGCGGGCGTCGCTTAACCTGGGCAAGTCCCGCCCCTCCCCCCAACCAAGCCACAGCAGCGGCAGCAAGCAGCAGCCCGGAAGCTGCCCCGCCTATCTGACCTGCTCCCCCATTGGGCCCCCGGACAAGTCCCGCCCACCAAAGCACGTGCGATTGGTCCAGCTAGAAACGCCCGCCCCTTTACTCTCACCCCTCCGGTCGGAAAGAGTGACTGACGCAACCCGGGGGAACTCCATAGGGCAAAGAACAGCCGTCCCGCGGCCGATTGGGCAGACAGGTTAACCAATCAGGATGCGGGAAAACGGATCTTGCTTCCGATTGGAGAAGGGGATTTCCTAGTGGCCAATGACCGCGCGGGGGCGGAGTCTTCAGAAGGAGCGCTGAGGAGGCTGCGGATTGGCTGGCTGGCTGAGGCGGTCTCGGGCTGTGGGGGTGGGCAGGAGTTCCGTCCGAGGCCGGCCCGCGCTGGCTCTGCGCCGGGAGCCGGGGCTCCATGGAGGCGGCGGCGCCCTGGTGAGGCCACTTTCCCGGAGCGGGAGCGCTGGGGCTACGGAGGCGCCTGAGGGCCCCGCTCCCTCCACCTGCGCTGGGAGGAGGCTTCGTCTGTCCCGCGGGGGCGGCGCGCGGGGGCCCTCCTCTGGGAGCGGGGCCGTGTGGGGCCGGCCTGGGCTTGGCGCGTCTGTCTGTCCGTCCTGTTCCCCGGCGGCGGTCTGGCTGTCTGCTCAGGGCACCGCGGGTAACGCTGCTGCCGCCTGAAACGGGGCCATGGCCCCTCCCTCACCCCCAGGGGCCGTGCCCCCCTTCCCATGATCCCAAAACACCATTGCCCCCCCGGGTCCGTGCCTCCCTTCCCATGATCCCAAAACACTGTTGTCCCCCCCCCGGGGCCGTTCCCCCTTTCCCATGATCCCAAAACACTATTGCCCCCCCCCGGGGCTGTGCCCCCCTTCCCATGATCCCAAAGCACCATTGTTTCTTCCCCCCCCCAAATGATGCCACACCCTCCCCTGTGCCCTTCTGGCACTTCAGAGCTGCATCGTCCAGTCAAATCAATACACTCCGCAATCCACTTCTCAGCATCTCACAACACTGTTATCTTGGAACTTGTTTGCAGGAACATTTGGTTTGTGGCAAGCTAGGGTGTAAATCTACCCCGTGCTAGCCTACTGTGCTGTGACAGGCTATGTACACCTTGCTGATGCGTACTGATAGTTGGTTCATGCACTTTGATCCAGTCCTGTTTCATCAACAGGGTCTACAGAGATGTCTACGCTACGGTCACAGGAGCAGAACAGCTATGGCACCAGCATGGTAGTGTGGATGCTTGGTGTGCCTACAGAAGTGCTTTTCCCATCTATAGCTAATCCATCTCTATTAGTGGCAGTAACGAGAGCAGTAGATTTTTTCCATAGATTTAGGCATGCATACATTGGGGTTAGGAACTGTGGTGCTCATGGGGTGAAATTTTTCACAACCCTGAGCGACACAGCTGGGTCAATCTAATTTTTTAGCGCTGGTCTACACTAGAAACTTACATGAGTATAACTACATCTCTGAGGGTGTGAATAATCCTCACCTCTTAGAGACATAGGTTTACTTACCTAACCCCCAGACAGTGCTAGATTGACAAAAGAATCCTTCTCTCAGAGAGGCATACCTACAGGAGAAGCCTTCCTGTTGGAGTAGGTAATGTCTATATTGAAGCTGCGCTGTTGTAGCATTTAAAATAGAGACATACCCTTTGTCTGTGGTAGGCTAGTGCAGGGTACATTCGCACCCCAGCTTGCTGCAAACTAAATTTTTGTGTAGACAAGCTCTAACACTTTCAGGAGATTCTACACTGTAGTTGGCAGGCTCTACTTGGTTCTTAACTCCATGTGGTTTTAGTTGCCATGATTATGGTGGGGGAACTAGTACTGAATGATAGCAACCTTTGGCACATCTAATTCTTAATTGCTCTTTTTCTTTTAGTGCACAGCCTGCTAAAGCCATTAAGCCTATAGATCGTAAATCAGTTCACCAGATCTGTTCAGGACAGGTTGTGCTGAATCTAGGCACTGCAGTGAAGGAGTTGGTGGAAAACAGTGTAGATGCTGGAGCTACTAATATTGGTAAGCTTGTTATTTTAATTTCAGGTGGGACTGACAGTACTCATATACTGCTTTATAACTTCTAAGTGGTCTGCACATGCTAACAGTTTGGGACAAATGCTTTGCATTTGACCAGGTCTATAGCAAATTTACAGATGGGGAAAACTAAGGCATAGAACACTTGGGGTCCCAATTCCCCAGTTGAATCTGTGGAGGCTGTACTATTTTATTTCCACATCTGGGTCCAAAAGGGACTTGCCCAGTGTCGTATAAAATGAATGGGATTACTATTGTGTAAAGTTAAGCACATGCATAAGATTGTAGGATCAGGCCTGTGTTGGAAGCTGGCTGTGGTATGTCCTACATAGCTAGAAATGCAATTAGAATCTGATACGGAATCCATCCCAGGTTGATGGTGACTTAAAGTTACCACTATTTGATGGCGATTTGGTGAGCTATCACAAATTAGTTTGGTTTCAGTCTGGTTCCCAATGGAGAAGTTTAGAGAAACAAGATGGGTGACGTAATATCTTTTATTGGACTAACTTCTGGTGGTGAAAGAGACAAGCTACACAGAGCTCTTTTTCAGGTCTCTGAAGGGCAGGCAGGGATCTGAATGGAGGTGGAGACTCAACTATTAATGCCTCATGTCATGTGTGAAGTGCTTCCTCCATCTCAGAGTTCAGACATATTAACAGAGCAGCATGAGGAAGCTTGTGCTGCTGCTTATACTGAATCTCTTCCAAGAAATAGAGGATTTTAGTCTCCCAGGCTGGCTGGATGACAACTTCTATGAGCAGAAAACTCTAATACTTGAATACAAATTTTAAAAAATGAGCTAGTTTAGCAGAAAACACAGATTGATTTGGAATTGATAATTCTTGAAAGCTGTGAATCTTTTTTAATTTGATTCAGAAAACAAATGGCTATTGAAGGCTTTACAATGCATTATTGACCTTGTTATGCTATTAATTCTAAATATTGCTCATGAACACTCTGAATGAAAATAATCTTTTAAAATTTTTAGACCTAAAGCTTAAAGATTATGGAGCAGATCTTATAGAAGTTTCAGATAACGGTTGTGGAGTAGAAGAGGAAAACTTTGAGGGCTTGAGTAAGTTGAATTCTTCATAATTTATGTATGTTCTAAACGTTTGAGAATATTTATATTATGTATAAACTGTGATTTATCTGACAAACTAATAACTGCAGTAATAAAACCACTTCTTTGTTATAAACTTCCCAAGTTTAATCTTTTTCAGAGGTTACTTTAACCTTCTAGAATGACAGAGTTGTGGTAAAACTAGTGTATTGGTCATCCTGGTGTCATTATGGTGATGGTACCTACACATGGGAAGAAAACCTGGACCTAATTATGCATGTCTTAGAGTGGCATGAATTGGGGGGGGGAGAATTGTTGCATGTGCTTATTCGAATTCATAAGGAAATTTTGATTCAGCTGTGTTCATTACTTTTTTATGTTCACTTTCTGTAAATGTTCAAGCAGTCACATTTTATAACTATTCATGAAAAATGAATTTTAAGCTTGAATATTTGCCAAAGGCAAGCATGATATTGTATATTTGGTTGTAAAATTTACGATTTGTAGTTTTTAAATCATCCAAACAGGATGCAAAAACATGTGACTCATGTAACCAACCAACATGTCAAAAATGGCAAATATTCTCAACAAACTGGTTGCGAAGGATCTTCAAACCAAAATTTATTCACTGAAGGAATAAATAATTTTGAATAACATTTGAGAATTTTGCGGATTATTTGCAAACAGAAAACAGGGCAAAAATATTGAATGGTTTTATTATTTACTTGTCTCTACCACAGTTACATAAAATATGGTAAAAGCATCAAATTTTTCTGTTTCTTGAGGAAGATAGAAAACATACCTTCATACATCATTGTCACTTTGGAAAAATGTGATACAGTTACACGTATTTTAAATACATTTTTACAGCTCTGAAATATTATACTTCCAAGCTACAAGATTTCTCTGATCTAATGCATGTTGGAACATTTGGATTTCGAGGTGAAGCTCTGAGTTCACTGTGTGCGCTAAGGTAATATTTTTCTTTATCAGTGAAGATTCCATGTAAAGATTCCACATTAATTGAAAAATATTACTTCCATTATTAATGAAACAAGGCTTTGGAAATTTGTAATTAGGTTATTTCTCAACTGAAAAAGAACACACTTTTTTTCCCCTTTGTCATCTTATTTTTTTAACTGGGTAAATTTGATGGAATTAAGCCATCTCTCCAATTCAAAAATAACAGTTTAACAACTAATAATGATCCAGTCCCAGCAAGTCTGGACTGGATTGAACTATGTTATAACCAGGTTAAAAACAAGTTTATCTTGATCTAGTAATCTACCTACTCTAAAGAATATTTTTGTAACCCAGTTACAATGTGTTTGGATGGGACCAAACTCTGCTAGGTCTCATGTTATTCAGTTGAACTGCAATCAAATAAACAATTGTTAAAATTCATTGTTTTGTTTTGTATAGATATTCTATTAAATATATTTTCAGGGACAATCCAGTTAAGCAGTGATTTTTCTTATCACAAATAACATAACTGTAATTTTAAATGGAAAATCCAGTATGTATGTTAGAAAAGCAACAGCTATGGTTAGGTGGAAGGTTGTTAATTTTTAAGACTCTGATTCAGTTAAGCATCCCTATCTAGTAAAGTGCCTAAGCACATGCATAAGTGCATTCCTGAGTCCAGGCCTACATTAGGAAAAAAAACTGTTCATAGTCTAATTGCAAAAACATCCAGGATGTCCTTTGTCTCTTTTAGTGTGCAGTATCCTTCATTGTAAAAACAAAGATTTATCATGTAAACTATAATTAGCAATTATTGAAGACTTTGAGTATATTTACTCCTGCAGTTATAACAGTTAGATGTTTATTATGATCTTCCAGCATCCAGAGATAGTTTAATTTTGAATATTGTGCTGCTAACTTAAAAATGGTCAAACTTGCACAATTTAGTGCAATGCATTTTATGATCTTCAAGTGTAAAGGGATGTGCAAAGACAGAGGGAGGCATGGTGGGTGATGATATTTGTTCCTTAGAGAATTTATTTGTAGTATCAACTTTCAAACCAGAACAAATATTTATCTGTTAGAAACTCTTACAAAAGGGAGTTGATAATGTAAACGCTGACTTAACCTTAGTTAAAAGGTGTGAATGGTGCTGACATACTGTGAATAGAAATACCAGAAGTTTGGTATTGTAGACTGAATAAAGAATAACTACTCTTTAGTTAATAATCCAGTGATTATTTCTCTTTTTTCCCCTCCTCTTTTTTCCCCTCCTCCAGTGATGTTACCATTTTTACTTGTCACAAATCTGCAAAGGTTGGAACTCGTTTGGTATTTGATCACAATGGAAAAATTACTCAGAAAACTCCTTACCCACGACGTCATGGAACAACTGTTAGTGTGCAGCAATTGTTTTATACCCTACCAGTGCGCCATAAGGAATTTCAACGAAATATTAAAAAGGTACAGTGAACTGGAAATTCTGCTATTTAAAAAAATGTGATAACTTGCAAATCTTAAAAAAACCCTTGTTTAAAAAAAAAAAAACCGGAAACAAATACAAACAATTTAAAAATTAATTATTTCCTTTATATCTTGGTAGACCATAGTGCTTGAGAGATTTGATTAGCTCAGCCATTCTATTCTAGAACTTTGTCTTTCAACATAAATAATAAGCTGTGGTTTAAAGTTCTTCTCTTTTCAAGCTAACTAACATTTACTTTAATTGTTGGTTTGATGCTTCTAAATCTTGCACAATTTCTCATCTATTAACTAAATTTAGACCAGAATATTATACAGATTTTTATGAAATAATACAATGAACTCACCCCCATTTGCCTTCCTTCTATATTTTGCACAGATTTTATGTAGAACTACAGTAACAAAACTTTGAAATTTAAGAAAGCAAGCAAGTTAGGAATGATCACTGCGTAATTCAAATTTGAAAATGCAGCGTTTTAAACGTATATATATTAACATATATTTTGTAAATACGATTTAACCTTCCTCCTATTTTTCACATGTAAGATCAAACTATTTACAGGGTCTCTGGAAGTTGCAGTTGAGTCTCAGAATAAATCTATACAATCACCTTTGGAAGTGAGGAAAAAAATATGTACACAAATATAGATTATCCTATTTAGACATTTTAAAAAATCTGTTAATGTGTTTTCTGTTTCATAAAAATATGCAAACTTTGTTTCTTTAATAGGAATATGCAAAAATGATCCAAGTATTACAAGCAT
The DNA here is from genome assembly GCA_007922155.1 of Mesoclemmys tuberculata. Lineage (NCBI taxonomy): Eukaryota > Metazoa > Chordata > Testudines > Chelidae > Mesoclemmys > Mesoclemmys tuberculata. The sequence goes on from ML675626.1 coordinate 18,175,248, forward strand.
ACTGTATCATTTCAACAGGAGTTCGAATTAACTGCACCAATCAAATTGGTCAAGGGAGAAAACACTCTGTGGTGTGTACAACTGGAAGCTCTAGTCTAAAGGAAAACATTGGAGCAGTATTTGGGCAAAAACAGGTAATACTGTAGGAAAGGGAGAAAAAGCAGCTGCAAGAATATAATATTAAAATCTAATTAATAAGAGCATCAGTAAATTTGCTGTATAAACCATTATGCAGGAAGTTGCCTTAAGCTATAGGAGGGAAGGGTGTAATATGCATTGTGATCTAGTACAATCTATCGTTGAATAAGGCAAGAGAATGCAGTTTCCACAGACTGCTTGCTTTCTTGACACAGTTGTACCTGCTTTGCAGAAGGAGAAATACAGAATGATGGGGTGAGTGTAAATCTTAATATCTCAGTTCAGACTCATTAAATTAGTATTCTAATAAGTGTTTGAGAGAGATGAAGGGTAGTTATCTGTGCTTTTGGGAATTGGAGAGAATACCTGTGGTCCATGTGTCACAAAAATGGACAATTATAAAAACATTAGCATGGTGTGGTATGGAAGACTCACTTTGCAGGGTGAAAAAGAGAGAGATGTCTGTGTTTTGCAAACCTTCATTATGAAATTCAAAAGCTTATTCTTTAAAGTTCTGGTCTACCTTCCAAATTGGAATAGCTATCAGCAGATGTAGAGGTTTGCAGCTTGGTGCTTAATACATGTTTGCTATAAATAAATGTGTAATAACCATCTGGTGGAAAAAAGTAGAAAAAGGAGGACAAAAGCAGTAAAAGCATCCTACATCACACCTGCCAAGCATTTTTACTGCATTGAGTGGTGAGGTTGCTAATGAGTGTTATTAAGTATCTCCTCGTGTTCAGGGAACTATTTGTGCTATCCCTGCAGTGCTTCCAACTTCTGTTCCTCTTGAGAGTGAGAGCCCAGACCAAAAATTTAAATGACTGTCTTCCATGGCAATGAAGAGCACCAAAATGACTGTCAGTCAAGTAAAATGTTAAGTTGCATGTATCTATTTATCTAGCACTGCAACTTGAAGACAAAGTGCTGAATGCAGCATTAAAAATAGAAAAAGTAAGAGTGCCCTATCAGAAAAACTACATTAAGATTTATTATTGAAGGAAATTGTAACTGTGTTTCAGGTAACTTGTGTTTCAAATGGGATGTCTTATCAACTGTATTATCTTCCATTCAAAACGTATGAATTTATCTGATGACATAAATGATATGGCATGAAAGTTGATTGGATATTTGATGGCTGGGAAGTCTGAAGCTGAATAAATAATGCGTTTTTTCTGTCTTACATAGATATAGTGAGTAAGTGTTTGCATGAGAGGGAGAGAGAACACTCAACATTGGAGCTCTGTGATCAAATACAGGTTAAGAAGAAGAGTTTGTTAGGGTTTTATACTTCTGCATATGCTCTTTAACAGTGTAACTATGACCTGCTGTGCGTTTGAGGGTACTTACCTGGCTAGCCAACTTCTAAAAAATAAAATTATCACATGTGCCAAGTTGGTTGGGATCCTGACAATAATAAAACAAGGAACTGAAAAGGAGGTCATAGCTATAATTGTTTAATATCATCCTTGTGGCTGAATTAAACTTGAACAAAAGGCAAAATGAATGAAAAACCCACTGACCTTAACATATTAAAACTATCTTTAATATTCTTGCACCAGGAAGAATAACTATGGATTTAAATTTCTTTCAGTTGCAAAATCTCATTCCCTTTGTTCAACTACCTCCTAGTGAAGCTGTTTGTGAAGAATATGGCCTCAGCTCCATTGATGTGCCGCACAATCTTTATACGTAAGTAGGAAACTACAAGCCACTGCTGTCAGAAATGCAGTTTATAATGTTCAGACATTTAAAGAAAGTCCAAGGTTTAAGGTGGTTTGTAGTGACTAGAAAATTTAGAAAAGCACAGTTGATACCTATCACAATACAGCTGTGGAAATAAATCATTTTAACTCATTTTAAGTAGTTTGTTTCCTTGTTAGAACTAAGATGTAACTAGTTAAATGTATGTGGAGAGGACGGAATGGGGCTAATATTTCTTGCATCCTAGTTAATTTTGGCTTACTCTTCTTTTCTGCTGAATTAGTCACCACATTCAGGGTTCTGAATAGTTATACATAATGGGTCCAATTGTGCCCTCAGTTATACATGTACATCATCCCCACCGAAGTCAGTGTGATTGCATGGGTATAAGGGACAGCAGAATTTGGTCCAACTTGAGTAAAGAAGTTATTTTAAATAAAAAAGTGTTAACTTTTAAAGAACTTACAATGGTTAATATAGAAGAGATTTGAGACCAGTCATATAAATGTTTGGGTTTACCGAGTCCTTGAAATCAGTGTCACAGTTGAGGTGGAGAAAGCACGAATGCAGCTTTTTCTGAAGTCAGTGAAGACAGCTTGCTAGCAGTGAACTATCAGTCTTTGCTAAGCTGGGGTGAGGAGCAGAGCTACAATTAGGTATTTACTGAAAGTGTGTAATAGTTTTGGCTTTTAACCTCTTCAGAAATGTTTCTTAAAATTTGACTCTCAAAAGTTTCTGTTGTGCCTCTCTTCTATTGAGCCTTACCCTTACAATATTAATATTAAACAGTATTACAGGCTTTGTTTCCCATTGTGATCATGGTGTTGGAAGGAGTACAACAGATAGACAGTTTTTCTTTATCAATCAGCGACCATGTGACCAATCAAAGGTACAGTTCTTAATATTGCTTATAGTGGGTTTGCAAGGATGAGATTTTTATCAGTAGAAGTTGGTAACGTTGATTTCACCATACACAACCCAACAAAAAATATTTCCATCAAAAACGGTCAAAATTTAGAGATAGGCAAAGTAAGAAAAATGTTGCTTGAGACCTTATTAGTGTGTGATTAAAGGATATTTACCTTATATATTTTGACATTTGATGTTGACAGTTTGAGTTTTATTGTATATAAAGGTTTAATTTGTTGAATCTCAATGTCTACTCCAATGGTCCCCACATTTTTACCTTGTTCTTTCCCTCCCCCCTTTACCCTGTCTGCACCCACTGTGGCTGGGAGCGGGGCCACAGCTGGGGCCGGAGTAAGGCTGCAAGCAAGTCTGCGGTATGGAGCCAGAGCTGTGGCAGGGGGCCAGAAGAAGCAAAACCGCAGCTGCTGTCGGGGCTAGGGGCTGAGGCTGTTAAAATTATAAAAATAATAAATGCGATTTCTGACAACGCTGCTTATAGTTGCTTGATTTCCTAATTTCTGTATTCCAATCTAGACCTAGTAAGTATTATTATTCTGTATTTTTTGTGTTGACCCATTAAAGGAAAGATATAAATGTCTGGAGGTAGGTCAAAAGAGTCCCGGGAAATAACCAGGTTGGAAATTTGTACATATAGGTCTTACCCTGCAGACACTCACTTTAGACTCTGTTGTCTACAATAAGACTATTTGTGTGAGTAAAGACCTAATCATGTGAATGTCTGTTTATTACTGCATTAGATAACAAGTATCAGTGAACATCATTTGTTGTTCTCTGTGTTCTGTGCAGATTTCCAAAGTTGTGAATGAAGTTTACCACATGTACAATAAGCACCAATATCCATTTATTATTCTTAACATTTGTGTAGATTCTGGTGAGTTCTTCTAATCAATCTCCATTAACTTTGTAAAATGCTAGAAAGAATAAATATGTAATGTATGCAATTTCATAGCTTTAGGATTGATCATTGGGGTTTTAAGTAGCTTTTAGATTAACTAGATGAATAATTATTGTGTTGTAAAGATTCCTCTGATCTATAATAGGAACCTGTTCTATAATTGTTTGTACACTAACTAGAAGTAACTTTCTAGGCCAAAAAAAAAAAAAAAAGCGGCAGTCTGCTGGGTGGAATTAAATATTGGAAAACTTAAAATATCTTACAATGCAGAAGCAGTATTTTTTCATCATCCTTGCTGGGTCTGAAGGTGGTTTAGCAGTGTTAAGTTTCTAGTCATATTATCCATATTACCAGTGACTTTGATTTTAACTCTGTGAAATAAAGAGGGGGGAAAAATAAGAGAACTTCAATCCAAGGGTGGAAGGAACAAAAATATTGCATAACTTAATCCGAAATATAATGAATAGCTTTATTTTATTTTTAGAGTGTGTTGACATCAATGTAACTCCTGACAAGAGGCAAATTTTACTGCAAGAGGAGAAAGTATTGTTAGCAATTTTAAAGACCTCTCTTGTGGGAATGTTTGGTAGCAATGTTAACAAACTTAACGTCAATCAAAACCTGCTGGACATTACAGGTAGGACTAATGTTTAACTGTGGCACAGATGCTGGAGAGTTCAGAAGGATGGTATTTTTAAAATTAACTCCCTGATAGCAAATATGCCCGCTAATGAAACTGAGACGCTCATTACCAGATTCTAGTCCACAGTTTGTAGTCAGACTCCAGCAGTGCAGAGTATGTTGTCAAGATTGATCTGCCTTTAGTTTAAAACAAACAAACAAAAAACCCCAACCATCAGCAGACACACACACACACATCACAAAAATGCTTTTCAGGCCTCCTTTATACATCATAAAAAGCAACTTTGAGTGCAAGCCTCGTTTCTTATTTATGTTTTCCTTTGATGGTCACCTTTAAGTAAATTTGGGGCTGGCCTATTTGCATCTTGAAGATGAAGTCCCCTAATTATCCACTGATCAGGTGTAGCACAAGCATTTGCAGTGCCAGGTTCCTTATTGCTCTGCGTTGGATATCATATTTATTTAAAAAAAAAATGCTACTGAACAGCCATCAAATGGTAACAGCTTTCAGCACTGCTGACCATGGCTACATTCAATCTGGTGACTCAGAGATTTAAGGCTTGGTTGTGGTGGTTTGGTACCAGTCTCCTCTTCCCCCCCCCCCTTTTTTGTTCTATCCCCCAAAGAATTGATGTGTGTTTTGTTTTTTAAATTGCACTTAGTGAAAATCTAAAATTTTCTCCATATTTTATTAGGTAACTTGAAAAAGATAGCAGAAGAAACAGAAAAACCTCAGACAGGAATGCTGCTTGATTCTGCAGCCCAGAATCCAAGTGGAGAAGAGAAAAGAGCAATGACTATTGCCAAACTAAGAGAATCATTCTCTCTCCATCAAATGACAGAGAGCAGCTTTCGGAGCCCTAAAAATATTGAACACCACCACAGCTTCTCTAGGGAGAGAGAACTTTTGTCATTTCATAACACTTCAAGTCCTGTAAAGAGTCAAAAGTGCATCTCCAGCAAGGAGTCTGAGCATTGGAGGCAGCTGGACTCAAATACCTACTCAATTACTAGCAGAGATTTGAGGAAGTTAGAAAATGACACAGATTCTGGTTGTGGTAGCATCTCTACAGAGTCAAATGTTGGCTTTAGCACTCCAGAAGTTGGTAATTGCTTCAGCAGTGAAAGTGCAGGCAGCTCACCTGAAGAAAAGTTACATATTTCAAATGAGGAGGTACAAAGTGGATGTCTTGGAACTGTCAAACTTAATGAGGAGTCATTGGAATGTGATACCCAATTTGCAGGGATTGAACATGAATTGACCCAACTGGGTGATCAGAATGAACTGAATGAGTTATCTCAGCAAGCCAGTAGTTTTTCCCCAAATGTGAAGCGTTTTAAAAGTGAGCAAGCTAATTTAAAGGCAGCCACCTGTCCAGAATTGAGGAATGCTGAGAATTGTGCACCAATGCCACATATTGATGTACCCGTTGAAATTAAAAAGAAAACTGTGCCACTTGAGTTCTCTATGATCTCTTTAACTGAAAAAGTAAAAAGGCTAATACAGCAGCAAGAGAAAAAGGCAGAAACACAAAATTATAGAATCTTTAGAGCAAAGATTAGCCCTGGAGAAAATAAAGCAGCAGAGGATGAATTAAGAAAAGAGATAAGGTATTTGCACCTTCTTGTTAACATTTTATGTTAACAAAGTGATAAAATTAATTAAAAATATAGGTTAACTATATTTACAAGAAAATTTTGATCTGTTTGTTAATTTTGGAGATACAGGTTTATATATATGAATGACAAACCTACATTACTGTGAGTACCTTTTTGGCAATTTATTTCATTGGGTAACTGAAACTTCTGCAAACATGTAGAATATGTAATCTATGTAGAATATGTAAATGTGCATAATAAGTAGCTAGTGCCACACATTTTATAAACTCCCCTTTAGTCATAATCTGGAATATGTTGAGTTGTGCATCCAAAGAAACACCAAGATTATAAATAATGAGGTATTACTCTGGTGGCATTCTGCTGATTGGAGCCCATTATTCATGTTGCCTTTTCTAAAGTACTGTAAAGTTTGGGGTGGAGCAGCTGTGGAGATGGACTGGACTCAGATGAGGAGTGAACAGTGAGGGTCTTGGACACAGGTATTCTTGACAGTAAATATGGTTGTTGAGTGGTGTGGAGGCCTACCCCTTCTGACTGAAAAGGAGGCAGATAGCTCTAAAATGTTTATATGTTACTTATCATAGTTTATAATGTTTGTTTTTCTATATACAGTAAAGAGATGTTTGCAAAAATGGAAATCATAGGCCAATTCAATTTGGGCTTTATAATAGCCAAACTGAACTCAGATCTCTTCATAATTGACCAACATGCTACTGATGAAAAATACAACTTTGAGATGTTACAACAACACAATGTTCTCCAAGGTCAGAAGCTTATAGCGTAAGTGTCTTCAGTGTATTACTGTTAACATTGGTTTGAATCAGCTGGAACCTAGTGTAGTAAATGCGGATATAGTGAAACTCCACTTACACTGAAGCAGATTCTAATGCTCTGGTCCTTTGTGTGTCAGTTGCAGTTTTAGTCATGTTGAAACTCTGCTTATAGCAAAGTTCTGTTTAAAAAAAACTTCAGTATAAGATGGTACCACTAATCTTTAATTACAGATGTCTGTATCATTTGTTCTATGTGATGAATGACCTATTCTTGTTACTTATCTCATTATCTCCTTCCCACTGTGATTTATAAGAGATTAAGTAAACAAAAACTCAGATTCATGACTGCATAAAAAATTTTTCTTAAAAAGGGGAGGGTAAGATATTTGAAAGCTACTGCAGTTGAGTATCTTTGGAAAACAAAATGTAACCTGTGATTTTGAGGTCTTGTTTCATTCATATCTAATCAGGAACTCCCAAATCCACAACCCGCTTTATAAGTGATATTTTAAAATGTTGTAAATAACTTGAGAAAAGCCTTGAAGCTTAAGGGACAAGTTTAGCTAAAAAGATTAGTGCATAATCTTAAGCAAATATGTCAGGAAAGGAAACAAATCCAAACACTGGAGTACTGAGTGTGGAAGAGCATGTTGCCCAGTCCCTTTAGAAACGTTTTATGTTGTTCAGTACTTTAGAGTCTAAACAGATCTTTATGGTCACTTAAAATAGCTGAGATATTTACTTGACTTCTTAAAAAATATTATTTTCTATAGTTCCCATGCCATGTTTAGGTTTTATAACACACAATGAAAGTATTTGGTATGAGAATTTTATAGAAGAGTCTAGCTGGAAAGTCTAGGAATCTAACCGAAGAGAAGTGTGCATGAAGGAAAGCGTTTTAGGCTCCAGTACATTAAAAAATTTAATCATATGCTTTAAATTTAAGTATGTGTGTAAATGCTCTGGTGAATTGGGATTATAAAACCAGTTTGGAAGTCTTTTGAAGTCAATCAGAGTCTGTTTGGTGAATAATTTGGGCTTTGGAGCTGGCCCTTAAAGAAGAAACGGCAAGCCGTTTTTTTGCAGTTCTCCAAAATTTTAAAGTCTCCTGACCTGAGAGTAGGCGTTGTAGATGCTTCGATGGCATGGCAGTTGCAGAAATAAATTTCTGCTGAATTTAAATTTCAGCTAAATTTCAGCTTTGGTCACTCTGTATTAGAATTTTGGCGTTTCATAAGCTTAATGCAGTGTTTCAATGGAATTTTAATAATCATACTTACGTGGCACTTTACATATTCAAAACACATTATTAACATTAATTCCTACAACACCCTTTAAAATAGGCAAGGCTGACTCCTAGAAGTACTGAACATAAGCATGAGTAAAACCCAAAGAAACTATGGGGACGTGGTTAAGGACATAGTGCCTAAGTGTCAGAGCTAGGATTTAATTTTTTTTTAATTCTGTCATCCTATCACACAATTTCATAATTTGGTTTGTGATATATATTTAATTTTTTCCTCTCTTGTAGGCCACAAAATCTTAATTTAACTGCTGTAAATGAAACTATATTGATTGAAAACCTGGAGATATTTAGAAAAAATGGGTTTGATTTTATCATTGATGAAGATGGTAAGTTTGGATCTAGAATAACTGCAACTAGAAAAGTGCACGGTTTTCCTCCTCTCCCTCTGTAAACAAGATTAAGTTGTCAGGAGTTTTGCAGAATAAGCTCTTAAATATTGATTTGCCATATTCAGTGCATATTATTTTTTCTTTTACGGTTCTTGAAATATGTAATGGAAAATTATAGAATGTGTATTTGTTGTTTAAGAAATTGGATTGATAAGAGTTACTATAGACTCCTACAGTAATTCTTCTTAGCATGTAGTGGTGATCTTATAGACCCAACTGCCATTCCTAGAGATACTAAGTTTATTCTTATATTGCATTCATAAAACTCTTGTTGGAATAACAGTGTTACATATAGGCAAATGAATGATCTAATAGTTAGAGATGAGAATTGACATTTGGCATTATTGGGTTCTCCTTTTGGCTCTAGTACTAACTTGCTGTGTGGTTTTGGGCAAATCACTGAATAACTAAGTGCCTCATTTTTCCATCAGTAAAATGGGGATAATATTTGTTTAACTCTGAGTCTCAGAACAAAAGCACCATTTAAGTGTAAAATACTGCGTGCTCTAGAGGAAGATGTCTGTTACCTTGTGTGGCATTTTTCAAGAACATACAGGCCATGCCTTGCACCATTATGCATTTTTAAAGATCAGAAATCTTCAGGATTCTTTTTTCCTAAAATAGTAATCGTAATTATGAAACTTTTACGAACAGTCTAATTATTTTAGTTACACAACTTCAAAAATAGCTTTGAACAGTCAGCTCTTTCAAAGCTGACCAGTTTTTAAAATGTTGTATTTACCCATTTTTAAGTTAGAACATCTCTCAAAAGACTGTTTGCAAATTAAATTTTAGTACTCCTGTAGGGATCATTATGGATTGACTTACAGAAAGAGTATGTTTACATTTGTACAATGTCAAAAAACAAACAAAATGAAATGTTCACTTACATTGAGAAACTGTTTCTTTATTAAATACTTTGCGTTTTAAAAAAAAATCTTCCAGCTCCTGTGACTGAAAGAGTTAAGTTGATTTCTTTGCCAACAAGCAAAAATTGGACTTTTGGTCCACAGGACATAGAGGAGTTGATCTTCATGTTAAGTGATTGTCCAGGAGTCATGTGTAGGCCCTCCAGGGTCAGACAGATGTTTGCTTCTCGAGCTTGTAGAAAATCTGTAAGTACTGCAGTTGATGTATATTTATTTACAGATATATACTGTATAGTTACACTAACACATGCAGTGCAGTTATGTTATTTACCTCACTGTCACTGTGTTTACTACTGGATTTTGACACCTAACATTCTTGGTCCTGATCCTGCTCTTTTGTTGCAGTGTAAATCAAGAGTAACTCCACTGAAGTCTAATTATACCAGTTGTAAACTAGTACAGTTAAGGGCAAAATTGGGCCTTTCGTAGCTTAAATTAGGATTTGATTTTCTTGCAGGTCTCTTTATTTTAATGTCTTGCACAGTATCTATCTGTTATTGTAACTGAAGAAGTACAGCTCTTATGTAGCAATTTGCCAGTGGGGAGAAAAAATATTGTTAAACTTCTTTTGTGTTTTTGTTCAAAGGTGATGATTGGAACTGCACTTAAAGTACATGAGATGAAGAAACTGATCACTCACATGGGTGAGATTGAGCATCCTTGGAACTGTCCCCATGGAAGACCGACCATGAGGCACATAGCCAATTTAGATATGATTTCTCAAGAATAGCAGACCCTTGTGTATATTTTATTAATGTTTTTTACTTTTAATTCATTGACTATGTGTTATTAATCCAGTTCTTTTTGAATTACAGGTTTTATCATAAAACTTTTTATTTTGTCAAAGTGACAATTTTAGAAACGGTTTTGCATATTTAAATATTACCTTTACAATACTTAAAGGCATCGTGCTATCTTTCTTTATTACTCCTATCAAGTCAAGTTTAAAGACATGCCAGAATTTACTTGTAAATACATTTCTTTTGTCAGTCAGAGCCAGCCTTGTGTATTACTTTTTTTGGGGGGCAGCTAAGAGATTTTAAAAAAATAAACTCTTATATGGAAGTTCAAGACTTTAGGTGAGCATTGTTTATAGAGAGAGACTATATTATGATGTGACTTAAAAATAAAATACATTGCAAAGATTGTAATAAAATTATAAAGCAACTTTCATAGGATATGGTGCCCTTATGTAATGTTTCAAATAAATCATATTTGCATATGTGAAAGTATTACATCATATTTTCTCTTTTCACTATTAGTTGCAATTCATTGTCAAGGTTTTTCTGATATTCAGGTTAATGTGTAGTAGTGAGAAACATTAAACACTGGTGGTAAAGAGAGGATGGAATAGAATTATGTACCTGTGCCATCAACCTGTGCTTCTTAAGCAGCATTCTTTCAAGAAAAAATTGCTTTTCTGAGAATCACACCCAGCAACCATCTGACCCACCACCAATGGTAGGGACTAAAGAAGGCCTTTCTAAAAGTAGCTTCTTTCACTATAGAATTAAACCAGTTATGTTGGTTACTTTAGAGCCAGGAGGCCAAATCCTGGGCTTATTGAAAGTCAGTAGCAAAACTCTGACCAAGATTTGACCTAAAAAAGTGTGTTTTTGTTTACATAGAGGGGTGCCAGTACCTGTCTACAGTTTTTAGAGTAGGATGTTTTGGCACCTTGCTTTTGTCCTTCTAAGGGATAGAGTGTGGGAAAGCAAGGTAGATGTGCAATCTCTTCCTGGCTTTATTATTGAATTGTGTGAGGTGGGGCAGAGCCTACTTCAGTCTACCTTTCTAGTCCTTCATTTCCCTGTATGTGATGCGAGCATGATGCTGTACCATGCATAAGCACTGGGTGCTTACAGTGCGGGACAGCTGCTAAGTATTATTCTCCACCCAACCTTTAAGTGTAACATAATTAACGAGCCAAACTCGTTTATTGCAGAAATGAATTCTACACTGCTGCAGAAATTAATCTGAAACCAGCAGCGCTGTGCAGCGAAACCAGACAGAAACGTGGGGATGGGGGGCGGCCCGGGAAGGGAAATCCCTCCCCTCCAGCATGCTTGGCCCCAGCTGCGGTGCAGTCCGGTGGGGGAGGCGGGGGGGGAGAGCGTGTCTGGAATCGGCCCCGAACCTATACAAAGCGCCGCGCTGCACGTGCTCTGCTGCCCGGGGGAAGCCAGACGCGGTGGGGCCCTACGATCATGCCCCACCCGTAAGGGGGTGAGCAGCTCCGCGCCGGCTTGCTGTGGAGAGGCGGCCACTGCACCACAGCAGGGCCGGAGCGCAGTTCCTAGAGGCGCCTGGCTGCCTGGGCCCCGCCCGCCGCCAGGGGCAGTGCTGAGCCTCGGGGAGTGGAAACGGGGGGCGGCCCCTTTAAGAGCACGAGGGGCGGGCTGGTTGCCCGCTGGGCGGTTACTATGGTTACAGAAGCCGGGCTTAGGACGCTGTGGCTGGGGTAGGAGCCGGACGGGCCCTCAGACGGCGCGTGCTCGTCACCCTCCGCTTTCCACAGAGGAGGCCTCGGGCGCTGGGGGGGGGCCGGGCTCTGACTGGAAACAGGCCGCGCGCCGCCGCCCGGCCCGCGTGCAGGGGCGCCGGGAGCTTCGAGCTAAGCCGCTGCCCGGCCAACCGCCCTGGGGGTGCGCGCTCTGCCCCCCCCGCCCCTTAGAGACCCTCGGGCGCAGCCGTTACCGGGCCTCCCAGAGTCTTCCCGGCTCGCTGGGGGAGGGGAGGACGGAGACTCCCGTGAGTCCAAACACAGGGTCGCCTCGTGTCTGAACGCGGGACCGCGGCGGGTGTCCATTGCTTGCCCCGCCCAGAGACGTTGTCTAGCTCGGGGAAATTAGCCCGCGCGGGTCTGCACCCCCCGCTAGCGGCAGAGTGGCCGCTTGGGCTGGGGGGTCATTTTGTTCAGTCCCCCAGCATCGCTTTAAGGGGTACAATTGTACGTTTGCTGTAACCAAGTCGGGAGGAGGGTTTAAGGAGCGTGAGTCATTCCTACCTAACAGAGCAGCATGTACTAGCCTGGGAGTGAGGGACACTAAGCAAAGACAATGTAGCCGCAGAACAGTGGGACTCCAGGCACCCAAGTTGGTCTGTGGCTTTCACATAATCCTTTGGAGTCACAAATATGTGGAATTACCTTTATTTCAGCAAACTGTCACCTTGTGTGTTAGATATCAGGTGAATCGGTAACCCCTTATTTTCCCAAAGAGTATCTAGGGCCTTCCTGCCCCCCCCATTTCCTGAGGAGCTCATGAAATACCGCACTCTTTGACTTTAAATACTTTTAAGGAATTGTTGCGATTACCATACTGCAATAAAACTTTGAAAAATATTAAATTTTTGGGTAGTGAGGGGAGAGAGCAGATTTTTATCCTGTTGTTTGCTTTTGATTTATTTTTCAGTTAAAAGAGTTCAGATTTTGAAAACTAAACCTCTGACATAAAAAATAGGCAAAAGACGCGATAGCCGTTTGTTCAGAAAAACATAGCTTTGAGGCAACTCAGTGGCATGGCTAAAGACAAGAAGAAAGATGGCAAAAAAGCAGAAAAGTTGGCACCTGCCCCTCCTCCTGTACCTGAGCCTTTATTTGAAGGTAGTTCTTCCAAGCTGTCATGTCTCCAGACATCACTGAATCAAGCAGAGGAAACACAAGCAAGCCTTTTAGGATCCCAAGAAGAATCAAAAGAGATGGAAGTATCTCTGACCCACGAAGCAGCTCAGTATTATGAGGAGCCTATTCTTACTCAACTTATTGTAGAAAGGTATGTTACAAACATGTCCGTTTAGTTAAAAATCTGTCCAGTAGATCAGGAATTATTATTTAAGTACCTTTGTGCTTGGCATTGTCCAAAATATACTCATTGACACGGCTTCTGCCTTGTGGCGTTTACAATCTAAAAGGCAGATAGACATTGGACACATGCACTGCAAGACGGAGGATAGTGGTAACTTAGCTTTGAGCATGCACATACATTCTATCTGCTCCATTTAAAACCCACTGCATGATAGAACACCAGCAGACCGGCTGTGCAAGGGGTGTTGGCAAAGATCACTGAAGAGGGTGCCAGTGGAGTGGGCCCACATAATTTATGATTATAGCGTTTGTGTCCTTAAGAACCTATAATAGCAGTGCGCGTAAGGGATGAAAGGCTGTACTCCAGCCCTTTGCCCTGGCTCTAGCATCTTGCCTCTCCCATCTCATCCACTTTTCCCTTGCCTAAAGTCTGATTCCTCTGCCTTTGTTTGGGTAAAATGAATTTCACTGGAAGCATACAAGCAGTTTTTTATGAAAAGTGAACACACTAATCTAATTACATAATATTTCCAGCTGCTTAACATTTAGGGCCAGCTGGTGAGGGGCATAATCCACATGAGGATGCCTGTTTCCTCCCTCTACTTTGGGCATGAAAGAGGAGCAAGTCTGATGTTCCACCCAATAGCAAGATACAGTGTGCGCTTTTGTCCCACTTCTTTCAGAATGAGAGCTAACAGGTGCCAACAATGCACTTTGGCTTTTGTCAGAATGTAATGATCGTTATTTTTTTAAGTTTTGTTGTCTTTGGTTTATGAGGTGACAAAGGGTTAAAAAACTTTTTTGTTTGTCTATTTTCCACGCTTTAGACGGGCGGGGGGCTTGGGGGAGAGAGGGAGAAAGTGTTTTTTAATCTTGTCTGCTTTTACTAATTTATGACTGTGTCAGTTTTACAACTTGAAATGGGACTTTCTATTCCTTGCTTAAGACAGTGGGTTTTCTAAAAGGATTAATCTTAAAACACACTTACAAACACACATTTATACAACTTAGGCTTGACTTATTGAGGAATCCGCACCGTTTCAATTTCATGTCATAATACTGCCGAGGTGAATGAATCCAATAATGGAACACTTATTTAGCGGGAGGAGGGTGGAAAGGTACAGACACACATAGGGTGTTAGTGCCCTTTGTCGCAACTCTACTGAGCAACAGAGCTGCAGGGGCTCATGTTTGGGGGGAAAAGGAATTGACCTTTCGGTCCACACACACCTGCCCATTGGGTCATTAGGTTCAAACAGGCCCCCTCTTGCTATTCATCCAACTAACTTGTGGATGGATGAGGGCGGCTGGACCCTGTCTTAGTCCAAGACCTGGTCAACGGTTTATAAATCTATCATTCATTTATATGATAACACACATTCTATATCCAACCTAAATCCACTATTTATTGGGAGTTTTTACCTTACCACAAATTATCTTCTCTTATTCTTTTACAAATTCTTAACACACAAATAAAACTTAAAAAACAACTAATTACAATAACACATGTACTCAAAACAGTTAGAATTATTACTAGTTTTACATTCACATTCACTACTCACCACATATATGAATGAACTCAGCGGCAGCAAAAAAAAAACATACCATGGCCAGGTTCTCCTTACTTTTATTCTATATTTTCATCTAGGTGGAACCTGTATTGTATTCACACCCAGGTTATCATCCGCAGAACAAAGCCCCACAGGTTATCAGCTCTGACACCCTACTCTATTATTTTGAGTGACGATCTGGAGAGAGGCGAGACGGTTGATCAGACTCTCTGCGCAGTGCGATTCTGGTGCACTCCTTGATTCGTGGCTCCCCAGTTTGCTATTGTCTGGCAACCCTTTTATCTCTACTCCGGCTAATACGTCAGCCAAGCCAATTATGGACACTTCCTTTAGCATCTTATTAGCAAGCCCCCTAGCCAAAAGTCTGTTGCCGACCTGCAAAGCTAATTTTGCAGTGACTGCAAGTTTCCATATTTGGGTCTGGAACTGCTGTGCTTGCAAGGCCTCTCATCTTGGGTCTACCTCAGTTCAGATAACTGGGTTTACTTCAGTTTGGCCAACTTTTGATCCAGGTCTTTTGCTGTCTCTGAGTTCCTCACACATGGGCCTGTAACTTCTCTCCAAATGGCCTCGGGGCATACACTGTTCTGCACAAACATCCTTTTATCCTGTTACAACAGTTTACTCATAGTGATTTGATCATTTCATCGTTGGTTTGGTTTTTTATAGCTATGAAGGCGAAAAAGTTCATGGATTATATGAGGGAGAAGGTGTTGCATGTTTTCAGGGAGGCAATATATACAGAGTGAGTAGATCAGCATCCAGTTTATTTACTGTATTTGGCAAGGCACTAAGGGTACGACTACACAGCCTGTGGCAGGGAAGCTCCAAGCCTGGATCAAAAGACTTGGGCTTGTGCTATTGTGCAAAAAATAGCTGCATAGATGTTACAGCTCAGGCTCTGTAGGCTAGGGAGGGAATTTTGCATGGGCTTCAGAGCCTGAGCTACAAGGTCTGCACAGCTATTTTTATTGTGGTAGCACAAGCCCTGTGAGCCTGAGTCTGTCAACCCAGGATCAGAGGCTCCATATTGCTTGCTGTGTAGATGTGCCCGAAATGTAATTGGACAAATTCTTCCCCTGGAAGTGGACATGCTACTATGCTCTTTGACTTCATTGGAGCTGTACAGCCAAAATGTATGTGTATTGAATAGTGGATTCTGTAATTTCTAAGGGATGCTGGCATTCAGAACTTTTTGCTTTTGGTGCTGATAGTTGGAGGGGCTTGAATTAAGACATGTTGCTTCTCTTTAAACTACCCAATAGCTATAGACCTAGGTTGTGACAAAGGAATAAAAACAATAGTATGTGTATTATTTTGAAGGGCATGTTTTCCGAAGGACTCATGCATGGACAAGGGACTTATACATGGGCTGATGGAGTGAAGTATGAGGTAAAGTGAAATGTAAATGATTTGAAAGTATTACAGCTGATTACAATCTACACATGCAAATTCTAGGAAAGCATGTAAGTTAAATGCTTGCAGGTGGCAAAATCAAACTTATTGTAGCATCTGTGTTTTAAATTTAGGGAACACACAAAATGTAACTAGAGTTTGTTTTTTATTGTTTGTGCATTTGGAACAGATGCATTTCCCAATTTACTCTACAAATACAGTGCACATATTGTAAAGTCCAAATTTGCCTTCTTCCTCGGGTTTGCCTATTTTACAAAAAAATCAACAATAAGGTAACATACTTTGCAATTCAGAACTTCTACTTGGACTTGGCACTCCTAGGGCCCCCCTTTCAGGACAGTTCAGCCAATGCCTTAGATATTCTTACCCACAGACATTCACTCTCATCAACCTTATATTCAGGAAGCATTATGAGTCGCTTGCTTTAGTGAGTAATCAAATTTATCATTTAATCTTTTAGGGGAACTTTGTTAAGAATGTGCAGATGTATAATGGCAGTTACACATGGCCTGATGGCAGCATGTATGAAGGAGAGGTGAAGAATGGAGTCAGACATGGCTTTGGCATATACAAGTGTGGCACCCATCCAATTTCATACGTTGGCCAGTGGTATGAAGGCAAAAGACATGGAAAGGTAAATAAGCAAAGCAGTGATGAAAGTATCATGTGGGCCAGTGACATGTGGGTTGAAAGTCAGTACAGAGGAGCAGCACAGGGCCTCTGCAACATTTACTTAAATCCTGCTTAATCCTCATGGAGGATTTAAGTGGGACTTAACTGGTGCATAAACCTTGAATTACCCTAATGAAATACCTCTGATGTAGCATATGCTAATTCAAATGAATGGTCCTGGTGAGGTAAGGCCACCTTTTGTATTAAAAGGGATGAGTTGTGGAAACACCCCAACTTTCTGCTTTAAGATTAACTAGTAAATATATATGTTATCTGCCCTTTTAGGAAGCTGTAATTAGATGGTGACTAAGCTGATCAATAGGTGATGAACCAGATACTGTGTTATAAAATGAACAGCAGCATTAATAATGGCACAAATACATGGCCTGGCTCCAGTATATTTAAAAGATGGTGTAAAGCGCTGGGATGCAGACCCGAGTCCTCTCTAGCACAATAGAACTCTCCACAGTAAGAGTAAAGCTTGTCTGTGTAGGAGACAGAACTTTCTTGGGAACTGGTGTGAGACTGTGAAATGACATCCCCCAGAAACTGAGAATCATCACAAACCTCACCACCTTTTTGCTCCAAACATTAGGCACTTTTCTTTGGCCTTGCCTTCTTTAACATAAATCATAGCAGCATATGTTAAAACAAAACAGAAGAACCCTACCAAACCAAGACATTTCACTGCAAATGCTTCTGCTGGGGAGAGGATGAGAGGACAAACACATGACCAATGTCATTCATGTCACTTGATGCATTACTAAATGCTGCTTGGATACTATGTTGATAAGTGCAGTATAAGAACCTATATAGAATAGAATGGATCAGTGAGAGCATTTCCAAAGGGTTTGAGGACACTTGGCATTGTTTGGCTAAATGTTACCTTAAAGCATTTATGTGAATATTTAGGTATCGATTAATTAAACTGATCGTACTCTTTGTTTCAGGGCACCATTTATTATAACCGGGAAGGTACTTCCTGGTATGAAGGTGACTGGGTAAACAACATCAAAGATGGCTGGGGGATAAGATGGTAGGTAGAACCAACACATTTGTTCAGCACATCTTCAAAATTAGTTTATCTGTATTTGACACTCTGTCTCATCCTTTGTTCCATGTATTGGGCCTGATTTTCTACTGCCTTGCAGTTTGTGTAGTCATTTAGAGCTATGCAAAAGGGTGAAAATGCTACTAACTCAGAATGGTAGAATTTTATATTTATCTTGCCCTTCTTTGCACAGGAATAAATGATTATACAAATCAGGCCTACTATGTGGCTTTAATTTTTATTTGGTTATGGCTTTTTCTGCTTCATTCCTATGAAGAAAGCAACTAAAGATTACACAGTCAAAGACTGGCAGCAATAAACTGTGAAACAGCCTTTAAAAGAATTCTTGATTGCATGGTAATCCACCGCTTCACAAACAAGTGAATTCTTTAATGGTATTGTGCATAGGGCAGTGTTTTGGTTGGTTGTGGCACGCCTTTCTCAGACAAAGAATTATTTAATATTTATAAAGTGATTTGAAGATCAAAAGCACTATGTAGGCATTGCGCACAGTCAAACTTCTATAATCCAAAACCAAATTTTATGTAATATCTCCTGAGGTTGGACAGAACGTGAAGTCTTTATGTACTGACTTCAGGCTTCACCGCACAAATACTGATGTGGATAAATTGATAATTGAATGAGTAGTCAGCAATTTTTGTATTTTTTACATTTATAGTCTGTTAGCTGATCCAGAGCACAGCCTTCAAAATCTGCTGGCCACCTTCTCCAGTTATAAACAGCGGGTCAGCTTTCTCAAGACAAGCCAATAAACCAGGATGTCAATGACCACAGTCCTACAAAAAGTGGAAACTAGGCCAAATTACAAAGGATGAAAATAAACAAATAACAGAAATATGTAGGGACAAAATCAGAAAGGCTAAGGCATAAAATGAGATTAAACTAGCTAGAGACATAAAGGGTAACAAGAAAGCTTTATACAAATACATTAGAAGGAGGAGGAAGACCAAGGACAGGGTAGGCCTGTTACTCAACTGGGAGGGGGGAAAATAACAGAAAATGTGAAAAGGTAGATGTGCTAAATGACTTTTTTTTGTTTTAGTTTTCACCAAAATGGTTAGTAGCGATTGGACATCTAACGTAGTGAATGCTAGTGAAAATGAGATAGGATATGAGCCTAAAATAAGGAAAGAAAAAGTTAAAAATTAGTTGGACAAGTTAGATGTCTTCAAGTCACCAGGGCCTGATGAAATACATCCTAGAGTACTCAAGGAGCTGACTGATTTGATATTCGAGCCATTAGCAATTATCTTTGAAAAGTCATGGAAGATGGGATAGATTGCAGAGAACTGGAAAAGGGAAAATATAATGCCAATCTATAAAAAGGGGAATAAGGACAATCTGGAGAATTATAGACCAGTCATCTTAACTTCAGTACCCGGAAATATAACGGAGCAAATAATTAAGTAATTGATTTGCAAACACCGAGAAGATAATAAGGTGATACGTAATAGCATGGATTTGTCAGGAACAAATCATGTCAAACCTGATAGCTTCTTTGACATGGAAACTAGCATTGTGGAAGGGGGGAAGCAGTAGCTGTGGTATATCTTGACTTTAGTAAGGCTTTTGGTACTGTCTTGCATGGCCTTCTCATAAACAAGCTAGAGAAATACAACTTAGATGGAGCTACTTTAAGGTGGATGCATAAATGGTTGGAAAACCATTTCCAGAGAGTAGTTATCGGTGGTTCACAGTCAAGTTGGAAGGGCATATTGAGTGGGGTGCTGCAGGGATCAGTTCTGGGTTCTGTTCTGTTCAATATCTTCATCAATTATTTAGATCATGGCCTAGTGAGTACTTAAAGTTTGTGAATGATACCAAGCTGGGAAGGGTTGCAAGTGCTTTGGAGGATAGGATTAAAATTCAAAATGATCTGGACAAACTGGAATAATGGTATGAAGTAATAGGATGAAATTCAATAAGGACAAATGCAAAGTACTCCACTTAGAAAGGAACAATCAGTTGCACACCTACAAATGAGAAATGACTCCCTAGGAAAGAGTACTGCAGAAAGGGATCTGGGGATCATAGTGGATCACCAGCTAAATATGAGTCAACAGCGTAACACTGGTGCAAAAAAAAGCAAACATCATTCTGGGATGTATATTAGCAGTAGAGTTGTAAGCAAAACATGAGAAGTAATTCTTTCACTCTACTTCGTGCTGATTATTCCTCAACTAGAGTATTGTGTCCAGTTCTGGGTGCCACATTTCAGGAAAGGTATGGACAAATTGAAGAAAGCCCAGAGAAGAACACCAAAATTTATTAAGTCTAGAAAACATGATCTATGAGGGAAGATTAAAAATTGGAGAAGACTGAGGGGGGAGATACCAGTTTTTAAGTACATAAAAGGTGGTTACAAGGAGAAGGGAGAAAAATTGTTCTCCTTAACTTCTGATGATAGGACAAGAAGCAATGGGCAGCAAGGGCAATTTAGCTAGGACATTAGGAAAAAATTCCTAACTGTCAGGATAGTTAAGCACTGTAATAAATTGCCCAGGGAGTTTGTGGAATCTCCGTCACTGAAGGTTTTTAAGAGCAGGGTAGACAAACACCTCTCAGGAATGATCAAGATAATGCTTGGTCCTGCCATAAATGCAAGGGACTGGACTAGATGACCTTGCAAGGTCCTTCCCAGTCCTACGATTCTATGGCTCTGTGTGTCTTGGAGTCAGATTTCAAAAGATACACCCTGAGCCCAGTTTTCAAAGTCTACTAAGCCAGATCTCCTGAAGTTTTGCATGTCCCCTTTGACCTTTGAATTACCACAGTCCTAATATATTATAATTATTGTTTTTATTATTATTAAGCTTGGTCAATGGGGAATGTTTTCCATTAGGTAGTTTATGTTGGAATAATAAACAAAGGAAGAATCAGAATGTAGTCAACAATGAAAATCTCTCCCCATATTACTATTTTTTCCCAGCAACATGTAACTCTCATTCTAAATCAGTGGGATTTAGGTACCTAACTGCCATTTGTGCCTTTGAAAACATCGCCCATTATTGTTGGTGTGTACAATAGCTGAATAATTAACTTCCTTATTAATTTGTTTTCTTGTAGTTATAAATCGGGAAATATCTATGAAGGTCAGTGGGAAAAAAACGTGCGCCATGGGGAGGGACGGATGAGGTGGCTGACAACTAACCAGGAGTATACTGGGCAGTGGGTTAATGGCATACAGGTACTACTCCTCTTTTAATCAGTAGCTGATTCTTACACTAGTAGGATTAGATACATTTATTCAAACAGGAGTAAAGAAGCTCAGCATGATTCTGCTAATTGTAGTTGTCAGAGTGTGTTTTACTCATAAATTGCTTTTCATGTTGTTAGTTATAACTAACGAAAGTCTAATTTTAAACCCAAGCTGCTGACTTGTTTTTATGAAAAGGTCACTGAATTTTGCATACTAACTAATGGAAAATATAAATCCTTCCTATAAAAGAAATTAAATCATTTTGTGTCTGCAGAATATTTAGAAAGAGACTTTAGAGTGAAATTTTAGGATTGGTGTAAGAGGGCCTTATTTAATCCAGCACTGGACCCTGCCACTATCTCAGTTCCCCCTTCTTAAGCTTCCCAAGAAATGCACCCAGCCATTCACAAGTCAGATACAGCCCTTCTTAGGGCCTGGTTTATTAAAACAACATCATAGTTAAAATATCAATTTAAAACAAATCTTTCCCTGACTCTACATTTCCTTCAGTCATTAGGCTGGGCTCAACTGTTCTTTCCTATAATCCAGCTTCTGCTGCTGGTATTTCCTCAAGCCTCTTCCTTGGGAGGCTTCTACTCCTGCCTCTCTATCTGGCTGGTGTGGAGAATCTCCTTCTAAGTTCTTTCTCCTGACCCTGGGTCCCTTTCAGGAGTCTTCACACTCCTTGCAGGTCTCTCTCCCTTCCTAAACTAAACTGAGTAGACTCCCTTTTATCGGTCTTAAAGCGCTTTATGTTGGGGAGGCAGCTGGCAAGGTGGGTCTGAGCCAGGACTAGCCTACCCAGTGATGTTTCTTCCCACTCTCCAGTTAATTACATAGAAACAGGTTTTATATTTCATATAAACTTCAGTGAAAATAAACCTGTTCAAATATATAGATCATTTGTATAGCTGATTTTATTTGTTAATATAGATCTCACTTAGTTAATTCTTATAGCTTGGTATCTAAATTCAGTATTATAAGACTGTTACAAGTGAAAATATTACCTGATCTAAGTGGTGACCTGCTTTTTTGTTACCATCAAGATCTAACACCCAGTGTCCCTTCCTGTGAAAGAACCCATGGAAATAGGCTGGGTTGGGTGGAAAACTCCATGAGATTCCCCTCACTGAATCTTCCCCCATCTTTCTGTTGGAATGAGGGTTGGGGTGAGTTGCTTCCTTTTCACTCCCACATAAAATGGGCAGGGATTTTGGCCTCCAGAACAGCTCAGATGACTTCCTAAGAACTGGTTCTGTAACCCTGTCCTGACTGCTTGGCAAGGTACCCAGGCCAGAGGATGGCCTCTTTAAACTGTGGCCCATTTTCTATAGGAGACCAGCCCGTGAAAACTGCTTGGAGGATTTGTTGAATTAGTTCATCCCTTGAATGCTGCTATCCTGCCCCCTGGTGCATTTTGTGCCCTGAGTTACCTGGTAGAAGCTAAGGTAACCTGGGACTGTATCAAGACATTTAGTTGAATTAGCAAGTCACCCTTAAAAAAAAAAGTCTAGGTAGTTTCATGCCTTTGAATTTGAATCTGCACCAATAGTAGCTCTTTGGAAAATACTGCTAATGGCTTGTCTCTTTTCAGCATGGATATGGTACCCACACCTGGTTTCTGAAGAGAATACCCGGGTCTCAGTATCCTTTGAGGAATGAATATGTAGGGGATTTTGTAAATGGGGATCGTCATGGACACGGAAGGTTCTTCTATGCCAGTGGAGCAATGTATGATGGAGAATGGGTTTGCAATAAAAAGCATGGCCTTGTGAGTATTGACAAGTGATGAAAGAAAAGATAAAAATGCATTTAGAGACTCAGTCTGTTCTGTGTAGCAAATGTCTAGGTTTCTGTAAGGAAAACCACATTTATTTTCCTTGGCAGAGATGTGCAGAAGGGGGGACAAGCAGAGATATGGGGCCCTCTAATAATTGGCAGGTGCACATAGCTCTTCTGGCCCTGGAGCTGTGGCAGGGAGAGTGAGCTTCTCTGGCCCCGAGGCCGTGGTGGGGAAAGACAGCTCCTCTGGCCCTGGGGTCACGGCGGAGGGTGGGATGGGGGGCACAGAACATGTCCTTCCAAAAGCAGTGAAATTTTTATTCCTGCACACACCACTGTTCCTTGTGTATTAGAATGCATGTGTTGACTTCCATGCCCACTAAAGTTGATATGAGTCCTTCCACTGACCTCACTGGACACCGGATAAGGTCTAAGAGGAGGAGCATGGCACGTATATGGTGAAATGTATTTTAACATAAAGCTTTTCAATGCAGTAGGTGTGTCTGACATTTTCAGCCTTTTGGCTGATAAGTGACCATCACATTCTGTTGGCCTTCTGGCTAAGCTCACTTTTAATGTCTGATGCACCTCCTCACAGGGGTCTCCAAACTGCCCTTGCACAGGGATGGACTTCATCTAATATGTTGTTTTCCTCTCCAGCTGTGGTTGATCACAAAGGGAAAGAATCTGGGGACAGACTCTTAAAGTATTTTGAAAAACTGTAAACAGTTTCAAGCATAATGAAAAGATGCTTATTCCTCAGATGCTTCAGAGTAAAACATTTATCACTTAGATAGCACAGCAGCAGATTTTCATTGATTGATCTCGAAGTACTTTACACAGTGCAAGTGAAGGACAATACTTATCCATCTATCTCATATATTGTGGTTTAAACATGATTTAGATTACAGAAGGAAATCTAAGTGCATGTAAATGTTTCTTTTCTAATGATCCTTTACTAAACGTGCAGGCTTACATCAAAATGAAACAAAAAAGCCTCTCTCACTCTCTCTCCTTCTCCCCCTTCTCCCCCCTCCCCAGGGGAGGTTTGTCTTCAAGAATGGGCGTATTTATGAAGGAGAGTTTATAAATGATCAAATAGCAGAGTATCCAACTTTTCAAGTGGATGCAATGAACACGCAGGATCTGAGTGGCATTCGCACACAAAGTCCCTTTGGCACTGGTGAGCAGCTTGAAGTGATGGTAGGGGATGTAGATAATTTCTAGTCAGATAGTTCACATTTGATAAAAATTATACCTTTATCATGTGAAGCACTTCTGTATTCACTGAAGAGCCATACGCATTTCCCTACAAAGATTCCTTGATAGATAAATGAGAAATTTTAATGACCAATGCTAGTTTTCACAAGAAATTGCAGTTTTAAATCAGTGTGTTCATAAAAGAATTAAAATTTAGCATCATAAATGACAATTGATTTCCCGTTAGTTTAGTTTCTCTGAGTTTGTCTGCACCAGCCCAGACAGTGGTGACAGAAAAAAGCAAAGCTCTTATGTTATCATTCCTCCTATAAAAGTGTTAGTTGGCTGGCTGCTCAGTTAAGAAATAGAAAAGTAAGTGCTTGTCTTCATGACAGGCACTGCAACAGCACACTATGGCTCTGTAGCTATGCTCCTGTAGCTCAGTAGTATAGGTGCTTCCTACAGTAACGGGAGGGTTTTCTGTTGCTGTAGGTAATCCATTTTCTCATCTGTCAGTAGCTAAGTTAGTTGACATAGCCGCATCTACACCAGAGGTTAGCATAGCTTATGGCACTCAAGGCTGTGAATTTTTCATGTACACTAGAATTTTAAGTGTAGACCAGGCCTAAGGCCTTCACTCTGTTCTGCACCTTACATAATTCTGTCAGTTTAGGCATTGCAACATATATTCTTAAGATTAGGGGGGAAATCCTGAGGTGTGGCCAAATTGGATAGAATATATGTCTGTGGTATGTGTGTGTAAAAGTGGTTTAACGCTCATCTTTGCACTGTCCTGATTTGGCAGCAGTTTTTTACAAATGGATCCCCATTAAATAAATTCTGTATTTTTTGAATTCATACCTATATTCTCTCAGTGATATGGGAGCTTAAACAATGGGGAGGGAGAGGGTTGTTTTGTTTTTCACAAAATTTTGCAGTTCCCTTTTAGTAGTTTTTTAATATATGATTTCCTAACAAAGATTTGTTCACAAGGTCAACTTCCTCCACCCACCTTACAACCAGGAAAAGACACCATTTAATTATGTGATCCTCTTCACTTCTGTGCTTCTTTTTTGTTCTATACTATGGCATTTGGAAGACTCTTTAAAATGAGTTAGTTTTCATGCCAAACCACATCCTTAATGCACCAGATGCATTTGGAAACAGTGCAACATGGAAATTTAGTAAAACATGATGTTAACTTGTTCTGTTGCACAAATGGAGGGTGGATGTGATTCTTTAATATGCATTCTGTTAAGATAATGCTAAACAGTTAAATGTTACAAACTGGGGTGTACTGTTCTTCACTTCTTGAAGTCAGTGGAACTGGGAACAAGATAATTGAGGATATTATTTTTTCTTTGTATAGATTGATTGATTGATTAATTAGCTAGTCCAAGATAAATTGTTACTTTTGTTATTTGATAGAAACCATCAGAATAGTTGATGGCCCAGGAAACACCTCTGTATTGGGGTCAAATATTGAACTAGACATATCTTCATTGCTGAACTTGTTTCCAGAGAAAGATAGACAGGAAGAAATTAAACAGGTAAGAGCCTGCACATTGCTGACATTTTTTCAGTTTTGTTGCTGATAGGTATTTATTTATTTATTTATTTGTTTTATGTACAAATCTTTGTATTCAGCTAGAGAAAAAAAAGTGCAGAACATTGCCAAAGAAGTAATGTTCTGTCTTATTGAATATCCCATAAAAAGCATTTAAAACAGGTCGCATTAACTTTACTGAGAAGGCATTCAGTATTCCCTTATAGGACACGGGAGAGGTTAGGTTGGGACCTTTGTGGTAAGATTTCATAATGGTACCAAAGGAATAAAACTCCACATGGTCATCCAAGATTTACAGGTTTGAAGACTAAACTCTTGGCGTGGGACTGTCTTTTATTCTGTTTGTACTGTGTGGGTGGTCCCCGATACAAATAACACAAAGTCCTTTACCTATCCACAGAACTGGTCAGTTCAGGCAACAGCTGGGGAAATTTCCCAACAATTCCCTGACAAGGTCTCTTGTCCCTGACTTGTGGGGGCGAGAGGATGGTTCAGGCTCCATTCCTTCCTAGTTTGTACCCTCTATGATGCGACTGCCAGAAAGGTCGCCAGATAGTGAGGTAGCTGTGATGGGTTTGGGGATATGGATACTTCTCCACTGGGAAAATGGACTGAGAAGATCAAACTCCTTTCTCATAGGATAGAACAGGAAAATCATGTGATAACTTCTGGCAATACTGTCCCTGGCTGGATTTAGTAAATATGTCAGCTGTGGTTACTACTTGTCATGAGATTAAAGTTAAGACGTTCCCTTTACTGTTTTATGTAGGTAGAATATGCTGTATTGAGACACATTACAGAACTGAGAAGAATCTACAGTTTTTACAGCAGTTTAGGCTGTGATCAATCTCTTGACAACACCTTCCTGATGACTAAGCTCCAGTTCTGGAGATTTCTAAAGGATTGCAGGTTTCATCATTACAATGTTACCCTTGCTGATATGGACAGGATACTGAATGGTTTGTATGCCTATAGATTGACTAACGAAACAGATAGTGGTTAGAGTTAGGGACTGAGAGTCTGAGAGTTGGGTTCTATACACAACACTGTGACTGACTTATTCAGTGTCCATGGGCAATTTACCTGTTATCTGTGAAATGTGCATAATAAGATTAACCCATGTACTTTGGGATTTTCAGGCAAAAATAAACACAAAATAATAATACTCAAAAATGTTTTAAAGGGTTATCTTAAAAATCATACTTCTGTTTGTATTATTTTTCCTATTGTTGTTACAGGTAACACTTAAGGTGACTAACTGAAAGAGATTAAAGAGGAAAGAATCCTTTTGGGTTTTTTTTTCAGTTTGTTTGATACCAGTTTGTGTATAGTATGTTTCGCTTTTCTCCTGCATACTCAGTAAATTGGTCAGCTTTACCTGTTGCTGGTGTGCTTGTCTTTGTGACAAGTTGCAGAGGCACAACCTGATCCTTGCTACACAAGGAGTTAGCTCTAGCTTTGCTTTCCTATCCCTATGCATGTGTGCCCAGGGGAAGAGATCTAAGGAGGTCTCCTGGAAAGGTGGAAATCAATGGGGCTTTCCCCATGCAACTCCAATTGCAGAATCAGGTTCTGAGTGATTTGCCCAAGACTACAGGGGCATTATGAATTCTCTCCTACCCTCATGACCCAGGTAGGTGATGCCCTGTTGGCTTGCTGACTTGGAAGTAGTGCTACCTCTACTCTGTTTCTTCTGTGAATGTTGGCTCAATGTGGCAGATCACAAGAGAATGAGAGAGGTCTATTGGCAGACATGGTAATAAGCTTTTTATTATTTTTAAATCAAAGTGATTCACTTAGTGATGATGATACGAGATTCTTTTTTTCTATCTTCTTGTTTTGTAAGATAAAACAATACCTGAGGAAGTGCATTCTCCATATGAGACTTTGCTGCTAAGAACATTTTTGACTTACCTTATTCATCTAGCAGTCCATATCTATCACAAAGAGTACAAGTAAGTTGTTTCCTCTTTTAGTCAGAGTTGCCTGAGTTTCAGTGTTTGACTATTATATAATTAGTGGTAGCCAGTCTCAGAATAAGCATGATCAGTGTTACTCTTCCTCTGCCCCCTCTCCTTTTTCTGACCTTTCTCTCTCTTGCTGCTAATGTCCTATCCACAGCTCCCTGGTGAGTGGTTGGATATGGTCCTCAGCAAAAAGTTCTTCTCTCCTTCTGACTTTTTTTTCCTGCTAGTATTGAATTATTTAGGGAACGGACATGGCATGCATACACCAGTTTCAAATTAATATTGAATAGTGGAGTCTGGGTTTGTGATTTGGCGTGAGTCTGTTGCAGTGCCATGCAACCCTCTCTTAAAAACAATGTTCCTAAATAACCTTAAAATTTTTACTCCCAAGGTTGGTGGAGCACAGACTTCATCCAGAGATAGTATACGTTCCAGAATGTCACTGGCATATGAGTACCTTTGGCTGATCAGTAATACTTTTATAATGTGTAATTATATAAAATTGTATTTGTATTAATTTAGTTAAAATATAGTAGATAATCTGTTCAGAGGATTGGAGAAAAATAAAATATTGATTTTCAGTTGGATTTGTGCTCCGAAGATATTTAAGCATTTTTGAAAATGCCATTCAATATGTGTGTAATTCATATAAAATTAATTCATCCATTGCTTTGGGCTTCAGGAAAATAATTAAAATAATAAAAAATTCTCTCTCTGGAGTTGTACAATGTGACAGCATTGCAAGTGGTCCCTTGGGATAGAAAATAATTTACTGAAAACTTTAAGGAAAAATCCACAATACAACTTTTACAGGATAAATATCCAGTGTTGCACTTTTAAATCAAACAAATATTATCTGCTATGCAAAAAAGGAAAATGTAATATAAAACTTTGTTTTAACTGTAGAGATAACGGTCCCTATCTGTTTAAGTGTTTCTCAGAAATGATGATGAAAAACATTATTCCCCATGCCTGTCATATACAAGGTAAGTAATGCAACACCTTTCTGTGCTAAGCAGAATCAGTCATTGTTCGTAGTAATTAAACAAGTTTTATTTGAACTTCTGTATTTTCCCACTTCACTTCTACAGGAATTTTATTTTGTGAACAACAACAAACTGTCTGTGCAATTAATTACATTGATAAATGCTGGGAGATATACAGAGCTTATTGTAGACCAAGCACCATGCCGCCTTATGAACCCACAATGAAAATGAGACACTTCCTCTGGATGTTGAAAGTAACAATCTTATATACTTTGATTTGTGTGTCTAGATACTAATTTATTTGTCCAATTCACAATGACATTTTAAAACTCTTTCCACTAAGGGCCTGATCTTGAAAACACTTAAGAACTTGAGTAACTTTACTCACATAAGTTGTCCCATTGGCTTCAAAGAGATGGCCCACATAAATAAAGTTGCTCACATACTTAACTATTTGGAGAATCCAATTCCAAATACTTTGATTCCTTAGTCTTAATCAAATACTTTGATTGCCTTAGTCTTAGTTTGAATATTTAATTTTTTAAAATCAATTTAAATATTTTCACTAGCATTTTTTAAACATAAATACTAATTGTTACTGATTTAAAATGTAATGTCTGCAGAAGTCCAAAGTTGACAGATTTAGACATAATATTCAATAAACAGTATTTTTAAATGATATATTTATTTAATTTGAAGTATGGTACAGCATCATGAACATAGGATTCTTTTCCAGAGTCCTGGAATTTAGGACCTGATCCAAATCAAATTGATGTCAATGGAGGGACTCCCATTGATAGCAATAAGTTTTGGATCAGGCCCTTAATGATTAGAAGTCAAGCCTGCTTGCACCTCTGAAAATCAGCTGTTTGCTTGCAAGACTCCTGCATTCCTCTGGGGAACACTTACTGATTCACATGTTCTTGTATGCAGGGTGGAATTTAAAAAAAATAAAAGTGGCAGACAGAGAAGTGGGTAGGTGTTGGGTGTATCAACATCAGCAGGTTTCAAGGGATAGTTAATTGATTAACTTTCCTGAACTTTGAGGTTAATATACTATGTAAGTGAAATACTAGCTCTGTTGAAGTCAGTGGCAAAACACCCACTGATTTCAATGAGGCCCTGATTTTATCCTGTATATCATGAATTATTTTCTAAGAGACCAATCCTGCTTCCATTGACATCAAGGAGAATTTTGACATTGACTTCAAAGGGAGCCAAATCAGGTCCATATCTGTATATGTCTCAAGTACTAGTAACATTTAACCTTTTTGATATACAGGATTTAAATATGCTAAGCAAACAATTAACTGCTACAAAAATTGTGGAAATATTGGCAAAGGACAATCCTGTATGCGATGGAGATGACAGCAATTTACAGCATGAGGTATGTAAGGAAAGAAGTACATAACAGCTCATGATGCAACTCATCAGCAGGTAATTGCTACAGGATCAATTAAAATTATTTTTAGAAGCTGTCAGCAAGTAGAATTGTACTGTCATGCTTTCCAGGAGAGGAGAAAAATAGTGTTCTTTGTATTCAAGAAATGGAGCTGAATACTAAGTGTACTATCTTGATATTCTTTTGTTCATCATATGTCATCTGGGTTATTTTATCTCACGTACATTTCACTGGTCTGTGGTTTGCTTGTTATTATGCCCTTCCTATTACTGAAGAAGTAAGTGCAACTGCATTCTCTACACCCACTGACTGCACACTGGATATTTGGGATATGCTTTGAGATTACAACAGCGCACAGAATTAAATTCAGCCCAGTCTGGTGCAAGACTCTGCACCACCTATTTTTCATGGGGGAATTGTACAGAAGTGCACAGCTGGAATGGCTGCACTGGGAGGTCTCTGCACTTCTGGCCACTTAGAAGGTTTTAGGCTGGATCAGCACCTGAGTGTTGAGACTTTCAATCATGAAGATCTGCTGGCCCAGGAACCCAGAACACTGGGTGTGAAGTGGCAGTTCTTGCACTTCCAGTCCTACAGGCTAGAGTAGTGGCTGTGGAGGGACTTTGTTGCAGCCTTACAGGCAGCCTGCAGATAGAGGCTTCCATTCCCACAATCCCTGTAGAAATCTTTGCATTCAGGCATTGTGCAGGGTGGGTGAATTTCACCCATAAATAATTAGTTTTCACCCAATGGTAGTCTACTGTAAACAACATAATTGAATTTATTATTAATATCTGTATGTGGTGGTTTGGATGGACATAATGTGTTTATTATTAAATAATCTATTACACAGCCATTACCGTAGTCTTTAGGCATATTGCCTACAACAAAACATTGTCAAACAACTGTGCCCATTCCAGGCAACAATATAACCATTCCCCACCAGATAGAGAAATATTGCTGAGCCTTACTGGCAGGTGTAGCGAAAACTTAGCCAGGAGGATGATGCAACCCTGTTTATAATTCAGTTGTATGCAGTGTGAAATACTGTATATTACTTGCTAATATCATAATAAATATAGTAATATAAAAGACTTCAGTTATGATCAGTTTTCCAGAGAGAAGGGTCATGATCATTTTTTATTATTAGGCCCTGATTCAGCAAGCTACTTAAGCATGGTGCCTTACTTTAAGCACAGGAACAGTCCAGCATAAGTCAGTAGGATTACTTTATGTACTTAAAATAACCATATGCTCAAATGCTTTGCTGGTTCAGATTCTTAGTCCTCAAAGAGGAGATTCTACAAAGATAAAGTAATTATTATTATTATTTTACTCTAGTTGGTTTTTCTTGAGTTCTTTGAAGCTCTCCTTGATTGTGCACTATTATATGTTACCAATGATATGATTAAGCAACAAGTAGATCTTGTAAATCGGAAAGGAAGTGATTATAGAACCGACGATTACACAGAAGGGGTACGGCATATTCCGCAGCACCTGGAATACTCCTCATTTCAGGTAATAATTATGTAGAACTTCATATACTCTGTTGTTTAATATTTATATTACAGAACCCATCTTGAAGTCACACTAATGGACTAAGTTGTGCTGGGTTCCATGCAAACATTTGCAGCATGAAAAAAGACTTAGATATTCGTGTGGGAAGCTGACAAATGGGTGGACATGGTCGGTGGAGTGGAGAAGTTCACGTGATAAGAGACAAGTGCCTATCTTCCTTCTAGTGCAGCTCTGTTCTGAAAAGTGGCACTGTAAAAATGGCATTGTAGAGTCCATGTTCAATGAGTCTCACTGATTCACAGACATCTAGATTTTTTTTTAAAAAAAAGAAACGAGTTAAAGAGTCTACGGATCAAATGATGCTTTCAGTGACACCTGTGAAAACACACTGACGGCAGTGGAGATGATCTGGGGTAGCTGTGTATAATTTGGTAGAGGGCATAATTTGGTCTGTAGAATCTTTATTACTAGCTGTGATGCATGATACAGAAGGAACCCAACTTGATTCTCAGCACCAAGGCTAAATTTGCAATGCTGGCATTTAGAAAAAGCACACAGATTTTTACTTGCTAAGTGAGCGATTTTTACCTGGAAGTTAGTGGGAAATAATGAATGTGGAATCCACAGACATTTTTAGAGTGTTGTGAAAAAGGAGTTCACCAGAATAGGGGTCCAGTGTATGTAATATCCAAACACAATAGCTACATTAGACACACAGAATGCTTATTGCTTCCATTAGCCATGGAATTAGTAGGAACATTGCCAGCAGATCGAGGGAAGTGATTATTCCCTCTATTTGGCATTGGTAAGGCCACATTTGGAGTACTGTGTTCAGTTTTGGGCCCCCTCGCTACAGAAGGATGTGAACAAATTGAAGAGAGTCCAGCAGACAGCAACAAAAATGATTAGGGGGTGGAGCACATGACTTATAAGGAGAGGCTGAGGGCACTAGGCTTGCTAAGTCTGCAGAAGAGAAGAGTGAGGGGGGATTTGATAGCAGCCTTCAACTACCTTAAGGGGAGTTCAAGGGAGGATGGAGCTATGCTGTTCTCAGTGGTGGCAGATGACAGAACAAGGAGCAATGGTCTCCAGTTGCAGAGGGGGAGAACTAGGTTGGATATTAGGAAAAGCTTTTTCACTAGGAGGGTGGTGAAGCACTGGAATGGGTTACCTAGGGAGGTGGTAGAATCTCCCTCCTTAGAGGTTTTTATGGCCTGGCTTGACAAAGCTGTGGCTGGGATGATTTAGCTGGGATTGGTCCTGCTTTGAGCAGAGGTTTGGACTAGTTGACCTGGGGTCTCTTCCAACTCTAATATTCTATGATTCTTTTGCTTTGTTGGCATAGCTATTTCTGGCTTCGAAGGTATAAACCATTTGCCCATGTAATTGCATACTTCAGATTGCTTTCTAACATGATAAAGTTACAGTACCATTTGCAAAAGTATACTGGATATGCTGAAAACATCTCTTTTGTGTTTATTTTGTATTAGTCCATTCATAGCAGAAGTATGACCAGTGCTGAGGTAAGCCATGAAGCCTCTGAGACAAGTCACTATTACATTACTACAAGGTCTTCAAGCAAGCTCGCACAGTCACCTGACTCTAATAGAATAAAGAAATGTGAGGTCTGTAAAACACATGCTTTAAAAAAGACAGCGAAGGGACCATCATTTTTATTGTGTCAGGCTTTAGCAGGGGGCAGACAGACTTGACAATCTTTTTTAAGATTTATGTAGCCTGAGATCTAAAACACATCTGAAGAAAATCTGGCCCCACTGAAGTCAAAGGGAGTTTGTCATTTACTTCAGTGGGGCCAGGATTTCATCTGTTGTTAATAGAATATACATGTGTGTGCCTGCATGCATATGTAGACCTAAAATGGGTTCATTTACATTGTTAAACAAAATATCTGCTTTCATTATTAGCTCCAAAGACCTGCATGTAGATGATATTATTAATACCTGAAACAGGAAGGAAGCACTGAAGAGTTAAATTATAAATAAACTGTCATGGGGCACAGAAGTTATATCTGGGACTGGTGTGGCACTGGGGAGTCAAGCTTTAGATTTAGTTGCACGGCTGGTAGGTAGCCAAAGACACTTAGTGGCATTAAGTCAGATCACTCTAATTATAATTTGCTTGTATTTCTGATAGCACATTGTCACATTTTCAATATATTTTATTTGCTGAAAATGGGACCTTTCTACTCACCACATCTGTTTCCTGTGTGTATTTTGGATATATTCTCATTTGCTTATTTAGTGACCAAAAAAAAGCTTTCACTATTCTTTCCTCCTGTTAATACTACAGAATCAATAAAGATGCCTAAGCAGGAGTGTATTCATTGTCTCAGAGAAGGAATTCCAAAACTATGTTCCAAAACTGCAGGGTGAAATTCTGCTCACAATAAATCTCTGTCACTCTATTGTTAATGCACAAAGCTACAGCTCCATGGGGGTTGCACTGGTGTAACTGTGGGCAGAATTTGGCTTCCAGAATCTTTATTACTGATGATGTAAAGATGTATGGATATGAGTTTATTAGTAATAATAAACCCCCCTATATTATGAGATGGAAAAATTCTCACTTGACTCTCAGTTCCCAGGTTAAGTTTGCAGCTCTAGCATTTAGTAAGCAGACTAAACTTCACAGAGAGTCACTGAGACACAATAGACATGGAAATCCTCAATTCCATTTCACAATTGCTCTTCAGAGGACAGGACAACAAGGTAAGGTTGCAAGACACTGAAGCTGCATAATATGAAATTTGAAGAGAGAGAGAGATCATAGTTTCTGTCTTTATTTCTCTTCACATACTCCATTAATCTCTCTCTTTCTTAAGCGGCGTGTGTAAAGAGTTTCTGGAGACAACAGTTTCTCCTACTGAATAGTATAATCAGTAGTGGAGATTCACTACTTTATTTCAACAGGACAGGAAAACCAATGGTTTCCAATTAGTTACCTCCAAAGGACATGTGTAAGGACAGGACCTCTATTTTCAATAGAGCTCGAAGGAGCATGGCAGCTATCTTCTGTGAGCTTGTGGTTCAAGAAGATCCAGCTAAAAAGCCTATTAAAAAACTGTAGATGGCTGCTTTGGTAGGTAGCCTGGTCTCTAGTGCACTGAGGATAGAGCTGGAAATCAGATACTTCTGTGGTCTGCCACTGTCTCACTGTGTGGCTTTGGACAAGTCACATGGTACCTGATCCGGCAACTGGGTCACACACACACATCCGTGCAATTTAAGTGGGACTCCTATGGGCACTAGGGCCTGCCCACATGGACCCAGTTGCAGGATTGGGGCCTTAATCCCTGTGTCTGCTTCCCCCTCTGTAAAACAGGTATAATACTATTTCCTAGTAAGACAGTGCAAGGATATTATGTGGGTCGATTAGCTGGTATTTGTATAAGAATGTAAAACACTACATATATAGTTCCAAGTATTATTAAATACTGACCATAGCAAGCATGATTGCAGAATTGGCTTTACTGGGGGCTTCCTGTGTCTTAATGTCGTAATTGAAGCTATTCTAAAATGTTTTGTGGATAGAGATGTGAGAGTCAAATGCAGAAATTCAAGGGTTGTATTTGTGATTTCTGTTTTCATTCCAACACAAGCTGAAATCCAAGGACTCTGCAATAGAATGCAGAACTTCCAGACAGGCTTCGAAATCCACTGAAAAAGAGAGGGGGCCACCTCTTCAGGCATCTCACCCAGGTGAGTGCTACGGAATAGCTGTTAGCATATATTATTGCTGATGGGAGAAAGACTATGGCTCTCACAGGAATTCCCCCTCTCCTGCACTCCCCAGTTACTTAAAAATGTATCTTAGAATGGTACAGTGGGATGTATTTTAATTATGGAGTGAAGGCTGCATTCAGTTTTTCATTTAAAGCAGCGTTTAAATCCCTTAATCTAACATTTAATTTCACACATTTGTACCATTTCAATCAGGAGGACAAGCTTGAATATCCAAGCTCATTATCACACTATATTCAGTTGTGGCTTCAGAATTGCATCCCTTCTGATTGAATTTTCCCTAGGAGTCTGTTTCTCCTTAATGTCGAACTGAACTGTCTGAACACCCCCAGGCTGCTCATTCTCCACACTAGTTAATCCTGCATCAACACCGTGTGCATTTGTCTAGACAAAATCACACTTACTGTTTTCATCACCACAGAAGCCATCGTCGAATATGCTTCCGCCATAGGCTGCCGGGCACCAAAGGAAGGAGCTGGAACAGGTAAGAGGAAGGCTTGTGGGCTGCAAGCAGCAAAGGGGTGGGGCAGGTGCTGATGGATGGCTGAGGTTATCCACCTAAGGGAACAGAGCATGGAGCCAAGTACAGCTAGGTGCCAGAGCAAATGCTCAGAGTCTGCAGGGAGGAGTTGGAGTCAAGTAGAGGTGGGGCTGAGGAGCATCTCAGTGTAGCCGGGAAACACGAACATTTCCCTGCCTTCTCCACCTGAGGGACTGCAGTGGAACCTTATGGAGTCCTGATGTTGTGAGCCAGTCATGATGGGTGACAGCAGGCATTCTTCCTGCAGAACTACCAGGTCCCTGGCTCCTCATGCAGCAGCCAGCCCATGAACTAGGTAGCACTCATGGGCTGGAGCTTGAACTGTCTGAGGAGCCTGAGAATTGTTAGGTTCTGGAGGTTAAAGTGCCCCTCCCTTGCTTGCTATTGTTCACAGCATGGGGCATTTCCACCCCTCCCCACCTTCCTGCAGAAAGCCATTAAAGATCATCTCTGGTGCCTGGAGGTGCTGCTCTGCAACTGAGCCCCACCAGCTCTCTTGAATTTCCCCATCTCTGTAATTTTTCTTACCCAACACACATTTTCCTACCAAAATATTCACTAAAAATCCAGGGAATGGGCAGTTAAGGGCACCATTAATGTCTAGACCAGCATGAAAGTACATACCATCTGGACTGATGCTCTCCCACCCTCCTTTCACTTCCAACAAATAGCCACCTATTCTGCACACATCCTGTAAATCATGCTTGCATGCTCAGCCTTGAGCTGGCAACTGTCCGCACAGATTGAAGGAATGCCAGGGGGTCTTTCTGTACCCCCCCAAATATACCAGAATAGACCTTTGATGTTCACCTCCAAATAGAGTCCCCCATCTCCCTCTGCTGTTTACCTCTTCTTGTTAACTTCTCTTTCAAGTCTCAGCTAGCTCTTCATTAGCATTTAACAGAGAATATTAATAGACTCCTATTGTATAATACACAACAGCCCACTATGGAGATAAGTGTCTCCAATCCCCAACTAGAGAAGTTTGTCTCAAGTCGTGCTACTATTGAGTGATCTGCTTTTAACTACAGACCTAGAGAACATTTTCAGTATATACATATAACTCTTCACATACTTTGCATACATACATCTTGCAGTGGTAGAATAACCACTGTGACACAGGTTTCATTACAGATCTTATATGACAGTCTTTTGGTGAATGCAAGGGATCTCTGTTCCCCTGTATATCTCAGTGCCTTCTGCCAGTTGGCAGCAGAGGCTCTTGGGTCACAGTCTGATCGTATTTTCATCCCTTGCAGTTCCAAATGTCACATTCTCCACAAACACAGTGCACCAGCTGTCTGCCGATGACAAAGATGAAATATTAGTTCAATCTTTGCCAGATTTGGATGCAGAGCAAGACCAAGTGCTCAGCAACCACATGAAAGAATTTGCAGGTAAAGTGATTCCGAAGATCTGGTAATAATACATTTTTTTAATTGAATAGCTCCTAATCCTTTAGGTTGTTGTCACAAGAGGGCAGTAAAAGAACATTTAACACAATAGTTTTTCTCTGTTAAAAAAAGAAAATATTTAAGGCTCTCTCTTTTCACATTTTAAAGTTTCCACAATTTAAAAATTCTAGTTTTTATTTTAAAGAACTCTAAATTTACATAAAATGTTGCCATTCTTACTAAAGGTGCATATTGTTACTTAGAACAGACTTCCATGTATATCATCATTGGCTAGAGGAAGAAAATCCATATCACAAACCAGGGGGCATTTGTGATGGTTCTCAGGGCACCCAGGACTGAGAGTGACAGCCTGCCTCTAGCAATTTTCTATCTTGTGGTTGCTGGCTGTCAGCTCCCTGTTATAAGTCTGTAATGTAGATCTGGGCTGAGGCACATTACCTCTTCACCGTACACACTTATTTTGGTAATTATATCCAAAGTCTGGAACATCCTAGATGAGGAGGAGTTGGGATGATTTAGAGTGAGCCAAATATAATCTTAACTAAGTTAAATTACAATTAAAATGTAAGTGATTTTGTTACAGATAAACTAGAAAAAGCAAAAAATGAACAGAAGGAAAAACTCGGCCTGTGCCTGAATCAGATGTACATCTTTTTTGTGAACAAGTTTTTTCCTGCCTACAAGCACGCTCAACTGGTGAAAGAAAATGTGGAAGAACACAGGAAACGGGATGCTGAATTAGCCATGCAGTTGAAAATCCAAGAGGAGGAGGAAGCAAAGTGAGTCTCAATTAATTAAAAAACTTCAGTTTATACATAGAGACATCTAGAGCAAGGCCCTACACAAATACCAAGTTCTTGAAGAAATAGCATTTGGGAAATTATCACTCTGCTCTTTGACAAATCACAGCCAATAGTTACTTTCTAAATTCTCTATTGGATGACTGACTTATATAGTGCAACCAGTGGACTACACTAATCAATTTCTCTTCATTTGTCGTAGAATATTAGCCAGGTTTCCTGAAAAGGAAAGTGTTTTAATAAAATATACGACGACTCCTCATGGATACATTTCCTGCCACTTAGGAGAAGAGCCTTGCATAAGAACTGCGTGATTGCTTTCTTATTTTCTGAAGCACATTTGGCAGTTATTTCTGCCTATCAGGAGCTAGTCTAAGTTATCCTGGCTCATTGCAGTCTGAATGTATCACAGCAGCTCCTTGTCACCTTGGGTTCACATGGGGTTAACACTCTCTGCAAACTCCTCAGTGGAACACTAAGCTACTTTTGAAACCAGTCAGTTCCTCAGAGCTTAGGTTTCTTACAGGGATGGTCATTTTTCTGATGGCAGTGACTTCAGCTCACCCAAGGAATGAGTTTCAGGCCCTAGAGACTGATATACATTCACTCATATCTTCCAAGAATAAGGGGGCATTGAAGATTCAGCTGACTTTCCTTTCAAAACAATTTTAACATTTTATTTTAATGAACCTTTTGTCCTGCCACTATTCTTCCCACATTGATCATGATGAAGCCCTGTTCTATGCTGAAAGGTCATTGGAATTCTAATTAGAGCAGACTAGGTGCTTGTCTACACACACAAGTTGTACCATTTTATACAGGTATGGTTAAGGTGATACAACGTGTGTGTGGATGCTGGTCTGTCGATGTAAGATTCCATAGCTATACTGGTATATTTCCCTACTGGTATCCAAGACCTGTAGTCTACACTAGGGACTACACTACATTGGTAAAAAGATCACATCCCTAGCCAAAATAGTTATACCAATACAAAAATTGTGTGTAGACAAGATCTAAACAAACATTACCAAACTGGGAGAACTCATAGGTAAGGTCCCATGGGAAGAAAATCAAGAGAAAAAGTAGTTCAGGAGAGCTGGCAGTTTCTCAAGGAGACAATATTACGTGTACAACTGCACTCTATGCCAAGGGGAAGGAAAGAGAAAGAATAATAACAGGCCAATATGGCTCCCTCAGGAGCTCTTTAATCAACTGAAAATCAAAAAGGAATCCTACAAAATGTGGAAACATGGACAGATTGCTAACGAGTACAAAAGAATACAACAAGCATGTAGGAACAAAATCAGAAAAGCTAAGACATAAAATGAGTTACCTCTAGCAAGGGACAAAGGGCAATAAAAAGAGATTGTTTAAATATATTAGGAGCAAGAGAGAGACAAAGGAAAGTGTAGGTCCTCTACTTACTGGTGAAGGAGAGCTAATAACTGATGCCATCAAGAAAGCTGGGGTGTTTAATGTCTATTTTGCTTCAGTCTGCACTAAAAAGGTTAATGGTGACAAGACACAACACAATAACAACAAGAAGGAAAGAATGCAGGCCAAAGTAGGGCAAAACCAGTTTAAAGAATATTTAGATAAGTTAGATGTATTCAAGGGAGCAAGGCCTGATGAAATTCATCCTAATACTTAAGAAACTAGCTGAAGCAGTGTCAGAACCATTAGGACTTATCTCTGAGGACACAAAGTTCCAGAAGACTGGAGAAAGGCGAACACAGTACTATCTTTAAAGAGGGGAACAAAGAGAACCTAGGGTTTATAGACCAGGCAATCTTAACTTTGATACCTGGAAAGATACTGGAACAAATTATTAAACAATTTGTAGATATCCACAGAACAACAGGGTTATAAGGAATAGCCAGCATGGATTTGTCAAGGATAAATCATGCCAAACTAACCAGATTTCCTTCTTTGACAGGGTTTCTAGCCTAGTGAATAGAGGAAAGCAATAGATATGATATATCTTGATTTTTAGTAAGGTTGACGACATTACATTCTCATAAGGAAAATTAGGGAATATTTTCACTAATGACTTGAATAATGGAGTGGAGAGTAAGCTCATAAAATTTGCAGATGACACCAAGCTGGGAGGGGTTGCAAGCACTTTGAAGGACAGGCTTATATTTCAAAATAACTGTAGCAAACTGGCAAATTTAGTCTGAACTCAACAAAATGAAATTTGAGACAAATGCAAAGTACTTCATTTAGTAAGGAAAAAACAAATGGACAACTACAAAATAGGGAATAACTGGCTAGGCAGTTGTAAAGCTGAAAAAGATCTGGGTTTAAAGTGGATCACAAACTGAATATAAGTCAGCTGCAAAAAAAGGCTCTGACAGAAGTGTCAAACGTAAGATGAAGTAATTGACCCACTCTGTTCGGCATTGGTGAGGCCTCAGCTGCAGGACTCTGGCCAGTTCTGGGCACCATTCTTTAGGTGGACAAACCAGAATATCCAGAGGAGAACAAAAATGATAAAAGTTTTAGAAAACCTGTCCTATGAGGAAAGGTTTAAAAAAAAACTGGGCATATTTAGTCTTGAGAAAAGACAACTGAGGGGGACCTGATAAGTCTTCAGATATGTTAAGGGCTGTTATAAAGAGGACTGTGATCAGTTGTTCTTTGTCCACTGAAGATAGGACAAGGATTAATGGGCTTAATATGCACCCAGGGGAGAGTGAGGTTATTAAGAAAGCTTTCTAACTATAAGGGTTGTTAAGCTGTGGAATAGGCTTCCACGGGAGATTGTGGAAACCCCATCATTGGAAGTTTTTAAGAACAGATTGGACAAACACCTGTCAGGGATGGTGTGGGTTTATTTGGACCTGCCTCAGTGCAGGGGGATGGACTAGGTGACTTCTCAAGG
The DNA here is from genome assembly GCA_007922155.1 of Mesoclemmys tuberculata. Taxonomy (NCBI): domain Eukaryota; kingdom Metazoa; phylum Chordata; order Testudines; family Chelidae; genus Mesoclemmys; species Mesoclemmys tuberculata. Next base: position 18,216,132 of record ML675626.1, read on the forward strand.
TCCCTTCCAGCCCTTCATTTCTATGATTCGATAAAGCATTGAAAAAGCCCTTGCAAGCTTTTCTTTTTACACCAGTTAAGTGGGAAATGACTACAGGTAAAATTTTTGTAAGTGCCTAAAGTTCCTAAATCCCACTGACTTTCAAGTCAATACCAAAGTCAATTCTGAAAATGAAAATTTTACCTCCTGTCTTCTGTGCTTTGCATTGCTATGACCTAACTAGATTGAAACTAGGTCATGGCAAGGCTCTCTCAGAGTCTATGACCACCACTACCTGCCTCATGGGTGTTCCTATCACAGACATAGGCAAAGCAGCTACACATTCCTTTCTTCATATTTTTATAAAGCATTATTAGTTGAATTCAGGTGCCAAGAGGGAATCCTTTTTGAGGTTCTTTGTGCTCCAGCCCTTGTTTCCAAAGTAGGAGAAACCAACTCGGTCACCTTCACAAGGAAATTTTTTTAATTTCAAGACATCCCTTATTTTCAGTTGACCAAATATTTTTGCATGTAGTTTGCTTCTCTGGCAGGGGCTCATTCTACAGCTTTGAATGTTATTCCTGACAAGAGAAGTATTAGTCCTCTCTCCCAAAAAGCCCTCTTGGTCCTTACTGCAGCCGAGCATCATTTCCTTTGGAACATCTCTGAGAGTGTGAAACTCCTGTAGAGAAGGGAGAATTACTTACATGTAGTTCTGCTTCCCTGAAAATACCTTGCAGGATTGTCACTCATCTGTCCACTTTCTCGCAGCATTTAGTGGTTACTTATTGATTTTTTTCCCTTGTACTTTTTTCATTTTCTTTACTGGAGCACTTAAAAATCTTATGCCTTATGTTACAACTAATGCAATGTGTTTGATGACTTAGTTAAACCAGCATAATTTAGGTGGACACTTCTTAGTTTCAAATTGCGTATATTGGTTTAGCCTGCAACTGTACATTTACAGGTGCAAGCTAAACCCACAAAAAACTGTCCATAGTTACACAAGTTTAATTAAAACAATGCAACTTTGAGTGGAGACAAGGCCTTATACTGACCTGGCATTAGTTTTTTGGGAGCTTTGCCTTCTGCATAATCAAAAGAATTGACTGGAATGTTCAGAGAGCAGTATTTATGCTCTGCATTGTGTGGCATGGAACCACTATTAGGGAAGCCTAGCTCACACTTTACACTGCTACCACTACTCTCAAAGGTCAAAAAGCAACTTGAGAGCTAGGGGAGCAGGCTTGTGCTAAGGAGAATCTATCAAGAAGGTATGTTCAGAGAATCAGGATCACAGGTAAATTTTTCATTTTAAGAATGTGCTTGAAGAGTTAAGTTTAGATTATGCAGTGATACATGAAGCTTAACACTAGTTGATTGCAAAGTGGCAACTACGCAGAACACTTATTTTAGGAAAGGATTAAAATGATCACTTTTTCATTAGATAGTTCATTCTGCATGTAATTGCAGTATGGCTATATTTACTTAAGCAAAACAAAATCATGTTAGCCTGTGATAAGTTTGCATGAATTTGCTGCAGTGGTAAATAAGTCTAAACTTTTGTTTGTTTGAGCTTAGGCTTATTGCCATAAGGGAAGCAGAAGAGGCCAAAAAACAAGAAGAAGCTGCAGCAGAAAAAGCAGACACAGGTAATGGAGGGGTTAAAGAGACAGATGATTCAACTACACAGCTGCCACTTCCTGCAAAGGAAGAAGTAGTGATTCTGCCCCAGCCAGTCATGAGTAAGATTTCTGCAGGTGCGAAGAAAAAGAAAAAGTAAATTAGGCCGACTGTTGTAATACTAAAGCTGTAAGTAAAGTTTGCGCTTGTATTCTTAAGGTATTAGATTTCCCGTTTAGGCCTATAAAATCTAGACACTACAATGTAGTTCTGATAATGTGTGCCAATAAAATTATTTGTATTAGTTCTCATCAGAGGGAAATTTAATTTTCCATAGTCTTTCCCCACACCACAACTTCCCCCACACACCAACTACTGATATCCTAAGCTTCCTAGAAATTGGGGAGTGTGATTATATAATTGATTGTTACATAAAACTTGTGTAAACCTTTGGACGTAGAAAGCCATTCCATAAATGTACTATATAGCATATTAGGAGAAATTTTGCCATTAAAAGTTAAAGGATCATTTGGGTCTCAAGTTTGTTTGTTGGCCAACTTTTTTAATCATGAGACTGCATAGTTTGAATGGAATTTAAAAATACACAACAGGCATAAGATTTTTGCCTATACACCTATTTTATGTACACTAGCATGTAAGAAACCCAGATATTTCACTCATGTAAAGTAAATCTTTGGGCCTAATCTTGCAACATGTGACTTCTGTGGGGCCACTACTAAGTATGAATTAGAAGATAAGGCCATTATCCTTTTCACCTCTTTAATTGTTAAAGCATCAGCCGCTGTCAACTTATACTGGAGAGGAAAAAGTTAGTTTACACGTATAATATGGCAGAACTGTTGTCATGTAGCTTTTGCATGATGGTGGTTCTGAGACTACCATTTCAGGTAACTCAGTATCCTTTACTGTGGGTGCCACCTCATGCTCAGATGATAGGGTTAACATCAGCTCCCTCCCACCTTACTTTTACATGCTAATGTATAGAAAAAATTTAAATCCTTACACTCAAGTCCACTGTATTAGGCAAGTGAACATAGAGGGGGAACAAAAGGGATCTTAAAATTGTAACAATTATTAATTTTATTTTCCAGTAAAATATTAACATAATATCAGAGAAATGGAATGGTACAGTTGAATTATCAGACTGGTTTTAATTAGTTTGCACATAAATATTTTAAAATCTAAAAATCTTATGATCAGAGTTTACAGCTTCAGTAGAAATTTGATTCTTACAAAGCAAGTATTGCTTTACTATTGTCATTATTCCAGTCAAATATGACTAATAACCTTTCATATTAAACAAAAATGTTTCTGACATTTTTAGATCTTTTCACTAAATCAGTCCTTTGCAGATCAATCCAAGAAGAAAATATTATTGAACTGTGTTGCACAAAGTTTCTTTACTTCTTCTGTTTAAAAAAAAAAAAATACTTCAGAAACTGCACACAGTATCACAACATATTATATAAGCACCCTGCTTTTAAAAGACAACTTGACAACACTTCGCAAAACTTTAACTATATGCAAGAGGAAAAATTACATTTGTTGGGCACACAAAAAAGGATTATCTGCTTTTTAAAAAAAAAGTGAGAACCTGTTTTAAGTGTGTCTTGGTGCATATCAACTCTGTACTTCTATTTTCAGTAATTGAAAGGTGGGGCAACTTTGCTCAGCAAGTCCATACTGGGATCTGAAAACTCACATATCAGTCTTTTCATGCCAAATATGGACTGCATATTTGAAAATAGAGAATGGACATTTTAAGTCAATTGCTTGGGCCACACATCTTGCTAAAGTGAAATCATTTCTGACAACAGCAGAAGAACCAACTTCTATCCTGTTTCTACATAAAGACCTTTCCTTGGTAAACAAATTTTGTTTAGTGATTAGAGGAAACATGAATTAAACTTAATCACTATTATTTCAGTAAAGAAATTGGTTTAAATCTCTTGCTTTGTGCTTGATTACTTCCTTGTCACAGGTGTGATTAATTTTGAGTATAATGTTTTTAGCAGTTGCTTTGTAATTTAGGGGCAGGACTATAATTATAAACACTCATATAATACTCCTGCACAACGGGTATGATCCTAAAAGGTATTCAGCACCCTCATCTTCAGTATGCACATGAAAAATCAAGGTTGCTGAGCACCTTGCTTGATCAGGCCCCTTAGCAGCATCTAAAATTACACCTAACCGAGCCTTATGTTTAGTCAAAGTGAAAGTGATACTATCAATTTTAAAAATCAAGGATCTGGTTTTTTTCCCAAACCAACTGTTGTTGACAGTAATACCTAAGATTTTGTTTCACCTACAGTAAGCTTGTTTTTCTCCAGTTTATACACTTTCTGCATTTGACAGCACTTTAGGTGTAGTAAGTTTGTTTCCCCCATTTCTGTGCATCTTTCACACAGAAGCAAGGAAGAGAGAAAACAATTAGAAATACGGAAGTAGGACTGTAAAGCCAGAATAATTAGCAGAAAGGTCAGGGACAGATATAGAAACAAGCTATTTCTCTCTCTCTCTCTCTCTCTCTCTCTCAAAAAAAAAACAAACAAAAAAAACCCAACAACCTGTCTCGTTTTTAAGTTGATATTGCACCATAATGTTCTCATTTGTTATCCAAATGAATTGGTCTAAAGGTAATATTGACGTGTGTTTCTTCATGTAATTGGTATGTCTTAAACTGCAGTGTAACACTGAAGTAGAAAAGCACTTTTGGAGAAAAATATTTTAATACGAACAATCTTAATGACTAATGCCCTTTGTGGGATATATTGCCTTGACTTATGAAACACAAAAGTAGGCATTTTAACCTCCTGGAAATACAATAATGGACTTCATTTATTAAATATTCCAAAGTTAAATTTCAATAGAGCGCTCAATGTCAAGGAGTAAGATAATGGTCATTGATTCATTGCTAAGAACATCTACTTAAAGCCTGGTGAATATTTATGATGCCGATTTAATTGCCATGCAAAACATGGAACAGAGACTTAAAGCCTTAGGCAAGCTGACCTGGTCTAGCATAGAAAAAATCCTATATTGTCTCATAAAAGTGAGAAATAATAAACATTTTGGTAGCATCAACCGTATTTAACAAATAATAAAAATAATCCTTACCATTAACTTCAATCAGGTTTGCATTTTTTTGATTCAAAATAACATACAGTTCCCGCTGATCAGACTTTTTCCCAACCACCCAGTAGTCACTCATTGCCTTCACAATGATTTCCTCGTCCTCATCAACTCTAAAATAAGTTTGACAAAACAAATCTTAGGAAAATTTTTACTGACATTAAAGATAAGTGACTAGATAGACAGAATAAGTAAATTACATGTTACAACCAATAACATTGAAGCAAAGATCTCAGAAAATAACCAGCAAGTACAGCAGATTCAGTAATTGTTTAACTGTCCTAAGGGTTATAAATAAAAACTAGATGTGAACTGAACAGCTGATCTTGCAGATTGCTTTGCCACTACATATTTGACAGAAAATCAAAAATGAGCAGGTGTATTGGACCAGGGAGACATAAATACAGCAAGCCAGTGCCTGCATGAACTGCACAATCTCTGTTGGAGAGAATTTAATCACTAGGAAGTAAGCCACACACTTATTTGGTCTACGAGTCACCCAAACATCAGCGCTTTGAAGGAAGCTGCTTGGGTAGCCCTACAGCCAAGGGGAAACCAGTGGTGGCTGTATGTAGCACACAGCATTGTATTTGCTTCATATTGATCATGGAAATGAGGAGACAAAAAAAATAAATACTAAGCATTCAAGAATTTTCTATTGTTAAACCAGGATTAAAGCAGGTTAGAAGCTGTTTACAGTCTTACATGAGACTGTCATATGATGCTGTTGGAGGCAGCAACATGGTTTTCTACAGTAATTGCAGACTTAGAAATGACAGTTATAATACACCACCTCTCTTCCTCTCCATTATTTTCAAATCCATCTCACATAAGGTGAGCAAATAGCAAGTGTGAAAAATCAGGTTTGGCTGGGAGTAGTAGTTGTCTGTCTAAGACAAGCTCCTAATATCAGGACACCTGGTCAACCTCATCTCACTGTTTATTCATATGGGGACGTTCTTATCTTCCAGTCATCTTTGCTGTTGTATGTGAACATTCTAACTGAAAATCATAAGCACTTATTGTCTACAAAATTCCTCTTTTCTGCTGCCCCTCTGCTATCTGGTGTTCCTCCATTTTGTTTCTCCTTCCCACATTCTCTTTCAAATTTTGCTCCTGTTTGTTCCTTCCTCTCTACAACAGCATTGATAGAAAAACAGCATGAAATAAAATAGCTTCAAGCAACCCCCATAACAACAAGAACACCAAACACAGACAAGCTTTGATCCCACCATCACAGGAGAAACTAATACGTTTTTCAAATTTCAAAGAAATACTGGGCTTAGTATTTTATTATAAGTACTAGTTTAAAGAGTTTAGCATGCTAATTAGTAGGCAGATGTGCAATCATGTACCCCCAAAATAGGTCTCATCCTGCTCTCTAGCAGTTAGAGATTGACTTGAGCCCTGAAGCACAAGGTTTGAATCCCTTCTAAAACTGGTTATTATAACAATGATGGATGTTCTTGATATCCACAGAAGAATCCAATCCCTTTTTGAAATCTAACCCAATATCTCAGGGACACGAAAATTCATGAGAAACAGACCAGAAGGGTGGGACAGGAGAGACATTTCAATGTTCAAACTGGCTACAGTGACACAGATAACAGAAAAATCTATTCTATATTATTTATTCCCCAATTTTATATATTCCATAATTATAGGTATATATAAGTAGATGAAAACTGCTAAAAGCTGAGGCCTAATTTGACAGAAGGAGAAGTGTAAATAAGATTACCTAGTAAAATCACTGTTGATATCACCTAGAATCTTCATGAGGTCAGGTTGAACGGACGTGAGTGATACAATGGGTGTTTTCCTCGTGTGAATTGTACTTTTCTCTGCCAAGTTCATATGATTGAAATAGATAAACTTAAACTGAGGTTCCTTCTCAGACCTAGGAAAACAAGTTAAAGAAAATGGTGATTAAGTGGTCTATGTGAAATTCATCTACATAAGTCACAGACCACTAAACCATGCACAGCATGAAATCCATGATGTTCAGGTACCTTACACTGAGACATGGTGTATACATTACTGTTAGGCTTGGCAGAATTTGATTTTTTCTATTTTTGAATATTAATATCAATGTTTTTGTAATTTTTTTAAAAAAAACCAATCACTGGAAATTAGGGGTGGCGGGGGGTGGCGAAGGGTTGGTTTAGGGCAGCATTGACAGCAGGGCTACAGAAGGCTCCCTGCACAACCTAGAGGCCCTAGAAACAAAGGTGTATGGTGGGGGGGGGCTGTGGTTGTGGCTCAGCAGAGCAGAGGCCCCTGGCTGGCTAGGACTGCAATGAGGACAATGAAACCTTGGCCATGGGGTTCCTGCCCATGGCTGGAGCTGTTCAGCAGTAAGGGGGTCTCCCCCAGGTCCCGGGTCTCAGCCTCTTCTTCATCCCAGTCCTGGCTGGGGGGTCTCTGCTTTGCCCTGTCAGAACTGCAGCCTTCCCCAAGCCTTGTGCCTCTGGCGATCAGGTGTCACCAGCCCTATGGCAATTTGGGAGTGGGTCTGTGACAGCAGGGCTGCAAAGGGCTGTCTGTGCTGCCAAAGGGCTGATGACAGGCACAAGGGAGGGGAGGCTTCACTCCTGCCAACTGTTAGTGACAAGGCACGTGCAGGAATAAAAATGTCACTGCTTCTGGAGGGGCACGTTCTGTGCTCCCCCCCCAACGCGGCCCTGGGGTCAGAGCACCTTGCTCTTTCTGCTGCAGCCCCAGGGCCAGAGTTCTGTGCCCCCTTCAATTATTGGGGGGACCTGTGCCCCTGCTTGTCTCCTTTTGTGCATGCCCCTCGTTAGTGATCAGTATTTGTTTTAGATGATTTACTGACATCTATGGATTTAAATCAAATCCTGCCATGCCTATCTACTTTTCAAGACCTGTGGCTGACAGACTGTTATTGGATAGCCATTGAAAAGAAAAACATTTAGATCTCCAAAACTCTGATACCACAAGAGAGACCTGCATGAATTCCGAGTAAAGGAAAGAAGAAAATTATGTCTGTCTAATGGCATTTTCTGCTCTTACCAGGACCCACCCACCTGTTGGGGACATCAGAACACATCCCTTTCTCCTGCTTATGGAAACTTCACTAGCTCTGAGTTTTCTCACTGGGCCTTTGATCTCACACCATTGGTGGGTTTGAACTCCAGCTGGTTGCTGGATTGGTTGGCTACTCTGGAAGAGAGCATATAAGTACCAGTTGACTGAGTGTGGAGATCTTTGCCGCCTCCCTATAGACGAGGCAGCTGTAGGCTTGGTTGGGTGCTGTGTCACTGATTTGTTTCATAAGGGCTTTCCCTAGCACTGCACCAGTTTTTCATTTACTGTCTTATTTGAGGTCAGGAAAAAGCTTTCCTAGACTGGCCAAGCCAAAGAGAGTTTTTCATCCTCCTTGGTGGATTCGGGCATGAGATGATCTCTCTTTCCCATTTTGGTAAGTCAAAACTTAAGTTTAGTAGTTGATATTGGTTTTGGTGGTGGCTTCAACAGTTACAATCAGTGAATGTTTGCTGCAGCAATTGGCACTTCAGGTTACATATTATGTTGTCTGGAACTCATTTACTCACTATCACCTTAGCAGACCAGCAAATGGCTCAGAAGGCTGTATTATTTGCTCCCCTATTATGTCATGCAACTGCATTAGTGAAAAAAACAAACAAACTATATAAGGTTATCAGGGCATCATTGCATTAAAATTTAAGGGAGACTTAATAAAACGAGCTTCCTTTGCTTTATTCCTCAATGACATAAAAACCAAATATTTAATGATTTAGTAGTTTGGCACCATTGCTAGCATGTTTATTTGACTCTCTGCAATTCTGCCTGCTCACTACAGGCGCCACCCACCAAAGAAAGTGTGCGTGTCTCTTTGTTTGATTGCGTCATTCTTAGAACAGCAACGTTGTAGGAAACCAACAATATTCCAAATGACAAATGCGCCTGTTGAAGAAAATATTTAGGATTGTGGGAGAAGTTAATACGCACCTCAACTCTTTCCCCTAGCAAATATGTCCTATATAAACCTTGCCTAGGAATTTTCCCTAGTCTTACACAGCGCTACCAAATAAACCATTTGTGTGGTACAACTGATTCAAACATCCTACGTGGACTTTCAATGCTACTGCAGCTCTAGGTTGATCTGGTCCATGTGGGGTCTGGGCACATGAACAGAAGTCAAGGACACTGTCCCTCTTGTGCTATCAATCACCACCTCCTGCTGGGCTCAGGGAGCATGGAGAAGGAAGCTGTCTGATTTAAATGCAACGTAGACAAGAGCTGGGCCTGAAGGGGGTGGAGGGAAGAAGACTGGGACAGAAGCCTGGTGAGTTTGGTGGGGAAAGACTGGGACTGGCTGGACAAGACCGCAGGAAGCGGAGTGGGAGATGGACTGGCAGGGCCTGGAGCCAGGGAGGAAAAAAAGGGAGACTCTGAACCAGTAGGTGGAGGGAAGGGGGTGAGGGGGCAAGGGAGATAGATCTGACGTGGAGCCAGGGTGTGAGGGAAGAAGTGAGACTGGAAGAACAAAAAGATTGGGACAAGGGGCTGTGGGAGGAGAATGGGACACAGTTTGGACAAGGACTCTAAGGAGGTAAATTGGGACTTTGGAATCACTGTGGATATGGGGGGTGGCAGCAGTGACAAGAGGCCAGTGAATGGGAGAGAGATTGGATGAAAAGCTGGAGCAGGGGAACTGTTATTGGTTGCATAAGACGACACGGGACAAGGAGCTGGGAGTGGTGGGACTGGGAATGACTCGGCAAGGAGACAGACTGGGAGTGGTGGGAAACTGGAATGGTAGCCTGGGGTAAGACTAGGACTAGGATGAGAAGCCTGAGGAGTGGAGACTGGAACTGGCTAAGTGAGAACAATGTGACTGGGCCAAGGAGCCGCAGGTAGGGAAAGAGAGGAGTGGGACAAGCTGGAGGGGATGGAGTAGAGGGGTTCAAGTTTGAGGGGTGGGGAGGGACGAACAGGCAGAAAAGAGTATGTACCCACTAGACACACTCCATCCAGAGCCTGGAATGGAACCTGACTCCTCAGTCTCACCATTCCTCTGCTGTCAGCGAGTATATGAAACACACTGACAAAGTGTCCCATCTCCCTCTAATGCTGGTCCACATACAAGATGACAGCCTACTGCTGCTATCCATTACTCTGCTAGCTCACATGAGAGATCTAAAGGTTCCAGCCCTGCTGATCATCCCGGTGGTTATCAATAGGATGCCAATGATGGAATTTTGTTTTTTCAGTTTGTTTTTTAAAAAACCTAGGAAATTACACACATAAGAAAAACCCTGTGCTAAAAGAACATTACAGGTTGCAAAATCAAGCACTTAAAAATTATGAAATGAGGGAGCAGAATTAAGATAGCACAGGCAACCTTCATTCTGGCATCTCCTAACTTTTGAGTGCTTGACTTTGCCACCTAAATAATGCTCTTTTAATAGTTTGTGTGTGTGTGTACTAGACACAATATACTGAGAGAGGTAATGTAATGCACTGACTAATATGTATGCTGCTCTTTTCTGCTGGATGGAAAGTCAGGTACGTGTAGCTGCCACCCCTCAGAAACTGATAGGATAAAGCCTAATTATCTTCAGAAACAGATTCTTCTTGAGCTCAAGTGGTAGAGGTCCTTCTGTTTCTATCTAGGTATCAATATGGTCCACATCACAGAGACTGAATGCCTCTCAGCGCTAGTTATTTAGGGGAGGCAGCATATTCTACAGTTGTTGGACTTTTCCTTTTAATTGGCTGCCAGTTTCCTTTAAAAATGGTTAATAATTTGATAATTAGTTGGTTAGGAAAAGAGTAGCAATTACAAGGTTGTAAGAATCAAGATGTGCCAAAAGGCCTTTAAAAAAGGCAATATAAACCTTAATTACACAATAGCCTACATAAAATTGTTACTTTGTAAAAACTAGTGCAGCTCCCCCATGGCACCTAAATACATCTTAGAAAAGATACATGTTACTTTAAGAGCACTCTCTTGAGTTATGTGCTCATATCGTTACACTTATTGAAGCAGTCATTAAAATAGACTTTGAGCAACCCAGTGAAGGTTTGCAATAGGGAACATAAAGATAGTACAAACCCTGATATCCTTTTGTTGATGTTGTATTGTTCACATATGTCTGATGCTAATACTGTGAGTTGAGGCCCAACAATGCTGTCCAGTTTACGGCAAAAATCCAGTGTAGGCTGCATTGAGGCTATGAAGCAGTTTTAAAAAGATGATGAGTTTTTTCCTAATAGTACATGAGGTCTATACCATTTTGTGCCAAAAAGGCAAATGTTATTTTGTAGCTAACAAACATTTATAAAAATCTTGGACCAAATTGCTGTCAGTTACACCTATGAAATCTCCTAAGCATCCATAGAGCTTCCATGGAGTAACTGAGGGCAAAATATTGTCCCTTCTGTACCATTAAGCAAAACACAATTTAAATAATCTAATTCATTATTTATTTGATTAAATGAATTGATTGGTGAAAGCATCTACAAAGAACAAATTAACACACAAAACTATAACAAATGAATTACTTTGCAATAGCAAAATCAGGCTAGATTTATGTTGATAATGTTTTGGTAAGGAGATAGTACAGAAAAACAAAGTTGTCAAAAGAAAAACATTTAATCTCCATGGTTTATTTGAAATCATACAAATATATACCTACCATCAATCATAAAACAGACAGTTGCACTCATGGCCTGAAATATACCAAAACAAAAACATTTACAAAATAAATTTTCTTCCCTCAACTTCACCAGTATATTCACCGTAGGAGTCATTTATTGTATACCAGTTAAATTCTGAAAACTCCTTAAATCACTGTAAAGCTAGAGTGTTAACAGTAAAACCCTTGCTCCCATGAGCTTATCTCGGACACTCGATTTTTCATATTACTTCCATCCTGGACAAGGTTTTAAAAATCAACTATTCAACCCGGCTTTGAGAAATAGTTTGCTGTTCTTCTGGAATTGAAATGCAACCTGGCTAGGGCACTGCCTACACACAAAATTTGCACTTAATATCTGCAAAAAATCTTTAACTAAAATCAGTTTTAAAATCCATGTACTTAAATGAGTCCTAACGTACATGCAAACCTATTTAAAACGGGCTCATCTTGATTTAACTTAGGGTAGGCGTTGGCCAGAAGCCAGGGGAAGGAGCGCTGAGAAAATATTACATATAGCTAGCATATTTTGCTTTTTGAGTTCACTGTTGGTAAAGCTACATGGGAGGAATAGACAGACAGAGACTTTTGCCAAGTTTGTGTCATTTGGATTAAACCAGAACCTCAAAAAGAAACCCACAGAATTCAGAAAAAGGTTATTTGAAATTTGAACTTTCAAAGAGCTCCCTGTCTTACTGTTCTGATCTGGTCCTGCCACATGCACCTTTCTGCATGGATTCATAAGTAAAACACAGCAGTTTGTCTCCTGGTATGGATTCATAATACACTGGAATAGTGAGAGTTTGGTACCTTATAAACAATTAAATGAAGTTCTTCATAAGTGTCATCTGTATTTACAAATATTTTGGGAAATCTGCATTTTGCTTCTGGGTCATTAAGATTTAAAGGTCCATTAAGAAACCTATAAACCAGAATTAACAGGACAGATATAATTCATTTTTTATATTCAGTAGAAAAACAATCAATTTATAAGCACATGAACAATTTTTAAAACTAGAAATTACTTAAATACATGCATACATTTGAATATGAAGAATTTCTGTCTACCCAGGTACTTATAAAACTACCCACCACCATAGTATCTGAGCATGCCCATATCAAATGATTAATTTCAAATTAACTGAAAGACTTGGATCCTGACTTTAAAAAGATTGCTTGTGCTTAAAGTTAAGCATGTGAATAAGCATTTGCACAATCAGGGCCTTAGAAAGCACAGAGAGAAGGTTCTTTTAGATCAAAATAAACAGCATGTGGTGATTCAAGACCCAGTTGCCAGTGATCAGTGGCATTTCAACAGCCTTTTGTTGATCAAAGGTAACCTACTGTGTAGAGCTTAAGGAACCAACTGTATTTACCAACAGGCCCTCAAAAAAAAAAACTACTAAAAAAAAGATAATATGTTAGCATCAAAATAACTGAGCTAGGGAAATAAAAAGTAAGTAACAGATCAGAGCAACTAAATTAAATCCTCCAGTAGCTTTTAAAAGGAACACCTTATCAATGATGACTGCAGAAAGCACACACTGGTACATCTTGCTTTTCTGCTACCTGACAATATACATAGGTAAAAAACATCGGACATTTTGTAAGACTGAAGTGAGCTACAACCCACATGGACTTATGCCTACACTAGGAAGTGGAAAACGCTAAACCAGGCTTTGTGTTTAAAGAAGGCACATTTCGTGCTTTGGAAACAGGTGGCCAAGAAGAATCCAACCCTTCATTCAGAATAAGGTCACACAACTGGCCAAATGCAAAACTGGGAGGCAGGGCTGTCTCCTGCTGATGCACTTAATATATAGGCCCTGCGTGAGGCAAGTCACTAGACAGACCAGTTTTACTCCTGTATGACAAGTTCTATTGCTCAGGGAAAAGGAATTGGAAGAATAAATATGAAAATATTTTCTGTACAACATGCTAAGAACAGCAAGAAGAAAACACGCAGTAGCTCTAAAGCAGGTTCCTCACATCACAGGCCAAATTCTACACTGACTTATCCATAAAGCCCCATGTGGATACAAAATTTGTATCTGCATTTGATCCGCAAAAATGATCTGAGTGGATGCGGATATCTGCAGATTTTCAGGGCTCTACTTATCCACTGTGCAACCCCACTGAAGCCTATGGGATTATCTGGGTGTAGAAATTAGTCCCAGATATACATTTAATCTCCTACCTAAACAAACCATTCAGTTTTTATTCTGTGTGCCAAAAAGCCTAGCTTTCTTTCTAACAAGAAGAAACAGCACAGAGTATAACAAATGAGAAGAACTACCTTCCGTAGTGTTGTAGATTTCCTGGCATTTCTGCACGTATTGGGGAATCTCTTCCTGTTAACTGAAAACAAACAGGAAATAAACAGGTTGGGACATTTCTTTCCATTTCTCTTTTTTCTGCAACAGCTAAAGAAACTGTCCGCAATCAACGGACTGCAGACTATACCTCTCCTGCTAGGAAATACACACTTATGGTATAATGGGAGAGGCAAGAATAAATTGCAACAATATTTAGAAAACTGGGCATTTTGGTTTTACATTTATTAATCTGAAAAAATTAAGTTTTAACTTGGTTATATAGTACTTTTAATGTAATTTTATGTCCTGTCATCATGGTATCTGAGCAAAGTAGTGAATTTATCCTCTCACCATCAGGTTGATAAATATTTTCATTGTGTAAGTGGGAAACTGAAGCATAGGAAGATTAAGGGAGTTGCTCATGGACACACAAGGAGTCAGTGAAAGAGCCAGAAACTGAACCCACATTTCCTGGGTCCTAGTCTAGAGCCTTAACTTCAAGTCCATTCTTGCTTCCTTATTAAAATCTTTACATTTCTTTATATTAATAGCAGTGAAGGCTGCATCTCACACTGGTAGAGCTGTGCAATGTTGCTTAGAAGGCTGAACTGCATTTTATCTAGGGCCTGGTCTACACTTACTGTGAAATTCGGTGGCAGTTGATGGGAGATATGCAAGCTATGTAGAACAGCTTGCCTTTATCTCCCATTGACTTCCTAAATTCTAATGAGTGCAGCATCCCCACTACACCGCACTGATGGAAAACGCCCTCCTGTTGACATAGCGTTACTTTTTTTCTGGGGGTGGATTTATTAAGTCGATTTCTGGATCGATTGAGCGGATCTCCGCTTCCGCTCAACAGATCCCAAAGAATCGATCTGACAGTGCCGAATTTACCATCGTCAGTGAAGACATACCCTAGGAAATACATTGGTCACTAGTCAACCATTCTAACTAAAGGCCTTAAGGAAAACCCTCAAATGATATCAAAACTGCAGTTTTATATAGATGTGGTTTTAATATGGCTGTTCTTCAATATCCATGTTTATCTCTCTCTAGTTTTCAGTTATTAAATATTCTACTTTTTTTCTTTTTGTTGTTTATAATGAGGTCTACATACTTGAAACATTTCTGTAGACTGCAGTGGAGTTGGCTCCCTTTTGAGGTAACTATTGTAACCTGGTTCATAATTTGAATCCTTACTGCTGTTTAACATTCAGGTTTTCTACTGTGAAGGAAATACTTTTCTTTTTTCACTTGTGAACACCAATAGTGCCATCCAATGCCCAGTTAAGCAGCCACAGGTACATATTATTTTAGAAAGTCCATAGGGAGTGTACTGGGCTATCCCAACTCCTGCTTTCTATACAGGTCCCGTAGTGTAGACTCACACTGGACCTAAACATAACAGAATCTGTAGTTTTCTGACCAATTCACTTACGTAATTTCTAAAGCCTTACCAGAACTCATTTAAGTCAGTGAAGGGAGGAAAGATGGTCTTGTGGTGAAGGTACAAGAACTGGAGTCTGTAAACCTGTATTCTACCATGGTCCTGCCATGGGCTTTGGGCAAGTGCCTACTAAAGTAGGGTAATGAGATGTCCCAATTTTATAGGGACAGTCCTGATATTCTGAACTTTTTCTTATAATAGGCAGCTATTACCCCCATTCAGTCCCAATTTTTCACACTTGTAATCTGGTCATCCTATACTAAAGTCAGTTAATATTTGTGCCATGTATTGTGTTCCTAGGAGGTCATAGATTATTCTTGTTATACAAATGCAAAGTATACACTCTCTTCACTACACCCTGTCTCATATTACTTTTTTGTGTGTAAGCATTATGCCTTTTAAAATCTTGGAGGTGGCTGAAAACAGTAACATCAGATTAATCTGTAGCAGCATTAACTTTAAGTGCATATTTATTTGCTAATAACTCCATGAAAATAATGCTTAATTAAATGCTGTTCTCACATGTAATTGCAGTATACAAAAAAGGTCAGTAGAAATGCAAATTGTTTCAGTCCCATCAGCCATTATTAATAAGGATTTGGTTTGTTTGTTTCCATGTGAATTTAGTGAAAATAGTGAATTAAGTGCTCATAAAATGGTGAGACACAGTTATGGAGCATGCAGCTAGGGCTGTGCAAGGTTCCTGCATAGTATTGCCTTGCACAACTTGTGGGCCTTGAGCAAATCATGCATATGTATGGTGGTTTTACTATGCATATGAACAGGGGCATAAGACTATTGCATTCATTTTCACTTGACAAAACTTAGACCCTGGCCACCTTTTTTTCCCCTACCTGGGGAAAGAAATGAATACTCTCATTCACAGTTATAACAGTTAAGGTCTAAACAAAATAAGAAATTTTTGCAGCTTTGTTTTGTGCATCTCACTGAAACTTAAATATCATGCAAAGTATGAAGACTATACACAATGTATTTAAAGTTACTGCATGAAAGTCAGTATAAGAAACTACATACTGTATTAATTGATCATTTATAATGATTTGAGGACTATTCCTCATTCTACTGGATACAGTGGAAGTATAACTTGGCCTATAAAGAAAACACATTTTAAGCACAAAGGGACAGAGTTAAGGCTGACCTTTCAATGTATTTGAACATTTTAATTTTTTTCATCCTTGAATAATTCAAAATCAAGTGAAGGGATTTGGCTAAAATGTTACAAACCATCTTAATGGTGATGCCAAGGATAGAAAACTATCCCCAAAGGTGAATGTTCTGGGAAATTACAAGTGCATGAAAACAAGGAGGTGACAGAATGGAGATGGTTTTGCAAAACTGAACTATAGCAGTTACCAGCAGCAACCTGTATTATAACAGTACAAAAGGAGTTTTTTCTGCTCTCTATATAAATATTCAAACCTAATTTAATGGTTTTTCAATTCTAGTGGCAGTTGTAAAAACAACATATAATGACCCTGTAGAATAATTTATAAATGAAAATCAAAAAGATTGATTTCCACTTGGCAGACAGATGAGCTGCTCTTCAGAAATTGTTCTGCTCTAAGGAATCTACAAACTTGCATTGTCTGTTTCTCAATGCACCTAATACCTAGACACATACTCAAATTTATAACACAGATCATTTTTGTTGAATGGAAATATTGAATGTCAGCAACCTGGGCAAAAGGGAAGCAAGTCCAAGATCAAGAACTCTTCAATGAAAACACCAGTACTTTCTCATCAAAAGCAGGGGACTGTTAGAACAAATGCATCTGTTAATCGTAACTGAGATGACATCATACGAGAAGAAAGGCAGTCTTTTTGAGGGAGCCATGTCTCAAACTGACTAGAGCTTCACAGAAGCCAAGTAGAAACGATTGCGCACTATACAGCATGTGTATAGAGCTCCGTGTAGGACACTTCATATTAAGCAGGCAGCCACACTCTGCATTAGCTGACGTTTCTAAGTGATCTTCAGACACAGCCATTCTGGGGTGACAAAGGCTTGGATCGATGGCAATCTGTCATGTGCCTCTCTCTATTTTGTTAAAAATGTTAAGAATGCCTCTGTTGGGACCTATTCTAAAAAGAGATAAAGCTGATTTGTTCACTGTATTTTTGCTATTAACCAATTATCACCACTAGATTTAGAATGGAACTTTTAAAAGATACTGCCTTGTACACGCTGTCTATACTAAAGCACTTTACTAGAAAGCAATTAAATACTTGGAGTGCATCAACTGGGTAGACAAATATACTCGACAACAGCTCACAGTCTGGGAATGAACTTCACTGAGAAAGGGAATGTGAAAGCAAGGATCACAGTCTTATCACAGCACTTTGCATTTAGATAGCACCTTCCATTTGAAGAGCTAGAACACTATGCAAACATTAATGGATTAAGTCTTTCAACAACTACATGGTAAATATCTTCTTTATCTTATGGATGGGAACACCAACACAGAGAAGCAATATGAATTACTCAATGTCATACAGGAACTGAACTCAGATTTTCTGAGTCCAAGCACTTTAACTTTTTTTTTTTAATGGATCCATAAGATCTTTAACATTAACCTGGCTAGTCACCACAAGTAGCAAAAAGGGGCCTTTGATTAAGGCCTCATATAAAGGACAGTTTCTTCCAAAATGCGGTACTATATCATATTAGCTCACTGAACGGTCCACATTTGGTATGATCCCTAACCTTGGAATAGGACTGGAATCCATGATGTTCTGGCTTAGAAGCAAGGGTGCTATCAACTGAACTGTACTGACAGTGATATGACAATATTTATTCAGATTTAAATAGACATGCCTAAAGAACGTCCTATCCTGGACTAAAAGCATACTTATTGTCTGGTCAATATATATTACAAAACCATTAGCGAACCTGAGCAGCAGTAGACATCCCTTAACTACATGCAACCACGAGGCAGCAAGTCATTACAAAACAAATCAATGTCACTCCATCTTCAAATTACAAAGAAATTCATTCCTATATTGGAGAAAGCACTTTCAGAAACTTCCCCTCTTCTATATCAAGGTAGCTCCAGCTTAAGTACTGATATAACTTATTTATATTGGTATCGTGTATATGGTACAAGAAATCTGTGTACAACATATGTGCTATTAAAAAAACAAATATCCATACCTCAGGCTCTATGTGCCTTGGAAAGAGCGATGTTGTGAGATATTTGTATAAAATTCTCATGTCATCTTGTTCTAATCCGCTCCTGGAATTTCAGAGAAAAAAGTTAAAGATGTAGATTGCAAAGTAGGAAAACCAATTTATCTAATGGGCTTACTTCATGGCCAACATCTTTCTAACCAAAAGCTGGACAGACCACAATTTAGAGCCTTCTGTGAAAACTAAACTCAGGTCTCTTACATGACAACACCCCAATTTTTTTAGTACAGCTAGTCCTAGTATATATATTTAATTTTTAATAGAATTCTTATTCCCCTACAATATCAATAACATATCTACATTAGCAAATAGATGAAATCATGAGCTATAAAAAGTCTAGTTCTAATTTATGAATCCATATTTGATTTCACAAACAAATTATTTGCAGTAAATACTGGAATCTAGACAAATACAGGGAGACTAGGATTTTTAAAATAGTATTTTGTACATTATTTCTCACCTAAACATTGTGCACATTCTCTCTTCACCTAATATCCTCTGAATAGAAAAACCTTGCATAGCTACTCCTAAGTGAAACAGTATGCCAAAAGCAGCTGTGCCATGTCAATAAACACCCTAAAATCAAACAGCTGAAGACAACTTGCCTGTTTAAATTATACTGATGCAGCAAACTCCATAAACTTTTTTGAATTTTAACAATCTGTTGTAAAATTTTCTGCAATTGAAGACAGGATGGATCAAAAGTAGTTTTGATTAACTGAAAATGTATTGCTGTTCAATATGACTTTTTGGTTGCACATAATTTGCCTGTAAAATCAAATATGGATTCGTAAATTGTCTTTAATTTTAAAAAGTTCTTTAAAAGGTAATAACTGTTGTTAATTATGTGAATAATTACTGGCCCCACACAGTTTAACATGATGTGCGTATTAATGTGAAATACTAACATCAGGTTATCATATTTATGGGTTTATGCATTACTTCTCAAAACTTTCTTTCCTTTCATTTAAAACTGCTATTATTCATAGCATTTTCCCTCGGCCATATTATGTGCTAAAGTTTCTGCATTATTGAACTGTGCAATATGTGTTCAGCTGCAATCAACATCCTCAGGGCAGTCTGACTTTAAAGGAACAGAACAAAAATTCTCTGGTGTTGACCACCATCACCTCCCATGGATTTTAACCACTCAACTGGATCAAGCCCCAGGATTTAGCTCACCATTACTGACTGAAATCATTATGGCTTAGATAAAATGACTAAATTGCTGCTAAATATTGGAATATTGTGTGCAGTTCTGGTGTCCCATGTTTAAGAAGGATGAATTCAAACTGGAACAGGTTCAGAGACGGGCTACTAGGATGATTCGAGGAATGGAAAATCTGCCTTATGAAAGGAGACTCAAAGAACTTGGCTTGTTTAGCCTGGCCAAAAGAAGGCTCCGGGGGGATATGCTTGCTCTATATAAATATATCAGGGGGATTAACGTTAGGGAGGGAGAGGAATTGTTTAAGTTTAGTACTAATATAGGCACGAGGACGAATGGGTACAAACTGGATATTAGGAAATTTAGACTTGAAATTAGACGAAGGTTTCTAACCATTAGGGGAGTGAAGTTCTGGAACAGCCTTCCGAGGGAAGTAGTGGGGGCAAATGACTTATCTGGCTTTAAGACTAAGCTTGATAAGTATATGGAGGGGATGTTATGATGGGATAGTTTAATTTGAGCAATTGATTTGGATTATCGGCAGATAAGTCTGCTCAATG
This sequence comes from Mesoclemmys tuberculata, assembly GCA_007922155.1. Lineage (NCBI taxonomy): Eukaryota > Metazoa > Chordata > Testudines > Chelidae > Mesoclemmys > Mesoclemmys tuberculata. The sequence continues at coordinate 18,236,274 of ML675626.1, forward strand.
GTCTGTGGGAATGTTGGATGGGATGGGAACTGAGTTACTGCAGAGAATTCTTTTTTGGGTGTTGGCTGGTGAGTCTTGCCCACATGCTTGGGGTTTAGCTGAGGTCTTCAAATCTCACTTTTGAGGATTTCAATAACTCAGTCATGGGTTCGGGGTTGTTATAAATGTGTATGGGTAGGGTTTTGTGGCCTGCCTTGTGCAGGAGGTCAGACTAGATGATCATATTGGTCCCTTCTGACCTATGAGTCTATGAGTCTAAAAGGAACGAGGCATGTTTATACATTGTGTGTGGGTACAGATTGTAACCGTTATTCCAATCTGCATGAAAGACCCTCCTTTTTCAGGAAAAATCACCTGGGCCTTAAATATTTGAGAACAAAAAGGAAAAGCATTTAAAATATTAATTCCATGTCTCTTCACTTATTAAGTGTAATCTCCAACATCCTTAAGATAACTCAGCTTCTCTTTGTGGTTGACACTCAAATTACACATTGTGACATTCCTGACTAGTGAATAAATGCAAATGTCTAACTATCACAGATTAAAAAAAAAAAAAAAAAATTCTCACACTTCTGCAGTTGTCATGAAAAAAAAATGCCTACACTGTTACACTCTGAGCTTGAATGTCAAAACTGCTTCTGTCTCAATAATTCTATAGAAACATTGCTTGACAAGTAAAATCTTGTTTGTCCTCTCCAAATATTTTCACACACTGTTTGAGTTATTGCCACAGTTTTTATTCTCCAGATCACTTTGTAAATGCAAGACCTTTTCGTGAGAGGCCAGTGTTTCCAATTTCAATATGCATGCTTCTCAAAATGGAAACTACCAGCCACTACTAGAAAGGCTCTATACCCAACTGTTCAATATTCATAAATTCTAAGATCAGAAGGAACCATTGTGATCATCTAATCTGACCTCCTTAATAGCACAGGCCACAGAACTTCCCCAGAATTATTCCTAGAGCACATCTTTTGGAAAAACATCCAATCTTGATTTTAAAATAGTCTGTGATGGACAATCCACCACAACCCTTAGTAAATTGTTCCAAAAGATTAATTACTTTCACCATTAAAAATGTATGCCTTATTTCCAATCTGAATTTGTCTAGCTTCAAATTCCAGACATTGGATTGTGTTATGCCTTTCCTGGCTAGACTGAAGAGCCCATTATTAAATATTTTTGCTCCCCATGTATATACCAACAGACTAATCAAGTCACCTTCTCCTTGTGAAGCTAAATAGACTGAGCTCCTGGAGTCTGTTACTATATGTTTTCTAATTCCTTAATCATTCTCGTGGCTCTTCTCTGAACCCTCTCCAATTTATCAATACCCTTCTTGAATGGTGTGCCCCAGAACTGGACACAGTATTCCAGCAGCAAACACTAGTGTCAAATACAGAGGTCAAATAACTTATCTACTTCTACTCAAGATTCCCCTGTTTATGCAGCCCAGGCTCCCATTAACTCTTTTGGTCACAGCATCACACTAGGAGCTCATATTCAGCTGATTATCCACCATGCCCCCAAATCTTTTTCAGAGTCACTGCTTCCCAGGATAGAGTCCTCTATCCTGTAAGTATGGCCTACCTTCTTTGTTCTCAGATGTATACATTTACATTTAGCCATATTAAAGCACGTTTGCTTGCACCCAGTTTACCAAGCAGTCTAGATTGCTCTCAATCTTCATTATTTATCATTACCAAGCAGTCTAGATTGCTCTCAATCTTCGTTATTTATCATCCCCCAATTTTTGTGTCATCTGTATATTATATATAAGAATGACAAATATAAAAGAATCTCTAATATATGCACATTTACCATGCACATCCTAAATTGAGGAAACTTTCCTGCTGTTACAGCCAGGATTCCTCAAGCATTTTTGGCAATATTTGGTCATTTTCATCATGGCTCTATAACGCTACACACACTAGGGAAATAGACAGTTGCATAGCAAAAATTCCAAAACCTCTGAAACTGAGTACAAATTGTTCCAAAACCATTATTTTTCACTTTTATGAATGTAACTAAAATTACCTGCTTTGTCTATGAATTTTAACAATAAATGGCAAGAAAAGTCCTATACATATAACAGGGACAAAAATAACGGGATTGTATAGAAATTTAATAAGTTGCTATAAAATTTAACAGGGAATTTAACCTTTTTACAGGTTTGTTAAACCCTCCCAAAGGAGGGATATAATTATCTATTAAATTCTATAGAGCTATCCAAAAAAGTATAGAAAAATTATTTTCTAGTAAATTCTATAGGATATTTCCACAGAGAAAAGAACTGAGTGGGAACCTGGTTGGGGACGATGTTTCACTTTTAGTTCTTTATGAAGATTGCTGATGGTGATGATTTGGGGAATGTCCATTTGCTGTTAGTAGCAGGATTTTGTTATCTTAATTATATTTTTAAAGATGTCACAGTGTCAAGAGGCTCAAGCAATGAGCACATTTTTATTAATGTTGAAATAAAATAGCCGTGGACAAATAATCTTACTATTAATCGAGGACTGCAAATTAAACACTGACTAAGATTTCCCCAAGTAACCAGTTAATTTGAATGCTTCCTTTGAGACATTTTGAAGGGCTTGGTTTTCAGAAGGTGCTGGCTGAGCACCCAGTGTGAAATCTTGGCTCCACCAAAGTCAGTGGCAAAACTTCCAGTAACTTCAATGGGGCCAGAATTTCACCCTTTAGCCTCTGCAAATTCAGGCCTATTTAAAGTGTCTCAAGCTGTGCACCTAAAAATCACTAGTAACTTTTGGAAATCGTGACCTACGTTTTCATTTGCATGAAATTCTCTCTTTATTTTTCTCTCTAATAGTTCACTTCATAACTAGAGTTCTCACAAATGTAAAAGAAGGATCTGTTCTGCATCAGCAGAAAATTGTCTAGATGGCCTAATAGGTCCTTCCCATCTCTATCTTCTACAAAGGTAACTCTCATAAGAAAAAGAAGTTGCAGATTATAGGAGGTAACATGGCAGAAAGATGTGGCTAAGTGCATGTCTACACGGGGTGGCTCGGTTGGTGCTGCAGCAATCTATGCAGCAGCATCAATTGAGCAGGCCTGGTGAAGACACGCTCAATCCATTGCTGAGTATTTCTCCCATCAACTGCAGCAGAATGAGAAGCATTAAGCTATGTTGACAAGAAAATGTCTCCTGTTGACATAGCATAGTGAAGACAGCACAGCTACTTGATGCAAGTTATGTCAATATCAATACCTTGTATTGACGGAGTAGTGCAGTGTAGACCATGCCTAAAAGTCCCAGTTCAGCAAGGTACTGAAATGAGCGATCCTACTGACTTCCATGGGACTACTCAACATGCTTATCTGCAAGTGCTTTAGTACCTTGCTGAAACAAAGCATCAGAGTTCAATAAACAGACGCAAAAGAGGAAAGAATTGAGAGATGCCCAACAAAGCAGCTTATTAGTTTTAACCTTCTCACTCATCTTGCCAAAGAGTCTTCCTCTTTTCATTTATCCCGTATGTGGAGAATCTGGTTTAATTTATCTCTAGCAATCTTAGTTCTATCTTTCCCCAAAACATGAAGAGTGCACCTTCCCAGAAGCTCTGCCATACAAAAGACTGTCTTTTTCTTTTGTATCTGTACTGCACTTAGCACAATGGAGCCCTGAGCCATGGCACCCTATGAAAATATTACAAATAATAAATATAGTACATTTATTTATTTTAAGAGGCATGTTAATTTCCCCCCTTTTACCCATTATTCTGATACCTACCAGATGAGCTGATCATTGTAGAGAAAGGCAGTATATTTGACTATGTTCAGGCTTTCCTCCATTTTATTAATAAATGATTGGATTTTCAAGTAAGTCATTTTATCCAATGGAAAGAAGCTGATTCCACAAAAAACATCCAGCAGGTCACATGACTGTAAATGCAGTGTTTGCAAATACTGAAGGAACAAATATAAAGGGAAAAGAAGAAAGTTACTGGTTTTCTGAATATTTAAAAGCTATAATAAAGCCTCTAAAATTAACATTTCAACTTAACCTCTTCTGCATTCATTTTTGGGTGCTTTTGTTCTGTACCAAATCCTGAAGTGACGGCCTATACCATACTGCATGTTGACACAATTATTTGTGATGTTAATTGACAAATTCATTTTGTGGGCATGGAGAAAATAGAACCTAGCTAAATCTCATTTATAAATATTCAGTATGATCAATGATAACTACAATTACTAGCAAGAAGCACAGACATCCATAATGCCACACAGACAAAAAAAGGGACAGGATCCCTGCCCCAAACACCTTACAATCTAAGGTCCTAATCATGTAAATTGTTCCATGTAGTCCAACCCTTGTACCAGTGTGTGGTCCACATTATTTCAATGGGGTTCTATGCAGGCACAGAGGAGCACCTACCTGGAACAACTTGTGCAGACTGAAATCTAAATGCCTGACCTTGAAAAGCATCAAGCAATATTTTTACTCTTTTTGCTTTAAAAATTATACCAAAGAAACTGAAGTCCTAATGTGCTGTCCACTGCAACTACTTTACTATATCAACACAAGAGAAACCTGCTGCAGGAAGACATGGGGAAGACTCAGGACAAATTTATTTTCTGTAAGTGTTTTTGCAAATGTAGAAAAATATTGGAAGGGCATGGTGCTGACTTACTCTCCATTTCTTTCTTTTAGTTATGTTGCGTGCAAGTCATGCATTAGAATAATAGGTTATGATATAAATCACGTATGAATACTGATATGTTCAAGGCTTGACAAGAGATGGTTGGTTACATTTTAAACATTATATGCACTTTTTTCAGCATTTTTATTATCCATATTTTTAAAAAGATAAAGTAGATTGTAATGGTGCTGATATAAGATCACATGAAGAAGCCAAATTACGATTGTTCACGGTACTTCAGAAAAGTCAGAGAACAGTGATACAAAGATAGCACTGAATCAGAGAGCATCCAACAATATAAACAAATGCTCTACCGACAAGCCACAGACACGTGCTACATTAGTAGGAGAATGGATTAAATGACAGTCATGTGGCCATAATGAACTATCCCACAATGCACATTGAAGTTGTTTTATTCATTTGAATTTCTGTGGTATAAAAAGAAATGTGTAACTGCATAGAAAATATCATACTTACAGGAGTGGGTTGGATATGGCATATTACATTTATCGCAAGAAAAAAACATTGACTATTCTAGTAAGTATGAAAAACAAGATACACAGTTGAAAGTTAAACAAAAGTGGTCCATTCACTCACAAGAAACAAAAGATTCTATGATTCTAGAAGTTATTTCACTACCCTTATATTTCAACTAGTTACTGATATTCAGAAGGGACTGTTTAGGGAAACCCTGCATCAGACAATTGATGTTCTACTTCACACCTAATGCTTAATTAAATCCAAAGAACTAAATTACAAGCATTAAAGTTGAAAAATCAAATATACAACGACAGGGAATGCAAGAGTTATAGTTGTACATAGGCCCCCCTGTCTTCCATCTATGTGTTATGATAGCCCTGCCCAGCATCATGTAAGACGTCTGTGGCAGAGCCAAATTGAATCCTGCCTCCTTAGTCCTGGTCCAGTGCCTTAAACTGAAGGGAACATTCTGTCTCCTCTCTCCCACATTTTAAAAATGCAATCTGAAAAAACAAATTCCATCACTGAAATTCCATCACTGCATGGGTCATCATCAAGGTTGGAGCTAGAGGACTAAGTGATAACAGTAGTATGCTGTTCCTCTCTACGTGGGGATTTGACACACACTTTGCCCCTGTCCGACAAAACAAAGTGGATGTGATTTGCCATATTATAGCTATGTCTGCGGTGACCTCTTAATTACCTTATTTGTAAAATAGGTGAACAGTACTTGACTGCCTCCTTAGTTAAAAAAAAATGGTTTTGAAGTGCAAAGAATTATCAGTCAGTACTAGTAGAATATTTACATTGTAGACCCACTCAGTTGATGGGAGAACACTCTCCCATCCACTCAATTAGTCCACTTTCCCAAAAGGCGGAAGGCAGTGTCAATGAGAGAGCATCTCCCTCTGATGTATCGTCATGAAGATGTCGCACTTGTGTAGACATAAGTACGTTGATATGAGATACATAACGTAACTAGTGTAACTAGCATATCTCACATCGACCCAGCACAGCAGGCCAAGCCTAGAACTCAAGGTCTCCTCCTGGCTCCTAGCCCAGTGCAATGTCATCTAGGCCAAAAGGCTGTGTAATTATATGTAACAGCAGGCAGTCATGCAAATAACTCCATTAAAGAAAGAAAAAGTTCAATCAGACTTGATGATTTAGATTAAGGTTTTAACAGTTTTCTAAAAGCAGATATTAAGTCAATTTTATCTGTAACAGATGATCATACTATTCTAATCCATCAAGCTATCACCCCATTTATTCAAATCTCTTCTAAAGACTCTTCCATAATGCATGCAAGACAATAATAATAATAAATAAAACATTTAAAAAAAATTCCTAGTCATTCACTCTTCTAGTCTTCCCATTGCTTCTTCTCTACTTTGAGTTTGGGGGGGAGGGGTCATTTGTTTAACACTGTAAGCTCTTGTATGCAGGGACGTGTGCATTTTGTTTCTTGTTCAGTATCAAACACCTTGTCCATATTCAAATAACAAACAGTAAGAACTTACCCTATGGAAGAATTTCTCTAATCTCTCTGTTAGAACCCTTACACCTCCATCTTCTATTGCTTTAAGGAATGTACCATTAAAAAGCTAATAGGTTTAAAAAAAAACAGTATTAATTATGTAATTGTGTAAATATAAAACAATACTGCTACCCACATAATTCCCACTTCCCAATTCCACAGAACCTAACTGTCCTAGGTGATGTGCAGCCTCAGCAGATTTGGGATAATCAAATCATGTTAATCAAGGTCTTCACTATGTGAAAGAATTAATTTAGTCTAAATTGGGAATAGTTTTACTACTATTAAAGTGACCTTGGGAACAGCACTGATGACCACAAAAGCACTCTGTCATATCCTCCCAATTGCCACTACTACATTCAGAAAGAAGTGGAAAGTATGGATTAGACTGGAACCCCAAATGCGTTATCAACTAGAAGGATGCAGAGGGTGGTCTATTCCTTCTCTAAAAGGATAACCTTGGTATAAATCTATGATCCTTACCTTGTACATGCTATAGCACTGCTGTAGAACTGAACTATAAACCTTGTCCTGTAAAACACACAATAGATCATCACTAAAAGAATAGGCACAATTCCAAAAATTATGACTGATCTACAAATACCATGCACATTCTTTTAACTACCACATGTAAACTAGAATATAGACAAGACAGAACATCTCTTCCCTTCCTTACATGGAATAAAAACCTGGCACACAGACTTTAAAGAACACAGAAAGCCTGAACAAATGTTTTTTAAAATTATTCCATCTGGCCAATTACTCTACCTGCTTACAGTTAAAGTGAATGGCAATGCTGAAATGAAGCCTCCTGACAAATGTTAGTTTTATGTTTGATTTTCCACCAATCATCATCAATAATAGTCTCAGGATTGTAACAGTAGCTGCTGAGCTTAAATTTAGTAAGGAAATGTCTTTAAAATATCTTCCATTTAAATCCATGCTGGTTCTTTAATTGTGTTGGCCTGTTCCTTGAAATTTCAATAGATCTTGTTTTTGTTATTTTTAATTGCATTTCATTTTGATACATAATTTCATTACATTCCTGTTTGGATATTCTCTCCAATATCTTCGTCTCTTTCTTTCCTTTTAGCATTTGTTGCAAAATGCTTTGTTCTACACCCCTTTTTTCCTGTTTGCAATCATATTCTTAAATCATTTCTACAACAGCCAAAAGTTATAGATATTAACCAGACTAAAAGACATTGCTGGTTATATTTCTTTTAAAATTACGACTAAAATACTTAATTGAAAAATAAAGGTAAATTAGAAAGAATAGCTGAACATTACCAGTAACTCTTCTTCTTGATACTCAATGACTGGTTTTCCATCTTTGTGCTGTTTTTCTATTATGGGATTCCGTACAACCTAGAAAGTGGAACAAACTGGCATTAGACAATGCACAATGTATTTAGTAATTTTTAATATTTTAGGAAGGTATAGATCATGCATATAAATACCATGACCATCCAGAAATTTTCTTCAGGTTCATTGAAGAACTGTCTATTTTTCTGCGTATGCAAAGATTTTGCAGGTTTTGATGGACTAAAGGTCCTGGAAATATAATATATTTGGAACAAATTTTAGCAAACATAGAATTTGTTATAATATAATAAACTATGCAAACAGTAATACTTTAGTACCTTGTGAACTGTACTATAGCTTCACATAATCCAACATTTCTAATTTTTTCATTCTTTTCTACCTCATTTGGGTGATAAAAGAGAATCTTCTTTTCTTCCTAAAATTTGAAAGAAGAATAAAGATAACAATTTTAAACAGAATAGCAGAGATCCAAAATAAAGTCATTTTAAAAAAATAAACTTTAGCTCCTTAAATTGACTGAACAGAATTTAAAAATTGTCTCATAACCAGATAGGCTTATATAATAATAATAATAAATAAGTCATATATTGCACATTAACAGGGCCTGCCGCCTAAAAAAGATGTTAAAGTGCTTTACAATGCAGAATGCTACACAAGTTACACACAAGATGGCAGCTTTCACCCTACAGCACTTTACCACCAACGCACAAAACATACAAAAGTATTACTTCATTCCACTGAAGTGAAGACAAATCTATAGATACGTGGCAGTAGTTTAACAGTACACCACAATAGTTCATCAGACATTGTAATGACTGGCCTTATGAATATCTATATAGATTAAATCGGTATCCTAAATCTAACAAATGAAACTGCAGAAGATAGGTAGATAGACTACTGTATCAGGTGGCTGTTTTCAAGCTAGTATGTCACCTACAACAGCAGATCAGTCTATTATTGTTGCCAGTTAACTTATTAGCTTCCTCTAGCTGCCCACAACCAAGACAAAATGCTCAGTGTGTATATTTACATCTTGATATCAATTTGACTCATTCAGAAAAGGTACATAAACACGGTCCTTAACAGATACCTTTCCTGAAAACAGAAAGGCTTCATCATGTGCATATCAGGGATGTTGGTTAATGTTTACAAAGCACTTTGTAAATAAAAAATGCTGTATAAGCATTAAGCATTGTTGTTATGTACCTGGAACAATTCTAAAAAGAAGAAAAACTTTTGAAGGATCTTATTAACACCCTAAAACTGTGATGTCCTGATCCTGCAAGCTCATGTGCTCAGAACAACTTCTGAGCCTTACATGAATTCTCACTCCTTATCTGCATATGAATTTATGAGACTGGGACCTAAATTTGTGCATGTAATTTATTTTATGTTGGGAATTGTTGTAGAGGATTTTTTCACAACTACTTTTTCCTCCATCCTTCTTTCAACCTCCTTGCTGCAAGAATTTTATTGAGCGAAGCAGCCATGTTTCTAAATGCTAACGTTTTAGCTATAGGGACACCATCCCTTTAAAATCATATGTATACCTGAATATTTTAACATATTGTTAGAGTAAATACCTTAAATAACTAAAGCTGCATTTCCTCTATTTTTCAGTTTACTTTGCATTTAAACAATACTTTGTCTGGTAAGTTTCACTGTTGCACTTAGTCAGTTTCCTCTGTCCTTTGTGTGGGACTTTCACCCAGTAACAAAGGAGAGAAAAATATTTTTAAAAATTTAAGTATGTCATCAAAAAACTACAAATAGCGGTGAGGTGGTTCAGGGACAGTTGTAACACTGGAAACTTTTAGCTCATGCTTTTAAGTTGAAAGTGTGCCTTTATAGCTTGTGAGGCACCCAAAACCCACCCTTCGGGCTGGGTGCTCTATAAATAACAATGTTAATGGGACAGGAACACTGTGTTGTCCAGGGTCTAGTGAAAAACAGGCTGGCTGGAGCAGAAGCCGGAGAGCTGCTTCGCGTTACCCTGACAGGGCAAACTTGAGAGCGGGGATGTTCTGGCGGGGCACGGGCACAGCACCGACGTTTCCCGGGGGGGGCCCATAACTGCGGGAAGCGGGGCTGGGATTCCCCACGTGAATGTCAGTTAGAAAGAGGAGGGCGGAGTGGGCGGGGAACCGCCTCCTTCCCTCAGAGACCAGCCCCCCCTTCTCCTCAGCCAGACACACAGACGTGGCCCACGCCCAGTCCTCGCCTCAGACAGACCCTCCCTACCGCGCCCAGACACACAGACGTTCCCCCCCCCAGACAAACTCCCCCCGCCCCCTCGTCTCAGACACTCCCCCCCCCCGACAATAACCGTCAGATAAAGACGGACAGACGCCCCCGCCCCCTCCTTGCAGCCACAGCGCCAGGCCCCTCTCCTCGGCCCCAGACCCCCCCCCCGGTACCTCGCCCTCTCTGGGCCCCAGCTTGGGGTTGTAGATGAAGAAACTGAGCAGGGCCGGGGCCACCTGCTTCTCCTGCCCGGCTCCCCCCGCCGCCATCGTGGGCCTGAAGCGCGCGAGCCGGGGGCTGGCGGCAGCCGCCGCACACCATCGGGGAGCAGCCGCGGGCCCTCCGCCGGCACCGACCCGAGCCCACACGGCACTTCCGCCTCTCCCCTGCCCCGGAAGGGGATGGCGCGAGCCGGACGGGGCCCGCTCTATCGGCGGGGGGCGGGGCCAACGGGCGGCGACTCGCCCCGGGGCTCGGCTGCCGCGCGCCGCACGGAGGGCGTTGGGCAGAGGCCTCCCGGCTCCCCCCGGGGCGGCGACCATCGCGGACACCCAGCTCCGTGTGGGGCCGCTCTGAGGGCGGGATCGGGGCCGCCCCCTCACGGCTGGAGGCGCCTGCGGCCGCGCCCCGTGTCCAGGGCGGGTCAGCGGGAGCCGGCGGGTGCCCGGGGCTCCGTCATCCGTCCTTGGCTGGGCGGCCCCGAGGCGGGGGGAAGGGCCGCGCCGAGCGGGCGCTCCGAGCTGGGCGAGGGGCGCTGCCCGGGGACGCGTGTCTTTGCGGGCCTGGCGGGGTGAGCGGCGGCGGTTTTCGACACGGGCTGTGTGTGTGGGTCGGGGCGGCGCCAAGGCAGCTGAGAGCCAGCCCGGGCTCGTGTGTGACAGAGGGTGACCTCTCGCTCGGGCCCAGTGCAGTCAGGGGGCGGCATGGAGTTCCGCAGCGCCAGGACTGCGCGGAGGTGGACATTTGGAAAAGGTCGTGGTGGTTTATTCCTCCCCCCCCGTCCCACCGCCTCTTTTAATTATTCCTTACTGGCGTTGTGGGTCTAGCCAAAGCCCCCATTTAGACCATTTGGCTCCGCACTTTTCAGCCATAAAGGTAGACACTGTCTCTGTCCCAAAGAGCTTCCCCTCAAAAGCTTACAATGTAGTCCTCACGCATTAATGTGATTAAAGTTCTAACCCTGCTGAGCCAAATCCTGTCCTCAAGTACCCTTCTGGACTCTGTTATCTCCACGCTGGGAGAGGGAGGGAGATGAGATAGGAACAGAGAAGTGATGCTATCTCTCTATACAATATTGGAGAGATCACAACTGGAATACTGTGTCGTGTTCCGGTATTCATACTTTTAAAAGTATGAATATGCTAGAAATTAGAAAGGGTCCAGTAAAGAACTATAAAAATGATTGTACGGCATGTTTTCTAGACCTCAATGTCAGGCTAAGGCTTTCGATCTATATATTTTATAGAGACGATTATGAGATGACTTGAAAACTGTCTATCAGTGTAAGAAGAAGAAATCTGAAGCCAGGATAGTTTTAATCTAGCAGACAAAGGCATACCAAGATACAGTGGCTGGAAGTTGAGGCTATACAAATTTAAACTGCAAATAAAGGGAATATTTTAAACAGCAAAGATAATTAGAAAGGGATGTAATGGATTCTCCATTATTTGAAGTCTTTAAATCAAGACTGGATGTTACTGTAAGAGAGATGCCCTTATTCAATCACGGATTATTGGGCTTCATGCAGAAATTCATTGGCAATATTATATAGGCTCTGCAGTTGCGGATAGTTAGAGTAGATGCTCATTTGGTTCTTTCTGGTCTTTAGATTTATGAAACTATGTAAGGTGTAACTAAGAACAGAATTTTTTTTAGTTTCTTTATTACATGTGATGATGCTTGAGATTGAAAGATCCCAGCTTCAGTTATTCAAGCTAAATTAACAGGTCAGGCATTTAGAAAAAACACTTGGTTACTTGTAGACCAATCTGCAGTCCATAAAAATAAACATGGTACCCCACAATTTCATTTTTAAAAAGTACTGCACTGTAAAGTTGCAAGCAAGTTGTGCAAGAATAAATTTGGAAGAGGATTGTATTTTCTGTCTGTTTCCCCTCACATTCTCCATTACTTACTTTCATCATTGTGTTGTAAACTGTCTTGATCCATTCTACTACTTTGTAGACTGCAGTAATGCCGTGCTAAGTGAAGCCCTCTGTCTTTACCCTAAGAAAGTGTTGAAAATGTGGTATTGGTACCCATTACTTTTCATACATGAGAAAGGAACTTAATACCCATTATAAGTGCAAATCTCAATGCAGAGTTAACTATGGTGTCACTACTGGCTCCTAAACTATAAAATATTTCACCAGAAGTGTTAAAAAGTTGTGACTATATATGTTTCCCTACAATCAAGACTACAATTAGGGAAGGAGAAGTGGTAATGCCTAGTACACCCAGGACTTCCAGTGAGCCTCAGCTGATTTTTACACTGGTGTGTGTTGTGTTACAGAGGCAGCAGCAAGAGAAGCCTAACTTCTTCCAGTGAAAGGTCCTCCATGCAAAGCTCGCTCTCTCTCTCTCTCAGCTCATCTTGAGCATGTTTCAGTACTGACAGGGGAGGAACCTGGGCATGAGGGATACAGAGACACTAGTGGATTGACCGGCAAAGTGTAGAGTTGTTGGAGTAAAGACAGAATAAGGATCTGAAAGTTTGGCCAAACATACGAAAAAAATCCAGTACCAAGTGTAAGTAATCAGAAGGCTGATCATTCCAATTCCTTATTCTTCAACTTACAAATAAAATGAACTTTAAAATAAAACTCATTCTAGAATGTTGCAGCTGCCAATTCATTGGAGAGATATGACACAGACTAGGAATAATAAGAATCAAATATTTCCAAAAACATATTCCAAAGGAGATAGTAAGTGATGGTGGAGAATGGAACAGCAGGTCAGATGGGACAAGCTCATGTAAAGCTCATTGCTCATTAAAACAAAGATGGAAATTCCAATATTAAAATGTTTGGTAACTCACCTTTACATATGTTCAAGTGCATTTCCCACCAGTGCAATTATTAAAAGTTATGTGATGTGTATATTGTGGATAGCTACTGTATTTTTGTTCTGTATTTGTACAGCACCTACTGGGGGACCATGTACGTGACTGGGGATCCTAGGCGCTATGATAATACAACTAATTAATAATAATACTGGAAGGGGCTATGTTGTAGAAGCATATAGGATAGGAATGTGGATATGTATGGTTATGTGTGATTGCTAAGAGCCTGTGGATGGTATGGATACTGATGTTTCCTTAAGTAGTGATTTTCTAGATGTCTAGTGATTGCATTGATGGGAAATGCACTTCAGCAATCTATAACTTGACAAAGCTTTTTGTAAGGGATTTATCAAAATATATGTTGCATGTGATAATGGTTAAACAATAATATAAATTACTATAGCCTTAGTGTACCAGTTAACAAGGCAGGTGGAAACCATGGTTGTGGTTCCAGTTTCATCCTATTGATTTAATTGTATGCACAGTAACACCATACCTTGACATTTGCAGAATGACATTAGATAGCAGTGAGTTTGAAATCTGATTCCCAGCCCTTCATTACGTAAAATTAAACCTGTTGTACAAATGCATTTGAAATGAAATGTGACAGTGGATTACCCCGGCATCAGTGAGCAAATAATTAAAAACTTTATTAGTGTTTGACCATACATAAAAAACCCAAACCTTAGACTGAAATAAGAAATAGGAATATTTGTATCATGTTGTCATACTTTTAGGGTTGTTGACTGTTTCTTGATACTATTTTGAGCATTTCTGTCAGCTGCATGATAGCAGGCTTAACAAAAAAAAATACTATAAATCACTCGGCGTTGGAGATGACAGCTGTAAACAAATGCTGCTGACAGGACAAATAATTATTCCATTGACAGTCTGGGGGCTAAAAGTGTAACCAAGAGTGGGTGAGTCAGCAGTTTGGTACTGCTATAGCAAGTAGTAACAAAACAAGGCCCTGATCCAGGAATGAGCTCAAAGTAGGTGGAACCCTTCATCCACACAGAGCTCTTTAGAGCATTGGGACTGGAGGCATTTATATTTTTTAAATTTAATTTTTGGCTTTTACTACAAAAAATATACTTCACTGTGGAAATCAATGAATTGCTGCCTTGTTAATGGAGGGCGGGGAGCTTGAACTTGTATGAAATCTATCGCAGCTGAGTTTGAATTAGGGGTTGTTGGATCCAAAACCAGCAATTTGACTATATCACATAAAGAAGAGTCTTTATTAGGTATTGCTAATGATAATGCTCATATTATATAATCTCTTTTCAAGTCTCTACTCTGTAGAGGGTGAAATTATTATGTTTTCCTTTAAGCTTATCAGGGAGTAATGCCAGGGTATTGTCATGATCGTATAAATTATATAAATGCTTTGTATTAAGGAAGAAGACCCAAATGTATCTCGTCTCAGGCAGTGAAATTTATTTATTAAACAGTGTAATATGTTTGTGGTATACCAAATTGTTCCTTATAACATCTCCAGTAAATGTTTATCATTCTAATTTGTGACAATTCACTGTTTAATAAATTACATAATTGCTATATATGTTTACTAGTTATTTTATTTATCTCTTCAAAATATTAAAATCCCTTCTTGGTGTCCATCCAGTGCACTGGGTGCCTCTCTCATTCATTAAAAATTACAACATAAACTTCAATATACCCACCCCATCTTCCACAGTCTTAACAAAGAAGAAATAAAGATGAGTTTTGCAATGTGTTTAGAAGGTTAACAAATTATTTATTGACTGTCAATTCATATATCCTATTTTCTGTCTCTAAAGAATCCAAGTCTATATTTTAATTTTTTTACTGTTTATCAGTTGCTTTTAAGACAGATTTGCAATTTATCAGTAATAATTATACATGACATCTAAAAAATCTGCGTGAAGTTCTAATCTGATACACATACGTAATATTACCATGGTTTATATGACTGCAGCACTAAATTCTGACACCATACACCTGCATGCATCTGCTATGCAGTGGACTTCAGTGAGAGTTGCACATACGGATCTGAAACCCAAATTTGGCCATTCTAAATTACAACTGATTAGTAATACTAATCTGATCTATTCAGGAGAAGTGAAAATAGTCGACCACTGAATGTTTGAAGACAACTGAAATTCATGTTTGCACGATAAGAACAAAATCCAGAGTGAGTTTGTAATTTGTTGCTTGTAAATCAATATTTTGATTCTCTTGGATACAGTTACAAGAAGTCAGATTGCCTACTAATATTAAGGCAAAGGGCTTCTCTCTCCTTTGATATAGTGCATTAATTTTCCCCTCCCACTTAAATGGATTGCCAGCAAGATCCAATGATAGATTGCATGATATGATCCTGTGGATGATATAAAGCATTTAGAAACAAACCATAAACCCCACTCCTCTTAATAATAATATGAACTGGGACATTTAAGAAGTTTTCTGTTCACATGCCTGGATTTAGGAGGTCTATATATTATATTAGCTGACATAGAAAAAAGAAAACTTCTAATTTCTGATAGCGAGGAAATAGCAGGGAAATCACTTGTATCTGTGAGAACCTGAGAATTGCGAACATGGGTCTGTAACAACCAGAATTGTCAACCTAAATAATATTTTAGCTGTTTGTGAAATAACTATGTAAGACGTTAACCTGTAACCGAGAGGGGAGGCTTAATGGCTGAACATAAGACTGCAAGCTAGGAAATCTGACATTGAGATCATGTTTACAATAGGAGTGCTTTATTGGTGTACTATACAAAGAAACTGCTGCTTGAATAGATAGTGCTTATTCCAGCAAAACTGCTTTTACTGATGTAGCTTTTTCCACCACAGCTATATTGGTAAAAGTGCAGTTTTGTGGTATAACTGTCTGCACTAGAGGCTTTTGCCAGCACAGCTGTCAGTCAGAGATCAGGCTTTTTCACAGTGCTGATTCACACAGATCTGGCCTAAGGCTTAGTGGTACAGCTAGTATTGCTCCAAGTGTGGACACAGATACACATGCAAAACTGTGCTTATGCTGGCGTAGTTTATGCCAGTTCCCCAAACTGACAAACTATATTGACTTAAGTGCTGTTTTGCTAGTATAACTGTACCTACACTAGGACTCTTGCCAGCAAGTAGCTGTGTAGATTTAAAAAAAATCACACCCCAAACAGACATAATGATGCCAACAAAAATTTCTAGTGGTGATCAGGTCTAGCTCCTTCTGTGGTCTTGAGCAAATCACTTATGGGCTGAAGAGTCATTTATACTGGTCGAAAATGCTATATGTGAGTGCAGAAATTCTGATTTGGCTGCATTTTACACCAGAAACAAATTGACTAAGGCCACGGTCCAGTAAATCTCCAAAGCATGTGTTTCATTTTAAATCTGCACGAATGAAGTCCCATTGATGTGAACGGGACAGAAATACAAACTTCAGTGCTGTGCTTTGAATGGGGGGGTTGATATAGCATGTGCTCAAATATGTTGCTGATTCAAGAGCCTATATAAAGAAAAGTAGTAATCTTGTAATACAATCAAGTACAACATTTCAGACAAATGTGATTTTTAAACTAATGGTGTCCCTACAGATTCATAATCTGCCAAAATGAACTTTCCAATATGTGTTTTAAGGATACAGAGTGACCAAGCGACTACCACAATTCTAGCCATCTTCCAAACTGGATATATTTGAAGCTTTCCATGTTTTGGATTGTTTAATTTGCTTTAGCAAGGAAAACTATGCATTGTTGCCTACCTGAGTCTGCATAGTACATGAAACAAATACTACCAGGGGTGTGAACTCACCTATTCTGTTAAATGGGGTGTCAGCTCTGAAGATTAATGATATTTTAAATGTTACCATTGTTAACTATTTCCCTGCTGATCAAAGCATGCCAGAAAGGAAAAGAAGACTCATATTACGATGAATTACGTCTTGGTCTGACATCTCAGGCAGATGGGATGCTTTTGTTTGTGGATGGAGATTGAGTATGTCACTAGTTGTTTTTTCCTCTTCTAATTTGATTTGTTTGCAGATGGAGAAACTGAGGCACAGAGCCATTTAGTAACTCCTAATATAAATGTCAAATGGTGGTGCTCCTTTTAAGGCTATTATTTGCACCCACTGCAGAACTTAATAAGTCTTATTATCATTTGTACTTGATTTACTGAATGCAGCATCCCATTTCAAAGACGTTGTACTGTGTGCATTTGATTTTTGCATTCCTTAGGTTCATCTCCTTTGCATTAATTAAAAATGGATTGGTTAAAGAAAATGAATGAAATTCAGTGAAAGAACATATCCACTTGCTAAACATCATGACACAAGTTTTATTTTGCCTCCCCCAAATCAATCAAAAGTGGTCCAGTCTTGTAGCCATACAGAGTTGTCATTGAAGGCAGTGGTAATTCTGCATGCAGAGTAGCTACAGAATGAGGCCCTATTGCTAGAACTTTTTTTTAGGCCAATAAGAACAGAAATATATCCGTGCATGTCAATGAGTAAATCCAGTCCGAGTTAACAGTGTTACTCTGACATTTTGAAAGGAGTGATTTCTGTTTCATTATCCAGTGACGTTTATTTCATAGACAGGAACTGGAGCCTGATTTGATGAAGTATGAAATTTCCTGGCTGGGAGAAGTTGCGTGCACTCAACTTCCATTGCAGCCAAAGGCAATTGAGGGTATTCAGAACTCCAAGTATCAAGGCGCTTTGGAAGTAAATATCCATTATGGTATTGCGATTGATCTCAGTGGGACCAAGATTGTACTACCAGGATTTGTACCAATTTAACTGTCTTGATTCAGGGTGTGGTTTTTGTTTTGTTTTTTTACCCAAAATAATTACGTACAATGCCTAGCGTGGATGCAGTTGTACTGGTATAAAGGTGCTTTATTTTGATATATCTTAATCCCTTAAATTTACAGGAAAAACATGTACTGTTCTAAGCACCCTTAGACCAGTATAACTGTCCTCACTTGAGGGTTGTACCATTTTAACTATAACTATGTTGGTTTGAAACTAATATAGTGATACAAAACCTGTATTACCAGCTCTTAAATTCTTGAGTTAAACCATCCATTTTCCCTTGAAGGGGAATTCTTATGTAATTAATAGCAGTAACCTCATAGTTGCCTTTTCAAGTTTTCATAAGGCCCCAGTGGAAAATGATAATTATTGCCCCAAAGGAAAATATTAATTATTTTTTTCCCAGCCAAATTTCCAGTTCCAAGTATTTCACTTTTATTTGTATAAAGTGTGAATAAAAAGATACTAGGGACTGATGAATCTATCCTTATCTATCTGCTTATCTGTCCCCCCATCATAATATCTAAGCACCTTATAGACATTAATTAATTAATTAATCCTCACAACGCTCCTGTGAAGTAAGGAAGTAGTATTGTTTCTGTTTTATAGATGGGAGACTGAAACTCAGATTTAAGTGATTTGTCTAAGAGTCACACAGCCAATCTGTGGTAGTGCTGGGCACTGAACACCTGACTCTCAACCCAGTGTTTTAGACGCAAGATCATCCTTTCCAAGGAAGTTACAACAATGGATGGCACAATTTGCTGAGAATGTAAAACTGTGATACAGAGGTCCAACTTTAAAAGTTTCCTCCATTTCAAAAAACTCTACCAGAGTGAGAGATTCTCTTTACTTAAAATGCAGACTCCCACTGGAACTGGTAATATTTAGTGCAACCAGATTTTTCAAAGAAATGCTCTACAAAGGTTTCTTTGAAAGCTGATGCCTTGAACACTGGAATTTGGAGATAATCTCAGTGGGCTGAGATACTGTATTGTATCCTCCCTCATTTGGTAGCCTAATGTGCTGCGAGCCATATCCAATTAGAACTACTAAGAAGCGTATGATCAAATTAAAAAAAATATGTTTTCGTTTGGTAATTTAAAACAAGATTATACACTAAGACATTTCACAGTCCTGGTGCATTGGTACAAAGGGAGGGCACAGTGCTTGCTTTCAATAGCAATCAAGGAGTGGTTGCATTGCTTCGCTAATTCTCCTTTGCTTCTCGATTGGACACAAGTACATTTGGGAATTTGACTGCATCAGTGAACTTTTGCTGTGGACTATGGTACTAGCTTCTTACCAAAAGCCACAGATAGTTCTGATTTCCACCTGAAGTAGGGAGTGATCTGACCTGGACACTGGGTAGCCTGTATGTCTTACATGCATGTACAGCCAAGGATCTAGTCTAGAGCAGGGGTTCCTAAACTGCGGTACATGAGTTTGTTGGAAGTGGTACACCAAAAACTCTTGAAAAATAAACAAAAATAAAACCCTTCCCATTTCAAATGAACGGTCATCACACATGCTGCAGAGCACTAGACAACGCCCAAGACAATAAATGCTCTTTCCTGGCTGCTTTCAGACATAATGAATAACATCACTGACCATGCTGTTTAGCAATGTGTTGTGCACTATGGCAATGTAAATGGGTGCTGTACTCTCATCTGGCATTCAGCTGCCTGGCTTTCTACTAAGTAGGGAGCCCAAACATCAGAGGACCGCCACACAGGAAGCTGAGTGGGAGCTCCATCTTTGTTCTCTACTCTGCAAGGCTGCAGCATGGCCCTTTCAGGGCTGGGAATTGGCACATATGGGGAATTGTCTCCTGTCTCCGCAGAGAAGTTGGAGGGTGGTGGTGGTTGGTTGGGTCCAGTGGTTAAAACAGTGTTGGCAACCTCAAGAGATCAAAAATCCTGAGTCGGAAACCCCTTGGCCCCCCCAATCACTAGATTGGTCCCATAATGTGATTTAAAAAAAATATTGTGTTTTTCAGTCTGTCCTTTGATTTTTTAATTCCCTCTGCCCCTCCCCTGGTTGTATGAGGCAATTCGTGTTTCCCTCTCTCCCAAGTGTGTTGGATAAAGTGATTTTGGCCCCTGCTGCAGGAGTTCTCACCTACACATATGCCTACTCCTGCCCAACAATTAACCCTGTTCCTCAGTCCCTCCATCAGTTCACCACTCCCCATCCCGCTCCAGCCCCTCAATTCAGCTCCCCCACAGCCCTCACCATCAGTTAAGCCCCCATCAACCCCCTCCTCAGTTTAGTTCTGCCCTCCAACAGCCCTCCCCTTTAGCCTCCCCTCTCTTCCTTCTGCAATTTCCTACCCCCTCTGTCAGGCCTGGGGCAGGAACTGCAGCAGTCTCCTCTCCCAAGCTGGGGAGCAGCTCCCGGGACTCTTCCCCCTACTCCACCTCTTCCCAGGTGAGGTGCTGTAGTGAGGAGGAGTGGAGTTGCTGTCCTGTCCACGTTGCTCAGAGGTGAGAGCTGCGCTGGGCTGAGCTGGGCTCTTTGCTCCCTCCTGTGGGGAAGGCAAGTGGAGGGGAGAGTCCGTCACCTACTACCAGGGCTGAACTTCACCAGGGGGCTGGTGCCTCTCGTGTCATCACCAGAGGGGTGCCAGCACCCTCAAATCCTGTCACACGCAAAGAAACAACACACGAGTTGGCAGCATCGACAGGCGGGTCTGTGCAGCGGAGCAGCTGGATGTGATTTGAGCAGCCTCAGCGGGGGAGTCCATGGGGAGCTTGCCCTACAGTGCAGGCCTCAAGAGGCCAAGCTTGGGAGGAGGCTGGACTGGAGCTGTGAGGAGATAGAGGCCTCCTGGAGCTGTGAAGCGGCCTGATGCCCAGGTAAAGCCTCACTTTCAGCTGAGACTTCCTCACCTGCACTCCTCTCTTCTGAACTCCATTGCAGGAGGGATGGGCCCACCTGCCCACCCTCTCAGTTTCGTACCAAAGGTCTGAGCCCCAGCACACGTCCTAGCCCCAGACAACCTGAATGTGGAACGTAAGTTCTGCAGAGGAGAGACGCTGCTCTCTGTTCGTGCCCCTGGGGCAGGGAGTCAGTATTTTGTTTACAAACAGAGGCAGGGCGATTAAAATAAGAAATGGCTGGTGATTAAATTAAGGAGTTGGAAGTTGTCAGATGAGCCTGGGGTGGTGGGAGGTGTTGAAGAGAGAATTTGGGGACTCACATGACATACAGCCAAGCCCACTGAGCCAAGGTTACATTCAGAAAAGAGAGAGATGTGAGATATTTAGGTGCTGATGGTAATAGAAGATTTACCTGATTAAGGACTGGAAGATTTGACCCACCAACTTTTTTTTTCAAAAGGTAGAGCTGCCCAGAGCTCCTGTGCCTGTTTATTTTCCTTTCCTGCCTTCAGTGGGCCTAATATACCTCAGAAGACTCAATTTTTTCCTCAACTTTAAAATGTGGAATTTTCTTGGTGTTTGGTTTTAAATAAAACGTTTCTAGCCCTCGTGGCTGTGGAGAAAGTTTCAAAATGTGGCCCCAGTGCACCTTAAAGGCTCAAAAAGCAGAAGGCAAATAAAAAGAACACCAAATCTATTATTTTTACATAATCTCATGATTTTTAAGCCAATCTATGATTTTTGGTGAGCCTGACTCATAATTTTTTACTATTTGGGGTTGGCAATATTGTGAAAGTGACTTGAAAGTGTCAGTTTAATTCTTGTTTAAAGTCTAGTCTATAATTGTTTTATGGTAACACCCCCTGTAACCCCAGGCAGGTGCTGTATGAACTCACAGGGCCTTGCCCTAGCAGGATGCTTCCAAAAATTAAATTATCTGTTCCAAGCTTGGTGAATTGCAAAAAGTAAGTAGCCCAAATGATGGCAAGTAATCTACATTTTTCTACCATTGTTTCAACTGTTGTATTCAAGAGTTCGTTACAAAGTAAGAATATACATTACAATTTTAAACCTAACCAGTCTCCCTTAAGTCGATAAATTGATCTGACAGTGACAAATTTGACACCCTCAGTGTGTACATACCCTGAAATCTCCCTGACACAGTATAGCGAGCCAGTCTCTGGTATCAAAAAGGTTGAGAAACACTGCCTTAAGTGACTTGACACAAGATGTCAGAACATGTTGGTATTAGAGGTGAGTGGATCTAATATTTATTTAATTTTTTTCTTTATATGGGAATTAGATACAGTGCTCCTGTCAGTTAATTTCTAAGGTATATCTGCAAAAAACTAGAATTTTGAGATGCCTAAGTAGCTCCCGGAATCATGGTTAAAGTCGTGTGTCGTCCCCGCCCGCCAATCTGAAATGGTGGCCCCCTCTTGCTCCTTCACTCACACAAAACTCCTGCCCGTTGATATACACACCCCACTTCTCATTAAGGGCATTTTTTTGTTAATTTTCTCCAAGAGCTACTCAAAATGTTTTGTATTTTTCTTGATTTCCATTTTGTACAATCGAATGCAAAGGGCACTTTCACTCATGTGCAGCAATCATCCAGAGAATGAATTAGCAGAAATTTTAAAGTTAAATTAAACAATTTTAAATAGTCAAGCCACTGACTAGTTTGATGGCATATCAAAACATAATAAGATGTCATTTATAATTGTGTCTTGTGATCTGAGTAATAGCTAAGACATAAATAATAGTGAGTGATTCATTGTGTTTCTTTTTGATGCATTGTCTAAAAACCTGAGATGTTTAAAAAGGATGTTATAATTGAACACATTATTTTAGGCTTCCTTAGGCATTTATTTTACAATAAAGTCTGGAAATACTTAAGTTAAGCCTATTAAAGACTAAATAAATGTGCACAAGAAGGAGGAATTTTCATGTTGTACTTCAAACACCAATTTTTTTAAAAGAAAGTGATGTGAGCCAATAAAAGTTTGGAAACAGCTGGTCTAGAGTATGGTCAGTTATGTGTGAGGATCTGGAAATTGCTCGTGAGAAACCTAAACTGGAGAGCTCAGATAGGAGATTTTGTGCCACCAAGTTAAAGATGCTGCCTGCGTAGATGTTGAAGTCTCCAAAGACCACAAGCCTTGTAAACTTTCACACACTGTCTTGATCAGCTCTTCTGGGAAACCTTTGGTGTCTGAATGACTGTAGATTGACTAAGTTGGTCTTGTCCCTGGACTCGTATATTATGTGGACACACTCAAAATACTTAGTCTTGCATTTGAGTTTGGAGCGGAGTAATAGATTTGCTACTGTGCCCTCAGATTCTTCTGGTCTGGGTCTGTAATGCCTAACCTACAGGTTAAGATGAACCAGAGCTGGGCCTGCAATGGCAGCCGGGCATGTTCTTTATCTTACATGTATTTCCTTGCCTATAATTAGCCAACATCAGAGCAGTTTACTTTATTGCCAGTGAAATGGAGAATGGGTTTGTTTTTGTTACTTACGTGTGAACTCGTGCAGGGTACTTCTGTCGTCAAATTGATTCCACTGCCAAGATACACTTCTTTTTCTTGTGATGGTCATGTGGCATTCATCATATGCTATTAAAAACTTCATGGACCAGATCCTCAGCTGGTGTAAATAGGAGTAGCTCAGTGGAAGCCAACGAAGCTATAGTGGCCAGGTAAGGATCTGGTCCCATATGTCTTAACATTGTTGTGCTAGTGCTTCAGTTAAATAAATGTCCATTTCTTATTGAATGTGTGAATACAGTTTATTAACAATAAAGGAGAAAACCTTTCCTCCCTCCATATGTATACTGAGTGTCCAGGTGCTCAAACAGTTAAATGAACCTGTACAAAACATTCAAACATAGGATAATAATTCTGATGTTCAACCAACCATATAGATAGTACCTGAGAATTTGTATATCTGTTTAGAAAGGATAAGATGACTTTGGTTATATGATACTGGGTTCCCAAAGAAAGAAGAGATTAGAAAGGTATGAGAAAGAGGGACGCTGGAAAAGTGCATTACATTTGAATTTGTATTAGTACTGCTGGTTTAGGACATTGTGAATGATATGACTGCAGAAAAAACTTTCATGCAGTACAAGGAAAAGTAACTTTGTGTAAAAGTTTGTTTTTCTAGTGTGAACAGTATTTGAATCCACTGGGATTTTTTCTAGTATGTTACTTTAGATTGGCAACATACTTCTTGGAGGCAAGATAATATGTGTGTGGCCCAAAACAACATCCCAATAATAACAAGTAGAAGTGCTTAAAAATTGGATTCACACAATCCAATTGAATACAGTTTTGTGACTTTGCTACAGTAAGATGTACATCGTTCCCTCTGCTAGGTGCTTTCAAAGAGTCTGTATTTCTTTCATTTGCAACAACTGATCACCTCCACAAACACTCCAGCGAGTATTTTCTAGCACTGTATTTGGTATTTGTAATGTCACCAACCATTGCAGACATTGTGGGGAAAAATCATGGAATCCTGAACTCAGATCTTTGCAGTAAAGGAGGAAAAAGATTTGCAAATATAGTATTTGGTTCTAAAATATAAATGAATATGTACTTTTAAGCCAGATCCTTTTGTCAGCTCCACTCTTGCATCCCCATTGAAGTTGCTGAGTTCAGCCTCTAGTGAAGCTTCAAGGATATGATTGAAGGTAGGATTTGGCTCCTAGTCTATTACTAATTATGCATTTTGAGTAGACAAGACAAGGCTTCACAGTTCAAGTTTGAAGGAGAGGGTATCACAGTCCTCTGGAGGAGTTGTGAAAGTCAATGAGTCCATCAGATATACTCCATCAATGTTACTAATGAGTGGATGCTTATTTCTCCTGCAGTGCATAAAATAACAGCTTTGGAGAATGGCATTTTTCTAACACTTCAGGCACAGAGTGGAAGTCTCTTGTGATTGGTTTGTAGGAGCCCTGAGCCCTGTCAGCAGTAATTCTCCAGAAATTCCTCCTCCCCACATTCAGCTATTCCCTGAGAAAGCTAAAGGCCAGCCACCAGTGGGGAGGCATTGGAGCACTACAGCCTGGGGGTAGAAGGGCCCAGGGGATATAATTTGGGTTTTTATGGACTTATCTACATTTACAGTGCTACAGCTTAGTGAAGATACTATCTGAACTGACAAGAGAGCTTCTGCTGTTGGCGTAGGTACTCCACCTCCGTAAGACATGATACCTATATTGATGGAAGCAGCCCTCCCATTGATATAGTGCTGTCTACACTGGGAGTTCAGTTGGTATAACTGTGTCACTCACACCCCTGTGCAATGTAGTTATACTGACATATGTTTGTAGTGTTGACCAGGGCTTTTATATCTGAGGGATTTTCTCACAAGTCCAGAGTTATGAAGGTCCTCTGCTTTCTCTGTGATTTTCAAGACCTCATGATATGACAGCTTCTCTGCAGTTTCAAGTCTCTGTAGGTTTTCTTCTAACTTTTTCCCTTCCTCAGGAGAGCGTGGTCCTGAGCCTAAATTATCAAGACAAAATCAAGCAGAAAACTGTTGTCATCTCCTATTTGGATAGTTTATTGTCCTTATCAAGGGTCTGTGTGGTATTGTGACAGCCCCATTCTGAAGCTCTTTCTTAGGCTAAAGTCCATGAATGTTTTTCAATTGGAAGTCAGTGAGAGATTTCTTCCCTCACATCCCCTCCTGAATAAAAGCTGCAGGACTAAATGCTTTGTCTTTGACAGGTCAACAGTTTGGTTGAGAAGTTTGGGCTTGACCCAATGAGAAAACTCCCCTTAACTTCAACAGAAGGGCTGCCCATGGAGGGCTGGTGGGGAAGTGGGAATCAGCATCTTTCAGAGATTAACACTTTTAGTTGAACAATTCACACAAGTTTCAGCATGGTGGTCAAAAAGATCAGACGCAGGCATAGCATGTGATGAGAAACTTATTTTTATTGGATTATTTTAAGTGCAGTGTCTGCTGACATGTGTTCCTAGAGCATGGTAAAATGGTCCATTATCAAAAATCATTATTAACTGGTGCTTTGATAACTCACTACAGCAGCAAACAAATAACAGACATGAAGAAGATGAGTAAATAAACAAAGGGACTCCCTGATTTACAGCATTTTAGAGCAGTGGTTCTCAAGCAGGAGTATATGTACCCCTGGGGGTACACAGAGGTCTTCTAGGGGGTACATCAACTCATCTAGATATTTGGCTAGTTTTACAACAGGCTACCTAAAAAGCACTAACAAAGTCAATACAAACTAAAATTTGATAGACAGTGACTTAGTTATATTGCTCTATATATTATACACTGAAATGTAAGTATAATATTTACATTCCAATTGATTTATTTAATAATTATATGGTAAATGAGAAAGTAAGCAGTTTTTCAGTAATAGTGTGATGTGACACTTTTGTACTTTTATGTCTGATTTTGTAAGCAAGTAGTTTTTAAGTGAGGTGAAACTTGGGGGTACGCAAAACAAATCAGACCTCCTGAAAGGGGTACAGTAGTTTGGAAAGGTTGAAAGCCACTGTTTTAGAATATCATCTCCTGCAGATTCATCCCCCCTGCCTCTCTCTCTTTCTTTCTCTCTCTGTTGCCTTCAGTCCTTCAGGAATGCACCATTTCCTGAAATTCTACCAAAGAATAATGGAGATGTAATGGCAGCATTAATAAAAACACTATAATGAAAAAAACCAACACAACAGCCTTATCAAGAGCTTTGCAACTGAAAAGCATAAAATAATCAAGTGAAAGAAGGCTAAAAGGGAAGAAAAAAATAGAAGAAATAAATCAGTTTTTGAACAAGCTTCCTGGTTGTTATAAAGTAGGTTTCGCCTCCATCTCAGGCTAACTGACGAGCATCATCATGAGTCACATAATTTTGGGACCATTCTCACCAGTACCGGGGCTCGTTATGTAAATTGTTTCTATCAGATCAATGAATCCCAGAAAACAGTCACAAAACATTTCCCTCTATTATTTGCTCCTTATTATAGAATAAGGGTTCTCAACCTTTTTTTCTGGGACCCCCTTTAAAAGTATTTCATGATATGATAGCCCCCCACCCCAATAAGTGACAACCTCCCCCATGCAATGCCACCCTTACTTCTGTGCTGCTGCTGGTAGCAGCGTTACCTTCAGAACTGGGCACTCGACCAGCAGCTGCTACTCTCCAGCCACCCAGCTCAGAAGCTGGAGTCCCAGCATGCCTGGGGGTTGACAGCTTGCGACCCCTCACCCCCATAACCTCACGACCCCCTCAGGGGTCCCGGCTGCCAGTTTGAGAACCCCTGTTATAGAACTTCCTGAGGTTCACCATTTTATGGACCTTTTGGACTATTTTGGGGGTTCAACAGACTAATTGCGCAACTCCATTTTCCTGTAATTTAAACCCACACCTTTTTTTCCCCAAAGTTGATTCCATTTTTAAAAGCAACACACGTTTTCCTAGCTCCAGGAAAATCTGTGTTATGTAGGAGAGCTACCAATGGCTAGACTGGCACAACTGAGTGTCCTCTTTGTGGTATTTATACTGTATTAATATTGTTTTTTGATCCTCTCAGTTCCTCCTCTCCCTCTTCTTCTTAATCTGTTCTAAATTAAGTGGGAATCCACTAATATGTGAGTTTGAGTTAACATCTGAAGCCATGATGTTTGAGTAGGTTTTAAACGAAGCTAAATAATTTCAATCATCCCCTATTTTTTAATTGATTAGTTTTAGTTCATTTAGAGCAGTGTTTCCCAATCAGTGTGCCACGGAATTTCTTGAAAAACTACTTGAGTTCTGAGTTAGCTCATGAATATCCATGAGTTCATTTGGAGACTATATGGTGGCGTGCCTCAAAATAATTAAATGGTATCAAGGTGTGCCATGGCAGAGAAAAGTTTGGGAACCACTGATTTAGAGCATGATAGTGCAGTCCTTGGGCAAAAATCCTACTAGACTTTTGCTTGGGCATGATACACAGTATTAGGTCTACATAGAAACATGAGAGTTTTTAGAAGCTTGCAGGCTGTTTAGATTCTGTGGGCCAGAATATTCCCTCAATCCCATCCCCAGGCGTGTACATAAATTCATTAAATCCCATGAGTTTACCCTACACATTTGCTATGGTACTAGCTTTCATTCCCTCGGGGAATGAAGAGGAGAATTGTTGCCCTCCCATCACACAGCAGCTGGGGAATCTGCACCCAGGGATATTTCTTTCATATTGCTCCCTAGGGTCCCTTCCCCATTGCAGCCTGTCTTCTTCTTGAGCCAGGTTCCCATTGGCTGCCTGTCCATTTTGCGCACTACCTGCCCCAAAAGGGGAATAGAAGGCACAGAACCAGGACATGTGGATGTTACTGCTGCATCGAGTAGCCATTAAATCACACTGGAATCTCCATGGGTGGGGACAAGATGCTACTCCCTAGAGTGATCATTCCCCCCAGTCTGACCCCATCCTCACCCAGACACTCCATCTGAAATCGACAGCAGCCAAACCCCACAGATAGAGGATCTTTCGTGCGATCTGGGGAAGGGAGATGATGTCACTTGATTATCATCTTTCCCGTCCTGTTACACCTGCCACACGTCGCTTCTATGCAAAACAGACAGTGGTCCGACTGCTGCTCTCAGTCAGCTGGTGCAAATCTGGAGTAATTTCACTAACATTAATGGCGTCATTGCTGGTGTATGCTAGTGTAAATGAGCTCACAGCTATGTGATACTGAGATGATCATGCATTAGCGGATTCTCCTCTCATAAGTTTTATATTAGTGTAACTCCACTAATGCTGTCACTCCTGATTCACACCGGTTTAGATGGGAGGAGAATCAGCCCACTGTTCTGAACATAGAATTCCCATTGAAGTAAAGAGGAGGCTGGAGTTTTGAGTGAGCAGTAACAATTAGGTTCCATAGGATGTCTGGTATGTTCTTCTCAGCCTGCTCCTGTACAAGGGATTGCAGAGATGAGTTTCCAACATTGTGGGCTGAATATCTCTTCACTCAGGTTGTAAATTAAGGGTGACTCCACTTAAGTCAGTGGAGTGACACTGATGTGAAACCAGTGTAAATGAGAGAAGAATGAGGCCCCATAATCACACACTCTTTTGCATACTATTCAATATATAAATAACTTCATACCTTCAGCCCCAATTTTGCCATCCCCATCATGATCTGCAGCTGCCAAAAATGTCTTGGTTTCTGAAGTAGTTAACACTCTGGCTCCACGTTCAAACCGCTGAAGGAAATACCTAGAGGAAAGATCCTTTGGGTGTGATTTTTATGGAACACAATTCTTTTTATGCCAGATGGATTGTCAAGTCGATCCGTTTCTATAAACAGATTGTCTACATCTTGTTGCCAAGTCCCCCAAGCAGAGGCTGCATTATTCTGGAAGTTAAAGCTTCCTTTCATGCATTCCTGCTTGATAAGTGCAGTCCTGGCATGTTTAATTGCGCACAGCCCTGGGGACTGACATTTTTCATATATACTGTCTCTTTATTGCTAGTTTTTAGACCTCATACTTTTCTCTCTAAAGAGTCCCATAGGACATCATTCAAAATCAGTACAAGGATTTACCGTACATATACTCAGCATTACTTGCCTTCAGCTTCAGCAAAGGATGGTTAAGGAGACAAAGAAATGCTGACCTCCGTGAAAATCTCTTACTAGTCAAAGAAACGAGACAAAGAAAAATCTTACTTGAGTTCATCTTCCTCAATAAAACCGCTTTGATCATTGTCTAAGAGCCGGAAAATATCCTTGATCTGGTTGCTGCTCTTTTTGGACATGCCGCTGATCTGAAAGAATTTTTTGTGGCTGAAGGAATCTGGGGCTGGAGATAAACAATAAAAACCAGGATGACTCAGGTCACTTCAGTTAACACTCCTTGTCTTAGCTGAACAGTCTGATCATGGTGCTTTGTTATTTCAATTTTATTACGTATTGTTGTAGAGTAACAACTTAACTCAGCCAGCCACTAAGTCAGACAACAAAAAAATCTCTTTTCCGTG
The DNA here is from genome assembly GCA_007922155.1 of Mesoclemmys tuberculata. Taxonomy (NCBI): domain Eukaryota; kingdom Metazoa; phylum Chordata; order Testudines; family Chelidae; genus Mesoclemmys; species Mesoclemmys tuberculata. The sequence goes on from ML675626.1 coordinate 18,266,298, forward strand.
TGAACTCTCTGGGAACATACCGTCAATATTTCTTGAAGAGTGAATTAAATTTGCTACAAATTTTACGGAATAGCAAATCTATGTTTACCTATAGATTGTCTTACCTTGGCAGTCCCTCAGGGCAGCAGCAATATCAGAAGGGCTGAGGATGTCAGTGATGCTCATTTTAAACCTGGTCAAAAAATGTATTTCAGGCAGGTACAAGTGAATTGCAAACACAGGCAGGTAAATATGTCCTCCCAGTAAGCTTGTTTGTTTAGAGTTTTATAATAGACCATTTTAAAATTAAATATTGTAACGAGTATTTTTAAGGAAAGAGAAGCTAATTAGCAAACATTGAAACTATTGCTACGTAAAATTCTTTATATCCCTATTTTAATCAATTTGCTTGCTAGAACATCATTTTAAGCTGGTGGCAGATTTTTATCTGTTACCTACTCAATATTTAAGCAGGTCAGACAGATTTTAGACATTTAGAAATACACAATAACGGGGTATGCAGAAGAAAAAGGAAAGGAAAGAAGTTTTTTTCCTCCACCAACAAACCTGAAAAAGAAAACAAAATTTGGTACTTATCTACAAAGGCTCCATCTGTGTATGACCTCCAGAGATAAAACTGAACATCTTACACCATCAGCTACTGTATTTGCTACTGTTTCATCCTTGTACAGATCTGCATTTTAATCTCTAGCTGGCTGCTCACCTTTATGATTTTCCTAAGTAGGTGAAGAAAAAATAGCTGAGGCAATATAAGACAAAACAATAGTGATGTCTGGCTTGCCAACCTGACTTATATAGGATTCAAAAGGTGACAATAACCACTACTTAGGTTACCTTTCAATGGATCAAATGCTCGATTTGAGACCAAGCTCAAATTTCCTGCCTAGCTAAATAACCTTTTTCTATTTTTAACCCAAGAGAATACAAACAAGAGCAGCAAATTTTTAATAATTCTATATATGCGATTAATTTTCAATTCTTCTATCAAGACATAGTCCTATAAACTCCAAGGGTTTGGGGTTTCCCAGTAGTATCCGGATTTTAAAGTCACCTCATGGAAAGTGACTCCAACAGTCAGATCCTTAGAAAAGAAAAGCCAGTTTGGTTTTCCTAACTCTGTTGATGCTGTGGGGGAGGGCTCAGAGGAAGTGAGAGATGAAAGATCTGAAGTGATAGTGTCAGTCTGACAAAGGGAATTTGTCATGAGGCCAGGGGAAAGCGAGATGTTGTTTGGGATGATCTTTCTACAGCAAGTTTGATTGTCACCTGTCCAAGCCATTTCCTAAATTACAGTGCTATCCCTGGAATGGGACAGAGGGAAGACCAAAATCATCACTAACAGAAAAAGCCAACGACTAGGGGAAATGTAAACGGGTTAATTTTGATATCTGTGTCTTATTTGCAAGATAGGCCATCTTCCGAAATAATCCATATCTGAGTCATTTTAAATACATGGAATAGGTAACAGATGTATTTTACAAATGACAGATTGGATCTTGGTTAGTGTGGCTATAGACCTATACAAAAAACAATACAAGGAACTTCCTTAAAGTGAAATTTAAATTGCAGGCACATATTGGTGGTTTGAGTGCATATTAACTTTCAAGAGCATTAGAGTTGAAAAGAAATCTCTTAAATGTTAGAAAACCTGGAACTGTAGCGTTCAGGTTGCCCTTCTCAAGCAAGGTTTTGCGCATGTGAGTAAGGATTATTCATGTGAGCATGGATTGCAGGATGAAGACCATAGTAAAATCACTTGAAATTGTTAGTTTGGTAGTTACAGATTTGTCAAGTTTTAGCATAATAATTAATACATGCATGAAAAGTTCCAGAGAGGTAGCCATGTTTGTCTGTATACAGCAAAAACAACGAGAGTCCTGTAGCACTTTAAAGACTAACAAATGCCTGCAGAAATTAAATTTGTTAGTCTTTAAAGTGCTACAGGACTCTCGTTGTTTTTAATATATGCATGTATAGTATTATCCTCTTGAAGTCCATGCATTGCTGTCATTAGTGTTGATGGGAATTGCATAAAATGCAGAGCAGAGAATATATCTCACAAGAGACAAAAGTCACACATTATATACTGGAGGTGACATAATAAATCTAGGCTTGATTCTCATCTCATACTGGTGTAACGTCATGGATGTCAGTGGATTTACTCCTAATCTACATAATATAAGTGAAACGAGTATCAGGCCAGAATAATCGTGCCATAACTTTTATGTACCTGAATTTGGAATCAAGAAATACAGAGCATTACTGTAGTGAGGGGGCATGGCCTACCTCAGAGACTGATGAGAAGGGATGGCCATCCGTCCCCAACAGGCAAAGCCAGGAAGACGGGAACTGGAAGTATAAAAGGTGAGCCATCCAGCTCAGTTGGGAGAGAGCCACCAGAGAAGAAGAATATTTCTTGTCAGTTGCTGGGAATCGAGCCCGAGGAGGACTCTGCTGCACCGATTATTCAGCTGACCTATCACAGCTACCAGACAACCCTGACACTGAGGAGCTACTGGAACTACCACTGGCAGTGCACCCTTGGACCAGGTACACCCTAAAGGGAAGGTAGGAAGTGGCCCAAAGACAGCCAACTATAGTTCGGCTGCATTGCTACTTGAATACAGCTCAGCATGTTGCAGGGCCAGGACCCTGGAGATAGCTAATCCCCCATTTTTAGCTTGCCTTCATAGGTGTATTATTGCTTCTGAATTGTTGTTTGGATTTATTTCAGCATCTAAGCATTTTCTTTCTAGAATTTACACTGTATTTTTTAATCTTGTGGAGTGTTGCCATTGACTTCAGTGGGGCCAGGATTTGACCTCTGGACTTTATTGTGGGCTTCCTTTGTTTCTGTCTGGAATCTTTAGATGGTGTTTGCTGAATTCTTTTATTCTCAAGCATCTGTTTTGCCAGCTGACACTAAGTGCCAAAGGTAATAAGGAAAAGGAAATATAAATTTATATTGAAGACACCCAGACCAACGCTATTATGGAAGATATGACAAGACCTGGAAGATTTCTGGTGTTCTGCCTGCTACCAAATCAAACATTTTCCCCTCCCCACCTTTACACTGAATTATATCATGTACCTAGTGTAAAAAATCAGTGAAATCTATTTTAATGTTGCAGTAAGCAAAACTCTACACTGAAGGATTATATATCTTAGGGAGGCCACCACATAGACATTTGCTTGCACAATATCCATGTTCAACTCTAAATCTAAGGATCAAAAGCTCAAAGGACTGTGCCTGACATAAGCTCTGCCACTTAGAGAACAACATTTTAAACCAGTCACCCCAAGCAAAATATTCATAAGCAGTAAAATAATTGAAATGAGTTGTGTAGTACAATAAAAGATATAAAAGAAGGGCAATGGCTACCACAGAGTGACCGCAACAGTTAAAGATGGGTTTCTGTAATGTTTGAAATTCAACACCAAGACCAAATGTGATGCTAATCCTGGCTGAAAGATGGGTTACAAAAGCCTAAAAGAGCTGAATTTCAGAATGAAGTTGATGTCACTGTATAATGATACAGGAAAAAAATCTAGAGTTACTGGCATTTATTTATTTATTAATGACACTCTTCGTCTGCTTTCCCTCCACTACAGTTAGAAATCATCATGGAGGAGTGTATCATATAAAGAGATATTTTAATTAAATAAATTACTCTGCAATGACCGAATATGTTTTTCTTCAGACTATCTGGTATCTCCCTTAACCCAACTGCTTTAGCAATATAGAGTGTTTATAAAAAAATTAGCTAAACCAAAAGGAGAAGGGGGCATATTCTATAAAAATAATATGCAGCCAGTGTAAAAGTATAGAGTAAACATATGACACTTTATAATGAAGCCATATCCGATCAATCAGCAGTTTATATTAGCTAAGGAGCTGGCCCTAAAACAGAGTATTCTGTTGTTTTCAGAAATGCTTGGCCAGTTTTCTTATTAAGTCCAGAAAACAATTAAAGAAATGTTAGTTGTTTCTCTTTGCTTAATAGGGATATTTCAAACCCCCATTAGATTGTTTTTCTGGAGAGTTATCTGGTGCACAACTTTCCCTCTATGTTTGTTTTACTATCTGTACCCGTTTAAATACAGTGGTTTTGGGAAGAAACCGCTTTTTTGGCTTCAGACTTTCAGAATGAAAGTAAAAAGTGCAGTTCAGACAAATACGGAGAAATTCTTATTATGCAGTTCTAACCATGAAATTTCTCTGCTTACAGTATAGCCTAAATGAAAGCATATCTAGTTGAAGTATTTACGGAGCTATTTCCTAATCTAATTCCACTAATTTTCTCCATAAGCATAGGGGAACTTGCATTACACTAAACCACTGACACCCTTCAGGCTGTTCCGGTACTCTGTCTTCTGTTCGTTATAAGCTACAAAGAATTAACTAGCAAGTGACAGCTGAGGTGACAACAAGGACCAGCTTGCTGTCAGGTTCGATTATATGACCCCTCAAATAAGGAGTGACCAGGGTTGCTTTGCATACAACTTTGTTTTACTTGCAACAATCTATAAATCAACAATTACAATTTAAAAGTCAACATTAATTCTTGTCTAATACAACAACTTAACTGCTTATAACACAATCACAATTACAACTATACGATTATACTTATAAAGTTAACTTACACTATGGAGTTAGACTTACACAAACTACAACAGTGGGGTTTGTCAACAACAATGCAACAAATCCTATATTACTAGTTTGATTCCCGGGTTTGCATCTGAGTGGAATATACTGTCACACTCAGGTTTCACAGCCACACGCCCTATACTTAAGTTTGAGCGGCAAACTGGGGAGAGACGGGTAGGTAGATCAGGCCTCCACGTAGAGCTATTCTGGTGCTCTTCCTTAAGATACGGGATCTCTCCGTTTACTTCCTGTTTATGATCACCTTCTATTCTCTTCCTCACAGCCATATGCCCACTTTCAGCCAATTATGAAGTTCCTAAGAGCGATGAGGTGATCGGGGGCTGCACCCCAACACAGCCAAACGTGATCTTATCTTTCCTGATTGTCCAGCTTTGTGCTAGACAGACTTCAGGCCTCCTGATAGTGCAGTTGTGCTCTTTCTGTGGATTCACTCTAGCTGTTGTCTGCTGTTGACAAAGGATCACTCATTGCAATACATGTCTGAATATTATTTTAAATGGAGTTTACTGGGTTTCAAGTCACGGAGGGCCCATACAGGTTTACCAAAGCCTACAGGCCACATACTGATTGCATTTTGATTGTTTCCAGTACTTAACACCTGCTGGGATTCCCCGGGTGCTTATCACAGGGATTCCTGACAAGACAAGGCTGGATGTTGCTACAAAGCAGTTAACGTTTTACATCCAGGCCCAATGAGTTTGTATTTCTATTAATTTAAAATGGAGTTGGGTCACTTTCATTATAAAAATGAAACAATGTTACAACAACAGCCAACTGGGACATTAACATCAGCAGATGTAAGAGAAGCTTCAACAGCAGTCTCAGGTGAGACTAGAAAAGTGTTATCTAAGACTGACTACAGTAGTGTGAAGAGATGCTCTAACAGCCATTCTAAAACCATACAACTCCATCTTCCAACTCCACTTATGTCGGAGCTGGTGCTGTTATATCATCATCCATCCTCAGTAAGGGGCTCTCCCTTTTGCCACTAGTTTGGAGGTGATTGAAGTAGAAGCTCAACATTCCATAGGGCCTCGTCCTCGTTTATACTAAAACCTTTTACACAACTCTGGCAGTGTAGCTAATAGAGGATGTAACTGACTTATGGTGCAAAGGGTCCACAATGTAAATGAGAATCATGCTCCATAATGAACTGATTCATGATATATCACTTTTAGTGCTCTCCCAGGTCATCCACTTCCATTATAAGGAAATACTCAATCCCTTTCAGGTAGCATCCAAATGCTTTTACATCAGGTGGGATTTCAAAACTTCCATTGACTACAATGTGGTGAGGATATCAACCAAAGTTTTGAGTGGGAGTTCAAGGTGTGTGACAAATGTAGGATACCCCCTGAAGATTTGAAATGGCTGGCACTAAAGAATGAAATTTATTTCTCCCCTACTATTCTGCAGTAAGACATTGGGTTATGTACGTTCCCATCCCTAGTAAGTCAGTCATTTTTTGTATTGAAAATAATAGCACAGGGGTTCTAGGGGGTCCACAAAAGACTTAGACTGAAAACTGACTGAACAGACTGTAACTATATACACAGACAATAGACTTCTAAAGGGATCCACACCTCCAATCGAAATTTTTTAGGGGTCCACAAATGAAAAAAAGATTGGGAACCACTGTAATTGTAGAATAAATACTGTAGTGAACTTCAGCAGAATTATTTCCCAAATATTTTAGTCCATAGTGCATCCTCAGTTAAGAAGCTGAAGCAATATAAGATGCCATCTTGGTGTCTTTGCTAACATTTGATATGCTCTGTGATTATCATTAAACAAATCGTCTAGTGTCACCATGACCCAGTAACACTATCTTATGACCCTGACACTACGCATGGTGGTTTAAGATGTTTCTGGTTGCTGTCAGTAGCACAATCAAGTAGTGTGATCTTTGCATTCCTGCATTATTTAAGTTTTCTCTGTATTTTAACAATAACTTTGCCCTAATGGTTAGATGATGTTTAAGAGCCTGGACGCTGCTTTTTAGTATATGTAATAGATATGGTAAATCGCTGTGGGATATTGTTCCTAGTTTGCGTTTGCAGGGGATTCAGCACTCTTCACCAAATGACCAAAAATATAAAAAGCAGTAATAAATAAAACAAATGCCACTGCAGTAGTTCCAGCTATTTCCTTATTAACTTCCCAGTCCCACTCTCAGTGAAATAAGTAGTAAAAATTGTATTGTCTTCAGTGAGACCAGACTGAGACCCTAAATGATGTATAATGAAAAAAAACTACCTTGTATTTATATAGTGACCCTTGTCATAAGTAATCATGCAGGGACCTGGCAAAAATCACTTGGCTAAAAGATGTGGTCTCCTAATGAAGGTAGAGCAGAATATTGCTCAGTTATGGCTTCAGTTCAGCAAACTACTTAAGCATGTCCTTAACTTTAAGCATGTGCTGAAGTGACCGTGAAATTAAAGTTAAGCACATGCTTAAATACTTTGCTGAATAGGGTTGCATTTATGCACGTTTTAAGTACTTTGCAGAATAGGGTTGCATTTATGCATGTTTTAAGTGCTTTGCTGAATCAGGACTTATGGCTCCAATACTGAAAGTTGTTCTGGCCGGCATGTGGACCCTACAGTTATACAGATTCCTTTAATTTTAACGGGGCTCCCAGCATACGTAGGAGCCTGCTCATGCAGCATTCCTTGCAGATGTGGGGCCGCTGGGGATAATTTGGAGTGCACTGTTATGGCAGCAATTGGCAGCTTTCTGAACAAAGAGAGACAGCAGGTTCATCTTTGTAAAAACAAACCAAACGTTTTCTCCACTAACTGCACAGCAACATGGTTAAAATAAGGAAACGCCTGAAAACAGCTCTATAACTCTTCTAAGCTCTTCTTAAATTTCTGGAATGGTCACTAAAGCTGACATCAGAACTGTTGTCATACATTTTTCATAGGGGGGATGGGGTTGGTAATACAGGAGCATTGTGACGTGTCTGAATGTTGGTAGCATTATGAGATCTTCAGAGGATAACTGCTGTGTATTGGAAGCATCAGTTATGATAATGATTGAGAACTAGGGCATTTCCTGGAGATTAATGATAGCATGGAAAGAGCTGTTGGCCTTGTGATTTGCCAGTAACCTTTGATTCCTAGGAGATGCCAACACTTTAGTTGTTATTACTCTCCTGAAGTAAACATGGAATAATGCATGTATGTTTGTGTGACAGAATATGCCGTTTCAATGTACAGGAATATTCTAAAATGTTAGGGCCTGATCCAGTGTCCACTGAAAGACTTCCAGTGATTTTTATGGGCATTGGATCACCCATTTAATGCCTTATACATTAGCCAATCAGATTACTTGGTTAATTAATGCTGATGATATCCTAACATTCTATTATTTCTAATAATTTTCCTCTTTCTTCAGAATGATAAGCTGTTGTCATGCTCCAATGCCCTCTTTAGCAGATACAAATTTTTGATACTAAGGCTCTGATTCTGCAAACACTTACATGCATGTCTACGTTTGTTACCAAGACGCAGTGGGGGAGATAATATATTTTTTTGGACCAACTTCTGTTGGTGAAAGAGACAAAGGCTTATAATTTGGCCAAATTTGGGTAGATTTTCATAGAAATGGCAAAAGGCACATACATGACTCAAGGGCCACCTCCTATGAAATTTCAAGTCCCTGCTCAAAAGCACAGGGGTGCTAGGGCTTCTCAAAGAAAAGGTCCCCAGAATTTTTTAAAGGGGACCAAACAATGTATTTTTCCTACCCTCGTTGTTCTGGCTGAAATTTTTCAGAAAAATTCAGCCTGAAGCAGACACCTGGCACAGAAAATTTTAGTCCAAACAATAAGTTAAAAGCAACTGAAAACAGGGTCTTATGATGGAAAGTATCAGACAGCCTTAAAATAGCTGGTGCTATCAGCCCCAGCTGGAGAGAGAAAGAGAGAGTGTGTGAAAGTGAAGACATTATTTCCCCCTTTCATTTCCTGTGACAAATAATACGGCTCAGAGAATTTTCATATTTCTTAGGCTAGAAGCTGTACATATCATTTTTATTAACCAAGGTAAGCAGTTCTGAAGACAATTCCCTTAACATACCTGGGAGGGTGGTGTGTTACTTGAGGGGGTTGATATATAGTAGTCATTAGTATATGACATCTCAGCTACGATCATAGCAATAATGGATGTTTTTCAACACTCATCCTGGAAGAATCTGTATTAAAGTAGATAGACTCCTAGATAATGCCAATAGGGAGCCTGTGTGGCTTAAGTGGTGCATAGGCCTTGTGCTGTCTGTCTCTAGAGGATTGAATTTCACCCAGAAAAAGCAATTAATAAGCAGAGATGGACATGCAGGATACTAATGTTATTCTTATTTAGAGTCCTTCAAACAGGCAAAAAAAATGTTCTAACTTCTGTTAAGTGATACAAGAGTGCCATCAGGTGGGCATGAAGGTGGGTTATTCTCAGAGAATCCACAAGACATCCTGTGACTTGTGTTGTGATTTTATTGCTATAAAAGGGGTAATTCAGACCAGATTCAGTTAATCTTACGTTAAAAGAAATGAATAACTTGTTTAGGGCCAGATCCTACCTTTGATGTAGACTCAGGCACCTCTATATAAAATGCAGAGGCCTGGCAGAATTAAGCATCGTTTGCTAGTAGCCTTATTCAGTGTGTGAAATATAATCACATGAGTGAAGAAGGAGCTCTAAACTTACTGATCATTAATCCACCTTTTATTTATGTATGTATAAATTCTACCACTGTCAATTATATTATCTAGATTGTTTGGTCGGGGATTTTTATTAAACCACTTAAGGGAAATGTTAGTTGGGTATACAAGTGTAACTTGCCCTTTTGGATTCATGGACATTCATTAAAAATTAAAGTGGCGTTTGTGAATATTGTAGATAAACTGCCCACAGAGACATTTAATATTCACATTTGTTTAGTATTTTTACTTGCACCTACTGAAAACAAAACACAAAGTTCAAAGTTACTTTGATTAGCATAATGGGTTCCAGCTTAGTCTCCCAATGATGGCATGAGACACTAAAGTTCAAGTAGTGCATTGTAGGTTACACATTTTCCAGCAATGAGAAACAATATATTGGGAACTGTTAATGCCATTTCATGGGATAAAATGTATAAATCAATAGTAGACTAAGAAAGATGGTTTATAGTACAATTAGCTTGGTCTTCATCTAGAATGCTTGTTGAGGGTTCACAAGGCAGTCTGCCAGGAGTCCTTTCAGGCCTTAATCATGGACCATACTTCTTGAGGTCTCCTTCACCACCACCATGTTTTATTGTTTTGTTCCAGCAGGCGTCTGCCTGTCGTGCTATTTACAAGCCCCAACCAGGTGCCCCATTTTCATCCTTGTTTCTACAACTTGGAAGCCAAAATCACAGTGACAAAACAGTGCAGTTGTTTTTGCTGCTTTTCTGATCCTGGAAAAAATGTATGTATATGAGTAACTTTATGCACATGAGTAATTGTCCTGAGTTGAATTGGACTTCTCATGGATATAAAGTTTCTTTTATACATAAGTATCTGCAGGATCCAAAAATGTACATTACTAATCTTTGTTGTTTGCATTATAAAGCCCCTGTCCAGCTCCAGCAATTGCATGAAGACACACTAAAGTTAGTGGGGCTCTGCATATGTGTGCAAAGATCCACCCTCAGCCATGCCACTCAGCAAAGCCTTTGAATTGCACCGTGACACACCATGAGGCATCCTGCGCTACTTCAATCACTCTGTCTCTTATGTCACGTATGATACTTGATGTATGTTGTTGTTATAAAATACCTCTAAATTTTTTATTACGTAAATAAATTCTTTCAATCTTCCGTCCCCAACCATGATTAATAATTACACGCAGAAAAAATTCACCTGTACGAAAACATTTCTTTTTTACAATATTTAGGATTAAGTCAGTGCCTTAACCAATAAAGGAGCCTATTGTATCTTTGAGGAAACTTACATCTCAGCAAATTGAGATTAAGGAATAGAGTTTCCCCCATCCTCTATATAGATTATTTTCAAGATGTAGCCCTATTCCAAGAATATTATTTTCTCATAATTTAAAACCAGATAATAACTGAGAAACAGTCCTAAGGACTTTTTTCCTAGTGTTTTTTTAGAGGTTTAATATCCGGGAGAAGATAGTGGTTAATAAGTTTTGACTCCTGTAATGAAAATAAAGTAAGAAGTGTGAACATTTAACATTCATAATATGTAATCCAGGGTGACTATTTTATAAAGGGATCCTTACCATCCACTCCAATTTTATCATGTCCATCATTATCAACTGGTGCCAGGCAAGCCTTGGTCTCGGCATCAGTCAAAGTTTGGGTAGTTGTGGAGAAATTCTGCAGGAAGAGCCTACAACAGATGAGAGGAAAAATCAGTGAGATATGCCCAGAGCAGAACGGATTACTATGTTTTACTGTTACTGTTTGTTGAGCTCTAAACCTGTCCTCAGTACTGTATAAAATATAGCGGAAAACACCATGTGTAAAACCCTGGCCCTCTTGAAGTCAGTAGCAAAACTCTCATCAACTTCAGTTGGGACAGGATTTTACATGTCTGCCTAAGAAAAGAAAAGGAGTGAGACTTAATTACTTATGTGTTTTAGGGGAGGAAGAGGTTGTTTGCATCAAAGCATGCAGAAGTTCTCAGCTGAAATCTTGGCTCCATTGAATTCAATTGCAAAATTCCCATTGACTTTCAGGGGGCCAGGATATCATCCCTGGAAAATTTTTAACTGATAATCTTACCAGTAACCATTTAGCCATCCTACCGTTCTATTTCACAATGAGATTCATATGATTAGCTTCTTTAAGATTAGGGATGTAACAACTCAATAGCCATTGGAATTTAGTGCTCAAGAAGCAAACTCCAGCAGAACTGCTGTTTTTATCTTTTAAAAGCCTGTTATCCTCATATGAAATAAATATTTTCAGAGTTCTGTAACTGACTTCTTCTTGTGCTCCAGCCTTTTTGAACTTCCTGTTTTCTGCTGAATGTGTTTTCCAATCAAATCACTCTTGCAGTGGGCACTAGGCAATAAAATAAGCCAGGAACACAGGTGTTTTTTCTTAAATATTTTTCTGGTGGTTTTCAGCACAAGCACAAATGGAAAAAAGTCACTAACTACAGCCTAGTATCCAAAAACACAGATGAGGATAAGTATATTTCTAATCCCATGCTGCAGTGCGTTTTGTGATTGTGAAGCCCAAACTTGTTTGTAGTGTTTTGTTTCACTTACTTCAGCTCATCTTCCTCAATGAAGCCATTCCTATCAGGGTCAAGGGTCCCAAAGCAGTTCTTGGACTTGGAGTTCAGACCCCCTGTTGTGTATTTTGTGTTTTACCTAATTGCCTAGATTGCTGTAGCAACAGAGTTTAGCTTGTTGCCATAGCAATAGAGTTAGACTATTAAGGAATAGCTCAGCCAATCCTGGCTGGTTTTAGTGTTGATTCAATAAAGACGCTTCCTGTGTTGCATCTCTCTGTGATCCTGTGCTGATTTCTCTCTCTGAATACAAGTAATTAAAAGGGATTCAACATAACACCCCCTTTGATGGCAAAGATTTTGTAATTGAAGGAATCTGCCGCTGAGGGAGGACAGTGAAGGGGGATGGAGAAGTAAGAGATTAGGAACCTGAAAAGAGGCCTCAGTTGTTCCATTTGTTAATTTCACCAAACTGCAAAGAAGCAGTTTTGCTCCTTGGCACAATGAAGCACCTCTCAATAGCTCTTTGATTTTCTTAGTCTATTTCAGAGGAGCTGAACATTTCAATAACTGATCTCTCATAAACCTAGAGAGAAAAGCTAGTGACTATGGGCTCATTCCTATATTCCTATTGGATATTAGGAAATTTAGACTAGAAATTAGACGAAGGTTTCTAACCATTAGGGGAGTGAAGTTCTGGAATAGCCTTCCGAGGGAAGTAGTGGGGGCAAATGACTTATCTGGCTTTAAGACTAAGCTTGATAAGTATATGGAGGGGATGTTATGATGGGATAGTTTAATTTGAGAAATTGATTTTGGATTATCGGCAGATAAGTCTGCTCAATGGTCTGTGGGAATGCTGGATGGGATGGGAACTGAGTTACTGCAGAGAAATCTTTTTTGGGTGCTGGCTGGTGAGTCTTGCCCACATGCTCAGGGTTTAGCTGATCGCCATATTTGGGGTCGGGAAGGAATTTTCCTCCGGGGCGGATTGGCAGGGGCCACGGAGGTTTTTCGCCTTCCTCTGCAGCATGGGGCATGGGTCGCTTGATGGTGGATTCCCTGCAGTTTGAGGTCTTCAAATCTCATTTTTGAGGATTTCAATAACTCAGTCATGGGTTCGGGGTTGTTATAAATGTGTATGGGTAGGGTTTTGTGGCCTGCCTTGTGCGGGAGGTCAGACTAGATGATCATATTGGTCCCTTCTGACCTATGAGTCTATGAGTCTATGAGATTTATATGTGCAAGTAGTTAAGTCACTCAATAAGTAGTTTCTCTGAACTCAGTGGGGGAAATCCTGACCCAGTTGATGTCAATGGGAATTTTATCAGTAACTTCACTGAGGCCAGGATTTCATTCCATGTGACTATTTTTTGATTAAAGTGACACATGCATAAATGTTGGGATGATTAGGCTGTAGGCTGATTACAGGCTAAAACTCTCATGTATTCTACCTGTCTTCTTGGGGGAGAATACAAATAGAAGTGTAGTTTGTAAAACAAATGTGGAGAGATGATCTTGTCATGGACACTAGAGATGGAAGTGCATGTTAGGTTATTTCAGGCCATCCCGGTGTTCTTTTCTGTTTCCACTGGAACTGCGTGATTGGGATAGTAGGGATTGGGAAAGGGGAATTCGAAAGGCAAAGAGAAAAGCCAGGAGCCTTTTAAAAGGCATTACTGTGGTAGCTTTGTAGGCCAGCAGCGATTTCAGCATCATTCAGGATACCAGTGAGAGCCATGTCAAAGCTCTAAGGAGGAAAACAAAATAAACTGGGGCTAATAGCAACAAGTGATGATGAGCAAGTACTATTTTCAGTCACAGGCTGGTGGAGAACTTAGTGTGAGTTGGGGTCTGCAGCTACAGCAATGGCCAGCAGAGCCATCACATGTTGATCTTGGCGTATTGGTCTCTGCCACTGCCAGAGGGGGACATGTCGTTAGATCTGCAGGAGACAGCAGTAACACAGGCCACAATCCTGCCCAGGGGAGATGTTCCTCTGAAGCACTGAATGCGGTTCTTTCCTTTAGCAAGTCCTTTTGTTCAGCCACATGTTTTGCAGCATAGGTCGTAGTGGATTCTCTCCAGTTGATCCTTCAGGTTGATGATGTCATCACAAAACACCCTGTAAAAACTAGAGCTTTCGAGGTTCAGTTTGAGGTACTCAGTTATTTCCAAGTCCGTTTTTTTTTTAATGCGTTGATATGATGTTTGCAACCCTCTTTCCCCCCACAGAAAAACCCCTAAGACAACAGGCAAAAGGCTTAAGTCACCTTGGTGATGGATTTTTCACAAGCTGAGAGAAGAAGGAGGCAGAAAAAATAAAAGATCTATAGAGTGCTCTTGGCTTGATTTTTTGCTTGGCAGAGACCTCGATATATAGGCTTTAGTTTAGACCTGTCAGACCTTTCACAGAAGTCATAGAAACATGTTATGGCTCAGATGTCCCAGGGGAAGAGATACTGTAGATGCTAGCTAATCAGATTGATATTTCTATCCCAGAGGATTGTACATGGTGCTTTAGACAATAAAATAAGGTTTAGAGCCATACAAAGTAAACCCCCTCAAGTCACTTGTACCTAGTTTTAGTGAAGTAAGTGATTATTTGAACTATGGGTTAAAAGGTTTTAACAACTTGATATCAGTTATGCTACAGTTACTGATACGTATGTCTGAACTGCTAGACTTTGAAGCCTTTGGTCTGATCCTGCTAACATTATACACACCATGCTATTCCTGTTAGTAGACCCATTGACTTAACTGAGAATGCTCTCGGGAGTAAAGTTTGTCTAAAATGTAGATAGCACCTTTCCTTCTAAAGGATCCCAAAGTGCCTTTTAACAAGCTAGATACACAGTTCAATTAATCTGTTACTGAAAAACGTAATTTTGATTGTAAGTTCATCAGGGGAAGAGACTTTGCCTTTTAATTTCCGTAAAGCTCAGTGCAAACTCATTGCATCATATGCACTCTAAATAATAATAATAACAATAATAATAAATGCAGCCACTTCAGAGATGAAGTATGTCAGTTGTTTAATGGCACACAGAACTACACAGCAGTTTAAGAAAGGGAATGAAAATAAAAACATGTCTGATGTTTGGGAAGAGCCAGTAAAATGAAGACTGACATTTGTCTGTTATCCCATGAAGTTGCCCACTCACCCTCGTCCTAAAACAACATGAGTCAAAGATAGAGATAGAAAGTTCACCTTACATTTATCAGTTTTTGTTAGTTACCTCTGCAGCATTTAAAAAGGAGCTAATTGTATATTTCTAAAACCAAATTATGTGGCAAACTAAGCATCTTGGAAACAAAGATGCTTTGGCTCTGTAGTATCAGTTGAATACTGAATATGTCCTTTCTCAGGCATCTGCTCTTGAACTGTCAGGAGGGATGAATTTGATGAACTAATCAATCTTCCATGTCTCTAACGTCCATAATCCTGGTCTTGTCTTTTTGCAGCTCCTGTTAACAGTAATGGGAATTATACATGTATTCCGGGGAGAGCTAAGGTCATGCCAGGAGCTAGTTATCATTCAAGAAGGAACTCCCAGTATCATTCAAGTCTGGAATTTAAACTACACAGGAACTGTGAGTACCCCTAGATTTGGCAGTTAAGTTCTCATAGACTCATAGACTTTAAGGTCAGAAGGGACTGTCGTAATCATCTAGTCTGACCTCCTGCACATTGCAGGCCACGAAACCTCTCCCAGTCAACACTAGATTCTTGTTATTTAGGGATTGTCCACAACAGCCAAATGTGATGTAAATATGCAAAGTAAAAAAGAAGTATTTACAAATAACACTTGTGATGTCCTGTATTTATGAGAGAAGGTGGACGACGAAGTCCAGTTTGCCTGTAGGTGGCACCAAAGGCAGTCAAGTTTAACTGTAATACAAACTTGCTGGAGAACATTTGGCCTAACGGGTAGCAGAAGAACTGGGGAACTACATTTCTAAAATACGCTAAACGTGTCTACAACAAATAAGCTGAGAGTAAATGAAATAAAATCATTGTGTATGATTTGGGCAGTACACAGGAGATGCACAATTTTCAAATTGTCATAATTCAGCATTGAGACTACAGAGTAGACTTTACTAAAGGATTTAGACTGAAAAGAAAAAAGTCCCCCTAAGTTTACAAAATGATCAGCTAGTCTCCTCTCTTCATGATGAAGTAGATGCTGTAGGAGGTGTACAGGTGAGTCCAAAGTAGACCCCTGCAAGCAGGAGGTTGATTTGTTTTTGAAGCCTATTAATTAGTACCAGCAGTTGTAGTGCCTCTTGGGAGGGCATCAGATTGGTAACCACCTGTGAAGAAGTGGAGGTATTTTGCGAGTTTCTCTGAGTGCTGTTTGTGTGCCTCAGTTTTCCCCATACGTTACTCGTGTATTTTGGCAATGGGACCCAGGTATGTGATCATTGCAGAGACCACTAGAGGATTAGTTGCAACAGGTTGTGGCAGGTGGAGTCCAAGAGGAGTGGCCATCTTGACTGGGAAAGAGACAAAGGACTGAGGAGGAGCAAGGGGTCTTCTCTGGGGGCGGGGGGGTGACAGGCTGCCTGGAAGGAAGAGCCAGAGCCCAAGGATGGGGGCTTTGGGACTCCTTGCGTGGTTGCTGCTGTAACTCCCAATTAAGCTGCTAGCAAAGTCTTTCTACGCTGTGATCCTGAGACCTAATAAACCCTTCTGATGTCCATGCTGGCTGTGAATTGCCTCTGACTGCAAGGTGGGGTGCATGGCCCTTTGCGAGCACAGAAGATCTCCCCAGGGTCCCATCCAGGGGGCCCCACAGGGGGAGTTCTGGCCGAACAGGTGTGCTAGACCCTCTGAGGCCAGAGTCAGGAGGCAGCTGCACTGGTGTGTGGAGACCCAAGATGTCAGACTCGAAAGCACTAGAGTCCTGACTGGCTGCATCCTGAGTGGTTCCAGAGCCTGGTTCCTATGAGACTGTGTCACACCACCTATATCTGATTAAACAGTGTTCTTCCTTTGGAAGGCATGCATTCCTATCCCTTGAATCTGACCTGGGTTCCCCCATGAATGCCATCAGGGCTGTCATAACCAGCCTGACATGCTATGGGAGCAGCAATAACTTCAGATCCTTAAAAGGAGTAATTGTCAGCTGTTGGGCTCCCAAGGGGTAATGTAACTGCCATGGTATGTGGATTATCTCCATTGGGCCTTG
This sequence comes from Mesoclemmys tuberculata, assembly GCA_007922155.1. Lineage (NCBI taxonomy): Eukaryota > Metazoa > Chordata > Testudines > Chelidae > Mesoclemmys > Mesoclemmys tuberculata. Next base: position 18,283,390 of record ML675626.1, read on the forward strand.
ATACAGTCTCCCTCTGTACCTACAGTAGCTCCTCCTTTTTCTGCTACCCAGGGTGTGGTACACAGGGAGCTCCTGATCTGTGGAGTAGCCATTTCCCACTGGGTAGAGGATTAGCTCAATGGAAGTGCTGTACAAATAGACTACCAATAACCCTAAATTGTTATGCAACCTCTGTGTGTTTGCAAATAAAATAGTTGGGAATTAGAAATACACAGGGTTTTATAAAATTTGAAACATTGAATTAGTCCCAATCCCACAGGTTCTGGAACTAATTAAAATGCTGAACATTTGTAAACATGCGTGAAAACAGTTCTGCAAGATTTCTCTCTTTTCAGCTCAGTCAGAGCTAGTGTGAGTATGTCTCCTTAAACTAGAATTCACACCTCCAGACAGAAATATAGAAGTGTCCTAATACAGCTAGATCTGAGCACTCCTGTACTTTCAGATGTGTGAAATCCAGGTCTGTCATCTGTATCTTGGGCCCCTCTTTTGCTTCTTATTTGGTAAAATATAAAGACCATAGCTTTATTTCCTTTTTCCTGCGGCTCACAGAGAGGTGTTTTAGTGAGTGGCATGACTTTATTCCAAAGGCTGAGAACAGGCTACCAGTGTGCTAGGCAAAATGTGGATTGGTCCGTTCTCATTTGGTGATAGATAAACAATTTAAAATATTCTAAGAAAAGGCACTGCTAAAAATGTATCTAAGTACAGGATGGTGCTATATATTTTGTGTATACTCTTTTCAATAATGTTCATTTCTGTGTTCCTCTCAAATGAATAAACATAGGTTCTGAACCTGCAGTTCTTACTCAGGTAAAATTCCCAGAGTTGGAGACATCAGGTCCTTTTTCCTTTCTCCCTAATTATCCTTCCAGTAGCAGTCTGCAGTCCAATGAGCCCTGACTCGGGAAGGCTTGCAGGACTGGAGTACAGTTTTATACTTCATGTGTCTAGATAATATTTAGTCCTGCCATAAGTGCAGGGAACTAGACTAAATGACCTCTCAAGGTCCCTTCCAGTCCTACGAATCTATGATTCTGTGTTTTATAAGGGAAGATCTGCTGGCTGGATGTCCTGCTGTCCATGTGATTTCCCCCGAGATCATGGGCTATCACAATTTGGAGCACGCAGCCTCCTGCTCCCTTTAAGGCAATTAGAGTCTGTCACAGGCTGAACTGAAACTCACTGAATATTTTACTTTATATTTTATTCATTTCCATTGTGATATGAAAGAATTACATGATCCCTCCCTTCAGATATTGCAGTTAGCTTTGTAATGTAGCAATAAGCTATTAGTACATGCCTCTAATTTCTGTTTGTTTAGTTGCTGTTGGCACTTACCCAGGTCTCTCTAGTGCCCGAATTGCTAGGTACCTGGGAATATGCAATATGAGTGCATCATTGTGAGTTGTCAGTGCTTCTTTCAATCAGTAATTGTCTAGCCATCTAGTTCAGTGAAATGATTATTTTCTATCAATCGGTAGGTAGATAACAGACATCATGACTTGCATTATTAACATCACTCTGAAAATACCACTCCCAGTGCCAGTCAGTAGAGAATAAAGCACTGCTTTTGCATAGATCCTGCACGCACAGTCTCTATGGCTTTTTTGGAATTTTGTTTCGATTTCTCAATGATAAAGTGGTGGCATGGCTTCTTACAATTTTTTATAAACATCTAAAATCTGCTGCATCTGGCCTGTCAGAAATGGCTGTAACTGGAGCAGATTTTCTCTTGAAAACAATTACATTGGCAGGAATTTTTACATGGAATAGCAGCGTATGCACGAGTGGTCTGATTCACAAAGGTGCTGTGCATCCCTAATTGCCACTGAATTCAATGAGAATTGGTTGCTCATTATGCCTGAAATTCAGGCTAGCTCAAGGCCTAAACCTGTCTTTCTTGTGTACCCATCGGGAAATTTGGCAGCCAAAGAATGCATTATCAGGCCCTTGATCTGTGTATGGTGGCAGTATATGTCTATTATGTTTATGAAAAACAGACGTTAGTTTGTACTGATTGACAGTAATGCCAGTTTTGTGTCTATGTACTGCTACAGATATGGATGTGCTCTTTATCTCTGTCTTCAGCAGATAGGCAAAGGAATAAAAATAAAAGGAGTTAATGTAGTCTCTTTACTATTTGCAATAGTGCAATATAGCAATTAACACCAACTATAATTTAAACCAAGATTTAACATCAAAGTGACTAGGGATAGAATTAGGATTTATATTCAGGGTAGTTTTGTGTTATGTTGGACTGCCAAGGCATCAGCAAGACTGATTGCCAGGATTCCTTTTCTGCATTCACAGTCTTAACATGTGCCAAAAAGCTAAGTTACGTGCCTGGGTGTAAGCGAGCTGTGCTATGCATTACATGATCTGCTTGCAATTTATGGGCATGTCTGCCCCCAAAATTACATAAAAGTTCCAACATGCTTTGTTTCTGCAGTTCTTCAAAACAGCTGCCAAAAATAGGTGACAGTTATAACCCGATTTCAGCACGGAGTAGTAAAACCACAGTGTACTTTTGGTTTGGAACCAAGTCATGGTAAATGAGAAAATAATTTATTAAATGTTGGTGGGGAAATTTTTAACTACCCCCTCTGAAAATATAAAACAGCTTCTTTTCCTGTATTTAACCATCACACTCTATTAATGGACTAAGTAAATAATTAAGATTTAGCAACATCCCATGATACGTGCCGTAAGACATTTATCAAAGGAATGTGACGCTACAGACATTTTCAGACAAGCTAAATCATTAAGAATAAGGATATAATATTAAGGATACTAATATTAAAGTACATCAGTCAATGTTCATTATGATAAAGGAAGGAGCTGGGTAATAGCCACTCTATATTAGTGTATCACTGGTGATATTTTTACACTTTGGCATTGGATAACAGAGTTGAGGAATGACGCTGAGCACTTTTTCATCTGCAGCAAGCACAGCATTTTACAAGGCAGGAAACAGTTAATATAGCTGTTTTACAACTGGGTAAATCAGGCAGAGAGAGATTAAGTGACATGCTCATAGTTACACAGCAAAGCGTTGATCCTGTGGCCCACCCATGTGTAGCTCATTGCAAGATCACAGCCTTTTACACTGGCAGAGTTGAGGTTAGTAGCTAGGTTTCCTGCTCCCCAAACCCACAAGAATGCAGCTGCCACACAGTAAATATTTATATAAAGATAAAGGAAGATAATTCCTCTTGAGAGAGTTACATTTTAGGCCATTAGCACTTTCTGACAATATAAGCTATAGCCTACCACTTGCTTTTAAAATTAACAAGGAATTTATTCCCTGCTATGAGCTATGTGTCAACTCCTCTTACATTTTTTTCTCTAAAAGTCTCAGGGCTGGGACTGAATGTAGATTAATTTTAGATACCTTGTTAGCATCCCTTTTTCTCAAGGATCCTAGAATTAAGCAGAAACAAAACTCAACCAAATCAGGGCAATTATGATGTCATATGGTTTGAGATCATCGACAGCATGCCTGAGGTGGGTGTGATGGAGAGTGGGATTGTGAAGCTGGGAAAGGAAGTTTTGAGCAGAGAAAATAAAAGACAACCGGGTGTTTTGCAGAGTTTTTTTTTAATAATTTTTTTCCTTCTTCCAGCCACAACTTCAACATTGTGAGTGGTCGAAAATCACAAAGTGCCTGCTTTTACACTGAAAACAATGCCACATGACCAAAATACCTGTACATTGCAAGATCTCTTTACAGTCCCATATGTGGAGTTAACATACAGGCATTTTTTTAATGCCATGAGACAATATAAAAATGTACAAATACGTGCTGAGTGTGAGGTGCTTGTTGGAGGAGGGAATTTGAAGAGACTGTCCATTGTTGCCTTTGGTCTAATGCTGCTTATGCCTTCACCAGAGCCTGGAATTCTGTTAGAGAAAGAAAAGGAGAACAGCAGGGAGTAAAACTAGATGAAAGTCATTCTTAGAATCTTTAGAAAGAATGGAGAAAAAAGTCCAAAATCCTAAGCGATGGCCCACAGAGTTACTATTACGCTGTGGAAATGACTGCTTAAAAGTAGCAGATCTTCAATCCTTCAAGCAGATTGTGTGCTGAGATGATGATTGGACCTATACATTCATATTCTTAGGAAATCCTGAGGTAAAACTGAATTATATTTAATCCACTGCAGCAGGGTTTCCGGCTGGAGCGTGAGTTTACTATGCACACCAAATGTGCTGCAGTGGCCAAGAGGAAAGAGGGAGGATTAGGACAGGGTTGTTGCCTTCAGTCTGCATTTTCTTGCTTTTGTAGCTTCCAAATGAGGCCCTGGATGTTAGCAGTGACATAGTTTCGGGGTGAGAAGCATTATCGCTAAGGAGCTGTCTGAGATTTGCATAAGATGATGTCCTATTTGCGGTTTATAAGTAGAAGCTACAAGAGCTGCTGCTGAAGCACATTCCTGCGTCTCCTCCCGAACTCCAGCTAAGATTAGCACGTGTGTCTATTAGGGTTGTTGCCACCTGTCCTGGTCTGGCTGGGACTGCCCAGTTTTCAGCAACTTTATCTCCAGTACATGATCCAGGATGCCCTGTTTGCTTCTCTGCAAGTTCAGAAAGAAATTGCCCTGCCAGCCCATATCTTTCCTCTTGGGTTTTTTAAAGGAATTTGCTCTCGTTTCCCTAGAAGTGCTGCCTAGTAAGACTTGCACTGATGGGACTGGTCTCTAGCACAAAGTATCTGACTGAATGCGGGGTGATTAAATGCATTACAGAATTTGTAGCATCCTTTAAAAAAATTGCAATCAATTTTATTCTGGATTATTGAGAGTCTACTTGTGGCCTGATGTGCAGAGCACCCACAACTGTAATTTAAGTCCATAGGAGCAGCTGGTCCTCAGCACCTCTGAGAAATTAGGGTCCTGGAGTCTATGGGCCTGATCTTTCACCCCACTGAAAGCAATGGCAAAACTCTCATTTACTTCAGTGGGTGCAGGATCAGGTTCCATATGGGGCCTAATTCTGCTGTCATGAATACTAGTGACGATAGGAGTAAATTGATTGACGTCAAGCTTGTGTAAAACTTGTTTCAGAGGGAAATTGGAGCCTTTTACTGCACCTAATTATCAGTGCTGTAAATGTACATTCAACCTGAAAATACATATTTGAAGAAACCAAAACTCACTGAAGATCACATCAAAAATCTTACCATCCACTCCGATTTTGCCATCACCGTCAGTGTCACCTGCAGCCATGAAAGCCTTGGTCTCAGCAGGAGTTAGAGCTCTGGCAGTTGAGGAGAAATTCTGCAGGAAAAGCCTGAAATAGAACAGGGACATTACTAAGTATCCTTTGTATTATGGAAGTGCTTAGAGGCCACAGTCAGGATGTGGCCCCATCATTCTGGGTGCCATACGCAGAGTTCTGTGACACCCTCTGTCGTCCTAGATGGCTTTGGTAGTTCAGCATGTCTATCTTTCTTACCTAATTCAATAGCCTAAAACCCACAAATGAATAAAATCTAATCTTAAAGTATGGGGAAATTCCTAATCTTATTTTACAGGGAAGTTGACAAGCCGCTGTTAAGATCACATTCAGAGAAAGTCAAGATGTTGGAGTTTCTTTAAAAGCAGCAGCAGATCACAGGACACAGAGCTCATCCAGAAGCCAAAATTTTCTAACATGTAACAGCAGCTGATCTATACTTACTGAAGCTCGTCTTCCTCAATGAAGCCGCTCTTGTCCTGGTCAAGGATTCCAAAAATTTTCTTTACCTGGTCAGTAGACATGCCTTTTAGACCGACCTTGGAGAAGAAAGACTTGTAGTTGAAAGACTCAGCAGCTGGAAGAAACAAAGACCTGTTGTTTAAAACCTTTTCTCTTGAGGTTATTACTGTTGTATTTATTTCTAGGCACCCATCCCCACAATATCTGGGTCCAGGCTCAATGCTCCAATTCAGTTTCTGTTGCCTTTGTTCTTCATTGCAGCACAATAGAGATGATCTAACAGGTAGTTTCCCATTCTAACTACTGTAGGCCTAAGGCTGGATATCCTAGTGGCCAAGTTTGCGTGTCCTGTTAGAATGGACATTCTGCAAAGCCCCTGACACTTATTTCAGTCTACATCACAGGCAATTAAAATAAACATTAGAATGTGTGTCTCTGACATAAATTATTTCATCTAAATCCTGAAACCCTTACTCCATCTTAAGTCAGTCCTTACTCAGGCAAAAGCTTCAAGAAAAAACAAATTTCATCCAGGGTCTTCCACTGTATCATGGAATATACATAAATACAGGCCTAATCCTGCAAGGGGGAACCTCAATGGGAGGTGAGATTGGTCCTCCCTTTACAGGAGAGGGCCAGCGCCCTGCAGGATCTGACTCTGTATATATGATGTTTTGGGAGACAATGAATGAATACTTAGGAAGAAATCCCCAGCTGGTGTAAAATCAGTAGAGCGTGACAGAAGTCAGTGGATCTACAACAAATTTATACCAGCTGAGGAGGTGGCTCTTTAACTCTGATTTGCTGCTGCATATTTAAGGGAATGGGACCCATAAAATAACCTGTGGTAGGTTTTTTTGTATTCAGGAAACTACCTTGTAAGTCAGCTACAAAGAGATCTTACAGAGAAAATGATAGCCATGTCATATTAAGATGTAAAAACTATGTATGTCTCCTCATTGCAGAGGGACCGTTCCTTACCCTGGCAGCTGGTAAGAGCAGCTTCAATGTCTTTAGCAGAAAGGATGTCAGTCATAGCCATTGCTGAACTGTAAAGTAAATGTGAGCTATTTAGTCATTAACATAACTTCTCCATCTCTTTCACGTAAAGGCTCTGTTTGAAATTGCTGGTGTGACAGTGTCTGATAAAGGATACATTATTTATCTAATTGTAAATAGAGCATACAGTAACAGATGTCTGTAGCAGGTGCTTCCACTTGAAGCTGGGGTATGAGTGTAGAATGCCACATGATAGAGTGTAGGGCCATAGTAAGATATGATGCTGGGGGGCATGGGACGAGAGCAAGTCAAAAGTGTCTAGCACCCCAAAGGTGTCTGACTTTGGCAAGGAATTCCCTGGAAATAGATTGTTACTCATTAAAGGTATTCTATAAAAAGACAAAGTGTATCTACAGAATACATAAAACTCAGGGCCATATTTATCCCTGATGTAGTTCTTGGAGCTATTTTGCCTAGAATATTTGAAAATCAAGTAAATGGGCTGCTCTCTTTAAAATTGAAAAGAAAAAGGTAAAATTAAGGTTTATTTTATTTATTCTAATTTAATTTTAAAGGAATCTAAATGCACAGGAACAAATTCAACATGCGCCCAGCTCCAGTGGGGTAAATTTAATTACATCACAGATGAATTTGCATTTCTGATTCTACAGAAGACTAACACTCATGGTAGCTGTCTAGACAACTGTTCTTTTTAAACAAATTGGGCTGTCTTGGCTCAGCCCAGAGTTGAACGAGCTGGATTTTTACCCAAATGCAATCATTTTGGTAAATTTGATGTGCTGAGAGCAAACCTGTGAAGAGTGAAGGAGGGAAGCTATTTTCTTTTAAAACATCAGTTTTTAACAAAAGATCCCCTTCTCCCCACCAAAGCAAAGATGACTCCAGAGGCTCTGTCTGACAAAGCTGCCCAGCATGTATGTTGATTACCAAAAAGCTGCTGGGGCCCTAAATCCCAGTCTATTCTATTCACATGAATGTAATTTAATATGAATACATTTGAGCTGCTATAGTATTCTCCACTGAAGATTTTTAAGTTTATCACAATAATTAATGAGTTAAGATTCATAACACTTCTGCAAGGTAAGCACTTATTACTTATGGATGGAGAACTGAGGCACAGAGAAGTGACTCTGAGGGTCACAAAGATGTCTGTGGCAGTCAGGAATAGAATTCAGCTCTCCTGAGTCCCATTCCAGTGCTTTCCTAATAAAGCTGCTTTCCCCATATAAAATACGTATAGAAAAATTAAATAGGTTTCCCCTTCTATTTTCCTTTCTGGGCGCATGGATGTGCGGAAAAGTGGTGTTATGAGCTATGTGCTCTGTTAATGAGATCTACACAAGTTGGAAAACTGCTCAGGCAATCAGCTGGCTACCTCAATCCAAACTGGTTTCTGAGAGAGGAAATAAAGAGTTAATCATGTACATCTGGCTAGTCCTTGCTTGCAGGTACTTCAGAAGGTGCAAAGAAACAATGGGGCAAATTCCCCGCTGGCGTCAATGAGTGCATCGCCAGTTAAGTTTCTCCACTGGCGTTTCTTCTGCTTAGGCTAGCAGTGAATTTATTTAATGTTTTGCCAATCACCCACTTCTCACTGCTGATGGTAGAAAAAACGAGGGAGAAATGTTAAAGGGGGAAGAAAAAGTTGGAGCATGTCATCATTTCTGAGAGGTGCACCATTACTGCCATTTCCCACCCCCTAGTCTGATCACTGATTTTGTTCTACTCTAGTTTATAAAGGTGTGGTAGAATGCAAGCGATTACAAGACTTTTTGCTTTTTAATTGCCTAGGGTCTTTCAGTTTATGGAGCATTTTGCTTTTCTTTTTCCAAATGCAGAGGTTCTAATCATCTTACCTTTGTGGTCTTCTTGACTGGACAAGGAGGCAATCGAGTTGGAAGGAAAGTACTTGCTGTGTGCCTCCAGCAGAGCTGAGCTTGCTTATATATACTTTAAGTTGTATACCATATACAGATTTTAGATTTCAGCGTCATGAAAGGGGAATGGTGTCGAATGAACTTGCCTAACTAATCATCTTACACTATTTTTATCTCAAGAGAATACATATGATATTTGCAAACGAAATAAGATAAGTGGCGAGATATGTGGAAAGGACTGCGTAGTATTAAATTTCTTCTCATTTAAGCAGAAAATATCAACTTCTCCATATGATCTAGGCCACAAACAAAACCATCTGATACATTTGATCCCAGGACTCAGATGAACTGAAGCTGGACTGAATCTTGATGAGATGCACTTGATAAACATTTTAGTGTAATAACTTGCTATATTATTTGTAGACAGGCTTGAGGTAAGGGCTTAATCATTGGCCTAGCCAAAAAAAAAAAAAAAAGGTTCATGTTAACTCATGTGAGGAATATTGCCGTACTGAAATATTGGGTAGCATACAGTTTAAGCAGAGTAATAGTCATATCCTCACAGAAATTTTGGGGCTGTTGTCTCTTTAAAAACAGTGAATGTGTTGCTGCGATAGGTAAAATAATATTATGCCAGTTCATCTGAACAGCAAAAGGCATTTATTTCTGTAATGGTTGGGGAATTTGGTTTGTTCCTAATCAGAACTTTAGAATTCTGTAAAGTTAGGAAGCAGCACCCATGTTTAACTGTGTATATGTCTAAATGATAGGCAGGGCCTGATCTACTCAGCTGTTTCTGAGATGAAAGCCCCTGAGCTTCAGCTCAAGGGATCTTTGCATTTATAATGCAAAAGAGAGGACATTTTCAGAAGCATCACTGCAGAGGACACTCTGAAAGGGACGTCTTTGCAATTTTTAAGCTGTTTTCAGATCTCTTTTAAGTATCTAATCCTCTTAATTTTTTCCCCATTGCTGGTTTGCAGAATTGCTCTGTGCTATGGTACATTTTAAACAAATTTAAATAACAGAGAAACAATTGAATTGTTTGAATTTTATTTCACAATATGTAATGTACAAACACTGCAGTGCCTGGGTTTAGTTGATTTCTTTCAGAAATTGTTAATTTCTGTTAGAAAAATGACCCCTAGTTTTTTTCAAATCAGAAAATGGCCCACATAGTGCCAGCAAATGATATGGTATCAGTGGGGAGTCCTGCATAAAAATGATGGCATGATATGGGCTAATGAAACTAAGTTAAGGAGAAGGGCAAAATCTGCTAAAACTCTGGGACAGCATGAATATAAATGAGAATTTGGACCAGGGTGTCTATGTCAGAAGATGCTTTCAATGTTTGAAGCAATAGCTTCTCATCTTGCTCAGAGCTAATTCCACATATGTTATCGCCTCACCCCCATTCTTCTATTTAAAAATAGCATTGATTACTATTATTTGTTTTAGTGCCTGTGGCCTTTAACCATCAGTCTGCGTTTAAGTGTGTGAATCACTTGAGAGCACAAATGTGTTTTTGTTTTCCAATGGGCTGTGACAAGATGATTCCTTTTGCTTGCTGTAATTTTAAGGACAAATCCTAAATCAAATGATTTACAGCTCTAGACAGTTGAACTGTGGTCAGACTGGCAAATTTTGGAGCCTGGTTTGCATTGAAGTTGGAGGCAGCAGAGATCCAGAACACGTGCAGTGGCTGGTAGGATGAAATGCATAGAGATCATGTAACACTATTTACAGCCAGCCTCCAACAGCCATTTTAGCAGCAAGTGCTACTTTAGAGCCTGCAGAACACATCTGTCTGTCTGGCTGATTTTTATTTTTTTGCATCAAAGACTGTTAATATTAATAGCCTTCCAGCAGGCACCCAATTTAGCAGGGAGAGGGAGACCTGTGTAGCATTAGGAAGCAGCAGGAAGTAAGGAAAGGATGATCCCTTTCAGACAGACAGTCGGAATCCTTCTTAAGGACAGTTTACACCCAGGGACCTGCACCATTTCAATCCTCTTGCATCTCTGCCTGCTATAGGGTTTCTTGTTTAACACATGAAGAAACGATGGTATAAGTACTGTTCTTTTTCCATTTTAGGTCTCCAGTCTTGATTATGATTTTAACCCTGCCAGTGCCATAAATTACCTCCTCCCCCCAGGTCAAATGACCACCTTTTAGAGTCCATTAAATTGTTGTCCTTGGAAAATCAGGATCTACGGGGCCATCAAAATCTAACCTAATGACCCCCTCCCCATTCCCCCATCCCTGTGTAGTGTGCTATGCCAGTTGTATAATGTATGCCTGGTGTCCCCCTTCACACTAGAAGTGGCTGCATTTCACTGGTGCAGTGATTCCTGTATGTTGTAGTTAGGCAAATACTGCAAAGATTCGTTGCAAGTATACACTCTAATTTTCAGTTAATTTGCTTCGGTCTCCCTTGCATCTCTTTTGTGTTTCATTTCCATGAATGTTCATGACACGGATGTTTATGGAACGTGAACTTCGAAGTCCTATGTGGGGATTTTCTCTAAAGCTACATTTTGTGGTTGCAGATACAGCTGTTCACACTGGATTGAAAGGGTTTGGGCACTCATCCAATCGGCATAAAAATCAGACTACGTGACTGACTTAACCAATCATGTCTAACCCATATTATTTGAATAGTGAAAACAAAGTATTCTATCAGCTTGTAAAGTGTTTTGGGATTCTACAAGACAAAAGAAATTACAAAAATTTATTATAATGCCCATGCACCATCCTATTTGTTGAGCAGATATTCGAGGTTTGAGAGCACTCAGTTGTTCTGTTTTCTATTGTATGCCATTGTAGGCAGAAGTTCTTACTTTCTGTGAAGGTGATTGTAGAGTCACTACTTTCAGTAACTGCCAAGGACTCTAGCAGACAGACTGTAACTGTACTGTCCATGGAAACATTTGTATTAAAGACCCCCCCCAGGAGGTGGTGAAAGAGAAACAAGTAAATGGCTGCCTTGCTGGCAGGAAGCTGCTCATGGAAAATCAAATAAGATTTGACATATTTTATGCAGACTTTTATTAACTATAACAATTGTTCCTCTTCCAGTAGTGTCACTACTGTGTGCCACTGTAGGCGTGTTTGCGCCCCCTGATATGTGCTGCTGGTTGGAGAACTTTGATAGCAGTCCATCCTGCCTGTGTATGTGTTGCTTCCTGCCTCTCTGCTTGCTTCTAAATAAGGCTTCCTAGATGATGGATACATTCATATATATCATCCATTGGATTCATTCTTGAATCCATTTAAGAAAACATATGAACTTCAGAGTGATGGTTTCTATGGTTTGAAAACCCTACACAGACCACATCAGAATAATAGAGCAACCTGCCTGTCATCATACTAAAGTCAAAAGCTACTTCACTACCTAGTGGAACGTCACCTGCCAGGTCCTAACAGAATGGCCAATATAAATTTAAGTGAGGGATAATCCTACCATTAGTTGTGTGGGAAAATAACTTCAGATACACCAGAGTATTCTCCACACGAAGAGCTAAGTCATAAGCAAAAATTAATGATGAAAAGAAAGGAGCTACTTGATGTTTGTCAGGCCAATTCTTTCCTTCTGCATGTAAAACTCAGAGGATACTTAAAGGAGGACTGCATTCATTCAAAGACACCCAACAGAGCTGGGTGTACCTTTATATGCACTGTGCCAACACTTTAGAGCAAAGTTTTCTTTAATAGCCTAGATAGTGATCCTCAGACCTCAGTGGTTCAGGAGCCAAATTAGCGATCAATATTCCCCAAAAGTGTCACACAAGTAGAGGGATATAGTTCTATATATTTGTATTTAAACAGTCCGACAGGGGAAATGTTTAGTTTATATATGTATATATTACTCTTACAGCAAATAAGTTAATAACTTAGTGGAGGTTGATAACGTAATTGGTTAATAACAGAGTACAGTAAAAGCATCCTGATTGGTTAATAATTAAATCACACTGTTTTAATATCATGTGCTGCAAAGAGCCTCAGGGGAGACTAGAGCCACTTTGTGACTCCTGATCCTGAGTTTGAATATCACTGGCCTAGAGAGACTCGGTGTAAGTCATTACAGTGCACTGAACCTGCAACTTGAAGATATTAGGACTATTTGCATGAGTGTTGCAGAAGTCAGCTTAACATTGACCACAGCAGTAAGGAAGCTTTTTGGGACAGGGATCTTTTTTGGTTCTGTGCTTGCACAGCACCTACTACCCTGGGGTCCTGGACCATGACAAGAGCTCCTAGGCACTACGGTAATAATTAGTAATGTAATTATATGTCAAATTTAAAGAGTTACCAGAAAGTTACAAGGATGGAGGTGGCATAGTTGTCAGCAAATCCTTCCAGACACAGAGGGCCTGATTCTCAGTTATACTAAGTCTATTTACAGTACTCTGGCTGTGTAAAGAGGCCTTAACATGGGAATATATTCCATTTACACTCACTTTAATGTCCCTTTATGCTACCAGAGTAATGTAAAGGAGCCTCCATGCATCTGACAATCTGATTCAATAGGCCTATGGCCAGCTTACGTCCTACATCATTATAATTATTATAAATAACTATTCCTGGGATCAGTGGAACTGCATCGGAAAAAGTCTCCTCTCATGCATAAGGCCTGCAAGTAGCAGCCTCAGCAAAACCCCTGGTGGCAAATCCTCTTGGACTTACACTAATTAAATCCATGGGACTACTCCTGAAGATGAATACTTGAGTAGGACCAGCAGGATTTGGTCCCCTGTAATATAGGACATGTTACCCCAGAAGTAGCCTGTAAATGAAGGATTAACAGGATATTGATGTTTCACATGAATACTGATGCTATTATGGGAAGCCAGGGTAATTATTCGTCACAGGAGACCGTCAAACTAATATTTGAAATGAATTCAGGTTAATTTTTTGGGCCATATCACAGTGTAAAGCAGGAGTAACTCCCCTGAAGCCAGTGTGACTAGAACTGTAATTATTTCAACAATGTCCTCATCTGATGCTGATATTACTGCTGTAACACAATGCATTAGTTTTTCCTATAACTGAGTTACCTGTCAAGCTTATACCTTTCTAGCTTATTGAGAGCATGTTTGCTATAATAAAAATGTGTCCTGCTATAAAATGAGAATTACAAATGCTGCCTCCAGTGCACAAAAACTACCAAAGCACTAACAATAATCAGAGGACCACAGAAAAATAAAATGAATTAAAATGGAAGCTGATACTACAGACATACTGGGATCGGATACGGAAGCATTAAGTCTTTAGAAACAAGAATTCATCCAGCATTTTAATGCTAAGCCTGGTTTAATCAAATAGTGCATCAATAATAATGATTCAGTTCAAATAGCTAAAGGATCAGTGGGATGAAAAGACAGAAAAGGGCATTGTCCTTTCTATACAATACTGTATTTGTACTGTAGCTCATGAGCATTACCAGTTGTATTGGTGTCCAGATCTTCTGGTGATTTCAGGCTTTATTATAAATACAGAACAAGGTAAACAGAAAATGTAAGTCCCTATTATTTAGACATGATGAGCTGTGGACAAACTAGGTGACTTTCACAGTGGCTTCTACTAGCAAATTGTGCTAATGAATGGGAATAAAGTAAAATGGCTTACTCTATCTGAAGGGATCATATTTCTTTTCAGATATGCTGCTTTGTGGATGGATAAAATACACGTAAAATGTTCAGGTGATAAATTAATTTGCAGAAGGATTCATTTGTATAAATTGTGATTGCCACAGATGCAGTTGAATAGTAGCACTGTCTGCATTTTGCTAACATTTCCAAGATCTCACACTTTCTACAGACACTGGCAAGTAAAAATGGGGTGATGCTTGAAAGAGACTGTTATTTTCTAAGATAACCCAGAAAGCAGCATGGGGTGATTGCTGTTTTGCCCTGAGAGGTCTCTTCTGTGGGTTGCCACAAAGTTCTGTTCTTGCACCGCTTCTATTCACTGATTAAGTGAGGCTGCTCGGATAGACAGTGAGGCAGGGTAGACAGCAGAGCCATCAACCTATAGACAACCACCAGCTTCACTTCTCCTTTTCATCAAATCTGGACATTGAAGTCTCTTCAGTCTCCAATTGTCTACTCAAGGCTTTAATGAGATGAAAACTAGCTGGCTGAATCTCAGTCCTGCCAAGAGAGGCATTGCTGGATGACTGGGAGGAAATGTCCAGAGAAAAGTATTATGTTGATATAATGGGAATTAATTCACCTTTTGATAACAGGGTCCTAGAGGTTTTCCTGTATGCTAATCTGCTTTTAAATGGTCAAGAAGTAGATGTAGCCAAAAGCACTTCCGATAATCTGCACTTGGCAAGGACATTCTGACCTTATCACACAGGTGCGGATCTTGTCACAATCGTGAGCGCCTTTGTCACCATCAGGCTGGATTCCTGCAATGTGTTCTTCATGGGGCATGTCTGAAGGCCACATGGAAGCCTGGGCTGTTGCTGAACGCATGTAGCCACATTTGTTGAAGGGAGCACGTGACTCTTGTGCTCCACAGTCTCCTGGGCTTCCAATCCATTTCTGGATGAAATTTAAGATATTGGGTTTAGTCTCTAAAGCCATGCTAGTTTAGGGTCCTGACTCTTAGAAAGCATCTACTCTGAGATTGCTTTCCTGAGAACAGCCAAGGTGCTGAAGGCATCTGCTGCATACATGGGTGTACGGTTAAAAAAACACAATACAATCTTATAAGAAATCCATGATTTTTGAACCTTTGGAGTTGGTAATATTGGGTAGCGGCACCTAGATTTGAACATCATGAAGCTGAGATGCACCAAGCATGCTTTATAAACTTATTTTGACATAAAAATTCCCATGGGATTCACAGGTTCTTGACTGGGTTGCTCAGGGTGTAATTCAGGGTAGGATTTGTCCTTAAATTTTTACTTGAGTGTTAATTACTTCTGTACAATATGTGAGTTTACAGAAATTAGATTATCACGTTAAGCCTGTACCGGCCAGTTTTCCAGATCCATTATCTCCAAATGCTGTGGAAAAGATAATTTCAGAATACCAAATCTCAACTCTTTTTATATAAGAGTTTTATATACTTAGAGCTTTAGTTAACAGTCATGTTGAAAAATGCTTGCTTGTCAGTGCAGAAAATTTTTTCTCAGGCTGAAGATCACATACTTTTAGAACAGATGGAGTAGTCAACAGCTTAGATAGCAATTTCAATTATGGGACGCTCTGATTATGAACAATAGAATTCTTTGACATAGAGTTTCCTATGTGTGTTATTAGAATATACCAGCATGAACATATCAAGTCATGCTTGGGAAAAAAGCACAACATTAGAAAAGGTCTAAAGTTCATGAATATTTGGGTAGCCAAGCAGTCAGATATTTTTTTTAAGTAAATAACTGGATACTACAAAGTAGATGAAGAAGCATATGTCCAATAAATATTGTTCTATCTGCCACCTGACTTGTATTCCAGCAAAATGAGCCTGCTGAGATGAAGTCAATAAGACCTCAATACCCAAGGGACTGAGTGTGGTAGAAATGTCGTCATAGGGACACTGATGGCCATAGTAAAAAGGATTCCAGGAGCCATTATGAGGGGTAAAATTCTTCCAAAATCTGTATCCTGTTGTGTGGACATTATTAAATTGATGCATTCCCCTTATTTGAACACTCTTAAATCAGTTTAAGAATGCCTTATAGCAATTTATTTAAATTAGTCCTTTAAATTGATGCAAATTTTGCATGCAGACCAGGTGCTTGATATACCCATTCACATCTCCTGGAAGATTTCTTCAGTTTTCCTTTGGAATGCACCATTTCCAATACAGATCATTCTTGATGCCTCGGCCAGACCAAGGCATGTATTAAAAATTGGGTGGAAGTGTGAATCTGGAATTCTCACCAGCAGAATGATCCATACATATAACTCTGCAGAGAGCAGAATCTGATGGCAGTTCTTTTGCCTCTTGTTAGCCAGCGTGATACTCCTTTTATAGACAAAACTCCCCTTGGCTTCTCTGGGGGTTCTGCTGTGTAAAGAGCACTGGAAAGGGCCTCTTGTGTGCACAGAAATCCTTTAATATGTCTTCAAGGTGACCTGCAAAAGGGAAAAAAACAACCGGGTGAGTGCCCTCTTTTGTAGATTTATTTTGCATAAAGAAGGCCTGAAATATTGTGACCATTTTTTCCTGCTCATGTTTACCTTGTAAATATCAGGGATGCCAGATATGATCTTTCCTGGTTTTGCTGGAGGTCTCAGATAAAGACTGGATTTTCTTAGCCTTTATTGAAGAGGGAGGGATGTTAAGTCTTTATCAAAGACTCCCTTTTTCCCAAATGTTTCTCAGTTAAGGGTCAGCATTTAATTAAGTGGCATTAACAAAAGCAGCCAAAAAACAAAGAGGGTGAAATCCTGGCCGCACAGATAACAATGACGTAACTCCCCTTGACTGGAATGGCAGGAAGGGTTTCACCCCCAGGTTTTAACAGTTAGAATAATTTCCCTTGTCAATTAAGGTTGACAAGCAGATTTCACTTGCATGGTATGTTACAGGGTATCCGTTCTCCAGTCTCCATGGAGTCTTCCAGGAAAAACAGGGTAGACAAGCCTTTAACAACAAATCTTTGAGGCCCACTTCATACCTAATAAAGTAGCACATACCCCTACAGAGAGAGGGAGGCATACACACAGAGACTTTCGGGTGCATGCGCGCACGCACACACACACACCCCACTGTGGCACCAATCTCTGGTTGCTTCTCACCACCCCACTGGTGCAAATCAGCCTTAAATCTAATGTTTATGGCCCGTCAAGGATCTCCTGTGCATAGGGGATTTCTGTAGCACAGAGCTGCAGATGCTGACAAAGAGCTGTTACCAGGGCTCCCCAAAATTCTCTGGGGATCCTCAGCTGCCATAATGTACCTTTGTGGCCATTGACAGCTGGTGCAGGTTGGCACTGGCGCAGGATCAGGGGATCACAAAGGGCATCTTTATGCCTGCTAATTTGGCTGTGCTGAGAGCTCCCCCAGACACAGCTGCGGTTCTGGCTCTCTACTTTTTTTTTCTTTCACAAAAGAGCAGAATCTGGCTCTGACTGAGATACCATCTCATTAAATATCACTGAGGAGCGTTTGACTTTTTTTAGTTACATTAAATAACCAGCAAGCACAAACAGAGCAGTGTTTTGTTTCTCCTCAAGTGACCTAACCTTGTAGACCACTAAGTGAGAGCAGTGTATTGTAGGTCAATTGCTACTACTGTCTTTTTCTAAAACCCCACTAGTGGAGATTAGGAATAAGACTAACTACTCTAACCTACTGTGGTACTTGACCAATCCATTAGCCAGCTGAAGGCTCCCACTTAACGCTTCTACTGACACGGGATTGATGCAAGAAATTCAGAAGTGAGCTAATGTAGTTGCTGTGCCTGCGATTATCTATCTATATCATGAAACCAAGCTGCACTGCACCCTCTCTGTAAAGCAGATGTGGAAGATTTAGAAAGCTTTTGTGCATTGCAGCTGAGAAATGATTGCAAATGTTCACTATTAAAGAGACAAAAGAGATTAGCATGTATGTATTTTACTAATTTATTTTCTCTGAGAGGCTGTTTCAGGGAGGGGAGTGAGCATGAGTTACATAAGGCTGCCGACTCCATTAAGAATTAAATGGATTTGATTCAACTGATGCTTTTCAGATCTGATTCCCCTCCACACACCAAAAAAAATCAGTAGGCTTCATTCTACCTCTTAATTTAGGACCATTTTAAGTTGTCTGATGAATTTGACAATTCAGCTGGTCCTCTACTGTTTCAGCTACTAAGGAAATTCCAATCGGGATCTGCTGGATCAGATGTCTTGCATCTCAGTTGACCCAAATCCCCCATGCTGGCTTTAGCACCATTAGGGAACTTTACAGACTTGGTGGCTAATAGTCTTGTTTACCTGCTGACAGCACAGGGTTTCCTTAAAAAAGGTAACAGGGATTAGAAACCTCAGAGTCTAACGGACAGAGACATTAACATTTTTATTTCTCGTTATTGTCCAGTGTGACTTTTTTTAATAGCATTGAAATTAGCAGAATCTACAAGGAGATTAATGGGCCCCTTTCTGTTTCTGGGACATTTTCAGAGCTAACTCACAAAAAAGGGACCACCTTGATAAAAGGAAAATCGCTGTATCAGCTTTTTAGGCTGTGAGGATCAGATGCCTCTTTTACGCCGTACTTGATCTGAGCACAGTTGGATGACACATTGGTAAAAACTCCAACGTTTTGCTGCTAGCACTGAGGGGGAGCTGCCTTGGGTGCTATTACTACAGTGGGAAAATCTGACAAAAAATTAATGTTGCCACAGCCAGGCAGACTTTCAGAAAGCACAGGCTTCCATGCAAGTTAAGTAAACCTAGTTCATGTTAGAACGCTTTCATAGATCCCTGACAGGGGTGTAACGTTACAAACATCAGTGCCATTAAAGCTGACACATGCTTTCCAAGCATAGTGAGAGTTTAGGGCTATAATTAACAAAAACTCTGAGTTCTGCACTATGGTGATGTGCTTTTGCTTCTGTGTCTAAGAACCTGAGAATGACAAATTCTCTGTAGATTCCCTTTCTGATGAGCTGCTGTGAGCAGAACTGCTGTTTCATCAGGTTGCACTTTCTTGAAGCAAGGGATGTGGCTTCAAGGTGAATCCACTGAAGGTATTTTATTTAATCACAGCCAGTTTTTAAGTCTCCAGGTAGCAGGAAGGCATGCCTCTTTCATTCTTTTGTCTTCGTCCTGACAACGAATGCAGCATCATTTCCTTTTTCCTCGGAGGAATGAGCATGTGTAGGACAGAGCTTGCTCTGCAGGTAGAGTCCCACAAGTCATGGAAGGGGGACATGGGGTCATTACAATTTCTTGTCCCTCCCTCAAGGATGACATCAAAATTTGGCCCATATATGGCAGTTGGCCTGTAATGAAGTAGCACTAAAATGACCAACTGAGTGAGTGCCAAGAAAAAAATTATGTTGACACATAGGGGAAGGCGTGGTAAAAGGCATAATGGTAACCTTTCCACTGGCAGTTACCCTTAAGGGGAAACACATGCATTTCTGTCTGAACTCTGTTACTAGGCAGTGCCAGATCAGCACATCATTGTTATAACCATGTAAACAGACCAGACCCCTTTCTGTGCTCTAGCAATGAGTAATGTATCAGTAGTACTTTTAACCCCATCTATGCAAGATACAGTCAAGGGTGTTTCTCATGCAGACCCGATAGGTACCGTATCAAGTAACTATTTTTGTCTTTATCTCATGGGAAGTAGCATTACACAACTGGGTCCAGATTTTCAGATGAGCTCAGAGTATTGGGTGCTGAGCTCTTCTAAATATCTGTCTGTAAATTTCACAATGAGAGTGGCTTTGTCCTGAGCACTTTGGAAAACCTAGCCTGAATTATGGGTTCTGAGCACTTGAAAATCTGCCCGCTCTTCCTACAGTAAGATTATGCATTCTCTGCATTTTGCCCGCTTCCAAGCATATGCAATTGATGCCTTAAGACTCTAGCAATTCGACTCTTTCGTGGTTGGGCTTGTCCCAGGGGCTTGCATTCCTACTGAGCCCCTGTGAATTATACACTTATGTGACAATGGTTTGACACCCACATTGTTTTCATAGCTCTGCAGGCATCAGATGGACCACAGCCTATGTTTTTTATTTTTCAGTCTTGTTTTGTTGGTTGTCTGTTCTGAATGAGCAAGGCACCATCCTAACAGAAGACCATGAGTATAGGCAACCCAGTACCCATCTCTGACCTTAGGTCCAGCTGGTGTTGCTCAGTTTTCCTGGAAATCAGGCCCAACAAGTTTCAAGTTGGGCAACCAATCAGTGGCCACTTTTGAAAATGATGAAATGTAGGCCTCTTGTTTCAGGCTGTAGGCACAGACAGGCAGCTCTGCGGGTGCACATTCAGAATGTTTTCTCCACAGTCACAGCTGACTAGGAACTTGGAGTGAAACGCTGGCCTCATTGAAGTCAGTAGGAGTTTTGCCATTTACTTCCATGGGGACTGCACGTCTTGTTTTTGTAAATGAAAGTTTAGCTTTTACAGGCAAGTTCTGCACCAGAGTGAATTCTGTCTGTTCTGCAGCCATCGAGCTGCAGAAAACATGAGGTCTGCATTAGCAACAGTAAGGATTATAGAACCATACTCTTAATTTCCTTTTTTTTTTTTTAAAGAAAAAGAGCTCCAAAATTCTTGTCATGTTTTGGGTTTATTTTAGAGATTTAATGTGTCACAGCATTGAAGCACAGTATGTGAATGTGAAGCAAAACTGTGTCTTATATCAAGAGTGAATTTAGAATCCTCATGCAGCCAATCTGTTACTTTAGAGAATGTTCCTCTTACTTTTTAGTCTTGTAAAGCTTTTCAGTTGCTCTGCATTGAGAATGTGGTCTTCTAATTAGATATTAAAATGTAAATCCCCCCAGCTGAACTACATGCAAAATATTATCCTCTAAAGTCAGTGACACTTAAAAAGGATTTTCTCCTTGTGTACTGAAAGGCAGATAGGCTTAGTCAGTACCTGATCACCATGTCAAATCTTTCATTATGGCTTTTGCTTTTTTAAAACTTTTTTGGGGGTAGGGCAAGAGTGGGTAGAGCAGAGGTCTGGCTGTCAGAATTCCTGAATTCTGTTCTTGCTTTATCCATTTACACTGGGACCATGGGCAGTTCTTCACAGTACCGACTTTGGGCATTACTGCAGTCATCTGAAAATGTGCACAGTAATACTTAGCTACCTCACAGGGATGTGACAAGGGTTAATTAATGTTTATAAAGTACTTTGAGATCCCCAAACTTAAGCTGCTATAGAAGTGCAATGTAAAACTATAATAATCAGTCATTTGTCATTGACATTAATTACTCCAACTTACCAGACACGTCTTCTCTGAGTAAAGGGAGCTAGTTAAAATCCCTTTGCATCTTACCCCTGGGCAGCCCCAGAGCCCATCTGAGACCCCCTCCTACCACTTCCCCCCTTTATTCTCTCGCCTGCAGGTTCACATAGCATAGTGACCATCACTCCTGTATTGGCCAAAGAATAGATGAGACTGTAGAATGAAATGGTCTTTCCCCTATGGAATGACTATTGTTCCCAGACCTGATCCAGGGAAATTCCATTGCTTCTTGGAACCCTGGCTGCAGCAAGAGCCAGTCTTCCCAGCAGGGCAAACATTTAGGATTTATAAGCATAAACATATGACATTTATAGATGCCTGCTTTACAGAGACAGTTTCTATTTCTCCTGAAGTCAGTAGCAAAACTCCCATTGGCTTCAGTGCCATCAGGATCTGGACCATAGTCCTGGATATATATGTTTTCTATTAATAATAGGAATAATTAATAATATGGTCTAATTAGAACTGTGCAACTGCTTGATGAGCTGAATCCAAGAGCAACAGAAGGTGCTGTTCATTAGGATAAATCCTTCCCTGTTCCTCCACTAATGTAATTTACGTGAACACAAGAACGACCAGACTGAGTCAGACCAATGGTCAGTCAGGCCCAGTATCCTGTCTTCCAACAGTAGCTGCTGCCAGATGCTTCAGAGGGAGTGAACAGGGCAATTTATCAAGTGATCCATCCCCTCTTGTCCCATCCCTGCTTCTTGTTAAAGGTTAAATGGTGTCTGTAGTATTTTTAGGCTCTACATACTATCACCATACTCACTACCCATGACACTAGCCATCTTATTATTGTTATTGGTGAACATGTATACTATGGTTGTGCCCAAAGGCTCTCATCAGCCCTGGGGCCCCATTACACTGGGCTCTGTACAGAAACAGCTACAGAGATAGCTCACAATGCATCTTTATCCAGCACAGTTAACAAGCATTCAGATTATTTACACTTATGAAAAAGACAAGTGCTAAGAACAGGATAGGAGATCCTGAATTCTAATCTTGGCTCCAGCCCTGACTTTTTCTGAGGTCCTGGGCAATTATTGTTTGTATTGTGATTGCTGCATAAGGTCCTGTCAGAGGGTCAGCGCTGTTGTTGTGCTAGGTGCTGAACACACACACACACACACGCACACACGATAGTCTGTGTCCCAAAGAGCTTACAACCTAAGGGGCAGACTGTGATATCCTCACTCGTTGCGTAAAATCTTGCTCTACAGAGACTAGTCCTATTGACTTTAATGGAACTCATGGAGTAAGGTTACTGCTCAATGCAAATGAGCATATCACAGTCTGGTCCTACGTGAGTTACTTAACATCTCTGTTCTGTCTCCTCATTTGTAAAATTGGAAAAACAGTTCTTAATTACACAGATATTATTATAAGTATTTGTTACTTAATATTAAATGAAAAGTGCTGTGTAATTGCTAAGTATAGTTCAAATTCTTCTGTTTTAACTCAACTGTAATCCCCATTAATAATGGCCCTATATTAATACTGGGATGAATCCTGAAAGAAGTCCTTTCTCATTCTTTATGTAGGCAGAGCTCCGACTGGAAGTTAATTGGACTTTTGCCTGATGTGAGGGGGAGTTCAGTCCACACAAGGCCTGGAAGGGGTAAAATGGCTAAGTGAGCCAATTAACTGCCCAGGCTGCACCTGATGGAGACAGGGAGCAGGGATTTAAGTAGAACAGGCTCAGCTGGATTGGAACAGGCCCTATATAAGCCGGGAAGCTGGCAACAGAAGAGGGCTGGAGGGAAGGAGTCTTCAGTCACTCTCCGGGGGGAGGAAGAGGTAGGGTGTCGTGTCGTGTCGTGTCGTGTCGTGTCGTGTCGTGTCTAGGGCTAGAGACATGTATCCTACAGTTTCTCCCTGGGAGAAGGGGATATGGTCTGGCAAGCCCAGAGAAGAGAGAGAATCAGAGATAGGCAAGGCTTAGGGGAAAGAGCAGTGAGGATGGGATAGGTCAAACCTTGGCTGCCAATGAGAGGGCCCCTGAGCCTGGATCTGGAGTAGAAGGTGGGCCCAGGTCCCCCTACCCGTTGCTGACAAAGTGGCCCTGATGGGGCAGTGAGCAGGGAGACTGCCAGAGCCCCTTTTTCTAGAAGGACTTTGATACCCCAGAAGGGGAGAGCATGTATGGTGACCTGGCTGGAGGCTGAGTCATGAAGAGGAGGTGGTGGTTCCTAGAGCGAGAGGGGTCCAAAGGACGAGAGGATGATGGGAGAGGCACTGCCAGGGGAGGGCGCAATGCCTCGCTGCAGCTAATCTCCAGGAGGGCCAGCAGAAGCTGCAAGCAGTGGTGAATGAACTCTGACATCAGGCTAAGTACTAATTGATGACCTTAGGCCCAGTATGTACAGATCATGGATTCTCCCAGTTATCAGGCTGATGCACACTGTATTTTGAACTTCAGTAATTGAGTCCATAAAGGATGACGAAGAGTTTAGGTTTAATTCAGGAAAAATAAACATTGTTAGTCTTGATCAGTAACTTAGTGTCCTAAGGTTCATCTTGGGTTGGAGAGTGAAAAGAATATTGTTATGGATGGTGAAGAAACTGCACAAATATATTTATGCAATTCTAATTTTGTCTTATGGTGTTGGGTTGCCTTGGGTTAAGTTGCATAATGGTAAGTAAAGTAACTGGATACAATCCAGTGCAAAGCGTTGCATGAAATAGGCACTTTCACCCCCAGTGGGTGGAAATTTGTATCAGCAGGAAACAGATATTCCAGTGCTACTTGTGAGTAGTTGGAGATCTGCATGCACTTTGATATCCACATTCTTTTAAAATGAATCATTCTTTAATGCAGACACAAGATACTGAGCTTACTGAAGCTAACAATCCACATGCTGACATTGGGCTAGATTAACCCAGAACCTTTCCTGACTTCTGTCTATGTACTTATATGTCCCTCATCCCTGTAGTATAAGTGCTGGCTGAGCAGGAGCTGTAGATAAAGTAGGGGTGATCCAACATAGTATTTTAGCCAGCAGGTTTGTGTCAGATACAGGATTAGAACTCCGGTTTCTTAACGCCTTCTCCCAAACTCAGCTGCCTCATTTTTGTTTTACCATTTAGATCCTCAGAAGAGCAAATGACCAAAACTCCGTTTCCTGTTCAGTCACAATTTCTCCAAAGGCTGGGGCATGGGGCCTGCATTTTGGTTTGTGATCCTATAGCTTTTTCATCATAGATGCCCACTAGAAATTCAAGCTCACAGCAGTTCTGCTGGCAATCAGGAAAGTGAAAGAGTTGGAACAAATCAAATCCCAAGACAAGATAGTCAATGATGGCAGTTCTTAATCAGGCAAGATGTCCAGTAAAACCAATAGTAATTTTACCATGGACTTCAATAGGAGATGAAGCCCATTGGCCCATGATGATGACATGCAATCTTGATCTTCAAAGGATCTCTACATTATTTTAAGTTTAAAAGTATAATCTTTACTATTCCTCTTGCACCTTTCACCATGAAGCTCTTAAAAAATAAATTGAAATACCATGGATCACTGAAGTGAAAGAGGATCCTTCACTGTGGAAAGAAATTAGCCCCTTCTGTTTCTAAGAAATTATTTTTCTTTAAAAAATCATGCATTGGATAGAAAATGATTGTCCATATTGCTTTATTAGACATTTGACCCCCAATTGGTCTGATGGAGGGGGAAAAAACAGCAGTAATTGAGAGAGAACTAAGATTCCAGAATGGGTTTCCTGTTTGTTTGGGGCCAGTTCTTTTTAAGTCCTTGTGATCCTTGAGGTAGCAGAGATACTGAAATATGCAGCAGTGCAACAATGTGTGTAGGAAACAGTCAGATGATTCCAGGAGATGAGATGGGGCTGAGTCCATCTCCCTGACTAACCTATTCAAAAACATGGCTAAAATCATGCACTAAAAACATCACCATTCTGTGAACTTTTTTCATGTCCGTGCTCTAACCTTAACAATAATGCAGCTGATTCATTTAATTTCCTTGGTTGAAGATTTTGATGCCTAACTTTGACTCAGAGTAACTTTCTATGGCTGAGTTACAAACCTCTAAAAATGGTGCTCGTAATGGAAAAGCTAACAGATCTTTAACTATTGTGGTTCATGCTGATTGCTACACCGATATTAAGTGGGTAGCTTTGTCCTACAATATGAGACTCCCTTCCAAAGCCCTGGGTTTGCTTACTTGCTGGGATTCTCTTCATTTACGGAGGGGGAATGGAGCAGACTAACTGGCAATTCCCTGTGTGACAGATTTAGAAATGCATCTGTGATAGCTGAATGGCATTTAAGGATTTAGGGTCTGATCCTGAGTAATTGCAACTTTCATTCCCCATTTTGGGGAGTGAGGGCATTCAGCACTGTTTCATGTGTGGGGTGCACTACAAGAGCGTGGAGACCAGCCGGAATGACAATCCTCTTAATATCGTAAAAGAGAGCGATGCAGATCAGGCAATCTCTGCTAGAACAGTAGAGGAACCAATCTGGGTGATAGAGTAGGAGGGCAAGGATGGCTTTGGACTAAAGAGGAATCGATAATTCTCATCCCTCCCCTCTCCCCAAACCCAAATAGCCAGCCTTGGCACAGAGCTGTTTCACAGGGGCTAGAAGGCAAAGAATCCTCCCCACCCACAGAATTTCAGCAGAGCCTCTTCTGAGCCCTTTGTGTACCTCGGAGGTTGCCGTAACGCCTGCTGCTCCTGCAGGCTTGCTCCAGAGGAAGCAATGACAGTGGATTTGCCCAGTGGCACAGTCTTGCTCCACTCTGAAACCCCTTCCCACTGCGTGGGTACATGCAGGACACTGACCATGGAAGTGGGCTGTGCAAGGGTGTGCCGATGGATTCTTTAAACCCTGCCATCCGTGGTAGTGGAATCTCACAGGTTAGACTGTGTCAGTGGCCCTCTGTGGTCACAGGGAATGCAGGATGTGACCCTAACAGCAAATGCCACACAGCTAGAGTGGAACAGATGAGAGTGAGTTGACTTGCTAAGGGCATGCCTGGGAAGGATTAAAAAAAAAGGCAACTAATCAAATTCTGACAAGATATAAAGGAGGAAAGAAGGCAAAGCAGTCCTGAGCTGTCTGAACTAATGCTAGATGCATGCAAAATAAGCAGAGGTTCTTACATATAAACGCAATCGGACTTTAGCTGGCATAACACAAAGATAAGGCACATGACTGAAATGCTACTGTATAGCAACCATTGACTTCAATGGGGGCAGGACCAGACTCCAAATGTGCTGTTGATCAGAGTGGTAGCGTGAATGCAGGGGAACACAACTAAACAATAAGATGTGAGCCACATACTGTGAGATGAAGTGTAATGTAAATGAATGCAAAGGGCCTAATCCTGCTAATCTACTACTCACTCACGTAGTCCTATTGATTTCTGTAGAAAGTGACTTGATCACATAAGTAAAACAAATTCTGACCTGGCTGGTTCTACAGGAGAGACACCGCACCCTGGGCACTGCCACAATATATTTAAAATCCCATTGAAATTGATGGGAGTCTTTCCACTGGGAGGCTTTGGTTCA
Organism: Mesoclemmys tuberculata; assembly: GCA_007922155.1. Taxonomy (NCBI): domain Eukaryota; kingdom Metazoa; phylum Chordata; order Testudines; family Chelidae; genus Mesoclemmys; species Mesoclemmys tuberculata. Next base: position 18,310,468 of record ML675626.1, read on the forward strand.
GGCACCGAATCCTTTAAGATAACAATAAAAATTCACCTCAGCAGACAGCTGGATACGGAACAATGGTCAGAAATTGAGAAAATAAATGTTCAGGGACAGCTTTTCGCAGTGATTAGTGATATTTAATTATCTGGCTTTTCTTATGGAGGTTGAAATGAAATATCAGTCCATCAAGGAGAGACCAATACTTAAAGTTATAATAAAAGCAGACAGTCCCTTCCTGAATTGCCCACACAGCGTGACTCTGTTTCTTCCTGGGTGCATTGCCTCTCAAGCACAACTGAGCCCTTTCAAACAGTCAGTCCATTTACGCCTGAGAATGACCTCACATTCACATTTTAGCCAATAGTGAATTAGATCCATTAGCTGGACTAATGCAGAGTGCCGACGCATGTTCCCAAGGAGTAGTATTCCTCCTACCTTAGGGCCAGATCCAACTCCCACTGCAGTGATAGTAAAGTCATGAATCAGGTTTAAGCAATAGCCAATTCCATTTGTCACACACAAAGCCAGTAAGGCAGCCGATAGAGTGGTGAGGCACTGCTGACGTTCAAAAGCAGATAAGGTGTTAGTGAAAACAACGTAGGGAGGGACCCTGGGAAATGTCAGGTATCAGACTCCATGACCCAACTCTATCCCCTGCTCCTGCTCTCTGTGATTCCTGAGAAATTGTATCATGGAAGGAGTGAATCACGGGAGAAATTATATAAACTAAAGAGAGAAAAGTGAAAAATATGAAGAAAAAGGTCTGGGAACTATGAAATGATCCAGAATATAGATATAAAATGAGAGTGAAAAAAATAAACAAGGCATTGCGTGATCAGATTGCACTCTTAGTGTAGCCCTGCTTCCCCTGTCTTCGCTACCATCATCTGGGCTCTTCAGCCAGCGAGAACAGTCCAAGGCTGGCAGGTCTGTAAATATTAAAGAATCTTGAACCTCAAGCTTTTGTAGACTTGACACCTATGTATAATGGTGTCGCCTTGCTCCCCCTTTCCCCCCCCCCCGATATTTTTCTGTGCATCAGCTTCAATTACATTGTTTTGCTTAATAAGACTTGTTAAGATGCAAGCCCTTTAAATCTAGGTGATTTGTCAACTTTGATTTAGAAAACACTTGCCTAAGGACTAAGCTACAGTTTTGCGAATCATTCACCCAGCTTGGCTTCCAGCCACCAGCAAATCTGTATCCCTGCGCAACCTCTCGCCATTTGTATGTACAGGCTCTCTGTGCTACAGATGCTTCGAAGAAGGCTATTGAGTGCCACCTTGTGGCTTCTTTGGATGTGGACAAGGTCTCTGATTGCTGGGGGGGGAGCGCTCTCAGCAGCAGCCCAAGGAAAAAGGTCGATTCAGTTTGTGTGTGAAAACATAACATCCTAACAAGGTGTTGCTGGGGCTCAACCACATGCGAGTCACTAAGTATAACTGGCAAGAAGGGCGCTCAAGAGCTTTATCTGCCTGTAATACCGTTCCCCTGCATCTAGGGTGATCAGGTGTCCTGATGTTATTGGGACAGTCCTGATATTTGGGGGCTTTGCCTGATATAGGTGCCTATTACCCGTCCCAATTTTTCACACTTCCTATCTGGTCACCCTACCTGCATCACATTTGCTATCAAATAATTTGGGAAAGTTTGCATCTGCTACTGTGCTAAGCTATTTTATGGAGAAGGAGAAGGGCAGGTTCATTGGCCACCCAAGCCTGCCGTGCAGTGAATGGAAGTAAATGTCAGCAGCAAACTCGGTGAAGTTAGGTTCAGCTAGCACAGCAGGGACTCTGCCAGACTATCTGTCTGTTGCATCTATCTGTTGTCTCCTGTTTTTATATTTAAATTATAAGCCCCTTGGGATAGGAGCTGTCTTTTTGTTCTGTATTTGTACAGCATTTAGCCTAATGGGGGCCTGGTTCATGGCCGGGGCTCTTAGGGTATGTCTACAAAGCAGCAGAACACCCGCAGCAGGCCCAGGCCAGCACATGGGCTTGCGGGGCTTGGGCTGTGGGGTTATAAAATTGTTGTGTTGACATTCTCCTTGGGCTGGAGCCTCAGTCTGAGACCACGGGGTCTAGGACCACGGGCTCCAGTCCAAGCCCAAATGTCTACACTGCAATTTTATAGCATGAGCCCAGCAAGATCAGGCCGGCCACATTTTATTGCAATGTAGATATATCCTTAGGTGCTACCAGATTATAATTATCATCGAGGGACAGGTTTGAGGCCTTGCAGAGCAGACAGAAGGCAAAAGCCTTTCAGCTTTCTATTTGCAGAAAAGCAAAATTATGTCCTTTTAGTCTGATCAATTCCTATTGGAGATCAAAGAAAGCAACAGTAAAAGAATAAATGAGAGAGAACAAGTATGTTACTCTCTAATCTCGTCTTACATTGCCTCATAGCACCATGCCTAGGGGATAAACAGGGAGACTCTCCATTGAGAGTACCCAGAAGATAGGATTGTAGGCAAAACTATTGTTGCTCACGGGTGTGAAAAAAAACACACCTCTGAGTGACATAAGTTTTGCCAGCATAAGCGCTTCTGTAGCTGCTGTTATGTTGATGGGCGAGAGTTCTCCCACTGATATAATAAAACCACCTAAACGAAGCAGCAGTAGTTATGCCGTTGGAAGAACGTCTCCTGCTGACATAATGCTGTCCACACAAGCACTTACGCTGTCAGCACTCAAGTCACTCAGGGGTGTTCTTTTTCACACCCCTAAGTGCCAAACTTTTGCTGGCATACGTGTTAGTGTAGACAAGGCTGTAGATTTATTCCTACATATACAACCAAGGCCTCTAAACACTCCAGGGCTCAACAGTCAATAGGCAAACCCTCTGGATCTGACCACCTTAAAGACTAACACATTTTGAAAGCTTACGCCTGCAGAAATTTGTTAGTTTTTAAGGTGCTACAGGACTCTCGTTTTTATCGTCAATTATGTGACAGATACTGCAAGCTGCAGAATCACTATTAACACAAGGCCTTGTCTAAGGTATATGGGCCAGACTCCGCATGTTTGATTCACATGAGCAATTCTACTGCAGTCAATGGGACCATTGCAAGAATAAAATGAACATGTTTGATTCCTGTCTGAACAATACCTTTAAATGTGAGGGGTCATCTAAGAAATATTTAAAGTTGGGGATTTGGTTCATATGGTATCCTAGTACAGACAATTTAATAGAGATGGCAAAACAGATCTTAAGTCTGACTTTCTAGCACCCTATAGCTAGTGCCGTCATCTACACAAGTGCAAAGTTATTGTTGTTATTAGCATTGCAGTAGTGCCTAGGAGCCCACTCATGGACCAGGATGCCAGCACGTCATGTGCTGTACAAAGACAGAACAAACAGACAGCCCTCGTCCCAGAAAGCTTACAATCTAAAGTGCTATCAAATCAGAATAGTGGCATTTTATATACACTGTGCTCTTGCTTGCGATCATAACACTTGACTACATTAGGTGCCGGCCATTGTGTTAAAGAACATAAATCAAGAAATGCTGCCAAATTGCTAGGCTTTGAAAAAGTACTTGAAAGTTGGGCTAGCTGGACCGGTTTGTTGAAACATTAGCTCTTTGAGGGTGTGGGTAAAAAATATTGGTTTAAATCACAGATTAAAATTACCCTGAAAAACCTTCTAAATACCCACATCTTGAATATTAATTAATCTATTTAATAGGTGAACAGTACAATATGGTTTTTCTTATTCCAACATTTCCCATTCAGCAATGTTTTCTGCATTACCTGGATATTTAGAACACTTGTTCAGGTCAGTAGTGATCAAGTTCTGTTGTGCTCTGATTATTATTGATAGACCTGAGTCGTGTAAACTGGGAGCCTCAATTTAGTTTCTAGTGGAAAATGTCTCCATCTCAAAATCCACCAGCACAATTGGCACTAACTAGCACTTGCTGGAAGTCTTAGGTGACAGGCCAAGGACTGAATGGTGATTGATCTATGCTTTCCAGCCCTGGCCCCGCAGATGGCCACTCCAGTCTGCTTTGAGGCTCAGTGGCAGGAGTGAGGGAATGGTGTGGGGAAATTGACAATTTTGATGTCTGTGTTGCAGAGGCAGGATTTAAGTCTCTAGCTGTCAATCCAGGCCTTTTCACCAGCACTACATTCACTTTATGTTTATAGCAAGGAGCTCTGCAATGTGATCCTGCCCTGTGATTTTTAACCCTTTCAGATTTCAGATTTTTACATTTGGGCAATCTTGCCAAACCCAAGCCACTATCCTGCAGCTGGATCCTCATGGGTAGATCCTTGAGCCATATGAATCCCTGCAGAGATCTGATTGCAGGATCTGTGTTCAAAAACTCCCAAGTTTAACCTATCACAAGGCTGGAGAGACCTGACCCAATAATCCATATCTTTGTTCTATAATTTGAAGCCAGATAGTATAATCTTCCAAATAATTTTTGGTTTCATGTGCTCATTAATTGTGGAGTAGGAAAGATCTCACTATCCTAGCCTGTCATTGTTTTTGACAATGGGTCCATTAGAGGTCAGACAAACAGATTCTTTAAGTGATCACGTACTTGTTTTTCCTAAAACAAGTCTTGTGTGGTGTACCTGGTGCCAGTGAAAATACAGAAATATTTCATTTAGAGATGAGCCTATGCTGAAAGATTTAGTTCTCTGTCCCTCCACAGTGGAAAGGTATCCTAGAGCGGTGTTCCAGCTCTCATGTGTTTTAGCATACATGTCAGCTAAATAAAATTACAGCTTTCTGTGATTTACCTCTTTAGGTTTCAAATTGCCAAAGAGGTGTTAGTGTGTGTATGTGCAAAAAGGAGAATTCTAATGTCTTGTTGAAAGTATGGAATAACTTGTCAAACGAGAACTATTGTTTATATTTTAAAGGTACGCTTCAGATATTGTAAGCCGGAAAAAAAAAGTAGTCTATACATGTTAAATGCTTTAGCTTGACTCATCTCAGTTTTATAAGCAGCACTGGCAGGGGAACTAATTCCATCAGAGTCAATTGAGGAAAAACTCTATTCACAACAAATTTAAACTTTAACACTTAGTGTCATTACTGTATCAGAGGCTGGTGCAGGTCGTATTGTTAGGACTAACTGGAAGGCTTGTAACTGCCAACAATCATAGAAGTTCACTCTGAAATTTAATGTGAATTTTTTCTTAAGTTCCCATTTCTTCTCCAAACAGCTTTGTATTTCCTTTTTGCTAGGCTTCCTCTTTCTGTTGCCCAGTTAGTTTCATATTTCCATCAGTTACAAAAAAGCAAACAACCTAGAATGAGCGATTCTAGAGGGAATCCAAAGGGATGCAGTTTACAGCTTCTTCCCACCCTGTCCACATGTATATCATCCCAATCTTGGCCCTCTTGAATTATTTAGACTTACTTACTGAAGACTATATTGTGCCTTTAGGCACAGCCCTGACAAAGGGGAAAGGCAGATGAATGAGCTGGGCCACCCAAGAAGTAGTCCTGAGAAATACTGGGACCCAGACACATCTGTGAGGCACAACTCTCTCCCTCTGTCCTCTGTGCACCATGAAGGGGGACAGTAATTTGCTGCTGGCATCTGTCCGCTCCACATACTCCTGTGCACAGCTGGACCCCAGGTCTGAGTAGCCCAAGCAGGGGCCTAAGGCAGAGTACTATTTCCCTTTACACCTTTGCACAGGCACAATCTAACTCTCTGTAAACACTTCGTACCTTCCTCATAGGATCTCACCCTGCATTCCATGTGCATTCATAACTCCTATTGATTTCTATGGGAGTTCTGAGTGTGCTAGGAATGGCTGATCAGGACAGATACTTAGCTGGTAACTAGAATACTTATAGGCTTATACAGGTATTTCACATGAACTCTTGTGCATCTCTGCCAGATAGAAAGCCATCTGTGGAATATCTATTCTACCCTCTCTCGATTAATTTTTTTCAGGCTAAGTAGAACACTGAGTTCTTTTACTACATGTGGCAAAATCTAACAAATGTCTGTTCCTGATAACCTAACAGGCATAGAAATCATGTATGCCTCACCACTTGAAATGTGTGGGACCGATTCTCATTTACACTAAGGCTACTTTACATCAGTTTGTCAGTGTAAATGTACATCCGCTTTAAGGCCCTTTTTCATTGCCACAGTGGTGTAAAGTACCCTTTTTGTAAATTAAAATCAAACCCAATATCTTCACGACCAGATTAGGGAACAAGCTAGGCACACAGTTACACACGCAAAATGCAGGAGTGATTGCATGCCTAATTTGTACACTTACTGCTACTGCAGGGCAAATCACCTAACTTTACAATACACAGATGTACCTTATTAGCCATTTGTGTGTGAACAGGCCAGCCATCTCCTGTGTATCCCCTCATGGTCTAGAGTCATGTCAAAGGTAGTTTGCCTCAGTTTCTCCACGTGGGCTGTTGAAATAAAACTGGTCAGAAATACCCCCCTGTGGGGACTGGATTTATTAATATAAAAATAAGCAAAACAGTCCCAAATCAAAGTCCATCCAAAAGCCCACATGCTTATTGGTGGGGGGCCTTTCCTTCTTTCTCAGACCACCCCCAGATCCTCCCTGGCTGGAATCTCAGTCTTGATTGTCTGGTAGAGCCCGCTCATTCCCAGCAGTCTCTGATCCCTTTGCATTTTCCCATTTACTGTATCTTCTTGCTGCTCTCAGTAGAAAAACAGCTAATCGGTCACAGGTGTGCCTCTTTAGTAATCAAGGTTGGCCACCCCTTCATAGGTGAGCAACCTTGATACATGCGTAGAAGTACCGAAAATTCCTGTGCAATAGCAATAAATACAAAAACTTTTTTTCACATAAGAGCTGTGTAATCCAGGCACTATTTGTTGTCCATAACATCAATAATGCCTGTTAATTTATGAACAATGTTATACATTTCTATGTTCCAGTATAGTGCATCTTTTCTATTAGCTATCTGCACATGTTCACATATCTATAGCTACATCTTTTATACATAACTCGTGTAACATAAGGTCAGTAAATACATCTGCAAGTTAGGTGCACAATTAGGTACCTAACTTATTTCAAATGCTGATCCTCATTTCTATGTCTGAGTTAGTTCATGCGCCAAGGAGCCTAGATACTATGTCTTCCCCAATATTTATACACTGAACACGCTCCTGATGCACGCTATTCTTTCTCCCCCATGTTCTGGCCTATCTCACAGTCCTATGTGATGGGAGGAGAATGGCAGAGGAATGGGGGAAGCTGTGATTAAAAGGAGCAAATGTCCAGAACCAGGACCTTTTGGGGATGTGCCCCAGTTCTCAGTGGCGGACAAAACCATGAGTCAGGAGGAAGTGGAGTGGCAAATAGAACAGGAAAAGTATATGGTTACAGGAAATGTGGCTATGTCATGCCCACTGGCCAGCTGTTTGCATGCGGAGCCTTCAAAATGTCAGAACTCCTAGATGCTTATCAGTCATAACCTATTCCAGCCACTAGCAGGAGTGTGCTGTTTATCTGGGCCTTTGAGCAGCCTTTGCCCCATCTCGCCTGTGGAAATGGGAAACACGGAAGCAGCAGGCTTTGGCTGATGCTGCTCAGGGCTCTGTGGGGCCCTTTGGCAGGAACCAGTAGCATACAGACTGTGCCCCCTGCCCTTGGCATTCATCCATGATGTCCTGGAGGGCTCCATCTGTTACCATGGCCTCTGCCTAAGAACCCTCGTCTGCTGCTGTGGGGGACCGGATGGGTGTATGAGGGCTGGGGCTCTTATTGTGCATGTTTTTCTCCTCAGTGGATCTGCCCATGCAAGGAATCTGAGTCAGCGTGCAGAACAGGCAGAATACTGCCAGATCTGTGCTTGCCAATTGAAGCAAAGCACTTTGAGCAGAGGACGTATACATAAACCCACCCTCTGATCTGACACCAGCTAAGGTTGAGTACTGTCAACAGGGTGGGCAGTTCCAACAACCATTCTTACACTTACACCTGCAACATCTATGTCCAAGTGTCAGGCAGAGGGGAACTCAAAGCAAGATCCACTACTGGCCTTTCCTGCACGCTGAGGTCAACGTGGGAATATCAGGGAGGGCTGCATGGCTAACAGCTATGTGGGAATTTAACATGAGGTGAAGTGTTAATTTCCTTGGCATAAATAACATTTTCTGTTAACCTACGTTCAATGATTCAGCATCACTAACTAAAATAAAGGTGTGTGGAGGTTTGCGTAGGATGAGGACTATATTTGTATCTAAAATAAAAGGCACCCATCAATGTGTGGGATGACGGAGACATACGATTCTGCTAAGCAGAGGGGATAGGTGTTAGTCCTGCTTCTAAAATATCAGCTCAGCAGTAAGATGGGCAGTAGAAGCTAGCCATGTTTGATTCATACTTTGGTGGTCATTGGGGAAATGGGAATATTACCAGCCATTCTTTGTCTCTGTGCCAGATATCAGAATATCTGGACTTCTAATTGAGAGCAATGGCTGAAAAGACCAATCTGACACAACTGAGCACCTGGGTTGCCTTAAAACCTGAATCTGTTTTTTATGAGCTGCTTCCTATAACATCACACTACAGATTGCACCTGTGATATAGCTTTATAAACTGTGAAGATAAAATCAACCTTGTGTGGACAGGGGTGTGGTCACCTTGTTGGACAGCTTTCAAGTCACCTGCTGAAGGCATGTATACATAGCACAAGCAAAAGATCATATCATATTTTGATGACCTCATCAACAAGGGTTTATTTGTCTGAAATCAGCTTTTAGTTACTGGTGACACTTCTAATCCACTTCTGCTTTATTAAGCCTAAACGGGAGTTTCAAGAGTAATTGTTTTAACCTTTTCTGATACAACTTTTTGGCTTATGTAAGTCATCTTTCTCCAGTTACAGGGTGTCCTAAAATGTTTGGATGTACAGAATCACTTGGATCTGTTCATGCGCACGTGGCAGAGAATGAATACTTCACCAAAGCTACTGTTAACAGAGTGTTCATCCAGTATAATCTCTGTAATAATTGGTAGTCCATTCAGAATGGTTGTGGTGTGGAATATATGCATAGTATTACAATAATTTCAAATAATACATCTCTGATAATTTAGCACAGATCTTAGTAATAGGAGTGTTCAATAGTAGTACATTCTGAATGCAGAAGAGTTCACATGGATCCAAAAGCCATAGGAGGTTTGTGGCACAAGTGTGTCTAGCTATATCTGTCTATCTTGCACACCTAAACAACAGACTCTGATGGATCATCTAACATGTAACGTGCTTACATTACTCAGTTTAAAACAAACAAACTATAGAGAGCCAGTCCCTCAGGTGGTGTACACTGGCATAACTATATTAAAGTCAGTGGCTTTATCCTGAGTTACCGTTTCTTAGGATCTGGTCCAAAAACTTTGTTATTGGTTGTTACAAAAAACAAAGAAAAAAAAACCCACGCCACAGGAGGAATAAATTATGCTTTACTGTTTTACACATTTTATTGTGCAAGATGAGCAAAACAAAATGTAAATCTGGAGGTCTACTCTACACATTATGTAGTAAAGAGGGATTTAGTAAAGAGATTTGAATTAAGTAAATTTAAAATATATATATTTTAATGTCTTTGATAAATAATACTTTATAGGTTATTTTAGTGTTCACTTCAAATTGGACTTGCCAAAACTCTAGAAAATACAATGTAGGGAACAATCCTGACTATGTTTAGGAGCAGGATTATCTAATAGGTCTTTTCCATCACCAGTTTCTGACCTATCTGATTTTCCCCCAGGCTTGCACATATATTCCAGAGTAAATCATATTAGAATTAAAAGGCTACTCAGCACTTCACTCAGATTCTGCTGATAAGAGCCAACTTGTTCTATTAGGGATCCGTACACACACTAGAAAGGTCTGATCCCTTCCCCCCCCCCCCCAAGATGAGCCTAATGATATGAACACAAAATTACATCGCATTCAAATACAAATAATAGATTTAGCATCCCCCATCCACTTTTTTACTTCTACTTTTACCAGAAACTAAGAAGCATATATGATTAAATTGATACATGCTTGAGTAGAGTATGGGGAGAGTTTTTTCTGAAAACCTTCTCAATTTTTAATTTGTAATATTTTTAATACAAATTTTAACTTGTAATTTTTAATAAAAATTTTTAATTTGTAATATCACTGAAAGTCCTTCCACGTTGGCATGAGATCACTGTGGGGCAGGGAAATGAATGCGAGGGAATGATTGAAGACACTATTTTATGAATAAGTTAAAAGACTTTATTTTTAAATTCTGACATCACCTCTTCCTTCCCCATATTTACTGAAATGGTGGGTGGTGGAGGAAGCATGGAATAAAATCAGCCAAATAAGGCAGGCAGTTATAAAGGACAAGAAGTATAGTTAGGATTGGAGGTTTTATTTTATTAATGAATTTCAGTAGATACCATCAGGGACTTGAGCCATAAGTTTAAATGTTGGATCCAGTTTCTGAATACCCAGTTTCTGAATACCTGTTTTGGAACAGGGGGGGTTAGGCTGACATTTCTTTCCAAGGTGTGTGTGTGTGATTAAAAATAAAACTGATCAACTAGTAGTTGTTACTAATTCCATATTATTTGTCTGTAGAAATTAAGATTAAGATTTAAATAAAATCAGAACAGTAGATATTAATTTATATTGTTCATACTGGTGTTTAGAATGACTGGTATCTTACAAATTCCTTTGGCAGACACGTTTATCAACCAACACTTTGAATTGACAGCAAAAGGAGGAAACAATTCTCTACAAATGACTCATATAGTTTTAGTGATGGACAATTTTTGTGTTCTTGAATGGAAAAGGAAATTGACAATTACTAAGATTTACTGAGTAAAATCAAATCTTTCTAATCAGGCTTCGCCCAGGGGAGCAAGGATAAGCATCTTGAAAAACACCTTCAATCGCTTGCGCTCAAGCAGCAGAGGATTGCTTCTCAGATTTTCACAGAATGCAGTGATGCTGACATGGCACACGTGAATACCTTTAATCACGTGTGAGCAGTCCCACTCACATGCCTGTCTGTACGACTGCAGTGTACCCAGAGCTGTATAGTGCAGTGTGGTAGAAGGGGCACCATCACCGTCTGCGCACCTCCTTGTGCGTGAGTGGGGCTGGGCTGTGCCCTGCCTTAGTTTCACTTCCTGAATGATGGAACTATGAAGTCACTTACGCAGCCTGTTCAAGGAGATGCCAAACACTCTACTTTACAGCAGTATATCTCCCTTTAAAAAAGCCTTCTGAAAGGAGCATTCACACAAAGGTTTAAAGGCTCTTATCTCAGAGCCCACAACACATAACAGCCCAAACAAGTCTCAAGCTTCCAGCAGCTGTTCCTTTTGCTGCAAGACCTCAGGCTTCTCAGCTGTCTGGAGAGCTCTAGAGTCTTTCCCCTGTTTGCTTAGTATCGGTCCCAGGCCACGCTGCCTAGAAAGCTTTATAGTCCTTCTGCTGTTTGTGGTCTCTCCAGGTACATGTGTGCAGTAGCAAGTTTCATAGCCTGAGTCAAGAGGTTCACACACTACAGTTCTGAAAATCACTGTGTAAACATTGCAGCTTGGGCTGGAGCTCAGCTCCAGTCTGAACCATGTCTACACAGCTATTTTTAGCATGGTATCACAAGCCTGAATCTGCAGACCCAGCCTCTGTGACTTGCTACAGTTCACTGTGTAGCTCCATCCTCCCACGTCTGCCTACCTGGAGAGCTTTTGCAGTCTCTCTCCTGTTTATTTAGGGTCTCCCCCAAGCTTCCCCCTCTGGAAAACGTGTCTAGTTCAGTTCATTAAGAACTTCCTTTCTTCTCTAGAGCTGTTCTTTTCTTCTTAGGAATTTTTTTTTCAACTGAGTGCTCCTAAGCCTTTTATTAGGCCCAGGTGCGCCTTCCTTAATTAACTGACTTCCAGCTCTTTAAGCAGTTATCTATTCCCCAATGGACCTGAGTTGGTTGTTCTCTTCAATTTAAGAGGCCAGCCCTGATTCCTTTAAAGAGCCAGCCCTGTGACAGGTATATGTGGGTCTAGCTCTAAATGTCAGGGGGAGGGTGTCAGAACCCACTTGAAAAAACATAAGTCTATCTTCAGTGCTTATGAACTTTTTCTCATCACTATGGTATAAAAGCACCTTAAGCCATAAGTGTTCAAATATTTTGCTTGCTCTGCAAACTGTTTCTGCCCCATTCAGAGTGTTAATTATTATTACGAAAAAGGACATGAAGCTAGACATGAATGGAGGCCGTTTGATCCTGGATGAGCTTTAGACTCTGAAGGCTGCTGTAGTGATGAAAAGGAACCATTGTTTCTTTCAGATTTTTTTTAAAGTAACTGCTTAAAGTTAATAAATAAACCTTTTAAAATAAGACATTTTCTATCATTGTCAAGCTGCTTTTTAAAGGTGTCAGCAGCTTGTCTCTAGAGTTGTTCTTTGTGTAGGGCATTAGACTTTGCTCCTTGTTTTTTACATCTATACTAACAAATCCTGTGGATTTTTTAATTTTGCTTAAATTTTCTGCTGTCATTGCCAGATATTAGTGCCCTATTAATACCTTAACTAGATACATTTTGTTATGCATTGATATTTAAAGAATTCAGAGATGAACCCAAACAAAAATCCTGAATCCAAAAGCTTTACATCTTTAAGGCTTTAAAAATCTGGTTTCAGATTTGAATCTTGTGGCTTGAACCCACATTATTTAAAACAAAATAAGCCCCCTGGCCCAAAAAGTATACAGCCCCTGATTCTTTGAACATATCTGCTTGTAAGCTGCTGTCCTCTTCATTCTGTGGTCACCTTCCTTCCACTTTCATGTAACCGCAGTTGGCAAATTTCCTTTCTGGTTCTAGATAGTTTGCCTTTGTCTTGATTCACCTCTCCTTCATGCTTTTGGCTAGTTGGCAATGCAGGAACTTGAATGCTATGAAAGGTAACATCCGGGGTGGGAAAAGAATAAACAAGATCCAAAGTCACCCGTAAATTAAGGCTTCACCCATCTTCCACAACACTTTTCCTCCAGATTGCTTTCCTTCAAATCTTGAATCCCTGATCTTCCTCCCAAGTGTGGCAGCTCAGCTGATAGCTAGTGAGCAGCAATCATCTACGTTGCTGCAATTCAGCTGGCTGCTGTCAACTTCTGACTCACTTTCCCCCTGGATCCCCTCTGAATGAAAGACCATTTTCCATGTGAAACCACAGAATAGACAGTGGGCCTAAGCCTGAATCCTTTATTCATACTAAACTCTTATTGAAACTTGAGGGTGGGAAGGATAGTTTTATGGTTAAAGCACTGGACTGGGACTCGGGCGATTTGGGATCAGTTTCTGGCTCAACCTGGGGCAAATCCCTTAGCCTCCTTATGTTTCAGGTTCCTCACCTGGAAAAAGGAGATAATACTGTTATGAACCTTGATGTTTATAATGTAAGTTGAGATCAGTGACACATAGAAATGGGAAGTGTTTAGTCAGTGGGAGTTTTGATTGAGAAAGCACTGCTGGGTAAGACGCAGGCACAGCAATGTTTCTGTAAGAGACTTCTCATACTGTAACTCTTTCAAACAGCGGAGACATTCAGGTGATGTGTGTATTTATCAACTTATATCAACAGCAATATTTTATTAAAATATCTGCTAATCATGTTATACCCTCTCTTGAAAGTTTACCTTCCTCTGCTGGTTGGGTTTGTGACCTCTGATCAAAAGACCCATGTCTCAGGCACTTCTGCACTCACATGGACCTCCTTACAGGATCACCACTTGAGAGACTGTCTTCGCTGGAATCTCACTTGGATACTTGCTTACACCAACAAGGTGTTGATTTACATAAAAATGGTTCATTACCATTACAATCCACCCATGGAGATCTGCAGTTTGATCTCTCTTTGTCCAGGAATGGGTTAATTCGGCAATATATTGAGGATTCTGCTGAGCGTGCTTCATGTTGAATGGTACAGAGTCCGTTACTTGGAGTACCATTCATATTTACTCTACAAAATAAAAATTCATAGGGCCTGATGCTGTCATGCTTATTCAGTTGAGCAGTCCCAATGGTCCAGTTCCTGAAAGATACTGAGCACATGCTACAACCATTGCCTTCAATGACAGTATTGCTTGAATAAGTACTGAATAAAAAGCTTCACTGTCTGATCATTGACTTTACTGGTTCTATTAGTGTGAGTTAGGATCTCCGGATCTGGCTTACATTGTGGCAATAGTTTCTTTGCATTATTTGGTCTTAATGCATGTCTATTTAAACCAATACTGGAGTAGATACTCACTTGATCAACTAGTTTCTTACTATATTTAGTGCTCCTGCCATGCTATTTCTGGAGTAGAATTTTCAAACTTGGCACAGAGTTTAAGTATAACATTTACTAAAAACAGAAGAGGATAGCAAAAAACTTATAATACAGTAGAGACATAAAAGTTCTGCAAGAGAGAACTAAGGCCTCTGTAATTGTTCATTAAACACCTTCAGCAAGGTTGTGTGTGCCCTTGATTAAGTCAATGGGAGTTGATGATACTCAGTACCTTGTCAGACTGAGGCCATAGGGATATAATATTTTATCTGGGCCAACAGAGATGCAGTTTGTTAATTTTCCCAGCATTTCAGGAACAGATACAAATCCAAATCAGAAACTATATGAGTCAAGAAGAGAATAAATACTCAAAGAAACATGCCAATGGCTTCAGGACTATTGTTTAACTTATTTTAAAATTATTGGGCACTTCCTCTAGATTCTGCATTCTGAATTTTCAACCAACATCCAAAACGTGCATAATTTTCAAGAGCATCTGTTTTGTGTGCCCATACAAATCAGACAGTTCTGTTCCAAAGCCTGTTTGGGTGAAGAGGGTTGCTTTTGGAGGATGGCTGAACGTTAGGCCTGAAATACTAAGTTGTTTTTTTGGTTAGTTTTGAGACTACTGATCCTGAGACAATTTTTTTTCATGAGGGATCCATAAAACCACATTTTGTATTCTCATGCTGGCTCTGCATAGCAGTTAACTATGAAACCCTATCCCCAGAGCTAGAAAAACACCATCAACCTACTCTGAAGCCAAATAAATGGAAGTTGTTGGTAAACAAAGACAGCCATGTTAACTTCAGCTCCATTTAAAATAGATGAGAAAACAATCAATTTGTTACATTGGAAAACACAAAAATAAGTGGAAAAAATGTTGTTTGCAAACCTCTAAGGACCTATTGCAAACAATAGAGAGAAAAAACCTAGACTGGACAGTCTATTTTTATGGGAGGAAATCACCAACATCATTCAAGATGATGTGAAAGGAATGAAAAGTCTAAAAGTTAAAATAGTGAGTTGAGAATAAGGCCCGGTCTACACTTACCTTTGCGATTCGGCGGCAGTCAACGGGTGATACGCAAGTGACATAAATCACTTGCGTATCTCCCGTCGACTTTGCAGCGTCTCCTCTGCATGCCGCCCACACTGCGCTGTGTCGAAGGGAACAGCGCTCCCTTCGACGTAGCATTATGCCACTTACCAAGGTGGTTTTCCTGCATCGCTTCCTGGATCAACTGAGCACGTCTATACAGACCGCTCAGTCGATCCAGAGCGATCGATGTGACGGCGGCGAATTTGCTGCGATCAGTGTAGACCCAGCCTAAGGAGGCACAGGTGCAAATCCCAGTTCTGCCACTGACTCTCTGTTCTGCAGACAAGTTACTAATCTTTCTCGGCCTGTTACTCTGTGGCTTTTTATACCACTCTGACAACATAAAAAGATCTTCAAGTGGGGAAAAAACACCCTGAGTATGTCTCCTACCTGACTGGTGTAAAACTGGCCCTTCTTTCAGCTCAGTTCCTCCAGTTTATACCAGGGCCTAAAAAAACTCTTGTCTAGCCACTCCATCCTGCCACATGTGCAGGAATGGAGTAACTGAGAATCAAGCCCTCTGTCTGTTTCCTCAGTTGTAAAGTAGAAATGATAATAGATACGTACTTGTCCTGAGGCTTAATTAATAAATGTTTGTAAAAGCACTTTGAGATCCTCAGAAGGAGAGTATTGGAGAAGTGGAAAATATTTACTCAAGTAAAATAAAATATATTAAATCAATAATAGCATTTTGCACTTCTATAGTAAGGTGTCATGCAAATATCTCAGATTGTTTCAGATACGTTAATTAATTTAGTCTCACAATAACCTAGTGGGGCAAGGAAGTACTATGTTCATTTTACAGATGATGAAACTGAGGCCCAGACAGTTTAAGTGACTTCCCCATAATCACATAGTTCATCTCAAGGAGCACTGGTTAGATAACCCAGGACTCATGACTCCCAATTCTGTGCTCTAACTGTTAGCACTCCTTTCAAACCCAATAACATTATCAAAAGTATTGAAGAAAGTCTGCCAGAAATAAAGCACTCCATATCCCCCCCAGTTGATGCAATTATCTCTCTCTAAAAAAAGGTTTTTAACACCTCCCACACATAGCAGCAATTTGGTGATAATAACAGTGCATAATCAAGAAAGAGGAGGTTGTGCTATGGGGTAATGTATATCTCATTCTCTGTATGAGATTTTTGTTTTATTTTAATAAATATAAATGTATGGAAATATTTAATTTTGAAGTGTCTTCTGGACTATTTGCCTTAATATTACTCATTGTACTAACCTAATGTAGTTGCTACAAATGTCTCACTGCAGAAATATCTGCAGGTAGATAATATAATTTCCTATAATGGTAGTAGGAGGGTAGATTATGCATCTTTGTTGCTCTGAGAGTCATTCTTCTGAAGGCGGAGAGCAACATAGGCAAGTAGTTAAAACATAGAACTGGGCGTTAGATTTCCTGTGTTCTACTCCTGGCTTTGTCACTGACTCACTGTGTACTTTACCCTGACTCACTGAGTACCTTAAATGTATCACAATTATAAAATGACATTGGGAAATTTTGCACTCTGACTAGTACCTCTGATGATATACTAACATAACACCCAGGATGGTATTGCATCTTTTCATTTTATTGGTTTAAAGGCTTGTTGTTCATATATGATAGGGTGGATTATGAAATAAATTTATCTGCTGTATCTAAGAAACACTAAATGTAGTAGATGTGGCCTTTTATCACCTCTGCAGTGATAGTGCTGTAGTCTGGATAATTACGATAGAAAATGTGGACGTAATGTAAGATAGGAGGAGACATGTTTATACAGAAGTGGCCCAATACAAATGGCTTTTGACCCAAGAACCCCTCCATGCCAACTGGAAAAGGGGTTACAAGAATATCCTGAGTCTGGTGTGAACATTCTGGTTACCAAAGAATGTCATGCAAGGTCATAAATGAAAGCCAGGGTCACTGTGGTCGGTAATATCATTGTCAAATGTACGTACAGATACTATGTAGGGTGTTATATATACTGAAAATGTTTTAAAGTCTTTGCCAAGGCAGGGTTGACAGACAGGTTTTCTATTAGACAAAAGATGTTGATTCACCTGTTGGCATGTAAACTAACCATTGCAAGCTAACACAATGGATGCACATTCACATTTGATGTCAACAGGGAAGAGCACACAAGTGAAAGAAGCAATGGTGGGGTTATGCTGTTTCTAAGTACATACAATTAACTTTGGGGATATAAGGAAAAGGCAAAGAGGCCACCCCCTTATCCTGCACCTAGGAATTAAACAGGCAGTGTGTTTATATTCATGAAAATAGGACCACAACCAATGTTGGCTGAAGATGCTGCCAAAGGCTTTGGTGAAATAAATTTCTTTAGACAGGTTAATTTAAGTTTAGTCTCTAGAAAGTGTCTTATGATTTTGTTTCATATGTAATCTTTTGTTTCCATTATCCTTACACACTATTTCTTGAACCTTGAATCTTTGGTAATAAACTTAACCTTGTTTTCACTGTAAATATTAAAGGGACTCAGGGTGTAAGAGGAAAATCAGGTCCAGATATTATAGGGTGAAAGGAACCACTGCTCCACCTAATTATTACCCTTGGGAAGGAGAGGAATGACTGCCTTTCAACAGTTATGTCTATTCTGTATGTAGTCTTGTAACTATTATGCTTTTGTTTTCTGTGTACTGAACTGTGATGGGCCCCATTTAGTGAGGGTGTTACCCACTGTAAACTTCCTTCGCAGAAGCTCAAGTGATAAATAAAGGTGAGCAAATGATGCAAAAGTCTTGTATTCTGGCACATCACACCCTGACCCTCTGGAACATGCCTTCTACATTAATATCCTTTGGTCTTTTCTCACGTTCCTCCCTCAAGTCACATCTCGGGGCAGAGTTCCTTCAGGCCATGCCCACTGGCTCCCTGGATGCCTTCGAGGAGCAGTGGGTGCTGTCCAGAGTTCTCAGCTCAGTGTCTGATCAAATCTGGATCCCTGATTTTCATACCTATGATCCTTGCTTTCATCCCTGTTTTTTCATTTGTTGTCCCCCAAACTTAGTTGAGTCCTGGGCTAAGTAGCTCCACCCCTTAGTCTTGCGCCCATTCACTGTCCTGGAACACAATTCAACAAGGCCTGACTAGTAAAAAAGGACTAATTAATCCTGTGACAATCCTGGAAGAGAGTCAGGGATGATGAAACCCAGCTGTGAAAGTAGCTGGGCTAGGCATAAAAAGAGGAAGTTGGTGATAAAAGGTAACTCTACAGTCATGCTCTAGAGAGGAGGGGTTTTGGTAAGAGACAAGGAAGAGTCCTAGGGGAGTAAACCCTGGGCTTCTACCTAGGAATTCAGACTGGCAAAAACACAAGGGAGTATGAAGTAGCCATAGGGCGCAGAGGAGGCTCTAGTGGTAATGGAGGTTAAAAGACCAAGGAAGGCAGGAAAGAGACCCAGAAAATGGTGATAGGGTCTGAAATAGGTAGACTTGGGTTCCCCTAGTAGCCACGGGGAAAGTGGTACAGTGTGGGCAGTGAACTGGCAGATTGGCTGGCACAGATCATTCAGTGGGACTCTGATACCTTGGAAGCACTGAAGACAGAACTCCCTGAGTCATAAGAAAGGAGCAACCTGACTCCAAAGAGAGACCGATCCAGGGCAAGCAACTGAAGGAGAGGATGTCATACTGGGTGAGAGCTCAGATGAGCCACAGGGAGGTGTCCCTGAAGTGAGCAGTGAACCCTATCACATGCACCTTAACAGTTCTAGTCTGTCTGAAAAAGCAGCTGCAATTTATTGAGGCAGTTAATATAGTATATTACAAATGAGACATACTCTACTCTCTCATGGAAAGTTTATTTTTCTTGTTTTTCCCTCCATCTACAATAAGTCAGACTGAAACTACAGGGTTCTTATTTGTACATGGGGACAAAATAACAATTCATAAGTAATATTATTCCATAAACACATTCAGTTGAGGGCTAACTTCTGCCTTTCAGTTTCTGAAGTACACTGATAGTCAAGTAAAGGATGATCTGGAATGGACTATTGCTAGTTTTTAAAAACTAACAGTTTGGAGCACTAACAATACATTTATTCTAAAATAAAAACAATTTTTTTCTGCATATCACTGTGCAAGCATATTATTTCCCTGAAAAGGAAAACTAATTAGAACACCTTAAGAATATGGGTCAACTGGTAATAAAATTGGTGCCATCAAGCCAGTGATAGGATAATCAAAGGAGTCAGACACAGAGTGGTTGGAATTTAAGTGGATCACCTTTTGCGGGGCAAAAAGACCTTAGGAAAAAAATGCTTCAAGACATAGGAAAGATTGGGGTTTGTATGTGTGTTGTCTTGGACATAATGTCATAATTTCCACATAGTTCATATAACTTTGAAGTCCCACCTGTTTAGTGAACAGAGCTTTAGACAATTTGTGCTCTGAAAGCCATTATCTAATCTCAATGTAATTAGCTTTCTCTGTTAAACTGTTGGGAAACTGGGAATCTAATTTGCCACCCATATCATATGTCTCAACTTTTCCTCATTATATAGAGCACCTTATTGATTAGAATTAAAACATTAATTTAATACTGTCACTCTGCTTTTACTTATTGTAAATTTTTAAAATTCAGAAGTATTTGGAACCTAAATCTAAAACACTGGAACCGGTACCTTATTTCTGCATCATCTGGTGATTCTCATTTACATGTAGTGTGTCCATTTTTGAGATCATGGTCAGCACTGGAAATCTGCATGCTGTAGAGATAGTATTAATACTATCTATCTTCAAGTCTGTGACTGCCCTTGTTGCCACACTATTTCCCCTGTAAACTTTTCCTTCCAGGGATAAAAATAATCCAAGCTTGGGGTCATTGATAGAGTGGAGCTATATGTGTATTGTCCCTTTTTTTTTTTAAGCTGAGTGGTTGGTCAAAGTTTGGGGCTCTGGAGATTTTTCAGTTGGGAGTAAAAATTGGTGATCAGCATTTCTTTGCAGTTTTGTTTAGTTACAAAGAACGTACACAGTCCTGTGTTTCTGACTGCAAAAGGAATCAAATTGCAGGAACCTGTTTTCTTTGCTCACAGCACTAGGAACCCTTCTTTTCAGCCTAAACCCTTGACCCAAAAAAAACCTCTGTCAAGATTTCTTCCAGGGTCTGCCACTGTGCTTTCAACTGACCCTTCTGGTGGTCTCCCATCTCTCAGTCCTCTTCTGTTCTGTCTTCCTCCCGGCCCATAGCCTACCCAAGACAATACTCAGCAAAGGTTCCTGGGCAGTCACATGCTCCTTGTGTCTGAGGTGGGGGGTTTCTCTGTACACTTATGTTAATTGAAGGGGGTGTTTATAGCTAGTTTCAGAGGTGTGTGATTCATTCACTTCACACTCACTCTCAGGATACCAGTATTATCAGAGGGATTACAGAGACTTAGGAGAAGCCCCCAACCCTCCTTCTACTGAGAGTTCTGCAGACAGGCTCTGTGGCTCTTGTAGGCAGCTGAAGAACCCATTAATTCTGCCCTTCACTGCTGGCCATGACTTCTGTAAAGGTCGTGCACCGTCTGTGCAAAGGGGGTGCAAGTCATAGAGGCAGCACTTCACACCCTCCCTGCCGTCGCTTGGTGCAGGTGCAATGGGTGACACTGAGGGCACGGGCCTTTGACCTGGGGTAGCCCAAAGGCTTTAAACTCCCTCCCCGATGGAGGCTGGGCCCACGCGGAGGCCAAGGCACACAGGGTGTAAGGAGAGAGACCGCGCTAATCCCAGTCCCGTGGGAACCTTGTCCCCAGCATGGGGACAGACCCCTGCTACTGTGTGTCTAGCAATGGGCAGGGACGTAGTGGTGGTACCCGGGTGGGAGCATAGCCAGAGGAGACAACCGCTCCTAGCATCCCAGCTGCCTGGGCTTCCCCAAAGGGTACTGCAGGCTCACCCCCGCCCTCCAGGGTGTGCTGTTCCCACTCCCGCCTCCTATTCTTTGCGCAGCCGCACCTGTTCAGTCCCGTCTCTGAATCCGAGGCGCTATGCGATTGGCGGATCCACATGTCAGTCTCCCTTTAACACCGCCCCTTCGCCAACCCCTCTCGATTCGCAGCGCACACTGATTGGCAGACCTCCTTGTCAATCCCTCCCTCGCCCCGCCTCACTACCCTGCTCGGCGCGGGCCGGGCCGTCCATCACCGATGAAGGCCGTCCCCCATACCTTCCTCCCGCCTCCTGAGCGCTACACGCAGGCGGATTGGTGGATAGGAATGTCAATCGGCGATGAGCTCCGCCCTCCCGCTCAGGTAGCCCGGAAGATGGCGGCGGCTGCGGCGGCCGGCGGGGCTGGCTGGGTTCTGTGAGGGGAGGGGGCGTTGCGGGGTCCGATGCCGGGGACGGCCGGGCCGCGGCGCAGGGGGGAAGCGGCTGCTGGGGGCGCTCGCCAGAGCCCCTGAGAGCCTGGTCCCCGTGTCCAGCGTTGATCGTTGAGGCCTGGAGCGGGCGAGATGCGGTGGCGGCTCGGGGGGCGCTGCGGGGGGAGCGGGCGGCGGCGGCGGGGCCCGCTCCTGTCCCTCGGACCCGGGCTCGGACTCAGGCTTTTTTCCCTCTTGCTGCTGCTGGGGGGCGGCGAAGCGGCTCCACTTCCGCAAGCAGGTGAGCGAGGGGGCGGGGGCCGCGCGCGAGGGGGGTCCGGGCGCCACGGGAAGGGGGGGGCCGCGCGCGAGGGGGCTGCGGTGGGGGGGAGAGACCCGCTGTGCGCGGGGGCTACGGTGGGGGTATGTGTGTGGGGGGGGGGAGAGAGCCGCTGCGCGCGGGGGCTACGGTGGGGGTATGTGTGTGTGTGGGGGGGAGAGACC
>ML675626.1:18332660-18599090 GCA_007922155.1 Mesoclemmys tuberculata
GAGAGACCCGCTGCACGCGGGGGCTACGGTGGGGGTATGTGTGTGTGGGGGGGAGAGACCCGCTGCGCGCGGGGGCTGCGGTGGGGGTGTGTGTGTGTGGGGGGGAGAGACCCGCTGCGCGGAGGGTCTGCGGTGGGGTGTGGGAGGGGGAGGGAGAGACCCGCTGCGCGCGGGGGCTGCGGTGGGGGTGGGGGGGAGATATGGACCTGCTGTGCGAGTGTGCTGCGGAGGGCAGTGGTGCGAGGAGGCTGGCAGGGAGAGATGAGGGGGAGTAAGCTGGGAGGATGTGGGGAGAGAGACATATCATGGTTTTAGCGGCGGGGTGTTCGTTGCGGTTTGGGGTAGGATAGGAAGGCTCCAATCTTGCGGCTAGATGGGATTAGGTGATACACTTGCTCCTGCTTTCTCACCCCTACTATGGATCTAGTAAATTCCCCCAATATGATTTTGGCAACATTTGTGCTGGTAAGAGTGGGGGAGAAGTTGCTTTCCTTCCTTTTTCCACCTACATGGTTTCACATTGAGCTAGATATTTGATTGTGGTATGTGTTAATTTTATCTTCTCTGAAGCATCAGGCACAAGCTACTGACAGAATCAGTATCCTGGAGTGGAAGGTCAAGTGTTCTGATCCAAATGGGCAAATCCTGTGCTTGTATCATTATTAAATATTGTCTCCTTTATTTAAGTCTCTGGAGCTTTTGAATTTCATGGCTTATTCCCTCTATATCCGCAGTTTTAAATTTTTTGTATGGCTTTTACCCTGTGGCCCACAGCTATGAGACCTTTGCGTGGTTTTCTTTTCTAATTTTGGGAATGAATCACTGGGACTATTATGCAGAGGGTGGAAGCTCCCTAGTACAGATGTTGCTTACCCTGTTTCCAGCCAGATATTGTGTCATTTTTAACTTGCTGCTTGTAGTTTACCTTTCCCTGTCATTTTTGTTTGCTCATTTTCAACTTTCAGGGGGGTTTCCTCCTATTTTCCTGTACACCATTTAAAAACATGAATTTTCTTCTGAGTAAGCAATTCTAAATCGTTTATAAGCTATTTTTTTTAGTTCTATGTAAAGATTAATATTTGAAGAGGAGAAATTGGAAAATTAAATCTATATGTTTGAGAATTAAATGGTAGTTTTCTCTTTGAGAGTTATTTGACGAGTACCCAATTTTTTTTAGTGCTAATAACAAATTTCATCCTCGGTCTGGAAGATTGGGGTCAAAACTGTATAGATGGTACCTTTACAGTAATAAAGGTATTTTAATAACCTAAACATGATGTGCTCATGTACAGTGCAGTTAGAGAGACTAATGTATATAATGTACAGAGCTCCTTGTTTGAGAAAAGAGATTACTGAGTGGGGTATCATAACTCTGCATGACTTTAGTGTTAAATTGGTCCAAGGCAAGCGTTCAATATCTTTTGGTCTAACAGACTAGTTGTTCTCAGGTCACAATCACCGTTTCCCATTTTGTGACCCCTAGTTGAGAGTCTCTCATGTTCTGCCTCTGGAGATAAGCATTCAAAGCAAGCTGGTATTGGTCATTGAAGTATTCTGCAAAAGTAGAGGAATGTCCAACATGGAAAATTCTTGGAACGTCTCTGAGCTCAACCAAATGATTCATTTTACCAAGTGAAAGTCAGTGAACTTCGGCATGGAGAGGGGAGCTGCTGATGTTGTATGGCCATTTCTTTGCATAAAATAGTGGAGGCATGCATTGGGCTTACCTCTTAATAAAGTTCAAAATGTTTAGTCTCAAAGTACCTTTGTCAGTTTCACTGGCATCTTCTTTACTTCCAAAGCTTCTCATTGTGTTCAAATGGCTTGGTGAACAAGAGACAGGCTTCTAGTCCCGAGAGTTCCTGTCATAGCTCAGGCACTATCAGTGCAAATATCAGTACAGCAGCAAGAACCAATTGTTGGAAAGCTTTAATTTTTTCTCCTGTAGAATAACCTGACGGTGGACAAAGCAACAGGCAGTCCTCATGTATGAACCCTTTCCCCTTGTACCGAACAAATGCTAAAAATTGGATGGAAGACCCATCTGTAATTTTATCCTGATGTATTGAGAAGTAATAGCTGTCCTGAGCTCTGTGTGCAAACATCTGCAGCCATGTCACAAATTCATCAGGTGACTGCATCATGAAGAGAAAGTGTTTTGACCTGACTGACAGCAGTAGATTCCAACACAACATTTAATGACATTTGAAACTCAGGGTGCAATGTTTCCCACATTATGAAACTAGCAGCTTTCATTATTTGCAGTGACAAAGTATGATGCTAAGGGGGATGTCATGCTTACAGAATTGCTGTTAATAAGTTATATAGGTTTGTAAACCTGTAAACTTTTGCTTGAAGAATTCAATTGGTTTCTTTCATAAAGATAGAGGATTGATCTCCCAACAAGCTCAGTGTTCCCTCCTTTTAATGTCTGTATGCATGCCTTGTTATCATTTGCCACCTACTGTGACCGCTCCTTTGAAGAATTTTGGTAGCTGACAAGCATTCGCATGTGTGTGTGGACACACATGGTAAGCCCATGAGAGTTAAGTGAGGAAAGGGTGGGCACAACTGCCCTGTTGCCAGATTCTCTGGAAAGGTGCAGGGAGCATGCATCGTAATCAAGTTAATTTCCCCTTGAAGGTAAAGCTGAAGAGCAGGATGAAGCTACAAACAGGTCCCAGCAAGACAGATGGACAAAAAGGATAACACTGGACACAGAACTAGAAAAAATTGAATTCCATATTAAAAGAGAGAGCTCCATTTTTGGCATCATGGAAATGTGCCAGATTCCATGACTACAGAATTACTGAGTCTTCAGGGCTTTGACTGGGCTTTTTGGCTGTTTGGCAATTCACACAGCCATTCCTGTATCAGTTTACATTTGGCTCATAGTTTTGCAGTTATCTTCCCAACCATAAGGGCTAAACACACACTTTTTTAAACAAACCAACTAACAAAAAATGGGGAGGAAAGGGTGAAAAAGGAAGGATGGCTGTGACCCCAGGCAGTTGCAGGCAAATGGGAGCCATTGTAGTACACAAAAGAAAGTTAGGTGGGAAGGGAAAGAGTGGCTGAAGAAAGTACCAGCTAAAAGTAGATTGACCAAGATCAACTTAGTTGAGCCTGTGAATGTAAAAACTAAGGTCCAAAACTAAGCTGGAGGGTAATATGTTGTTTAAGAGCTGGAGTGAAGGGTTAATCTTGGCTCAGGGAAAATTCGATGTCCAGTGCTAACTGACATAACCCTGCATCCCTTCACCATAGAATGATGCATATTTTTTAGCTGTTCTTGGAGCCTGTGGAGAATTAGTGAGTTTAAACCTGAGCACCTTACAATTGGAGGACTGTCTTGTAAAATGTTTATATTTTGTGTGGCAGAGAGATAAAGGGGTTGGGTGTGAATACTCTTCAGGAAGGAGATGTTTGCAAACAAATCTACTGCATCACCATCTGACACTTCTGCTTTACTACCTGGCTGACTTAAGTCCAAAATCCAACTCTGCAGTGTTGCCAGCTTCTATCCTCATATCTGACCTTTTACCGTTTTCCCAAAAATGAAAATAATTGGGATTAACAGGATTATGTACCTCCCATCAAACAAAAGTCTCTCATGATTATAATAGCAGAGTTCAAGTCAAGTAATGAAAAGACGGAACAGCAGTTCCAAAAATAAACTCTTCTCTGCTGTAAAACTTAAATAGGTGATAGAATTTTTTGTTTGAGTGTGTGTCAGACTTTATATGTGTGAAGAGTTATTGTGGGAATTGCTAAATAAAAAAAGGGGGTTTTGCATTCAATTCCAAATGCTGTGAGTTTGATGGTCACATTTTTGCAGGAATGAGTTCTATACTCTGGGTCTGGTTCCCATAAAAGTTCTGTTGGTGATCATGAGCCCTTCTTGGTTGCCAGTTTTGCAATTCCAGTGGAGTGTAGCTGTTAAGGGTGGTCATGGTCAGTAAGCGGGAGACGATCAGTTATTTAATTTAGGCCAGCTTTGGAGAGGGTTTTGAATCTTAGAGTGAACGCCTGGAAATAGACTGCATGTTCTATGGAGAGTCAGTGTTAAGAGCAAAGCATTGGGAGTAGTGGTGTGTATTTGTAACCACCTACATGGGGCTGTTGCATTTGGTTCTAGTTAGAGCCCTTTCAGGGTGTGGCTTCATTTCTAGTAAGGACTTGCAGTAATCTAGTTTGGTGATTACTGTGGCCTGATCTGTGCCTCAGAGGATGAGGTACAATCTTCTAGACAGCTGCAAATGGAAGAAATGAGACTCTTTCACAGCCATGGGCATTTAGGAAGTTGAGAAGGACCTTGGGGACAGCTTTACAATCAATGGGCTGGTGTGTTTAATAATGATATATATTATGGAGGAAGCAATTCCTTAAAAGTATTTCCTTCTTAGAACTAGTGTCAACTATGTCTTGCCTTGGTTCATCGTAAGCTAGCTGTTTTGATGCAGGTGCTAGTAGTCTCCAGTAGATCTTGGAAGATGGTATTGAAATCTACCCTTAAGAGATGTGAACTATGTATTGATAGCATTTCAACTTGTGTTGTCTAACCAACTTCCTACTGCACTTCTAGTTGATTCTCTTTCACTTTTGATGTCTGTCACTTATTGTTATCTAATTTAAATGGTGAAGCAGCAGGAGTTAATTTCTACGAGTCTTGTGCAACATCTACCCCACTATACAAGTAACAAAATAAGATATTTAGTCATCTTCAGCGAGGTCCTACAGAATTTGTATATTCTTGGACATAAGCTGTTTAGGTGGTTAAACAGACTTTTTGTAGCCTTTGCAGAAAACAAGGAAGGATTTGTGCTACCGCTATCAAAGTAGATAACGTGGCTGGATGTATAATCTTATGTGCTAGCACATGCTTTTGTTCTTGAATGTCTTGGGGTTCACCCAACTAGGGAGGTGGTAATTTCAAGGGCATGTGTCTGCAAAATGTACTTAATCTGTAAATTGTATGTGAAGCTTGATTCACAGCTTCATGGATGACTATTCGGTCAACAACGTATCATCATCAAATGCTGGTTTTGGGAGACCATTGTTTCAATCCTTGCTCAACTGCAGCAGGGTCCACATGGCCAATTAGTACAAGGCAGGCTAGCGTGCTGTAGATATACACCCTGGTCTGCTGTGCAGTAAATGCCATATAGACAAGCCCTTTAACATCTGGGTTTCCTTTGAACTGTGGCAGGTTTTAAAAGCCTGTGTGAGAGGTTGAGGTGTAACCTAAAGAATCTTTTAAAAATC
The DNA here is from genome assembly GCA_007922155.1 of Mesoclemmys tuberculata. NCBI lineage: Eukaryota > Metazoa > Chordata > Testudines > Chelidae > Mesoclemmys > Mesoclemmys tuberculata. Next base: position 18,337,926 of record ML675626.1, read on the forward strand.
TTTTTTGTAGACTGTCAAAGTATTAACATTGTGCTGACGTTACCACATCAGCAAAAGTCAGATAAATTGATAGAGTATTTTCTTGATGTACCAGTTGCTAATAGATGTTTGCAATGTGAGATGAATAAGAGCTACCTGAAGCTGCGTGAAGAGTATGTTTTAATACTGTTTACTTTCTTTTAAAAGTTTTTGAACTTCAGGTTACATTCCTTCACCAGTTCCTGTTAACTTATGCTTGTTGCTTGAGTGCAGTGTTTCAGAAGATGATGAATGGTACTCTGAGTAGCACACCTAGTGTAAAATATGTAAGTGTTGTAATTTTAAGGGCTGTTTCATTTTCATTCTATTGTGCTGCTGCAGAAAGAGCATTAACTTGAGAAAAATTGTTGTTTTTGACTCAGAGTTGCTCAACAGAGCACAGAGAAAAAATGCAGGATGACAGGAATGGGGCAAGAACTGGAATGCACTCCAGAGTCTCATTCTGAAGCTAGGAAATTCCAGTGATGGTATTGTTTTAGTTTAACCTACAAATCGGGCCTTATCAAGAATATGTATCATGACACAGTTTTAAACAGGCTAACTGGTTTAAAGTCCTAGCCTGCCGTTTATATGCATTCAAAACTCATGGACTTGAGTAAGACAATACTAGGAATGGCATCATCATGTTTCCATGTCTGTGCCTTCTGTGCCCTGCAGATATTTAGATAGCTCTTAAAATGTGTTTGGAGATTTTGTAGATCAAATAAGAGTGATATAGTCCCTTGTCCTGAATTGCTAACAGTCTAAGAATCAAAGACTTGTGCATAAGTCAGGTAGAATTGCCAGAACATATCTCCATTTAAAAACAATTGCTAACATGGAAGACAAGTCCAAGCAACTGTAGTTTCTCAACGGCATGTCTCGTTTGGATTTACACCTTACCCCAGAGCCATTGTCATTTGCAAAACCGTATAATCCATTTTACAAATACACATGAGATAGCACACTTCAAACATCTGCTCTCAGTAATACCTTTATGAGACAGGCCATCAAATAATATACTGTCGAGAAATATGTGGAGGCCTGATACTTCCAAGTATGAAGTAATGAATTGGAAAATTCATTGAGAATTGAGAGAATGACCATACAACAACCAGAGACACCTATCTAACATGAGTATTTCAAAAAGAATAGAAACTGCTCTGAGTCTGGCTTGGTGTCAGGAAAAAAATAGCCGTTGTCCATTATCACATTAGTATTGTAATCTTAAGTCTCACTAGCAATATCGCTCATCGCCTGCATGCTCCCCCAACACATCTTGCTTACGGGTTCTGTCTGTGTCCTCCTTTGGGCCCCTCCAAGCTCCCGTTGCCCTAGTTGAATGGTAATCACATAGATGAATGTGAAATAAGTGTTCTCTCCAGGTTTTTACTCTGCTCAGCGCACGTTTAGTTGATACTCTTGTACTATATGACAACTCCAGGATTAGCACTGGGTAGCTTCATAAGTTTTTGCATGGACTCTGAAAGTTCTGACAGCATCAGCTACAATGGTGGTGCTGTGCTAGAATTAGGTACAGCTACTGGCATAGAATTGTCATGTAAGTAGCTACTCCCAAAAGAGGAATATGAAATCACGCAATGGGACTATAACACAGCAAATACTAGGAAACAGCTGAAAATTTAAAATCTGATACCCCGTAAAGCCTACCCCATGTCCTAACAGTTCTTTAATTCTACATAGGTTCTGATACTGCTATTATCTCTGTGTTATCTGAGTGCTTTCCAATAGTCTCTTGAGTGACGTGATTAACAACTGTCATGTGTGGCTTGTTCTTTCTCTTATCTTCTCCCCAAGGGGAAAGTTATTTGCAGTGTAGTGTTTTTCTTGTGGTAGGATTTTTTTGTTCTTAGTCTATTATATTGCACAGCTGGTTAGACTACACAGAGTTGAAGTGCATCTTATGCTTAGAAACTTGCCTTGCTGTTGGAAGCCAAATACTTGATATGCTGTAAAGAGGAGAATGCACCTTTGTGTACGTAGGTGCTAAAATGACAGATTAGCTCATACATGGAATAGTCCATTTACTGACCACACGACAAATATAGGGAGATCTGGGGACCTAAGCCAATATAAATCACTTTTGAAAGTCACCATGCATCAAAGTAACACTTTCCTTGCATTGAGAGTACTAAAACACAGATTGAGGCATGCATCTCTTAGTGTGCTTATGCTCAAATCCTGAGAATGCCAGCATGTTTTCTCATCAGGCATTCTTCAGAGTGACTTCTTGTGTACTTGCATGAATGAATAGTATTTCATATAACGGATACACATCCATATGTTTAAGTTTGCCTATATAATTTTCACTAAAATTTCTTTCTGAGAAAGAATATACCTTGTATATTCAAAGATGATTAAACTCTGCCCAATACCTATTTCATTAAATATTTGTGCTGACTATATAATTAAGACTTGGGCACTCGAAGGATAATAAAATGCATTTTTTCATCAGACCTTTATTGCTGAAGGCTATATGTTGTACAGACCAAATGGCTTCAAATGTATACATTTGAATTTTTACCAGCAACATTAACTGAGACAGAATAGCATAACTTCTCATTGAACCTGTAGGATTTCAATACAGTGAATTTGACTGAAGATGAGGAGTCAGTGAACCCTGATATACAAGCTGAATGATAGTGTTATGATTAACACAGTGCTTGCTTTTATTTGCAAGTACTTTTACTGTAAACTGCTGATGTTTAGCAGACATCTGGGTACTGTGGGATAGAACATTTCTCATGTATGTATGCAGCTTCCAATCTAATGTACACTAGAATGTCTTTCTTTTATTTGCCTCTTTATTTCTAGTAGAAGAAACTGATGAAACTCTCATCTGCTCTTACAGGCTCATAACATCTTGATGTGTAATGATCATGGCATATAACTGCTACATAACGTAAGATACAATTTTGGAAAAAATCATATTTTGTGCATTATTGACTTATAATCCAGCAGTTTTACACAGGTATCATTTTGGAAAGTAACATTTGCTTTTGCTGGTGTTACTTTCAATTATAAAATTGCTGGACTTATATTTGAAGTAGTATTAAGTTAATCACGGTAACTGTGGTAGCAGAAACACATTTTATTTTGTATTTGTATTTAGTGATTTTAATGCAGTGGTGGTAAAGCAATGTTCTTTCTTCATGATGAATGTTGTAGGATGAAAAACATTTCAGTTACAAATTTTGCAGCTTCTACTCACATTTTAAGTAACATTTATTCGAGAGTCATCCTAAATGCCATTCAGTAAAAGTTGCAGAAACTTGCCCATGATGGCTTACAGGAAAATAGTTTAAGTAAAGCGTATTATTTCATCTTTATGCATACTTTGCCCACCAAATTATGTAATGTTGGGAATTACAGGGCTCTTCTCCCCACACCCCCCTTTGGAATTTTTGTACTCAGCTATCTGTTCTGAGGTGGTCATCTTCTCCCACTTTTTTCCTACACTAGCTTCCCCAGTTAATTGCTGTGGCTTCACATTTTTTCTGTGGCTTGGAAAGTCTAAGTAGTCTCTCTTTTAAGGCTGCAGTTTTGATGTTCCTGCTTAAACCAGTAATTAGAAGCAGTGTGTTTAATTTCTTTGTATTTGTCCCAGTGCATTTTCAAGGGACTATGTGAAATGGAGACAAATATTGCCAAAGGGCTTTTGAAAAAATCTGATTTATAGATTAACATTTTTGAAGGTTTTAGACTCAAATGCACAACCATAAAAGGGTGGACAGACAGATTGGATTCTCAGACATGAAAAATTAAGTCATGAGGATTTAGAAACAAGTAGCCTGGAAATCTTTATAAGTGGGGGTATTCAAGTTGGAGCAGTTCTAGCCACCTATACCTTTTAGTAATCCCATTTCCAGTACTAAATCCTCAGTACTATATCCTCAGTAAACGTCTTTTGCTATTAACTGCAAACAAATTGTTCATTAGACACATGTTTTCATTATATACTTTAATCAGAAAAATATATGTTGGGGTAATCCAAAGAATCTGTTCTAAATGTGTAAACTTTCAAATATTCCAATATCTGATGCAGTCTGAGATTTTCATGCCATTATTTTGTATTTCAGTGTCATACACAGAACTGTTGTGTTTCTTGACTTAATGTCCATGTCTGTCTTCAAAATCAAAAAGAAAACTGCAGAAGTCTCGGTTTGTACTTTTCTCTCCCAGCGTCAGTGACAGAAAGGAGTGGGTGGTGGTAGCTCCAATTTGTACAGTGTTGCAAGTAGCTTCTCTGTATGGTGAAAGGAAATGGTAACATTTCATATGGAAACACCTTTTTGGCTGTGCAACCAGCATACCTATTGAAGAAAAGCTTTTCAAAGATTTGCTTGCATTAGTCAATTGTTGCTTCCTTCACAAGGAGCATTTTAGGTGCAGTCACTCTCCAATAAAACTCAAACTGGATTATACAGTATTGCCAATCCAATTTTTATGAATAGACAGTATGCAGTACTTAACATTTCTTTCCTAATGGTCCTATGTTTTATGCTTTGTATGACAGGGTATACAAGCACGTCTGGCTGGGGTTAATCCCATTCTGTGGGCTGAGGAGGCCATGCCCCGTCAGCCCTACTGGGCATGTTCCACCTGCAGCCTCAGTACAAAAGACAGCAGTCCAGCTCAGTTGGGGCGCACTGCTGAGGAGAGGGGCTGCATCTTGCAGGCTCTGGCCCTGGAACGGCCAGAGCCTCAGACTGCACAGGCTGAAAGCACCACAACCCAGACAGATGCCTCACCCCTGACAGAGGTCCAGAGGGCTGGGAGCTGTAGAAGCCAGACACGCAGGAGAGGGGTAGGAAGTAGCCTAGGGGACTTAAACTGTGCTACAGTGGGGGAATCAGGGAACCAGTCAGCGTGCTTCGGGAGGATCCCCACTGACTTCCTGGTGAGTACCACTGTCAGGGCCCTGGCAGGTGCTTGGAGGAGCAGGGAGGACCCAACTCCCCGTATCCCAAGCACCGCACACCCCAGGTGGTGCCCCACTCTTTAATGTACCAGTAGGCTACAGTACCCCACGGAGGGGGATGACTACTGACTCCGGCCACTAGGTCTTGTTCTCTTGCAAGCAGGGCCATCTTATTCACTCTGGCCATTAGGCCACACAGCCCAGACTGCAAAGGTGTGCACGTTGACTCGGACCAGTAGGCCAGACTGCTCTAAAACAGAGGGTGGGAAATTACTCAACCACGGGGTCAACCTTTTCTCCTACCCAAAGGGGGGGGCAGGATGTGCTATCCCCACCCTGGAGAAGAAGTCTGCATTTGCATGGGCCTTCCCTGGCTGGTGTAGAATGTCGAAGGTGTAAGGCTAGAGAGCGCAGTACCAACGCATGATGCAGGCGTTGGTGTCTTTCATGTTGTTATCCACCGGAGGGGCGCATGGTCGGTTACCAGGGGAAAGGGATTGCCTAACAGGTAGCAGCACCTCAGTGTGTCGACTGCTTACTTGATGGTGAGGGCCTCCTATTTTATAGTGGAGTAGCACGCCATCCGGGGGAACAACTTGTGGCGAAGATATAAGGCCCGTTCATCCCTGTCTACTTCTTGTGACAACACTGCTTTCAACACTACCTCTGAGGCATCTGTTTGGAGGATGAGTGGCTTTGTGAAATTGGGTTAGGACAGGACTGGCTCCCAGGGAAAAATTTTTTCGTCTCTGCTGCTGCCTGATTGTGTACTTCGGGGTTCAAATGAGGAATGTAGTTTACTGGTCAGTTCATAACTCTGAGGTTCTACTGAAAACAATTTTCAGTGCTCTACCTAAGGTTACTGATTACATAGGACTGGATGACTAATTTTACGAATCACCTATTAAATAGTAACGTCACATTTTCTTTAAATGTGTTAACATTACTTGTGTAACACAGATTAAAGTCTGATTCGGAACAGTCCAGTTGGGTTGCTTGAGAAATAAATTCTGAAATAATGTTTTCAAAATGTAATGTGTGTTTAAGCTGGGGTTCATGTTCTTTAAAATATGAGTTATTGTTATATGGGCAGTTTAAATGCTTCTCCCAGTTAATTTTCTTGATGAGATTTTTTCTTTTAAAAACTTAGAATTTCTCAGCCTCATGTTAATATACAGGTGAGGATTTAGATTTGTTTGTCTTTTGTCTAAGGCAGTTTTGCATGGAACTTAATATCAGATGACAGAGGTGAACACCCCACCCATATTACAAAAAATATTTCCTGCTAAATTATGGACAGTTTTTTAAAATGCCACTACTGTTTGGATATCTTACTTGAATTACAGAACTGCTGTAGGCAAAAAACATTAAGGACCTGAGCAGGTATGTAATTTCAGTCAAACAAGTAGTTCCATTGAGGGCAATTTCTCACATGCTTAAAATTAAGCATGTATATGAGCATTTGTAACAATCAAGGGCTAAAATTGCATTTGTGTCAACAGTTCAAAATTACTTAGACTTCTAATACATTAATAAAGTTACTGTGAACTTTTTTTATATACATAGGCCAAAATAGTACCAAAGGGTGGGATTTTCAGTAGCACCTATGTGATTTAGGTACAAGTCTCACTGAGTTCAGACTGCAAACCCTGACAGAATGTAGCCTGCTCAATGCGTTTCTGCTTTCTTGACTTGTGGAAGTTCAATTCATTGGGTGAGATGGTGGTTGCAAATAAGGCATGGACTACTTGATTAACTGTCTTGAGTTTGGGTTTGTAGTGTTCCCATAGTAAGCATTGTTAATGAGATTTGGGTTTGGCTTTTTTAGTAGATGAACATTTTAAGCATGGAACCTCTTAGTAGGAAAAAGTCTCTAAAATCTGAAATTCTACTATTAGGAAACTAAAGAAACAAGTACAAAGTACATTTTTAAAACCTGTTTTAACATTAACTTTCCCTCCTTGTAAAACTGTTGTTTTAGTCAACAGCTATTGGCCTCGGTCACAGAAAAATATGTACTAATATATTTTTTATAAACTGTCCATATTTTTTAAATATCATTTTCATAAATCAAAATGATATGATTGTAATGTTTGATGTCTTTTGACCAGCTGGTAGGAATAGAAATTAACTTTTTACCATTAGAAAGGGTGAGATTCTTGGCCAGTCACAACACAAGATACTGGAGCTTAAAACTATCACTGGTTTTGACTGAATATAAAAGACCTGATTCATTCATATTCATTGTGCTGTTCTGATTCAAAGAAGAGTGCCCATTACACCAGCGTTATATCTACTTTTCATTGCCAGAGCAGTGGAGAGCATCTGGATTGTACTGGTAAATCTCGTCTAAAAAGTGTAATTTTTAGTCTGTGCTTTTGCCTGAAACACCGCAAAGGAAAGTTTTGTGTAACTTTCTTCTTATTCTAAAGCCAGTTACTTCTAAGCCTCAAGTAGCTTTCAGCCATCCCAGAGGAAGTGGATTTGTGGGATGAGCAGTCTAAGGTACAAAGTAAACTTACGAACAAGCATACTGATTTGAAGTCATTGTCAGTGTTTTAGATACTATTGCTCTCAGAATTCAGAAAACTTGATTTATGGGTGTGTGTATAACTTCATATACTGTACTACACCCAGCCTTATTAACTGAGGAAACTTGATTCAGAGAAGTGGAATAGATTGTGAGAAATTGCTGGAATTTCTGAATTATTATAAATGAAAATATACAGGCAGTATGTGGAAGATTTTATTTGAATGCATAGAATTTGTTTTGCCAACAGAGCTCTTTGCCTGCCTGGCTACATAATTCTGACTCAAAGGCAATAGCTGAGTAACCCTGTGGTGTACTAAGATGTTCGATGTATTCAAATAAATGGTCAATATTTACAATAGCAGTGTGCATGTTATCTAATTAGATTAGCATGCTTGCAGGCTTTTTGAGGGAATAAATCAAAGCACCAACTGGAGTTGAAGTCTCTTAGCTTCTGAACTTGTTATAATTTTCGCAGTAATAACATTTCATACTCTTTTACTGTAAGGATACAAATGTTTAACTTCCTAAAATACACCAATATGATCTTTGTAAGCCATATTTTGATGAACAATGTCATCTGAATTAATTTTAAAATGTGTACACAGTAATTGAGGGTTTCTTTTTCTCTATAACTCCCAAGTTGAAGATCAAGGTGCAAAACTGTTTTACAGCAAGTCTGTTAAAGCTTCAACACTTAACTCCTGGAAAGAATATTTCAGAGGTAGACACAGAAGCTCATATGTGTTTTCTCTGTAATGAATAGTTGACCTTCACTAAGTAAAGTAATTATTTCAGAAATAATATTCCTTTGTTTGTAGACCTATACTGTTGATTTTGTTCAGATCACTTGAGCATTGTCCACGGTAATTGAAGGTTACCCTTCGAGATAATTTGCTGGCTACTTTTTTTGCTTTTAAGTTCTGACTGTATATCAAGATGTCATTTTGACGTGATGTTCTTAGTCATGAATATTTTTTGTTGAATGAATGCATTTTGTTTCAAGGTGTAGTTTTTGCTGTTAATAAAATTTTATGGAAACAACTTTGTATAATTTAATTAGCACAGTGTATTTAAAGACCTATAGTATCTTTAAAAAAGAGAAAAATGAACTAAAATTCTTACTTTTTCCTAAACTTGGTTACTAGTCAGCCAGGGTGGCTTGGTAGTGCCAGTTTAATTTAACTGGTACAATAAAATGTTCTTAGGCATTCCAGCTGTCCTTCCCCAGCCGCTCCAGTATATTTATGTATTACAATGGGTATTTAGTATTAAAAGTGAATGGGAAGTTAACGTAGCAGTCTCTCAAGACTTCCAGATAAATGTTCTTATTTTCTATTAGAAAATGTGTTCTCATGACCAAATCAAGTATTCCCTTGCTGTGTATGCAAGGTCAGAAAAGTCACAGAATTGCTATGTATTGATGTGTTGAAGTAGAAAGGGGAAGGTTACAGGGGAGCAACAAAAGGAAATGTTGAATCACTGTGTTATGGAGTAGTGACATTCCACGGCAGAACACTGGCAGAACTGGTGGGTCTGCAACTGTGTGGTTCCACTGGCTTTAACCCCTTTGTTTGGAGGAACACTGTAGGCATGGACATTCTGGCTTTCTGTACTATACTGTTGTGTTTGGGTTGGGGAGAAGATTACACCACTCCACAAATCCTTGTCTAAGTTTACTGCAGAAAGCTTACTTATTCAGGAAGACTAGGTTTCCTGGTATGGAGAATTCCTTTAAATGTTCAAAAATTATATAAGGTGAAAAAGAATGGTACAAGATGCATCACTTTAGTGGCCTCAGATTAAGGAACTGAATCTCATTAGTGCTGTGATTCTAATATGATTCCTACTCTCCTCAGCTTGCCTTGCCATCCTTTTCACTCAGCCTATCTTTTCTTCATGTCTCATCGCCGTGTTCCTGCTCAAACACACTTCTTCCCTCCCTGACCCACAAAATGATTATGGCTCCATGCTACAGGGTGCACCGCTCATGGATGGACTGGCGTCTTCTCCTGATATTCTGGGGATTAGCTTGAGAGCAACACCTCCCCTGTTCATGGTTTGTGTACCGTTACTCTGTCTGCCTGCAGCTCCTCTTGCAGTTTCAGGAACTGTAGTGTCCTCTTCCGTCCATGTCACTGTCCATTTTCTTCCCCCCCTTCCAGGGGAGATTTAGCTCCTCAGTAGTCCTAGGCAGTCCTCTTGCTCACTGCCTTGGTGCCACTTCCCAGTGCCTGGTAGGGGAACCTCGGCCTGCCCTCTTCTCCGGGTTTCAGCCTAGGGACCCTCAGCTCAGCAGTCTAAGCCTACTCTCTCTGGCCTCACTGCCCTATCCCTGGGCTTCTTCCTACTACTGATTCCCCTTTTCTTTCTGGGACTTCCAGTTACCAAAAGCCTCTTCCCAGGGAAGCAAAGGAGTTAACATGTGTTGCAAGAGACCATGAAAGGTGAAATTAGCAGTTAACACACTGCAGCTGTAAGATAAAGAAGGGCTAGTGAATTACACAGCATTTATGGCTCAATAGAACAATCTGTCTTTACTTAGTCAATGATTTTTAGTATCTAGCAAAGTTATGCGCACAAGCTCTCAGGATCATCTTTTTAAAGCGTCATACAGGTTTCCCTTCATGATGTGGACCAACACAGCTATAACGACACTGCAAACAGCAATGCTACCCCTTGTCTTTTGTCTCATGTTCACGAACACAAGTTACTCAAAACATTTTTAACAGATTGAAGAAATGCAGACATGAGCATGAAAGTTGGCATGATTGACCATAAATCCAATGGATAAATCTAGGAGTTGTTGCAATCCAAAATGTCAAGCCATACAGTCTTTCAGGCTGCAGATGAATAGCCAATTCGCAGAGCCAGGCAAGGACTTTGCATGTGCACTGAAGTCCACATAATCAAAACCCTTAAGAAATGTGAGTAGTTGTTGTTTTGGGGAGTATAGGAACACAGTTTATACTGCTGTAAAAGATTAGAGTGCAGTTTTAACACAGAATTCTGGACTGTAGGTTAGTGTGCAGTTAAGAATTATGGAGCACTACGTGCATCTTATACCTTAACCATCTCATTCTTTTTTTCATTTGTGAAAAATGAACACCCAAGGTTCTATCTAGGCTATCACTTCCTTAGGACAGGAGCCCTCTCTTTATTTTGGGACTATTAAATACAGAGCCTAGCACAATAGGGTTTTGGACCATGACTGGGACTCCTAGCTGCAACCACAGTACAAATAAATAGTACTGCTTGTGTGTCCAGACAGGCAGTGTGTATTTGGGAGCTGTCAACTAGACAATCAGGTGATGTGTGATGTGATGGAATGACTACCCCACACTCACCCTGCAGGGTTGAATGCGGGCCAGATAGGCCAATTAACCTGTTAGGCAGCTAATTAAGGAGGCTCAGCTGGGCAAGAATAGGTGGTGGCCTATAATGTCCAGGAACTGAAAGGAGAAGGGGCTGCTGGGAAAAGGCAGACACTCCCAGGAGAAAGGGAGCAGGTAGAAGTTGCAGGCACACCCTGGAAAGAGGGAGGAGGCTTCTGGGAACTGGTAGGCCCAGCAAGTAAAGGGGGTGACCCTGAGGCTTACCTGGCTAGGCTCCGTGGAAGGCTCTCACCCTTTTTGGGAGTGTACACGCATTAGACTGATTCCCAGGACCACTCTTCCCACTCAGTGAGGTACCACAGTGGTTCTCGACCTTTCCAGACTACGATATCCCTTTCAGAAGTCTGATTTGTCTTGTGTACCCCAAGTGTCACCTCACTTAAGAACTATTTTGTATTTTTGTCTGATTTTGTAAGCGAAGTGCCACAGCACGCTATTACTGAAAAATTGCTTACTTTCTCCTTTGTTCCATATATTTATAAAATAAATTGATTGGAATATAAATATTGTACTTGTATTTCAGTGTGATACTTGAGCCTGTTTGTGGTTTTTTTTTTTTTTTTTTTTTTAACTTATGAGCCTTTTCTGGAGCCTAAGCCCTGCTGTCCAGGGCTGAAGCATATAACTTAGCTTTCTGGGGCTCCTGTGGCACAGGGCCCCAGGCAACTGTTCTGCTTGCCACCCTCTAATGCTAGCTCTGCATTTACAATCCTCCTAATCCCATCCCTCTGGGGGTCATAACCACCTGGTTCAGAAACACCGACCTAGATGAATTGAGTACCCCCGGAAGACCTCTGTGTACACCCAGGGGGATGCGAACTGATTGAGAACCGCTGAGGTACTATATCTTCCTGCTTCATGTCTGGGAGTCTACGGTCTTCTGGAGACGGTATTCTTCTTGGCATTGGCACACTGGAGAGGGAGGGTCTTTTGCTTGGGTAAGGGATTGTTGGAGAAAGGCTTAAGGAGGAAGACACATGGTATGCAGAGCATGCCTCCTGGGGATGACACAGTTGACGTTCAAAGGTTGCTGGGTTGATTTGACTGCGGATCTGGTAGAGTCCTAGATGGTCTGCCTTATGTGCAATCTCATTTTGAGTTGTTTGGCCGCTAGCCATACCTTCTGCTCTACTGCAGATGTAGGGACCTCCTGCTAGCAATGGTGAGCATGGTGTTCGTATGGTGCCATGGCTGCATGTAAGTTTTATTTCAATTCTTCCTGTCTTTGATGGATATGAAGAACCAAATCTGAGGCAGTAGGAACTATAAGTGCTGTAAGTAGAGCAGGATGGAAACAGAAGCCATAACGGTCAAAAAGTGGGCTCATCTTGGTTGAAGCATGGTCTGCATTGTTTACGTGAATTGTGCATACGGAAGCAGTAAATCCCAGTCATTTTGGTGGTGGTTTGTGAAGCATTGCAGTATGGGTTCAATACCTGGTTCACACTTTCTGATTGGCTGTTGATTTGTGGATGGTAGGCAGTTGATGCTTGAGATGCACATCTAATAGGTGGCATGCCTCCCACCAAAACTGAAAGATGAACTGGGACCCATGGTCTGCTGTGATGTAGTATGGGAGGCCGTAGAGCGGGAGCATGTGTGATGAGGAGACAAGCAGTATCCTCAGCTGTGGGAAGATGTGTCCCAGGAATGAAATGCACCGTCTTTCAGCTGGTTCACTACAATCATTATGGCACGGCATCCCTCAGATTTTAGTAGCTTGATGATGAAGTCCATTGTTAATATTCGCCCAAGGCCTTGAGGGCTCATGAGGGGAATTCACATCCCAGAGGGTTTAGTTCAGGATACTTTGGTATGGCCACAGGAATTACAAGGCCTAATGGAGGACTGAATGTTGGATTGCAGTTTTGGCCATCAGAATGATGTGAGTAGTCTTTGCCTGGCTGAAGTGTCTGAACCAAGGGATACTATGACAAATGCATTGGGCTTCCAAATGGAGGCCTCACTCAGGGACATAGATACACCAGTAACGAAGGAGTAGTTCATCCTTTTGTGTGAGCTTACCCTGAGTTTTGGTGGAAGTAAGGAATCTCTGGCAAAGAGACCATCTGGTATGGTAGAATGTAAGTTCATGAACTAATTGAATGGTAATGAACCTCCAAGGAAATGGTGTGGTTTCAGGATGCAGGGTGGCCCCCCCCAGGGTGTCTTAGGATCATTGGATTTGGCATGCTCCCTGATGCAGGGCAGAGTGTTGGCTTTCCTGTTGCAGAAGCCAGGTTGATAAGTAATAGTAAAATCAAATCTTGAAAAAAGATCCCAGCATAGCTGTTGTTGGGCTAGGGCTTTAGTAGCACACAAGTATTCTAGATTTTTGTGATCAATGAGTATGTGAACTGGGTGTCTGACTTCTTCTAGATTAGGGTTTCTCAACCTATGGGTCAGAATGCAAAATTGGGCCTCCAGAATGTTTCAAAGGGTCATGTGGCAGCTTCTGTGCCCCAAGGAGCTAGTTGGGCTCACCTCCCTGCTCCAGGTACTACAACCTCTGTGGTCCTGGTGCAACTCAGGTTTGGCCCAGCTGTCATGATGGCAGGAGTCTGAGTAGGCCAAATTTGAGTTCATGGTGCTACAACCCCACGAGCCAGGTCATGACTCCGCTCTCACAAATTTGGTCCAGTCAGAGGGTGGCACCAAACCTGGGCGGCATTGCCACACCCAGAGCAGAGAGCCAAGCCTAACCAATCCCACAGCACAACCCTACAGCACAGGATCTGCCACTGCGGAGTAAGTGCTGGGCAGGACCCAACATCCCTCCTCGGGAGGAGAGACCAGACCAAACCATCCCACCACCTCCACCACCAGACTATTTACAGGGCCACAAAAGGCAATAAACATTTACAAATGGGTCCTGAGCCCAAAAAGGTTGAGAAGCACTATTCTAGGTAATGACTCCAGGTCTAGAAAGCTTCTTTGATGGTAACTAGCTACATGTCTGAAATCTCGTCATTATGGTTGGCAGGAGAGAGCTTGCAGGAATAGAACGCAGAAAGCTGAAGTTTTTGGTCGAGGCCCTGTTTCTGGGACAGCACCCGCCTGATGGTGACATTAGAGGTGGAAGTTTCCAGGATGAATGGCTGGCTTGGGTAAGGGGATGTGAGGATTAGTACAGAATGCTGTCCTCAAATGTTTGCAGCCTCTTTGGGCTTGTGGTGTCTAAGCAAACTTGATGGGATTCCACCGCAAAGATCTTACAGGAGTCAGGATTCAGGAGTACTTGTATAAAATGTCTATAGAAATTTGCAGATCCAGTGAAGCACTGAATTTCTTGAATGTTTCGTGGTATTGCCCCATTGCAATGCTTCCACCTTCCTGGGAGCCATGGGGACTCCCTCAGCAGACAGAATGTAGCCTAAGAATTTGATGGCGGACTGATTGAAAATGCATTTTCTCCAGTTTAACATGAAGCCCATGTTGGCGAATTTTTTCTAGAACGTTGTCACATGCTGGTTGTGCATAACTGGTCTTCGGAGTAAATTAGGATGTCATCTAAATAGGTGTCTGTCCACACTGCAGTCTAGCATATCCTTTAAGACATCATTTATTAGGTGCTGAAAGGTTGCAGGCATGTTAGTACTCCTAAAGGCATCACTAGGTACTTAAAGTGGCCATACTGAGTTCAAAAGGCAACTTTCCACTGATCCTCTGACCAGATTCTGACTGGGTTGTAAGCCCCTCTGATATTTAATTTGGTGAATACTCCCACTGTTCTTACCTGATCCGGGTGCTCTAGGATCTGGAGTGTAGCGGGTATCAATTCCACACTGTTTTATGTAGGGCGTTGTAGGACACACATGGTTTTAGAGAGAGGTCCTTCTTTTCACAAAGAGGACAGAGGCCTGGCCGGGAAGGTGGAATGCCAGATAAAACCTTTCCCTAGAGTCTCAGGAAGTAGTCCTTGAGGGCAGTTAATTCAGGGTTTGATATGGAGTACATTCACCAGAATGGAATCTTGGTTCCAGGTTGTAAGTTAATTGGGCAGTTGTGTTCCTGATGAGAAGGGGCAGTGTGTCTGTGTTTTGTTTTTTGAATACCTCTACAAAGTCTTGGTTCTTCGAGGGGAGAGTCATGGCTGACCCTTGTAGCAGAGAAGCCTGCTCTGTTGCTTGAGGATCTCTTCCTGTTCTTGGAGCCTGGGCAAAGCATCCAGTCTGAGGTTCTGGGGGGCTCAAGTTTGGAAGTTGAGAGGCAGTTTTCCTAGCAGAACTCAGAGTTAAAAGTCATGGTGTGCTATTGCTAGGAGACATGCAGGTCATATTTCCAACTGAGGGATTCAGAGCATCAAAGGGAAATGTTGGGAGCAGGCCAGGCTGTATTGAAGGAGCTCATGGTGCTCCCCAACCATCACCTCCAAAACTGTAGTTTCTTGATTGATAGGACCAGAGGTGAGAAGTGAACCATTGTCTTTTTAGACTAAATCAGCGGTGGCCTTTGGCTGTATGGATACTTGAGCCACAGAAGCATCCATGAAATTGACTCTCGGACAGGTGATGATCAGGGCCTTCTGGGGGAGAATCCTAAAGCCACAGTTAGAACGAGCTGTAAGTGCAGAGGCAACTTCTAAGTGTTGGGCTGGATGCTTGACGTGGGTTGCTGGAAGGGTTTCCTGGGTTTTTCCTGGTATTGCCCAGGCTTAACCCTTTATCGTGGCTTGGAGTGATCATTTTCCCAGGGCCATGTGGTTTGGGCACTTGGTAGGATGGTGCTACCACAGTAAAAGCACAAGTTTCCTTGTTGTCGGTGTTCCTGTTTGGGTTTGTGTTGATTCCACTTACAAGGGCCTAGGTGAGGGAGCCTTCACAGGGGTTGCAGGTGGTGCTTGGGCAGGGTGGAATCCCTCTTCTCTTGAGTTGCTGCTCACTGTCTTGTGTTGCATTTATTGAACTTTGATCTGAATCATTACATCCATGGGAGACTCAATGCGGGCAACCTCATCCTTTATTTCCTTGCTGAGACCAAGACAGAATTGATATAGCTGGGCTGGCTCATTCCAGCTGTATCTGCTGCCAGACATTGGAAATAAGCTGCGTACATTGCAGCTGACCTTGAGGTTTGTCAGAATCTCTGTAAAGCTGCAGTGTGAGCTCAGTGAGGGTCATAGACCATTGCCTTAAAGGTCCTTAGGAAGGTGTTCCAAATAGCCAATTTGGGATGATCTTGCTCTAGCAGAGGGGAGACACATTCCAGGGCCTTGCCTGTTAAATGGCTGATGATCAATCCCACTTTTGCCTGGCCTGTCACCTGTTGTTGGGCTGTAGCAGAAATGGAAATCTCAAAACTTGCTACAGGTCCTGTCATAGCAATCTGGTAAAGGTGCCATGAGTTCAAGTTCAGAAGGTGACGTGGGTCTGGGAAAGGCATTCTTACTTGTAATTCTGTGATCTCTTCCTAAAGTGTGTGGTTTTCTACTCAAAGCTGTCCATTATGACCTGTAAGGTTTGGTTTTCCCGCCTGTATGTGGGCTCAGCATCCACTGGGACTCATGTATTGCTATTGGTGCCATACTGTTTTGGGATAGGATGAGCGTAGGAGGAGACTGAGCAGTGTGAGCAAACTAATGCCCAGTAGCTGAAGTTGGCTAGGGGGGTCCAGCACTGTGGTCAAGTGGTGCACGGGTGGTCTGGTAGCCAGGAGGTCAGCTGCTATTAAAGTCAGTTCAGGGCTCTGGTTGAAGTTCTTGCAAGCAATTGATAGCTGGGAGATCCAGTCCAAAGGCTAGATTGGCAGGATAGGTAGGTGAGGCAGCAGGATAACAAGGCAAAGTGATATAGGCAGCAAACAGCCATAACTGTTGTTCAGACAGTTTCTTCTTCCTGTTGGGGTCTTTATCTAGTCCAGATAGCCAGTGGGAATGCTCTCTGTCCAGCCAGTCAGGAGCTTGGGGTGTGATTGCTGGGGAACTGTAGATGCTTAGCACTAAGGCTGCTGATCAGGGTAGTGGTTCAGAATTACTGCTATGGCACAGAGGCTAGGGATGTGGTGTAGGTACCTGACAGGACTGATTTCGACACTAGGGTCCTGTCACAGCAGGCACCCTATCTGAAAATCCCTTTACTGGCTTTCTAGCCTCCCAAATGAAATTCAAACTCCTCTTTCTTGCCTTGAAAGTTACCCTCAATGTAAATCTTCTTACTTGCCTAATTTTGTCCTTGTTTACTTAGTCCCACCAGCGTCCCTGTCATTCAGTCCAAAACATCTGGTTTTGTTCGTTTTTTTGTCTGCCTGTTAGACTTCTTTCTTACCTGGAACTCTCATTTAGTCAAACATGCATCCCTTTTAAAAGCTCATTAAGAAGTCTTGTAAACTAGTTTGTACGTGTGTATCTATAGCTTCATATTAAAAAAAAAAAAATTCTCTCATCCTGAATAGGCATGCCTTGGCATCCTCCCAACTAAGCACATGAACACGTCTGTCTTTGCTCTGAGACTCACCCTTGGCCCTTCCTGTGTTCTCATCTTAATGCAGGTCTTTAGGCAAGGAAAAATGTTTGGTAAATTTGTTTGGTAAAATGCCATGCACATCGATGATTATGTAAGTGATGACCCAGCTCCTCTATAGGTAGTATTTTTGGACATTTTTCATAATGTCCCTACTAAAAAGCAAAATTGGGAATCTACTTATGTAATGTTAAGAATTGATGATCTAAATCCCCAAGAGCAAGGGGAATCATTTCATTTATAAGACTCTGGCAGGACAAGTTTTCAGTTTTAATTTAGTTTCTTTTTGTTTGTTCACTTGTCAGCTTTACATAAATGCAATTTTTTGTTGAATGAGAATTTAATGTTATGTCAGTACATTTAGACCTAGACACTCAATTTAAGTTATCACGTTCATTGTCAAAATGCCTACTTTGAACAATCATTCTATTAGTCTTTCAGCATATGTATTTTTAAGATTAAGTACTTAGTTCATGGTAAATCTCCAATAGAATCAAATATTTACATGTATATTTAAATGTCTTGTATGAATTCCATGTAGTAGGAACACAGAAACTGGAGTGCACCAATACCCACCACCTATAGTGACAGAAAATTAATCCATGGGGTTACATCCAGTTGATCCTAATGGATTATACATGTGCAATGCTGCAAAGGAAGGTGAAAAAACATCAAGGTATTTGTCAATATGCCATATTTCTCTACAACCCAAGCTTAATTCTGTGGATCTGAGCAGGTATTATCATACACATTTATGGTGTGTCTACACTGCAGTTGAACACCTGTGGCTGGCCCATGTCAGCTGATTCAGAGCTATGGGGATATAAAATTGCGATATAGATGTTCAGGGTTAGGCCCAACCTCTGGGATCCTAAGCCCAAATGTTTAGACTGCAGTTTTAAAGCCCTGCAGCCTAAAAAGTGCAAGCCTGAGTCAGCTGACACAGGTCAGACACAGGTGTTTAATTGCAATGTAGACACATCCTAAAACTCATTTATATATTGCAAAGTAAATAGTGATTGGCAATGTATGTTTTAAAGAGATTTAAACTGTTAGATTTAAATATATTTGTTTAAAACTGTGTGTTTATTTCTAGGGGAAACAGCTGCAGCTGAAGTTTCTTCCTCTTTTGTGACTTTGGCTGCATGTAGTTTAGTAGTCCTGGTAATACTGCTTGTGAACTGTGTGTCCTGCTGTAAAGATCCAGAGATAGACTTCAAGGTAAGCATTGAAATTAAAAATGGTACAGAAGTAATCTGGGATGGATGATGATATAACTAACGTACAAATGATTCCAAGTGTCACTGACTGTCATTAAGTCATTTTTCCTCTCCTACAATGGCCAAATTCTGCACTTGCTTACATGCTGTGCAACACCATTGAACACAAATAAGTGCAGAACTTGGCCCAGAGTGCGTACTACATCAAGTTACCTGTAATTTATTACAGTAAAAAGTTGTCTTACAGGTTTGTATTTGCTAGTAATCTTACTAGTTATTTAATACTTTGCAAGACCATATGGTAAAGATTAATTATTGCCCATGTTTTGTTTGTCTAACTGCTATTTTTACATATTGACAGGATTACTGAACTCCTGTTAAGTCGTTTAAAGGTACAACACAACAATAATTAAACTCCCCCTAATGGAAAAATTCTTATTAGTGTTCCAATACAGCTATCTCTGACTTTTGTGAATTTGCAGTTACTTTGAATCATTGGAAGTGAAGTGAAGTTTAGGCTTAGCTGCTTTGAGATACTGTAGATATTTGATCAAGTTATTCATATCATCCTGGGGCAGCATCTTTTGAAATCTCTAATTTTTAGCTCATCAGACTAGCAGTGCTTATACCTTATAACACATGATTAAATAATAATGAATGAAAAAAGAATAAAGTTATTGCTAGTGATGATTGTTTTTGGAAATAGAGGACCTCCTGGGAATCTTGTCTTCAAATGAAGTCTTTTTTTTAAGATGGAAGTGATTTATTGAAAAGAATAAAATTGTTCAACTTACTAGAGAACTTGAAAAGAAATTAGATCTGAATTAATTTTAAAAAAACCAACCCCCACAAACTCCTTAAATAATATATAACACACATCTTAATTGTCTCTGTATGCGGTGTTTGTCACCACTGAGCTAATTATTTTGATGTAGTCAAGTTTGAATGTTCAAATCTGATACACCGTGGGATAATATATTAGTCTTCCAGTTTGAAGGCAGTAAGTTTCCTTACATGATGGCTTCCAAACATTTTTGCCCTTGCAGGAATTCGAAGATAACTTTGATGATGAAATAGATTTTACACCCCCAGCAGAAGATACCCCCCCGTCTGTTCAGTCTCCGGCGGAAGTGTTCACTCTTTCAGTTCCGACTATTGCTTTACCAGCTCCATCCCAGTTTCAGTCTCCTGCAGGTGATGTGAACCTTTTCTTACTATTAAACCAAAGATGACCAAATGATAGTCATCTAGAATTCTAGTATCTGAGCTATAGTTTTCATATGTGCATCTGGATTTATACTGTTCATATTACACAAATCTATTGCTTATTTGCTAAAGTTTACTGACTGAATGTAGTCAAAAGTTTGTTTATAAATCATTTTTATTGCAGCATGAGAACTTTATGAAATCCAAAGAACATTTGGTTTTCTGTTAGATTAAAAAATAAAGTTTATTCATATTTCCTCTCTCTAGAAATCAGCTGTAATATCTGGGGGACACACAATAGTTTTCAGAATTTAAATTTTCAAAAATTAAATTATATAGTAAATATTTTAATAGACAGCTTTTTCCCCTCTTAAACTATGTTTGGAAAAAAAAAATGATACTAGATGGGGATATTTAGTTTGGTCATGTATAATTTTTGCCTCTAGTAGTCCTAGTTCATGGGTCTGCATCTGTTCCGAATGAAGTTAGTAGAATTTTAGCCACTGACTTAAGTGGGAGCAAGTTTGGGACTCATTTTAGCAAATTGTGGGGGGATCTGAACTTTGGCACCTACACCTGTTAGTCATATCATTGGCTTATTCTTACCGTGAACACCCTTTGCTGCAAATTTGTGAGGATGATTCTGAAAAATGGAATCATATTAATTTCCCCCGTTATTCAAAAGATTTCATGTATACTTCCCAAAAAAAGGCAAAATCCCCATAAAGGAAATTATAGTTACCGTTAATTTAATTGTAGCATCTCAGATACTCTGCACAAATTACTATTTAATACAAAATATGGAATTATTATTTTCAGGTGCACATAACTCCTTATTTAATACAGAGAAATCTTTCTGGTAGTACATCCATAGTCAACTGCAAGTGTTTAGAGGAGAGAGCTAAAGGAGCCTTCAGTAACTATCCAGAGTTTTAAAAAGGAAAACCATTAACTAAATGACTTCTAACATTTTTGCTTAAGAAATACTTCAGCAGTGTGCAGGCTGAATTTTCTATATATCTGCTATTTGTTAATGTGGTCTTATCCAGGTTACCAATGATTCCGTGAGGCTGTCTAACTTTGCTGGAAGAATTTTCTCTAGGTAAATTCATGAGCTGGATTACACCTTTAAAATGCTTGGCAGCTTTGAAGTCAATAGTGAGAATTATAGACCATAGTGACTTCAGGTGCTTTTTTACTTTTTTTTTTTTTAAGCACAACTTTTGCAGGCCATTGGTCCAGACTGTAGAGTAGATTAATACTTTCAGAGAATTTTGTGTGGGGTAGGAATGGTTTAAGAATTTTCATGCCCACTGTGTATGAGCAATAATCATGTCACTTAAAGGTGTTCGAGCTCATGTAATCCATATGTACTGCAGGTACACTTGCATGATATACATAAAATGATAGGCTTTTATTGTGGTTCACAAATAGTGAATCCCTAGGCCTTGATACAATGGAATATACCACCTCTATAGGTGCTGTCCTGGTCTATCATGTCTGGAATTCACATGCCAAAGAAGGCTCAAGGAACTCTCCATACCACAGATCAATAGTGACTGTTCTCAATTGCTCAGGGTCCAATTATAAGATTTCTGGGAGTTCTGGCAGTCAACCTCCTGCATCTGTGTATGTATACCCACGCTTTAAACATGTACTCAACTACTGCTAGTTTAAGCACTAACTCTGCTGCCATCCCTACTGATTTACACCACCTTCAACTTAAAAGAATAAAGCATTTGTTTGCATAATAGATATAAAAAATCTTGCTGTTTGGTTTTTAAAATATTACTACTAAGACTGGCCAAAAAGCAGAAAAAATTAACTTTATTAGGTGCAATTCAGTAAATAATATCTTTGTCACACAGCGTTCAGTCAGGCCTACTTACTGCCAGTATTGCATTTGCTTTTCCTCCTTTCTGGCCCTGACTTCACTCCACTTTCCCCCTTGCCCCTATAATAGAACATGGTGTGTTTCTTTCTGAGTTGTTTTCAGCATGTTTCTGCCATTCTCTCACACTCTTCTGTTTCTCAATGTTATGCTCTCTGTTCCCTTATATTGTCTTATTTTCACACAGAACTTTTGTGTATCATATGTTCCTGTCTCTTATTTTATCAGTCACTTATACCGTCTCGTGCCCTACAGATGTCTGGTAAAAATTTCTAAGACTTAATAGCCAAAGGACTAAACTTACTAGACATGGACTGATACAAAGAATCGTGAGGTCTTATGTCCAGAGACAATACCAGGTGAGAAGTCAGCCCCAAACCTCAGCTACTGTGAAAGGGGAAGGTGTTGGGATTCCTGTTAGGGTTCTCTTTGGACCCTACTTGTGAGTCCCATCTTTATCTGTCTGTAGGTAGTAGGTTTTTATACTTGAAAGTGCCCCTCAATCTCCTTTGCCTTTTCCCAATTTCCTTTTGTAGTGATGAAGGAACACTTGTTCCCCCTGTCCCCAGCCTTCTGATTATAATGAGAGAAGTCTCTGCTACCCAAAGCATCTCCCAGGCTCCATTTAAAAAAAAAAAATCTGGTGAACAGGTCTACTGCTTTTCTTGGCTATTGCTCTTAGTTTTTCCAAACACCAGCAGAATGAAAATAATTATCAGTTTTACTGTTTCTCCTGAGATTTTGAAAATCAATAGTGAAACCTGACAAAACTAGTTAGTTTTCATTCTTCTGCAGGCTGGGGAAAAATATGAGCAGCAGTAGAGTCTCTGGATCTGTCTGTGGATTTAAGAAGACTGATGTATCAGTTAACCGAAATATGGATGGAGTATGACTTAGCAGCCTAAGGGCTTGAAACTTATTTTTTTTAAAGCTTAGCTTTAGCAGAAGCTGATGGCACTCACCTAAGTGTTTTCTATCGGCCCTCAGTGAAGGAACTTTTAAATCCTGGGTTCGCCAACTTACTGCAGACATTCAGTCTGCTCTCTTCCCAAAAAACCAACAAACCAAAAATATTAGACCTGTGAGGTTAAAGATCCAGAAAGCAGAAGACTTGCTGAAAGAGGCCATAAGGGGGTCTGTTTTCCCTTTCTTGCCCTCTTTCTTCTGCCTGTTTGCTGATATTTGCATTTTCCCCTCTTTTTGTGCTGTTTGTCTCTTTGTATCTGGCTTTGTTTGTTTTTTCCCCTACTTATTTTTAAAAATAAAGAGTTGAGAGCTGTAAAGGGAAACTGATTAGGATTAGTCAGCTGCTTTAAGTTCTTCAGAGCTGACTCTGAAGTAACACTGACTAGGATCACAAAATGTCAGCACTTGATTTAACACTTTCTCCCCCTTCCTCACATTCTTACTTTCCCAAAAGGCGAGATTGTTCTGTCATCCTATCAGATTTCTGCCTCTCTCCAAGATTGTTTCTATGTCCAGGTCTACACTACACACTGCTGTTATAGCTGTACTGGTTAGGGTTGTGATGATGTATGTGATCTCTGACTGACAAAAGCCCCTAGTGGAGATACAGTTACACCGACAAAACTACTCATTTTCAGATATAGCATGTTTTGCTTGAGGGGAGAAGGTGGGCCTGAAATAAGGTATCCTGGAAAAGTACACCTAGTATAGACCAGACCTAGAGTGGAAAAAATGGGAGCCATCAGCTATCACTTGGGTAACTCATGGTAGCAGTGGCAAAAGCTGTAGTATAGACATGGCTGAGGTGTCTTTACCAGTTAAATGACAAAATGGTTAAACACATCTGAGCCTTGTCTGCCCTTCCACTCTTACTACCACTAGTGGAGCTGCACTGGCAGTGAATTACAGGTCCCATATTTTTGCCATTGTAGATAAGGGCCAAGGGTTTCAGATTGCCCAGCAGTTGGCCAAGGGGGCTTTTCATGTGAAGAAGGTTTTTTTTTTTTCTTTTAAAAGAAAATTTTCCCTTGTGTAGGTAATGGCTGCAATTAGAGCAGCTGGGTCGTGTGTAAAGAACTGGAGCTCTGCTGTTAATAAGGTGGCTAATCAGAGCTTGTGAAAGCAGTGAGTATTCCATGATCTGCTGTGGGCTTGGGTTCTGCCATTTATATAGTACTCCTGTAAACACTGATTTCATAGATTCCATGATAATCTAATGCAAATACGTTTACAGAACCAAATGCAAACTCATCTGTTTTGACATCCTTGCTTTTGTTGGTTTGCAGTATAACTGGATGTGTTCAAAGCTAAGGTTTACATGTCATTCTTAGCTTCCATTACTATGCAAAGGTATTTCAGTGATCTTGGATCAGTTTCTAGTTGAATCTGTTCAAAAGCCTGAACAACATGTTGAGAAGTGTCAGCCTTGGCTTTCCTTGGTTTTTGTTCATCTGTCCGTATGTTAGCTTTGTTTAAATTAACTTAATGGTTTGTCATTGTATATGTTTAATAATATATTCTGCTGCTTAGCCTAAATAATGTGTGCATTGTATTGTTGTAGTGTACTCTAATTATTAGTGTAAGAACTGAAATAATTTTTTTAGAATTGTAGGATCAGGCATTATTTTTTCAACAGTTGCATAGGTAATTTTGGCCATTTTCAGTGGTTTGATGTGTCTGTATTTTCTGTTTTGTGTAACAGAAGGATCAAAGTCTCAAGTTGCTCGTCAGAGTCTAAACTATATTCAAGAAATTGGAAACGGCTGGTTTGGAAAGGTGAAAAGTCCTCCTTTAATATTGTATATTGTAATTTTGCAGCTGAGGTTTTATTCCTAAGTAGAGAGCTATAATACATTTAATATGATACTTCTCTAAGACAAGAGTATTGTCTTTAGAACTTAATTTGTATTGCTCTTTGCATCACTTTATTTTATATCTGATTGCTATCTCTTTAATTCAAATGCAGTGCTGTTTCACAAAACATCATTTAAAATAGTCACACATTTCCACTTCAATAGACTACGTAAATTGCTGTTTTAATTTTAGCAGGTATTTTTAGAAAAAGCACTTAACTTTAACTTTGATTTTTATTTAAAAAATCTGCATAAACTTTTGCAAAATGCAGAGGGTTAATATCACTAGTCAGAATGATTTCTTAAGTGTGGAAGCTTAATTATCAAAGCTTTTGATGTGTTAGCAAAAAAGTCAGAAAACATCCACTTGTTTCTAGGGGCTGGTTTTCTCTGTGTTGTAATTAAGGTTTAACCTGAAACCAGATACTTTTCTTTTTAAGTGTGACTTAAACTATGTAATGTAGAATTGTTGTTTGTTTTCAGGTTCTGCTTGGGGAGATCTACTCAGGTACTAGTGTAGCAAGAGTAATAGTGAAGGAATTAAAGGCAAATGCAGGTCCCAAAGAACAAGAACGGTTTTTGAGAAATGGAGAACCTTACTAGTAAGTAGCCTCTCATAGCTTGGATAACTTGAAGATACAGGCCATGCTACTAATATACATGTACACTATGGAAAGTTGTCTTGTTCAGTACTGTGCTTCTATTTTTACATAATATCTCTTTCCTCCCTTTTCAGTCTGCTAATATAAAATAAATGTTGGTAATTTAAGACAGTTCTGGTTGGCACATCTGCTGAAACTCTCACTTCACCCACCCATGAACATCACACTCTGCTGGACTTTCTAATACAGCACAACGGCAGGTTCAAGCACCCAGTCTGAGACCACTGCAACTCACTACTTGATATTTGAATGGATGTCAGAATAGAGTGCTCATGTTCTAAAAGGGGGCAATCCATCTTTAACCATAGGCAGAAAACACTCCACAAGAAGCTGTTGTTCTACAAATTAGAAGCATTTCTCTTCTGAGGCTCACCAAAGCACCTTGTTTACAGAATCTGCTGGAGTCCCTGCTATCTTAGAGTATCTATTAACTCTTAAGTCTTTGGGTCTTGTGCTCAGTTGTCTGAAAGTGCATTTACTAGTGATCAGTGTTTCCATCCTCCAGTTGATAACCATACAATATTCACTCATCTGGTAACGAAATTTCTGAAGGGTGTTCTCAGATCCTTTCCACCATTGACATTTGTGCCTCAGGGGAATCTCAATTTTCTATTCTCGTCGCTCATTAAACCCCCCTCCCTTTGAGCCTCTAGCCATGTGCTCTGTGGCCCATCTGTCCATGAAGGTGGCCTTTCTGATAGCCATAATGTCAGCGAGAAGACATTGGATAGGTCACTGACGTACTGCAACCGCTTGAGGAAGACAGCAGCAAAAGTTAGGACTTGGAACAACTTGCTTAGAAAACTGGCTGGCTCAACCTGTGGGGCGAGTGCCAGGATGCTTAGAACATCAGCCATTGCCCTCTGCTACTCAACAGCCGAGTACTGTGCTCCTGTCTGGTGTTGCTTGCGTTGCATGAGGCTGGTTGATGTAGAGCTTAACAAAGTTATGCGTATTGTTACTAGAACTTTATGTGCCACTCTGTTGCTATGATTGCCAATACTTAGTAACATAGCACCATTCCATATTCGCCATGAGAGGGCCTCCATCATGCTTCTGGCCAAGCTCTGTGAGAACAACGACTTGCCTCCGTACTCAGGCTTCTTCAACTACCCACCAGTTCACCTGTCTTCCAGATGTCCTATATGGTCACTTATGCCACCACAGGACTCTATAGTAGAATCTGCTTGCCATAATGAGTGGTCAGTGACAACAGTCATCACTGACCCAACCATCTTCCCACCAGGTTTTGACCTGCCAAGGTACCGGTGGTCACCCAGAGCTGATTTTGAACAGGACAGGGCAATGGTACCGCCAACCTTCTCAAATGGGGTTTCTCTAACAACCCATGATGTCGATGTGGTCAGCTTCAGACTGCTGCATATCCTTGACAAGTGCCTGCTGACTTAATTTGATGATGGGCTGCCAGCTCTTCACCTTGCTGACGATGCTATCAAATGGCTGTGCACACTGAGAATAGGCTGAGAGAGCCAGAAGAGTCAGCAAGGTGGGAGCACTCATGGCAGACCCACCATATACTATCTTCTATAAAGAAAAGATCTCTTACTATCCCACCCTAGAGTCATTCCTCAAGTAGTTGGTTTCATATGAGTCACGTAATCCACTTACCAGTATTTTTTCCAAAACCACATCTCTCAGATGAAGAGAAATGGTTACATGCTCTAGATGTCTGAAGGGCTTTGGCCTTTTATCTTCAAAGAACAAATGATGTAAGAAAGACACCTAAACTATATATTTACATAGCAGAACTATCAAGGGGTCAAGCTAAATCGATGCAGAGACTTCCAAAAGGGATCTTGGGTTGTATTACCCTTCTTTACAACTAGTTCATATTCCCCCTCAAGAGGGGATGAGGGCTCATTTCACAGGAGGAAATGAACTCTGGCTGCATTGCTCAGAGACCTTCTCCTAGAAATGTGTAGGGGAACTACTTGGAGCAATTTGCATACCTTCATAAGACATTATGCTCTGATCCAGTTGTCAATTGTGAATACAGCTATGGGGACATCAGTATTAGTCAACGGTTAAATCAGCATCCTCGCACCCATGCTGTCTGATTGCTCCTTATTAATCTCCCACGTGTGGAATACGCATAGGGACCATCACTTGGAAAAGAAAGGGAGGTTACTTATCTATAACAGGAGGTTCTTCAAGGTATATGGTCCCTATCTGTATTTTACTACTCCTCCCTCCCCTCCCCCCCCAATCCCTGCTGCTGCATTTTATATGAACTGCAGTAAGAATGGAAACTGGAGAGGCGTTGTCCTGCACCACCTTTAACCCTTGATTCTGAGCATAAGGGGAACTATAGCCCAGGTGTTGGCCACCTGATGCTGCCTGGAAAAAATTCCTGACTCAGGTGCATGGGATGCACCTGTGGAATACAGAAAGGAACCACATATCTCAAAGAACCTCCACTTACAAGTAGGTAAACTCCATTTATCTAGTCTCCTATATTGAGTCCAAGAATACTCAAGTGTATTGGTTGGAAACTGAAGGCTAAAACTTCATGTTCTCTTAATTTCCCCCTTCCTTCCCCATTCCCAGCACAAAGCCCCTTGCTACCTCCTGCCTGTACCTTGAGCTACCCTTCTGCCCGAACACAGCTCTACCTACTCTCCCTGCATCCTGAGTTACACCCCTACCTGCATGCAGCTCTTAGCTACCCTGTCTGCACTTGGAGTGGTTTTCAAACTTTTTGAGCTGAGCTACCCCCTCCAAAGTTATTTTTGGTTGTGGCCCCTCTCCAACCCAGACAGGCTGGGTGGCCTGCTGAGGTGAGTATGGGGATGGAGGTGACACTCTTTCCCCAGACCCTGCCATGCAGAGCTGACTTGAGGTGCCCCTGCCACCCTCCAAAATAAAGTCCAACTATGCCTATGCCTGAGGGCTCCCTTCCTGTCTGGTGGCTGGAGCCCCAGTGCCCTGCAGAGATAAACTCCAAGGCGCATCCCCCTGATTGGTGGCTGAAGCCTGGTGCCCTCAGTGCCTCCTGTTTGGGTCCTGAAGTTTTTATAGCATGTTGGGGGAGGGGGCCTCAGAAAGAAAAATGTTGAGGATCCCTGCTCTACACCATGTGGGCTGGGGAGGCCAGGATGTGGCAGCATTGAACTGGCGACACTGTCTTTACGTCATTTGAGGTTCCCCACACAAGGAGAATTCTCAGATGTCCATTGAAGGCAGCTTGAGACTTCCTTGCACTGTTAGAGCACATCAAAGGGGATTTATTGGGTCTGAAGATCTGCCTCTTATACCTTTTCTGGTGTATTTAAATCTGACTTTCAAAAGAGAAAACTGAGATGCACAATGGATAGTAGTATTCCATCATGCTACAGCTACTGCTGTCTTTCTGTCCTAAAATAATCTGTTTATATTTTCATTACAGCATTCTTCAGCATCCAAATATTCTTCAGTGTATTGGGCAGTGTGTGGAAGCCATACCATATCTTCTGGTGTTTGAATTGTGTGACTTGGTAAGTAAATTTAATAATGAAAATAGTAAATTTAATAATAGCTTATAGTCAGAAAATATTGTTTTCTCTAGCATACAAAAGTTGTAAGAGGTTTTTTGGACATCATCACTGAAACCACGCTTTCATTTTTAAACTGTTCCTTGAATAGTCAAATGAAGGTATTTTAGAAGGTAAATAACGTTTATTTACTTTTTTCAGTAACTGACCACAAAAGCAGTATTTGTTTATACTTAATTCTGAACTTAGAGAGTTTAACTTCTAGTTCATTGTGGAACTTTCTGAAGAGGAAATTAATTTTACAGAAGTAAGCTTTGCCACTTTGTCTTTCTGGACAACAGAACTGTTATCAGATTTTGGAAAAAAAACCAGCCTGTTAATTCCATGCACTGAATGAGAGGTCCTGTGGGGATGGAAGGAGGGAAGGGTAGTACATGATCATTTAACTAAAGACTGATATCATAATGCATATGATCAAGGGAGCCAAATAAAGATTGCATGGGTAACCTTAATTTATACATTTCCTAACTTTTGAGAGCTTGATTTTTAAGTGTTAACATTCTTTTAATGCCATTTATTAATGTAACTTCTTTAAAAAATTAAGAATTTTAAAAATGGAAAGAACAGAAATTCAGTCACATGGAATCATACTAACACGCCATATGGATTTTCAGCAGGGTTTGGGGTCTTTAGATGCACAGTACAGTTCTCAGTCCTCTAACTAATAGCATAGAAGGCTGGTATCTTTCTTGTGGATTTGCCACTAGAGGAAGATAGTTGTGTGATTTGCCAGTGAGTTTCACAGCAATTTGTTAGCAAAAGGATATTGAGACTCTGAAATAATAGGCTCAATTTCAGGTTCTGTAGGGAAGGGGTCTTTTATGGTTACAGACCCTTCTGTCCCTGCCTCTCAATCTCGTCCTGTCGCTTTCTACTCCTATTCTTCCTGCTTTCTGCCCTTTGTTCCTGCACAGTCGTCTTTCCCCTCTGTTGCTATCCTGTCCTCACTGCTCCCAACACTCTCTCTTCCCCCTTGATCCTCTGCATTCAAGTCAGGCAGCTTCTTTTTCCATTCTGCCAGGGTGGCAGCAGGTGGAGCATTATGAGTATTGGAACTGAGACCAGGGAGATGGTCTTTCCTGTGTGTTGTGCCATGCAGCCATTGGCAGTGGGAAGAGCAGTTGCAGAGAAAGTTCTGCTCAACCCCTGTAATCTCTGACCGGAACATGCTCCGTCTCTGTGGGTATAGTGAATGCACAGTCTGGTTAGAATGTAGGTGCTCTGAGGAAATGGAGCATACTCAGTGTAGATAGAATTATTGGAGAATCTAGCTGCCTGACTCTAGCTAGTCTCTCCTGAGCAAGCGCAAATAGAGATTTCAGTGGTTTATAAATTGGCCAAGTGTGGGAATATTTTTATTGGCATATTCCTAATGACAGGATGACCTCCTTGCCAAACTTCTGTTCCTCGCTCCAAAATACTGAGAGTTAGAGCTTCTCAGAGGCTTTTTTTCTCATGTTTTTTAATATGGGCAAAATAACTTGTTTTCCCCCTACATTTATTTTTGGAAATGGCTGAACCATTTTACCATAAATTTCCTAGAAAAATTCAGCCTGTGGCAGATTCTTGGCTAAAGTTATCTATACCCAAATGGTGAATTTGGCAAAGTTGCAAGCAACTGAAAACAACTGTATGATGGACAAAAAGCTGCTATGTAATAATCTAAGAAAACTGAGACATAAGTTTTATGAATGCTCTGTGACCCTGTCAGTGACGTTAAGTTGTATATTAGGTTATAAGACTTTCCTGTGTGAATATATTCATCTAGCTTAAGAGACAGGGGAAGAACAAACAGGAAGGCAACACAGTAAGTAGCTCCCTAGTTAAGAAACCTCTGACAAAACACTTGCAGGTTAAGGACCAGTTAGAGAACAATGCCATATTTCCAGCTCCCTGACCAAAGTGTCAGCTGTTCTGTCAGTGCTCTGCATGAAGAGACCAAAAGAACACTAAATAGTTAAAAAGCCTTTCTGAGGAAATGGCAGGTGAGGGGGAGTCAGTTGTCAGCAGCTGTCAGGGGGACAGGTTGATACAGAGAGGCTCTGTAGAAAAGAGTCTGAAAGAGTTGGATTTTTTTCCCACAGCTTCCAGGGAATGGTAAGGCTTGGAGACAGATACACAGGCAAATATAGGGACTGGCTTACTGTTTTGTTTTTTTTAAAATGTTTCTTCTAAATAAATCCTTGGCATTGAAAAAGCCATCTGGTTACCACTGTCCTTCTTTCTAGAGAGAAGGAAACTGCAGGCTCTGAACATAAGTCAGACCTGCTGAGGTAATTACAGTTGATCACGGGGGACTGCAGCCAGGGCCTAGTCTGAGAGTGGGAGAATCATGCAATTCCACCTCAAGATAGAGGTGACTGCTTGAAGCCTAGTACCTCAGGGGTATACTTGAGACCAGGAAGGGTCTCATGGGTGCAGTCACTTAAGAATTGTGACATATAGTACTTATAAAAACAAAACAAACAGAAAAACCCAACTCTGTTCAGATGAGTTTAAAGGCTAGCTATACAGCCAACTGTTCTTAAAGGATTGTGGTTTCAAAGAATTCTTAAAGCAAGATTTCATTACAAAATGTATGAAGAGAGAAATAGACTCAAATGTGCATATATAATTTACACCAAGACTAAATCTCCCAGAAGCAATAAAATAGTGATTAGGCTTTGCTTGTAAAATTCTCATTGTTAATCAGTCTTACCAATACAGAAGTATTTCCCTAAAAGCTCAGTGCACAAATATAATTGTATTCACATTAATTGAGTCAAGTGATTTCAAACAGAATAGCAAAGTAAGTCTCTGACTTTTCTCAGAGGAAATGCTAGTTAACCTGCAAAAATGATTATATTGTTTTAATCATTGGCTCCTTTGCTCAGATTGTATTAGCTGGATTTAAATAAAACAAGGCAGATGAAACCCTGATAGAATATCAGTCACCTTTTCACTTTATAGAAAAATGGTTTGAGCTTTCATAATGAGAAGTCTTCAAGAAGCTGACGGAAGTGGAATATTCAGTTTGGTCAAGAGTTTCAAAAGTAGTGACTTAAAGTAAGGCATATAAATAGGTAGCATGATTTTTCAGCACTGATGGGTAGCATGATTTTTTCAAAAGTGCTGAAATCAAGTCGTTTTCACTGACTTTGACCTCTGGATCTCAGGCTGGGAACTATTATTTAAGGATTTAGAAGGAAGTTGCATTTTACATTGCTTATGCTAACATAAATAAGTACATAATTAGCCCTTACTACCATATTTCTAAGTAGTTAAATTAGTTAACCTGACTTTAAAAATTACTCAATCTTCAAATATAAAGGTTGCTTTGCTTCACTTGGTACAGAAATATTTTTTTATGCTGTTTGGTTTGAGACTTAACAGTTAATGCCAGAATTTATCATGATCCGGTAGAAGGTAATCCAGAGAAGGATTTTACTCATGGGGGATAAAATAAACTTTCAGTTTAATTGCAGACAGTAAGCTTAACAGCCAAAGAAATGGCTTCCATAAACCTGAATGCAGTTGAACTATTTCATTGGCATGGAAAAGAAACACTTGTGCTGCTTTCTATTCCAAACAAACTAAAAATTGTATGTGGAAGGAAGATAGAGTAATAAATTTATAATTAAAATATCTAGTAAATTAAAGTTAAACAAGGCTTGTCTGTATAATGTGTGTTTCTCAGACTGAATATCTAGCCAACCTAGGATTTTGACATCTAGGGTAGTGTTCTGCCTATTGCAGTTTTGCTTTAATTCACTTAGCACACAAGTGTGCTAGATGCCAGACATATGGGAAGAGGTAAGAATAATGAAAAACAAGGTTTACTGCTTCAAGAACATGAATTAGTTTAATGGTACTGCATGTATCTGTCTTATGTCTGTTTTGGTGGAGGGTGGGTGAGAAGCCAGGGAAGGGTAATGCAAAAGGGGTGAGATTAAAAAGCAGTAAGAGTTGGAGTAAGGGCAGAGGGGAGTGATGGATTGGTGAGAATAGAGAAGGGAATATGAGATGAGTGAGGAAGGGCAGCAGGGTTTGGACTTCTGTGGTTGGAGCAGTCCAAAGAAAACTCAGGTGTAGATATCAGTTCTGATGTCCAGAGTCTCATCTTCTAGAATCTGCTTCTGCTGCTGTGGCTGGAATGGCAACTGCTGGTAGGACTTCTGGGCAAGCTAGGCGGAGACAGAAAAGGTGGCAGCCCCTATACTAACCTTGTCCCCAGCTGTTTGCTGCTGGGTGTACATGGATACTTCCTTGCGTACTCTGCCAGTCAAACTTCCTCAGTCCCCAAAATGGTCCTAGCAAGGCGGGTGGCTAGAATCATTGGTACCTGGAGTGGCTGCATTGGGGGGGGGGAAGGGGAGGAGAGAGAGAGAGAGAGTGTGTAATCATCCCCAGAAAAATCCTTCACTTTGTTGCTAGTATTTGTGAAAATGTGTGAAACTCTAGTCAACAGAAAATAAATTTCCTGTGTTAACATCTGCATGAACAGAAAACTGATTTCTATCAATAAGGGGCCTAGAATACAGGAACTATAATGCTTTCAGATATGACTTGAAGTGACTATCCTTTCTAGGGGTGAGAAGTAATCCGTTGTTCATGGGACTTCTTGCAACAACAACATGTCTTTGTGATAGAGCCTAGATATTAAAAGTCAGGCCATCAAATTTATTTTACTTTACTCATTTTACAGAGCTGAACAGGAAGCAAAGGAACACTGAACCTGTAAATGCACACAGGTGGCTGGGTAAAGAGATTAAATCATAGTTTTCACTTAATGTAAAATTGGCTGTAATTCTTGAAAATAGTTACTGTAGAAGATGTATGTGCTTTATAGATTACTTCATCTTAAATGATCCTGTAATAGTTTACATGATATTTTGGAAGCAGTCTTCTGATCTATAATTACTTATTGGTGTAATGGTTACTATCTTAAGACTGTGCCAGGCTAGTGTAGTAGCCAGTTTATTTACCTTAATACATTACCAGCCAGATGGGGCCAACTTTTTGTCAGCACAGCAAATGAATGACCTAAATTATGAGTAAAGAAAACTTCTAAAGTGGAGATAACCTTTGTATTGTGAGGCTGGCTTGCCTGTCAAAATCTGCAGCAACTTCACTTTCCAGGAGCCTACCAATTCCATGAGCAGATGAAGTCAGCAATCCACAGTTATTTGAAGTGCCCTAAATTTGCTTAGCTAGTTACTTGGGATGCTGCCATTGCTAGTAGGTGTCTGCATGCTGTGATTGGTTGGTTTTGCATTTTTGGGGGCTTTTTTTCCAGTTGCTGATACTTGAACTCAATGTCTCTAGATCAGGGAAATGTTTGCAATGAAAAATCAGCAACTTCTTACTAGAACAGTTTTTAGCAAGTACATTACGAATAAAGTTTTGTCAAATTGCTAGATATTTTTGGACTATTTAGTAAGCAAATGGGTTGTAGTGTTTCACATGTCGTGGAAGGAATCACGCAGCCACTCCAATTTAGGTGAAGATCGAGTAGAACTTTAATATGACAGACACACATACAGACAGACCATAGCCATGGGGGAGCCCAGGCAGCACTCGTGCTGGTCACTGGCACTCCGCCGGTTTCAAGTTACAAAGAGGTTTATATAGGTTAGTCAGAGTTACATATTACAGGCAGGATCGTATAGTGGTCTCATTAGGGTGTACCTAATTGTTTACAATGTGTCAGGTCATAAATAAGGGGGGGCTCTCCTGGCGCTGGCAAGTCCGGAGGCATCTACATTTTATGATGACCTGTGGAATTCCTGACCCTGGGCTGTGGGGAGATGCTGCAGCTGCACGATAAGGACCCAGACACAAGGGCAGGGGAGGCTGTAGCAGAGGGAGATAAGGTGATGTTTTACAACGCCTCTTTATGTTTTACAGCGCATCCCATCAGGATGAATAGATGGTGTGTCCAGCCCAAGGTTTCCTTGTTTTCATTAAATTCCACACACAGAACATTTTAATGATATTGCCTACTATTCTGCATGGACAAAAATTAGGTTGAATGATAGCATAAGCCCCTATTATGTAAGTAAATGTCCAAATATAACTCTGTAAAGAAGAGAACTGATTTCCAAATTTTGGAAATTGTTACTTATGACAACTTCTTAAATATCATGTCCTTTGGATAAAAGGCTTTCTCATTCTCAAAGAATAGTTTTTAATACAGGTTTCTCAAATACTTTAATAAAAGTGAAAAGTTCCAGAGGGATAGTCCTGTTAGTCTGTACACAGCAAAAACAATGAGATGAGCAAAAACAGATGCATGCATCTGACAAAGTGGGTTGCAGCCCACAAAAGCTTATGCCTGCAGAAATTTGTTAGTCTTTAAGGTGCTACAGGACTTGTTTTTTTTATAAAAGTGAAAAGCATCTTAATAGTTTCTTGAGGGCCACATTCCCATTCAGAAAGTATTTGGTGTATTTTTAGCTGTCTTTAAAGGCTTGAAATGGGGAGAGCAAGCACCATATGACCAGGTTTTCTCCTTACAGTTTTGAGTAGGCCAGTTTGGTAACCTGTATACTGTGTACTTAAAAACTGTCCTGAGTACTTACCAGTTTGAAAAAACATACATAAGCGATAGGCATATGATTTTACAAAGGTATACCAAATAAATGTTATTTGTTGTAATTTTTCTGATGCATGTGTTCACAAAAACATGTTATAAAGAGGGAGTTATATGTTCAGGGCTACTGTTGGCTCGGTTTTGGATTATCTCAAACTACTAAGGCAATTGCCTTCCAAAGAGATGCTGGAGGTATATTAGGCTGATGTTTAGACTCTGGCGTACAGGGACAGGACATTTCTGTTGACAGGGCAGACTACAAGAATGACACTCAGCCAAGCTTGACTATAATTAGATAAAAGTGCAGAACCTGCCTCTTGTAATAGAATTCTCAGAGGCAAGGAAGGAGCAGTAGCAGAGAGAGCCGACGCTATTTTGAATGCAGAGAATAGGGAAAAGAGGAGCCTTGTTGGAGTATGACTGCACATTTAATTGCTGTTTGTGCTTAAGTGCCACATGACAGGTGCTTGAAGTAGATTTAGCTTTTATTTATCCAGGACTAATAGAATTGTTTCCATGAAAGTCCACCGTGTTATAGGGCTATTTTATAAACCGTGATATAGGACTATATTCCAGATCATGGAATGAAGACAGTGCTGATGAATTGCCATATCCTGCTCATAGACAGTGAAAGATGTGCACACTTGTGCTCCTGGATCCGTCTGTGGCATTTGTCATCAGTGATCATGGCATACTACTCTTGCATCAGAAGTAGTAGGAACCAGATAGAAAGCACTGAAATGATTTTGATTCCTTCAGACAGCAAATGCTTTCACTCATAAACATCTGTTTTATCCTATAAGGCTATGTTATCTCCTGCTAATGTTTTTAAGATCTGTATAAAATCATTGCAGAGGCTGGGGGAGCTTTGAGGCACCATTGTCTCAGATGGGTAGCAGTATGCTGACAATACCAAACTCCGAATGCAATGTTGTCACCCTGGTCCCAGGGTATTAGAAAGACAAGGTGAGTGTATTTTATTGGATCAACTTCGGTTGGGGAAAGACCAGCTTTCAAGCTTACACAGACCTAACAAGTTTCACAGACTTCAAGAAGAGCTGTGTATCAGCTCAAAGGCTTGTCTCTCTCACCAGCAGAAACTGGTCCAATAAAAGATACTATTTCACCTAGCTTGCCACTCTAATACCAAACTCTGTCTTTCACTATTGATGTATATAGCACTGTCAGCTGCCTTAATGTCTGGTAGAGGTTGGCACCTAAGTAAAGACAGGTGACTGAGAATGAATGCGATGAAGATGGAAGGGAAGAGAAAAACATGTTAAAGCTGGTTACCGCCATCATCCTACATAGAGGAGCTCTCTAGAAATAGTCAAATGAGCTGCAGTTTTGGGGTCCTTTAGGACTAATTGTTGCTGGTGGAGTCTCAGATAATTGCAGCCACAAAAAGTGCAGCCTTACACTGAACATTGGGTTTCATAGCTGGAATAGAGAGTCATTTTTAAAACTTCAGAAGCTAGGATACTTCTGTTTTTTGCAAATATCTTAGGGTTTTATACACTGCACATTATCTACTCAGGACTTTCAGTCATGGTTAAATTCTAATGCTTGTGTTTTTCCATGTCTTATTTAGTAAACTGAACTTGCCTTAAGACTGTGAAAGTCTTTTCTCCCCTCTCCTTTGATACAGTCAAATGCTGAGCACCTCCTCTTTTTGTCACAAACTCTCAGCTGAGTGCACTGCCTCTTGAGAAAGAGCAGCAAAATGGCAGCATTCATTGAAATAAATTAACATGATTCAGAGTGAGA
The DNA here is from genome assembly GCA_007922155.1 of Mesoclemmys tuberculata. Lineage (NCBI taxonomy): Eukaryota > Metazoa > Chordata > Testudines > Chelidae > Mesoclemmys > Mesoclemmys tuberculata. Next base: position 18,374,956 of record ML675626.1, read on the forward strand.
GATCTAAGCTGATGGGAAAACCTGAATTTTTAGAACTTTTTATTAGTAAATTCACGGTGGTTTAATGGAATAGAGGTTTTATAAGCATGTTTGGGATGGCTGCATTATTTAGAGTGATAAAGCCATGAGTAAGTAATGCATGTCATCCTAAAGGAATCCCAGGAAAGTAATTATACAGCCACACACAAGTTGTCTTGGTGTCCTTCTTTAGTGATACTTTTTATATTGCTGCTTTGGAAGGTAGGTTCCCAGAGGGCTCGTCTAGATGGAGAGTCAGTACTTGGCTGTAAATTTACAGTTCTAGTATGAAGTGCATGAACTGTTTGTGTGGACCCTGCAGTGTGGACTAGTGCGCACTGATCTGAGATCAAAGCACATGAGGAAACTTCTGGAACCTGGTAGTAGATCCACATGGATGGTTAGTATGTGGCACACTAATGCAATGTAGATTAACACCTTAACTTGCTGTGTACTAACTCTCCCAATAGACAAACCCTTAATTACTATATACAGTGACAAACAAGAATTCATTTTAAAAGCTTCTAAACGGACTTAAAATAGCTTATCTATAAAACAGATTGTTTTATGTAAAACATATAGCTAAATTATTAACTAAATGAGAGCTATATAGTCCTTTTTCTTCCTAAAATTTAAATGTGGGTATCAGAAACTCCTATTCAGTGCACTTGAAACACATTCTACGAATTTAATTGGAGCAAACCATGGTTGCTGCTCTTCTGAATGATAGTTTCACAAAGGACATGTGGCTTGCTCTTACACCTTGCTGCCATCTAGAACCATCGAGGCAGTCCTGTTCAGTGCTTTTTTTACATGCAAGCTGGTTCTGTAGCCAATATAAATTGTAATTTGAAACTGAATTGTATAAATGAGGATGGTGTTTGCTTGGTTTGTTTTTATTGAACTAAGTTTCAGATTCTGTGTTCACTGGCAAGGTAAAACAGATGCATATGTCAATATGTACGCTGTCTTCAGGATATAATCCACATATCAAATTAAAACAATTGTCTAATTTAATGCTAGCTTTAGAAAAAAAGTAACTGTTGTAAAAGACTAATTCTGTAGAATGATGAAAATATCAAATATTTCAAACAGAAGTAAGGGTGGCAATGTGAACAGTGATATTCATCAATATCACTTTTCACAGCAGACTTTGCACCCCATTGCCACTCTTACTTTATGTGCTGCTACTTCCTCCCTGGGCATGGCAGCCGGAGTCGCCACCTATGGGTGAGGGGTAGCAGGCAGAAGGGAAGGAGAGCCTGAGCCCAGACTGTCTCCCGGTGAGGGATTGGGTGGGGGGAAGGAGAGCGTGGGCAGTGCTCTGGCTGTCCCCTTTATCCGTGCCTCCTGGGTCTGCAAAGCCCTTCTGCACAAGCCCCAGCCACTTGTGGCTGACAGAGCTTTTTAATTTAAAAAAAAAATAAAATAAAAACAACAACCACCCACACACAGAGCTCACACCTCCATTAACTCATTCTTGCACCTCCTTTGGGAGGCCTGCCCCATGGTTTGAGAACCACTGATTTAAAGTAATTTGTTTTAAACAAGCATGGTGGCTGCTTATTTTTTGAACCGTCCTTAAGTAAGCTGTCTATTGCCACATCATATATCATGCAATGTTAGATGAAAAGAACATATTAGTAATTCCTTTTCATAAAATATATGTACATGAGACCATGCATGTTTTACTTAAGATCTTGAGTAAACGAGTTCTATTGGCATTTCAATAGAAGTCTGAATGTAAGTGTTCACTCCATTCCTGGCTATAAGTATTCCAAACGAGTCGTTGCGTAGGAGTTTCTGACTTTCTGCAGGACTGGAGCAGTTTCCACACCCAGAATTGTTGTAGATAGGCCTATGTTACAAAGACTACAGCATCATAGTTACGTAGGTATATCTATGCGGGCGTAGGCCTGTAGCGTAGGCAAGTCTACGCTGACAGAAGGGGTTTTCTGTCAGTGTATGTATACCATCTCCCCAGAAATTAACTATGCTGATGGAAGCCCTCTTCTGTTGGCATAGCTACATCTACACTGGGGGTTATTTTATGATAGCTGTGTTGACTGGGATGTGCATTTTGGTTTTTCACCCCTGACCGATATAGCTTTGCTGATACAACTTTTCAGTGTAGACCAGGCCCTAGATACCTTGCATGTTCATCCTGAACTCCATTAAAACACCTGTTTCTGCATAAGCAGTTGGCATTTGTACTTTAATCTAGTCCTTCCCATCAGAATTCTGATGACATTTATTTCCACGATATAAATTATTTTGGTATGTAAACTACAAAAATAAACTTACTATTTGTAAATCGGTTCTAGGTACTGAGCTTAATTTTCTTTTAATGCTAAGTCATTAGTTTTGTTTGCCCAAGCCCGTAGTGAAAGTGAATCACTAAAATGTTTTGAGTTGATAAAGTATTATTTGACTTAGTAGTATTTTCTGTGTACCTTTGTATTATCGCCTGCCTATGGACATGCTAGTTGATGCTGAGACCTTTGCTTTTGCTTCTTATAAATTTCTAATCTAGAGTTTATAAATATCATTTGCACTGACTTCAATTTTATGGTATATGAAGTGCAGTGGACTGCAGATACCAGTGTTTTTGAAAGATAAAACTTGATTCTAACTCAGGCACAGTTTTTGAAGACCAGCAGCTACAAAAAGGGCTTAGTTTTGTTTACGGTCACTTTCCCTGGAAGATATGTTTGTGAGTAGTCCTAAAATGATAAATAACAAAAACATTTGGATTTTATAACAATTTTAGTGCATCTTGGTGTTGAAGCTGCTACTTCATGTCTTCATAAACAAGACAAATATATTTTTGTGCTAGAAATGAAACTGTAAACCTTAAATGAAACCTTAAAATGTAGGTGATGCTGGCTCCGTGGATTACAGAACTCCAGTTGGGTTAGTATACTGCTATGAAGGAGGCAGTTCCCCTTTTACAGGAGCTCTATGTCTGTCTACATTCCCCCTTCCCAGGCCAGCAGGCTTCTTGCCCATTCTTCCATTTCCCATCCCAGGTTCCTGTCTCCCCAGCTCCTGCCTGTTTTAGCAGGCTATTTAAGTCTACTCCCTTCACATTCCCTAATCTGTTTTTTTTTGTTTTTTGGTTCCCTCTGTATTCAAATCAGACTGCTTCCTCCTCCGTGCTGCCTGGGGTCCAGCAGGGGAGAGTCGTTGAGAGCAAAGGAGAGATAGGGCCACACCCAGAGCAGCCATTACATGGAAAAGCCCCCAGCTTGGTTCTAAAGCCCTGCAATCCAACCTGAACCTGACTGTAAGTGTTGGGTCCAGATGGGAAGACAACTGGTCCTGGTCTGGTTGGTGTGGCAATGGCTGTGTGCCTGCTCGCTGCTGTCGTCATGCTCTGTTGTGTGCGCTGCAGAGAAAGTTCTGAGGAGTCTCAGTGCTATCACTCTGCATACGCACACTGCAGCAGGGGCTGGTACATGGCAGGAACAGGGCAGGCAGCCATCACTGGGCCAAACCCATGGGCAAGAGGAGACCTGGCCCCATGGGAAACAGGCAACAGTGGCACTGACTTAGGTTTGGGGGGAAGAGTAGGATCAAGTGGGCTTGGGTCTGGGTTGGGCTTAAAAATTAGTCCTGAACAGAGCTCTGCTTTGCTCCTGTAGTATGCTCAGTCATTCTGTAATAGTGCATGTGCAGTCTGGTCAGTGCTAGGAGCTGTAAGAGGCTCGAGCATGCTCAGTGCAAATGGAATCTTACAGACGCATAGGGCTGGAAGAGACCTTGAGAGGTCATCTAGTCTACCCCCGAGCTTCCAATTGAGGCGGAGCGAGTATACATAGACCATCCCTTGCAAAAGTTTGTCTAACCTCTTCTTAAAACCTTGGTAACCTATTCCAGTACTTAACTTTGTATATAGTGACAAATTTTTCCGCAGTATCTTTGCTAAATCTCTCTTGCTGCTTTTTATGCCAATTACTTCTGGTCCCAACTTGAGTGGATGTAGAGAACAATGGATCACAGTCCTCTCTGTAACAGTCATTAACACATTTGAAGACAGTTATCAAGTTACCCCCTTGGGCTTATACCCCTCCCCCCCCCAGCTTAAGCCTACCCAGTTTTTTTAACCTTTCCTCATAGGTCATGTTTTCTATACCTTTTATCATTTTTGTTGCTCTCCTCTTTCCTACACTTCCTTTCATCTTTCTTTTGTTCCTATTGTATTTCTATTGCCTTTTATGTCCTTTGCTAGTTATAATTCATTTCATGCTTTAGCCTTTCTGATATTTGTTCCTACATTCATGTGCAATTCTTTTGTACTCATCCTTAGCAATCTGTCAACGTTCCCACTTTTTGTAGGATTCCTTTTTGATTTTCAGATCATTAGTGCTCCTGATGCAACCATATAAGCCTGAAATTGTTCTTCATATATTTCCTTCCCGTTGGGATAGTTTGCTGTTGTACCTTAAATATTTTCACTTTGAGAAGCTGCTGGCTCTCCTGAATTCCTTTTTCCCTTAGATTTTGTTCCCATGTGACCCTTACCTACCAGTTCTTGGCATTCACTAGTCTGGTTTTTTTGAAGTCCTTCGGAGATTTTAGCTGCTAAAATCAAAGAAATCTGTACTTACCGCATGTAAATTGAAATTTTTTTCAAAGGCTTGTAGCTTGGCCAACTTTAGTCACATTTTCTCTCCTGTGGCAAAGTCACCTATAACAAAAAATCCCCTCTGCCAAATTTAAAGTCACTGCTTCAAAATATAAGGGTGCTAGAGCTATTTTTAAAAAATGATCCCCAGAACTTTAGATGGATAAAACATTTTTATCCTAACCTCATTCTTGGAAACAAGTGAACCATTTTGGCTGAAATTTTTTGGAAAACTTCAGTCTGAGACAGATACATGGGTATCTAAAATTTCAGCCCAAATAGATAGTCTGGGAAATTTATAAATAACTGAAAACAGAGTCTTGTAATGGATAGGGTTTGGTAGACTTAGGTGGTGGTGCTGCCAGCCCCGGGGTAATGAATAATTCTCTGTGCTTGTTACCTGTTGTTGAATTGAATCTTATTGGTGTCTTCCAAAGACACTCTATAGCACTGAGAAACCTGGTGGTGGTAACTGTCAAAATCCAAACATAGCAGCTATAGTGGCATTTTGGAGAGATTTAGACTTTCACCTTTTTTTTTTAACTGGATGCTATCACTGTATCCTTGCTTCTGGATGCTTTTGATAAACTGGTTAATTTTGTTTGAATGTTTAAGAACAATAAATTATTGTGATCTGTCTTCTCAATTGCAAAACTTCTCTATTTCTAGCAGAGTTTATGGAGAGGACTCTACTATTTTTATATGATTTACTTTGTTACATCTGATCATAAACCAGACCAGATGGAGCCCTCCTATGGACTCATTCACTTGTGTACCACGTATTCATAGTCTCACCTAGGTTCCATCCACATGCTGTTCTACTGTGGTGCCTGTTCTCAGACTAGGAAGGTGGCAAATAAGACATGCATTTGACATTGAAAGAACTGGCCAACTGGGGACATTTGAGAAACCACTTCTTTCCCCACTTCCAAGGTCAGCTCTGCAGGTTTGCAGAATGTTGTATTTAGAAGGCTTCACACCAATCTTTGTGATAGCACAAGGCCATCAAGCCATATTTTTCACTTTAAATGTTGTTGTACATTCAGTATACATATGTATGAAAAAGTGATCTAGTGTTAACTGAGTGACTTGAAATGAAATATCCTTTAAAAAAAAAAAAGTACCATATGCCTTCTGTAAGAATACGTACAGAGACTTGAAACTTGATGAGGAGACTCTTTATAAAGCGCAAACTTATTTTTAAATACTAATAATAACTTTGACTAATGAGGATTAAGTAATGTGTCTAGTTGCTTCTTCATTAAGTATCTGGCTGCAACCAGAGTATGAGACAGTTGATAAGAATTTCCAACTTGTTTTACAGGGTGACCTAAAAACCTATCTCTGCAATGAGCAGGAGCATATTAACGGAGATTCACAAATAATGCTGCTTCAGAGAATGGCATGTGAGATCGCTGCTGGACTTGCCATAATGCATAAACATAATTTTGTGCATAGGTATGCTTTCCAAATAAATAATGTTTGTTATGCTGCACTCTAAAACTCATGCAGACTTTTCTTTAAGTGTTGATTGAAATGAAGCAATATGTATCAGAGTAAGAAGATATTTTATAAGGTATGGTTCTGAATCAGTTAGATATTTTCTTTTGTTAAGAAGAGTTAACTTGTATTCATGGAGCTGGTAACTAAATTGCAGTATTTAAATCCTATACCTCATACTTGATGAAATGCTGCAAAACTAAAAACAAGCAGCCAGCCCAAGGGTGAAGTAGATGTCTTTGTTACCATGTGGAAGAATTAGTTGTGCAAACAACTTGCAAGAGAACTCAGTTTGAGATGATCTCTGGACTTTCCTCCTTCATCTGGTTGAGCTCAGGTGCACTGCTGTGATGAACCTCCTTCAGGAAATAGGAACATAATTGTTGTGTTGCACAGCTCCTCTATTTATCCACTCTAAGGGTCAACAATTGCTTAAGTTGACTGCCCTGAGCAAGAATTTCAGAATCACTTTGTCTTAATGAATTTTCCCAAGATTTAGCATTTGTGTAAATAGTGTTGTCCATGAAGCTTCATTGAATCTCATGACTCCAGATGCTACATACCCGCAACTCTTAACCCTAAACATGCCAGTATATAGTGTGATAGAAAGTATATATTGCCCAAAACAGCATGGCCCAACTATGGTCACCGTTTAAGATATGAGAATAACTAGAAGTATATGCCAGGTTATTGCTTTAATGTCATTTAAAAAGTTGCAGTCACTTTTTTTAATGTCCATTTAAGTGCAAGAATTATTTACAGAGCTGTGTACTTTATTATGAAAATTCTTATAAACTTAGAGCGTTAACTTCTACCCAACCATTAATCAGTTTTGTTACTAAAATGGAGTAAACTGAATAAGATTGCATTACAAGGTTAAAAGTTTGCGTTAGATCCATTTCTCTGCCTTTTTTGGGGGGGTTGGTAGAGTGAGGAGGTGAGGTAAATTGGCCTTTGAGCCAATTTATCTGTGCAATTCCATTTAATTTACATCGACTTTTATAACATTTTTTTCAAATTAATTTTTACTCAGAGTTGAATAGCTAGTTTCAAAAAAATTATATGAAGTAATGTGAGAAAGTAAAAGTGATCTATTCTGCTTTTTTTAATCTTAGAAAGAGTGTATAGAATTTTTCCTTTCCTTGCTGAGTGAACTGCAGGGAACAGTGTTTGAAAGTGGAACAGTGGCAGTATCAAACTGAAAAAAACCATGAAAGATGAAACTTAATGCAGGGGGACACCTCAGTTCATCTTATTTCTTAGGAAGAGACTTGCTCCTGTGTTTAGTAGGCAGTTATACATTCTGAAATAGCAAATCTGGCAGTCTTGAGTCCTGTCTAAGATTCTGTAGTGGTAGTCCTAAGATAACATGCCATTCCCAGCCTTCATTGGCCAGAATCTTGGGACTTCCTGTTCCATAGATTCAAGACTTCCCATGCAACATGTTGCTTACATGCCACTGGACCAAGTTAATCCTGAATTTGAGGAGCTCCCAATGATTTATTTCCAGTGTTGTAAACAGCATATGTTGTTTAAACATGCATCTTAAAATAAAGACAAATATAGAAAATAGAAACTACTTTTCTCTTCGTGAGTAAAGTAAGTTTAAATGTAAAGATGGCTGTGAATGTAAATCTGTTACTTTGCTTATCTCATTTTTTCTACATGCTGAGAAAAAGGAGTTACTGAATTACACAGCTCACATAAATGAATGGGTGTCAACTGTTACAGGAATATGATGAATATGTGTTTTAAAGTTCGGGGTCATCTGATACTGAATTTTTCCCCTAGACTTTACCTGTGTGTCAGAATTAGTTAGGTATAGAGAATGAGAATGTGTAAGCTCGTTCATACTACCAATGATGATACATAGTTGCATGCCAGCTGCTGGCTTGATTTATGGAAGTACCTGCAGGCTGTAAAATGTCAGGTTTGCCTTACGTACTTTCCCATTCCTATTTTACGACTCTTCCAGGGAGACTCGGTTTTAAATTATACATTGTACCTGGGTGCAGGGGATCTGTTTTTGCTTGCATTGAATTTCATTATCTGATGAAACATTTTGAAATACTGGGATTTCTTTTCATTTTAACCTTTTTATTTTTCCTTGTTCCTGACAGAGATCATCTTCCCATGTTTTCTACCTACAGTGCTTAACACGTGGGTGCTGCTGGAAAGAATAATAAAATACTTAAAGAAAATAATAGATGACCATTTCAACTTTATATTTAATTGACAGGCCTATCCTGATTCTTTTTTTAAACTGCTTTGTACACACATTTATTCATTAGTTTTACTAATATAGAACGTTGTTCTATAACCCAGGTAGATGTATCAATTTATTAACAGACTTTCTTTTTCCCAGCTACCTGTATATCTATCGTTTCTTGGCTTCTGAACAGAGCACTTGATACTAAATCTACTTAAAAGTGTTAACTATGGCTTAATCTTTTTCCAATGGAAAGAAAACGGTAAACAAGCTGATTGTCTGAAAGACAGCCATGTATTCGCTATTGCTTTGTGGATATACTGGAATGGAAATTACCTTGTGGTTGACATTTTTGGATAGTAGAAAACTATTAAACTGGTTGAATAGACTACTGAGGGCCAGCTGGAGTGACTTAAGGAGGGAGATGAAAGAAGGGAGTAATAAATATGAAAGGGGGTGCAGTTTAATTTGTGCTAGTGTCTCCTTTTACTAATGGGGATTTTGAGCATATAAAAAAAATCTAAATTTTGTTAACATTTGTAGAGAATCTCTATTAATGTAATAGGTGTATGGACAAGATTATGGCAAGAGATGTAGGCTTTGAGCTAATTGGAGTAATTTAACACTTAAATTGATACTCTTGAAGATAGGCTAATAGTTCTGGGAGAGTCAGATATGTGCCGTGCAAGCTTCCCCACAAAGCTTTCTCAGTCCTGACCTGAAATGCCCTTGCTCTTCCAGTCCTGCGTTCTTTTTGATCAGACTGCCAATTGTGCCATATTATGTGGTGGTTCTATGTGTAAATGTTCACTAAAGGCAGATTTGAAAACACCAAATTTATTTTTGTTTGACCTAAGCAAGTACTGTACCTTGTTCTTCAGAAATGGGCCTTTAGCACATGCATGAATATGTTGTGTTTCTGGTTGTTTGAGGGAGCTAAAGACTCTAAAAGTAGCAAAGCAAAATCCTTGCTCTTTCCCAAAAAAGGTGTGGCAAACTTCTTCAGCTCGAAGCGCACACTGTGATTACTAAGAGTTAGAAATAGAACACAAGGCATCCATTTTTCAGATAATGTAGTTAGGTGATAAAGGCATGTGTATACTTGGATATTTTAACAGAGCTTTTGGTGCAGTCTCTTCCGCATCCCAAGTAGTGCTTAAACTGTGGATTTTCAAGACTGGGACAGTGGAAGAGCATACAATGAATTACTTAGTATCTGCTATCAAGAATATTTTGTTGTTGTTTTAGTTTGGTAGTACCAGTGGTAGATCCAACAAATATCATATTCCCCAAACCTTTTTGGGAAGAGTGACTGATCCTCAGCCTGAACTGACTCATAGTTTTCTGTGCTTTCAAGAACTTAAAAAAATTAAGGGCCATGATTGCTTCAGGTGAGTCTGTGAGGAGAAGTAACTAGGTACCACAATATTTTGAAGATGTGTATATCCAGCAAAATATCATAGATTTTCTGTTTAGTTCCAAGACTGGAACACTTCTAATAATAGGAATTTCCATTTATTCTAATGTTTGCTCCCAGGGCTTGCACTGTAGTTCTGACTGTGTAAGAAGACTATGCATACGTTCATGGATTTTGTTGTGTTAACTGGCCAAGGTTGTCCCGGTTGCATCAAGGTCAACCTGGAGCAAATTGATTCTTCACTATTAGAAAAGAAAAACTTTTTTTTAATGCTCTCGCAAATGCTTACCACTTTGTGGGCCTAGTTCAATAACCAGCTGGAGTAGTAATACAAACATAGGAAAAGATAACTAGGACCAGAGACAGTGACAATGCACTGCCAGTCATAAGTAGTGGAAGGCTTAAGTCAGGTTGAATCCTGTCAAGCCTTGTAACATGGTAAACCATACACCTGACCTGTATTTAATAAACATGATCTTGTCATAGTAGGACTAATGTAGAAACCAAGTGGAAGGTGGGCATTGTGCTTAGACTTTTTATCTGAAAAAGGAGAGAAATCAAGAACTTTAATGATGTTAAACTGGCAAGCACCACCATCTCTTATCTGTCAAATCTGCCCAACTGGCAACAAGTCTCAACAAGACAGCCAGTTGACTGAGACAAATGGTCCTCCCAGATTAATGGTAATTCCAGCTAGTAGGTCTTTTAACAGATTTGCATCATCTTGAGGACCTCTGTCACTAGACCTGTCCAGGTTTTTTTCTGCAGTAGTTACTGCAAGCCATTGATATCAACAATAGTTTATCTAGTACGTTATTCAGTCTGAGACACCTTCTCTTTTCCTAGTGCAATTATTCTGTTGGTTCTCAAAAAGATCCATATTGTCAGTGGGATTCTGGCAACATAACTGCACATCTCAATGCAAAGGAAAGACCCTTTGTCCAGCTTTCCTTGTTTTCTTACATAATCTTTCTGGAGGAAAATGGTCTTCATATGAAGTAGGGCCAGGAACAAAATGGTGGCATTCCAAATGATTTATTCAATGAAATACTCAGTTGCTACTCCAAGACTTCCTACTAGCCCTAGATAAAGAGCTAGGTGTTAAAAACTGAAGGTTTTTCTATAGTGATCAATAGAAATGCTGATAGGACTAATTTTCTCAGGGCTGCCTTTAGCCATTGGAGCTGGAGTGGCTGCACTGTTGTGTGGAAATGACATGGTCATTGGGATCCTTGAGCTCTTATATACAAGGCGCTTGCAAAATACTCACTCATTTCATAACAAAACAAACACTATATATGTAAAACTGTATATTTAACGGAGTTCGGTTCTTCCACATAGATTCCTTCACTACTTCTAAATTCATCCTCTGTTGCAGATTCTATCAGATTGAGGCTGTGCCTACACTACGAGCTAGAGGTGTGCTTTTCCCCCAGCTTGTGTTCACATACTCACTCTAGCTCTCATTAAGGTAGCACAAGTATAAATAGCTGTGGTAGTGTGTGTGTGCGGGGGAGTCAGCAGAGGCACAGCTGAACCATGCTGCACATAGAAATACTCAAAAGTGGCGCTATGTACTTGGCACAGCCCAGCCATGCTTCCGCTGCTGCTTCCTGAGCTACTCTGGCTTTGTTACTATTTATGCTTGTGCTAGCTGCATGAGAGCTAGTGCAAGTTTGTATAGACAAGTGGGGAAATCACACCTCTATCTCCCAGCGTAGATGTAGCCTGAGACACGGTAACAACTGTATATCTCGGAAGTGTTTCCCACCATGCACCAGTTTTAAAGGAGTGCTCTCCTTCCTAGAGAGTGCAAACACACTGAAAAAAATCAAATATTGGCAAGTGCACTGATAAGCAAAGAAAATAGAGAATTACAATTCTGGGTTACTACAGTCATTGAAAACCTTACAGGATATTGCCCAATCTCACAATCCTTATACTGCAAGAATGCAATTAGTTGTCTTGAGCCAGCTTGAAACGGACAATATGATGCATTGTTACAGAAACGTAGGGCTGGAAGGGACCTCAAGGGCTCATCTCTTCCATCCCCCCTGCACTGACTCAGGACCAGGTATACCCAGACAATTCATGACTGGTATTTGGCTAAACTCTTCTTAATGCCCAAGGACAGGGATTCCATCAACCTCCTTTGGCAACCTATTCCAGTACTTAACTAAGATATTAGGAAAACCTTACTAATTATAAGCAAACTTAAATCTCCCTTGCTGCAATTTAAGCATAGTTTCTTGTTCTACCATCAGTGGACATTTGATGGAGAACAATTGATCACTGTTCTCTCTTTAGTAACAGTCCTTAACATATTTGAAGACTGTTGTCAGGCCTGCCCCCCCTCCCCGGTTATCTTCCTCAAGACTCTAAACATACTTTAACTTTTCTGCATAGATCAGATTTTCTAAACCGTGTATCATTTTGTTGCTTTCCTCTGTGCCCTCTCTAATTCGTCCACGTTTCCTGAAGTATGGCGCCCGGAATTGGACAGAGTACTTCAGCTGAGTTTTCCTGTTGAAACACCCCAGAATATTAGCCTTTTTCAAAGCTGCGTCTTGGTGGCTCATAAAATTTGTGATCTACTATAACCCCCCATTTCTTTTCAGCAGTGCTACTGCCCAGTCGGTTATTCCGTTTTTGTATTTTATTAATTTGATTTTTGCCTTCCTAAGTGTAGTATGTGCACTTGTCTTTACTGAATTTTATCTTATTGATTTTTAGACTCATTCTCTAATTTGTCAGTGTTTTGAGTTCTAATCCTGTCATCCAAAGAGCTTGTGATGCCTCCCAGCTTGGTATCATCCACAAATGTTATAAGTATACTCTCCACTCCAGGTCATTAATGAACATTGACTAATACCAGACCTAGGATAGCCTCCTTCGGGACCCTACTAGAAATGTCTTCCCAGTATGGAGTGAACGGTTGATAACGACTCTTTCAGTGTAATCTTTCAATCACTGGGGCACCCACCTTGTAGTAATTTCATCTAGACTACATTTCCCTAGTTTGTTTGAGAATCTCATGTGGGACTGTCAAAAGCCTTACTAATATCAAGATATATCACCTCATAGCTTCCACACTCCACTAAGTCAGTGACCTTGTAAAAGAAGAAAATAGGTTGGTTTGGCATGAATTGTTCTTGACAAATCCATGCTGGCTATTCCTTATAATTCTGTTAACCCCTAGGTGCTTACAAATTGCTTGTTTAATGGTATGTTTCAGTATCTTTCCAGGTATTGAAGTTAGGCTGACTGGTCTCTAATTCCCTCGGTCCTCTTTGTTCCCCCTTTTTAAGGATAGGTGCCACGTTTGCCTTTCTCCAGTAGTCTGGGACCCCACTTATCCTCCATGAGTTCTTGAAGATAATTGCTAACCATTCCGGGATTGCTTCCGCTAGGTTCCTTAAACATCCTAGGATTAATTTCATCATGCCCTGCTGACTTGAATACATACAGCTTAACTATTGTTAATCCTTCACTCTTGTTGTTCATGTTGTATTAAGCATCTGTTCACAATTAACTTTTTAGTGAAAACTGCAGCAAAGACGAGCATCTCATCCCCATTTGATGGTGATGTGTCTGAGATGCTCCAGCAGTGGGGTCAATTGACTTGATTCACTGTATGAAGTTGCAAGGGAACTACATTTGACCTCTAGGCTCAATCTTTCTATCCTTGGAGCTGGGAGTATGAGTGTCATGTCACTGCAACAATTTCTTCAGCAAGTTAGGAACAGTATTGATGAGCTCCAAAACACATCCCATCCCTCAGCCAAGGAAATTAGGGGACAAGAAAGGTTTTGTTTTAGAACAGGGGCTGGAATATTAAAAACTAGAGTCCTCAACTTAGGAAGAGTAGATGAAGGCTATTGCATTGTGTAAGATTCCCAGACAAGTAAAAAAGTTTTTAATCTGTACTTAACAGTTTTGAATAATAACTTATAATAGTGCCACCAGTCTTAACTGCCAAGATGAGTGATGGTGCTGTAACAGAAGAAACAATGGTTTTGCAATTATTAAATGAGCAGTAATTTTTTTGCAAAATGTAGCTAAATTTGGTAGATAACTGCCTGTGGATCTGCAAGACTGTCATTGCAAATGTTTATTTCTGGCAACACTATCCTGATGCTGTCAGAGTATGTGGTAAAGCTCCAGCATCAGTGATTTTGTTGTTAGTGGTAAATTCAAGCAGCTAGAATTGTATTTTATTGATATTCTCTTCCAGGATTTTTTTCAGCTATGATTGACTGAAATCAGATGGGAATTTCTTGTCTTCTGAGTGTAAATATGAATTCTTAAAATGCATTGCCAAATTGTCTGTTGAGTATGATGTTAGATATTGTCAAAAGGGGACAAGTTCCCGCAGCTAAAAGGGGGGAAAATGAAGTGCTAATATTTTTATGTGGAGTCTTTTCTAAAACCGCTACTGACTTATCATTAGCTGGATCAGCTATAGCTGCCTTACTGGTAATGTGTACCTGTGATGAATTTGTGATGGAAACTGGATCTGAGTAGTGCTGGTGTTTCTCTAAGCTTTTGTGTTTGTTTCTAGTGGAACAACTTTTATGCACCTCTACTTTTTTCAGTTTTGTTTTGATACATTGCCTTTTAATGGATGTACTGTATATTAAATGTAATATATAGTATATTTATATTAACAGGAATTAAAGTGCAACTTAATCATTATGCAGAATATGGATTAATTCCTTACTGTTTGCATAACAAATTGTGCTTTTACTGAAAACCATTTCAAATGTTTAAATCTAGTAAACCTGAAATATTTGTATCCTCCGTTTGGAAGGAACTATTAATATGGCAGAAATAAAAAAAGCTAAGTGTGTCAAGTAAGAGGGTAAGGTAGGGTAGAAAAACTGAGAACTCGTATGATGCACAACTTCTCGTCAATGGAATTAAATGATTGAATCATCATTATTACAAAAGGCTGGGTCTAGGTTGAGCACTTTTTTAAAGAGCATGCATAATTACAGAAGACCACAAGGGGGTAGTGACTGCTGCATTTTGAACCTTTTTTATAATGCTCAATAAAATAAGTTCATTACTTTTTATTTTCAGCAAAGCATGTTAGAAAGTTATCATACTGTTAGATTATGGTACATTATTTAATTACATTGACTATTAATTATTGGAAATCCTGACATTTGTCTTTGGTTTGGCACAGTGTGCTGTCACTGTCTAATATTCTGAGATTTAAATGGCGTGTTTTGTCTCTAGATGCTGGATCATTCAGAATGTATTCAGATAATCCTGATATCTAAAATATGTTGTGAAGGGCTTTCATTTAACAGCATGACTCTGAAATGACTTTCTTCCTGTGCTAATAAATACGACCCACATCTGTGATTGCATAGATTTTTGTTTTCAATCTGTAGCAATGGGAATCTTCAAAGAAGCCATTTAGTTGGTAGATTTTACACTTTTTTGGTAGAATAACTTTAAAATTTCTTGAAAGAAAATGGCAAAATATTAATCTTCTGGAGTTACAGAAACAAGAAAATAAATTCACCTCAAGATTGCTCTAATTTCTACTACCATAACTTCATGCACAAGGCCCCTGATGACAAATAGTTTGTGGCAGCACAATTCAACCACAACCTCCCCCGTGTGTAAGGCACGTAGGGGGCCAGTGCCTGGTCAGTGACAGAGTATAGAATGCACTGACTTAGGGTAACCCCTTTGCAGCCTCCTCCACTGGAGCATATTTGGAGCCCAGAGCAGGAACTGGTATTGCTTTCACTGGGGGGATATCACCATCTGTCTTGTCTTTGGTGGATGATCTATGATGTATAGTGATCTGGAAGATAATTTGGATAAGGAAGATAATGTGTACCTCCCTGTGCCACAAAAGTGATTCTGGTCCAATAAGTCCACTAATACCTACTCTTCCTAAAGAGAGATTATTGGTTCTTAGTACATCTGTTGTTATATCTACAACTCTAGAAAAGTGATTGTCAGAAGCATAAATTATCTCCAGTGTTCCAGTGCAACATAATGTGGTCTGTTGTTGGCTTGTGTGGCTTCTGAAATGCGTTGAAAATGTAAATATGAACAGTACTGAAAACGGGCATGTAAATATACTTGATTCCTTTTTGTGACTGTTTTCTGTAGAATTTTGTGTATTTAACATTAAGATTGGTGTTTAAGCTCTGTTCTAGTCTGATGCTAAATTGAATTTAATTACATTAGCCAAGTTATTGATTTTTCTCAAACGTGTTTTGAATATCCTTTTGTCTTGTTTTTGCTCTCATTACTGTATTCTTTATTTTCCAGTGATTTAGCCTTACGGAATTGCTTTCTAACATCTGATTTAAATGTAAAAGTAGGAGATTATGGAATAGGATTCAGCAGGTACAAGGTAAATTAACATATGCATTTTCTTTGCCTAAAGCAGTTTTAAAGAGATTCAGAGCAGTTTTAAAATTAAAATATACCAAATGTATTTGTATATGGACTAAATACATTAAGGTTACAAACCAGTATTTTATGGGATTGTTGCTTTTATGGGGTTATGGCTTTTGATCTCAATTGCTTTACAAATTAAATAGTTGTTTTTTATGTAACTGCAGGATGAATAAAACTTAAACCAAAGTTAACACAATGGTCACTTACTAGAGAACTGATGAGTGGATAAAAAGTGCTTAACATGAATTAACCGTGATTGTGAAATGCACAGGGAGATGAGGCTACAAAACCAAAAAAGCCAATAATAATGGGGAATTTCAACTAACTCCATACTTACTGGGTGCATGTCACCTCAGGACAGGATGTAGAGAGAGAATTTCTAGGCACCATTAATGACTGCTTCTTGGAGCAGATAGTCTTGGAACCTACAAGGTGAGAGGGAACTCTTGATTTAGTCCTAAGTGGAGCACAAGGTCTGTCCAAGAGGTAAATATAGCTGAACCACTCAGCAATAGTGAATATGATATCAAATCTAACATCCTTCTAGGGGAGTAAATACCAAAGAAACGCACCACAGTAACATTTAATTTCAAGGGGTATTACACAAAAATGAGGAAGCTAGTTAAATGGAAATTAAAAGGAGCAGTCACGAGTGAAATGCCTGCAAGCTGCATGAAAACTATTTAAAATACTCCCAAAATAAAAAGAAAAACAGTAAGAGGACCCAAAAAAGCCACCACAGCTAAACAGCAGCTCGATGAGGTTATGAGAAGCAAAATGCCTTCTTTAAAAATTGGGGGTCAAACTCTACTGATGAAAATAGAAAGGAGCATAAACACTGGCAAGTCAAGTGTAAAAGTATAGACAGACAGGCCAAAGAAGTATTTGAAGAGCAACCAGCAAAAGAGACACACACCACAAAAAATATAAGTACCTCAGAAGCAGGAAGACAGCCAAATAATCACTGGGGGCAACCTGATGACTGAGGTGCTAAAGGTGCACTCAAGGAAGACAAGGCCATTGCCAAAAAGCTAAATGAATTCTTTGCATTGATCTTCACTGCAGAAGATATGAGAGAGATTTCCATGCCTAAGCCATTCTTTTTAGTTGAGAAATTTAAGTAACTGTCCTCAGATTGAGGTGTCAGTAGAGGAGGCTTTGGAACAAATTGATCAAATAAACACCAGGACCACATGGTATTCACCCAAGAGTTCTGAAGGAATTGAAATATGAAATTGCAGAACTAACAACTGTGGCATGTAACCTATTGCTTAAATTAGCCTCTGTACCAGATGATTGGAGGAAAGCTACAGTAATGCTAACTTTTTAAAAAGGCTCCTAAGGTGATCCTTGCAATTACAGGCCAATAAGCCTGACTTCAGCACCAGGCAAATTAGTTGAAGTTAGAGTCCTCAGACACACAGATGAACACAATACATTAAGAAAGAGTCAACATGGCTTTTGGAAGAGAGAGCATGCCTCAGTCTATTAGAGTTCTTTGGGTGGGTGGGGGTCAATGATGATTGAGTGGATGTAATGTACTTGGAGTTTCAGAAAGCCTTTGACAAGGTCCAACACCAAAGACTCTTAAGAAAAGTAAGCAGTCATGAGATAAGAGGGAAGATCCTCTAATGGATCAGTAACTGGTTAAAAGATAGGAAACAAAGGGTAGGAATAAATGGTCAGTGGTCACACTGGAAAGTGATAAATAGCAGGATCCCCTCTGGGTCTATGCTGGGACCAATGCTGTTCAACATATTCAAATGATCTGGACAAAGAGGTAAAACAGTGAGATGCCAAAGTTTGCAGGCAATACTAAATTCTTCTTCGAGTGATGGTCCCTATGGAACCCACATATGGAATCCAGATAGGGACCATGCATCTTGAAGAACCTCCAGTTACAGTAAGTAATTTCCATTCACTCAAGATAGTTAGGTCCCATCTGCCTGCCAGGTTGCGAAGAGTTACAAAGGGGTCTCACAAAACTGGGTGACTAGGCAACAAAACGGCACATAAAATTCTTTGTAATTGACATTGCAAAGTAATGCACACTAGAAAAAATAATCCCAACAATACAATCAAAATGGTGTGTTCTAACTTATCTGTTACCACTCAAGAAAGAGATCTTGGAGTCATCGTGGATAGGTCTCTGAAAACATCTGCTCAGTGTGAAGTGACAGTCAAATAAGCTAACAATGTTAGGAACCATTAGAAAAGGGATTGATAATAAGAAAGAAAATGTCATAACATCACTATATAAACCTGTGATACACCAACACCTTGAATATTGAATGTAGTTCTGATCACCTTATCTCAAAAAAAGACCTACTACAATTTAAAAAGGTGCAGAGAAGGGCAACAAAAATGATTAGAGATATAGAACAGCTTGCATATGAGGAAAGATTAAAAACTGGGACTGTTCATTATGGAGAAGAACCAACTGAGAGGGGGAATATAACAGAGGTCTATAAATCATGAGTTCTGTGGAGAAAGTGAACAGGGGAAGTGTTTACCTTTTACATTACACGTGAACCAGGGGTCACCCAATAAAATTAATAGCAGGTTTAAAACAAATATAAGGAAGTACTTCTTCACACAATGCACTGTCAACCTGTGGAACTTGTTACCAGAGGATGTTGTGAAGGCCAAAAGCATAACTGGTTTCTGAAAACAATTAGATAAGTTCATTGAGGTTAAGTCCATTCCTGACTCTGAGCCAAGATAGTGAGGGATACAACCCCACGCTGGGGGTGTCCCTAAGCCTCTGACTGCGAGAAGCTGGGACTGGACAACATGGGAGGGATCTTTCAATAAATTGCCAAGTTCTGTTCATTCCTCCTGCAGCACCTGGCACCATCCACTGTTGGAAGACAGGGTACAGGGCTAGGTGGACCATATATCTGACCCAGCATGGTCATTCATGTTCTTAAACTTCTAGTTACCATTTAGGCTTGTATGCCCCATCCTACAAGTGTCCTAAAGTAAAAGAATGCAGGGATGATGTAGAAGTTAAACTTCTATTAAACAACATATGCATTAAAATTTAAAGTCAAGTTCAAACATTTTTGATTTTTTAAAAATATTCTTTGAAATGTAAGAACCCTGTGTGGATACAAAACTTGTATCTGCATCTGATCCACAATCTGCAAAAGTGGTCCATGGATTTGCAGGACTCTACATGTAAGTGTTCATAATATTTCATATTGATTCAAGCTATTATACTTAACAAATGGGATTGGGGAAGGAGAATGGAATGTTAATTGAAATCCATTTTCTTAACCAATGTTCAAAGTATTTTAGCTGCCAAACTATTTCTGAATGTTTTTAATATGTTGAGAATTGTTCTTCTAATACAAATTAATTGAACATTAATATACACGTGTGGAAGATGTTCTTGTTCAATAGGTGCCTCTGTGCTGCATCGAAAATTACTTTAATTTTTTATGGTGATAGGGTTGCTGAGATCACTTATTTTCTGTGTAATAGTCTTATAGCAAGGTTTAAGGAGCTTCAGAGAAAATTTATTTCCCTTTCTGCTGAATGGAAGTATTGACAAGAAAGGAAGAGGCTACAAACCTCTTTTAAGAAGAGAAATCGGGGAGATAAAAAAAATAAAAACCTTGAAGCCCCTATAAAACACAAACCTTGGATTAGTTTTTATTTTGGTTTTCTTTTTGTCATTACTAGGAGGATTACGTTGAGACAAATGAGAAGAAGTTTGTTCCTCTTCGATGGACTGCACCTGAGCTAGTAACAAGCTTTCAAGACAGAATGTTAGCAGCAGAACAAACCAAGTATAGTAACATATGGTATGTGATAGACTTTTTTAAATATTTGATGAAAGAATTGGAATTCATATGTTTTCAGTATAAAATACACAAATATCAATGTATTTTCATAGTAAAGGAATGCACTGGGTGGACTATTGGCTTGATGTGCTGGATTTAATATTTTGCTATCATTCATCTTGCAGGATTTTTGCAGACTAATCCCTATTGGTTTGAAATTATACTCAACTCTCTAAATTTGCTGTTAAGTGGTTATAACATCAGAATAAAATAATGGAAATGTTTTTAGCAGAATAGGCATTTACATTTCAATTGTAAAAGAAATACTGGCTGTTTACAAGGCAAACATCTGTGAGCAATTAACAAGAAGGGAAACAGCAAATGATTTGGCCAGTAAGGTAACTGTTACAGATAATGTATAAAGTTGTATGATAGTGGTGGCCAAAATATTATCTATGGATCATATCTGGCCTTGTCACAATACACTACAGTAGAGCTTTAACATTTTATGTTCCACAACTTACCATTCATCTCACAGGATTGCCGTTAAATACATTCACTTGCTCCCATTTGCATTGATTGTTGCCATGGGTTTAATAAGCACAGGCTGCGAAGAATCTAGGCAATGGGTAACATTTTCAAAATCCATTTTCAAAGCCTCATTTCTTTCAGTGAGACTTAAGCTTCTAAGTGACTTGGGCCCTAATGGACCCTAATGGCCCTTAGGCTCCTGAATCATTTAGGTGCTCTTTAAGATTTTACCCTAAATCTAAATTTCTTATTGCACCTAGACAGTAGAATAAATTGCACTGAACAGTAGAATAAGTTGATTTCCTGTTTGTTTCACTAGTCAGAGAGCAGGTGGCCTGGGACAGTAGTGGCGCCAAGCCTCAGTTTGCAGTAGCTGTTCATCTTATGTGCCAGATCCTCAGATAAGACATTGTGCTATTATGAGCCCATGCAGTTAAGTTTTAAGCATTCAAGGTGAAACACTGGTGGCTTTTGTAGCATGATACATGGTAGATAAGCATCAGATCTTAATATTACTGGTATTTTAATGTTTCTGGGTTTTTTAAAGAGATGGAGATAAGAGGACAAGTTGACCAAGGTGACAGTTCCTCGTATTTTAAGGGTTAAATTGCTCTGCATAAACATTTTAGATAAGGTTTACAGTGTTACTGTATGTGTTTCTGCCTTAACTCCTTACTTCTTTTGTCACATTTATTTTACATGGCCAGGCAGGAAGTGTTGCACTTTGCACTTGAAACAGACTTGTTCAGTGGGATAGGTTGATCCTCATCAGCACATGAATCAAATAATTTTTTTAATAGAAGACCCCCATTAAGGTTCTTTTGTTCCATAGGCTAAGAATTTTTATTTTTGATGAGTTAGCAACTGGCAGAATTGGAGCTGTCATATATATACACCTGTTTTATGCTTCTTGAATAGAGGAGGATTTGCTAAAAGCTGGCATCCATAGAGTTGTCTAGATGCTCTGATGTGCATCATTTAAAGCAAAACCTATCTTGATTTTTAACCCCTTACAGGCATGCATGTACCGCATCTAGCACAAGAGAGGGACCTCTATGCAGTATTTCAGTACGAATAATATAAAATTGTTTAATAGAAAATTGTCACTTCTCTTTTTCAGGTCACTGGGTGTAACGTTGTGGGAGCTCTTTGACAATGCTACTCAGCCTTATTCACACTTTTCTGATGGAGAAGTCCTAATCCAGGTCATAAAAGAGAAACGCGTTAAACTCTCTAAGCCACATCTGGAACAGCCATATTCTGATAGATGGTAATTTCCTTTTTTAGACTTTTTTTAAATCTGAACTGTTAGAGATTTCTCAAACAAATCTTAATTTTTACCCAGTCAAAAATAAGTCAGAAGAGCTATATATTTATATATTTCTGGAAAAGTGATTCTAGCTACCAAGTAAAAGGAATTGCAACAGAAAAGGAAAGCATTTTTGTAAAATATACTAAAGCAAAAGGAAATATCCTGAGTTTAATAGCTAGATGTAAAGTAATGAACTGAAACGCGTAGCCTGTCCATGCAGTGAACTGAAGGGGACTGCAGTTATTTTTGTACATGGTAGCTGTTAAAAATATCCTTTCTTCACCACAGGTATGAAGTTCTACAGTTCTGCTGGCTACCTCCAGATAAGAGACCAACAGCAGAGGAAGTACACAGACTTTTAACATATCTCCGCATGCAAAGCCAAAGGGACTCTGAGATAGATTTTGAACAGCAGTGGAATGCTCTTAAGCCAAACACTTTCAATAGAGAATCAAATAACTCTGCATTTCCAATCCTAGATCATTTCACAGGAGATCGACTTGGTCCTGAAATGGAAGAAGTCCTCACTGTAACTGAAACTAGTCAAGGACTCAGCTTTGAATATATCTGGGAGGCAGCTAAACATGATCACTTTGATGAATGCAGTCAGGTGAATCCTGATGAAGCAATGACATATACAAGCATTTTCTTTCCAGTTGAGGTTTTTGAAAGGTCACTTTCAGAGCAACGATCAGGAGCACAGAATGAAAGTGGTCAGGAAGCATCACTTAATGTACCTGGGGTGCTTCCTGTTTTTGACGCTCACAAACGTTCTCTTGGAAGTGATTATTATATCCAGTTAGAAGAAAAAGGTGGGGGCAGCAGCGTTAATTTTGATAACCAGTCAGCTGTACTAACGACAGAAGTTGATCATCAAGAAGTTGTACAGGACAAAAATTCTCACTTAATGGCTCCCAGGGATCTTGATGCTGAAGAATCCAACTCAGATGCAGATTTTTTCCACTGTAACAGAGATCCTAAAGATGAGGCTTTTCATAGTACTAATGGTTCCGAAAGCCCTTTTCAGAATATGTTTAGTGATATTGACAGAGGAGAGAGATTGACCAATAACAGAAATATATTTGACTTAACTGACCTGAATGATATTCATATTGAATTTAAGCCAACAGCTTTAAGTTCAAATCTAGAGATATCAAAAACAATCAGTCAGCCTGAGAAGGAGAGTTTTAGTCATGTTTCTGAAAATGAGGATGTTTCCTTATATGAAAATATCACACCGTCTGGTTTTAGCCTGCTATCTGTACAAGAACTCTCTGATAACTTCTTGTTTCTTCAAGAGAAGAATTTATTAAAGGGGATATTGACTAACAAAGATAGCAGTGATGATATCAGGCCAAAATCAGAAAAAATAGATTTTAAAAATGTATCTGAAACATCAAATAGGAACTCTCTGGCTGTTGAGCTAAAACTGTCTAAAAATATACCAGACTTTTCTTTATTGCATGATGATTTTAAAACTGTGAACAAAGAGGAGCATCTTGTCCATGTACCTGCAGATGAAGATTTGAGTGGTCTATTTCAGTCTTTTGCAGAGACGCAGGTGCCTTCTGCTTCACATGCAATAGATGAGAAATCGCAAGATAAGCACCAGAACCTCTCCATGCTGAAAGGCGGTGATAAGTTTTCATGTGTACGAGTAGATAAAAACTCATCTTGCATTGTTAATGATAGTCTCTGTCAAGGAAAGGAACCAGGCATTGAAGATGCCCACACTGAAATATTATCTAGTAATACCAAAAATCAAAGTTTTGGAAACGATTTGTGTTATGGTATCACACTTGAAACTGAGAAGTCTGAGGGACAAATAAAATATGAAACCCTTGTTAATTATGATGAGATTACTTTGGGTAGAAACCTTGCTGTAGAGAAAGGAAATAGTAATAAGGAAGTTATGAACTATGGTTTGCAGAACAAGTCTTCTGTATTAGAACAGGATGATGGAGGTTTACTGGAGAACAAAAATGAAACTTCAAATAAAAAATATAGGGATGCTCCTAAAGAAGTGACTTTAATATCTGTCATTTCATCAGACTGTGCAAGTCAAGATCATCTGTTTGAAGATAGCTCATCATCTCCCTCACAGACTATGGAACAATCAATAAAAACGCCAGACTCTATGGATTCATTAGATGTGAATGAGGTATTAGAGTCTTTAGGGGCCCAAATTCCCCAGAAACTTTTGCCACCTGATAAACCTGCTGATAGTGGCTATGAAACTGAGAATCTGGAGTCTCCAGAATGGTCTTCGCATATTGCTATTGATGATACGTCTAACATGGACATTGCACTCCGTGTTACTGGTGACAGTGATTTGTCAGCTAATCCAGTAATCATTGTGTCTGCAGAAACAGCTTGCTTAGAAGCAGTAAATAGTGATGATAACTTTGAAATAACCACAAAGAATTTTGCTAATGGAAATCAGAACTCTTATAGGGACTCTGCCTATTTTTCTGATAATGATTCTGAGCCAGACAAAAAAACAGAAGAGGTTGTAAACAAATCAGAAGAACCAACAGTAACAACAGGAGATAATTGTAGTACCTCTTCCAGCATAGAAGAGAATAAAACTGAAGATTATTATTGTTTTGAAGATACACAGCCAAAGTACAGTCAAATAGAGGATTACCAGGACACTAGTAATTTAGAAATGCAATTAGAATTAAATGACAAGTTGGAGACACATCAGACAGATGTAACGAAGGTGTATCCTGACAAATGGAATAAGGAAACGCCGATATTTGCAGTGAATTTAGAACATAATTACAGAGATGAAATTAAACTACATGAGGAATCTTGTAGAAATGTCTCTTGTGTTGGCACTAATACTTCAGAATTTCTTCCATGCAGAGATTTGAAGTCTATTCATAACATACACAGTCCTTCAGGCTCAACTGATATTGAAAAATCCTTGTGCCACATTGAAGGACCTAAACTGAAAGAGCCAGATATTGAAGGAAAATACCTTGGTAAACTTGATGTTTCTGGAATGCATCATTTATCAGAGGATGGAGATGATGCAGATGAAGAAGATGAAAACAGTGATGATTCTGAGGACGATATGAGAACTTTCCATATGCGTAGTCTTAGCTCTGAAAGTGAAGATGAAACTGTGCATCAAGCGCCTGTGATAGTATCTGATAAAGATGATGGAAAACATCTGAGAAGCCTGCTAAAACTTCCACAATCTCTTAAACATGACAGGCCCTCGGAGAATTGGAAAAGTGAGAAAAAGGCAGTAACATTCTTCGATGATGTCACGGTCTATCTGTTTGATCAGGTATCTTTACCTCTTAATTACTAAGCATTGATTCTAGAATTTAGAATTTTTTTAAAAGGACATGAAAAATTTTTAAGCCCAGATTCAAGATGGTATACCTGCAGGCTATATTTTTGTTGTCAAGTCTCTTGTCAAGTCTTTGAAATTAGCTACTCATCTAATTAAAAACTAATAAATTTTATGCACATTGGACAAGGACCTTTTGAGATTCTTTCCACGATTCAGTGCAATACATGAGTGCAAGTCAGTATTTATACAGTAAAATGTAGTTTACTTTACATAAAGAGTATGAGAGAGCTTGAACAACCGTACCTGTGCCTATACCTCTTAAAATAAGTCTTCAAAATTGCCATTTTGACACCTTTTACAAGCACTTCATTAGTCTGGGCTATTTTTTAATGTATATCACAAATATTTTTACAGGTCAGGACGGTTCTTACGCTGATGGTAGAAATATTGCCAATTTTATATGTAATTGGTTTCAGGATTTGAATCTAGTAAGCTTCCAATTCAAGTATCTTCTTTATAAATATTTTAGACTGCTGTTCCCGTTGTACCTTGCATTTCACCCATCCAGGGTGGTGTGATACATGAATCTAATGAGCCTAAACTACATTATTACATGTGGTCAGAGTGGAGTAGCTCAGTATTTGAGCTCCTCTATTATTTTCTCCTTTTTCTTAATCTGATACATGTGATTCTTCAAGTTAGTCCAGTACAAATAGAATATAAATGCTGGACCTACTTAATAAAATCCAAGGTTATGTTTGTTTCCTTATTCACTTGATACAATAACAAGTAGTCTTTTAAACCTTATGGCAACTCAGATTAGCGTGGTAATTTTAAATGAATACTGTCAAGCCATGGAAAAGTTGCTTCTGAAGACATGATAAAAAATATTAAAATGGTTATTGCATATTGGAGTAAAAAAACAAGGTCACTTTTTGCTCTGTGGCTTCTACCACAAAAGAAATAGCAATTCCTTTGTTAGAGAAAATATCTGCTACCTTAGAACTGTAACTCTACCAATATTTCGTCTTTCTTCTCGGTTTCACTAATTGATTACATGTTAGTAACTTTTTCATATGCCAGGCCTACTAAACTTCTAATTACTTCCCTCACCCTAAAGTATGATTAAAGGATAGAACTGGAATGATGGTGGGTGGAACTGAAAGATGGATTTTTAAAATGGAAAATAGTTAACTAAATGGTTTCATGCAGAGAAGAATAGTTAGTCTAAAAGTTTTATGCTTCATTGCTATATGCTCTTTTTTTCTTTTACAGACTCTAAGCAGAGGGCAGTAGGGGGAGGGAGGGACAGTTTTTAAAAATTCATACTTCCTGCACACACTGTGGTGGTCATCGGTGGAACTTTACTATGAATTATAATGTATAATATTTCAATACAAATACACACATAAAATATAAATTGAAGTTTTGGCTGTGATCTGGCTGAAGAGGTTGTACAGTCTGTAAGAGGATTTGGGAAATAACTACATGATTTTGGAACCCCTGACATCTGGGTATGTTTGTGTATGTGCCATGTGCACAGTAATGGAATTTAACTCAATTTTTTTGGGTTGTCTTAGGAAACACCAACCAAAGAGCTGGGAAACAGTGTGGCAGAATCAAACAACCAAGGCTCTGCTAGCATGCCTGTCCCATCTTCAGGTCTTAGTTACTTGAACAAATTTACAAATTCAGAAAGCTCCACTGATGATGAAGGTATAAACAGCGTATTTTAAATAAAACTTAGTTCTGGGTCCTTTGGTAGCAATTTAAATGTGTTTTATGGAATATCATAAATCTTCATAAATATGCCATACAGCACTGCCTTCAGTTTCTCTTTTTTATAAGATTCCCTTTAGCAGCACTCAGATGTTTTACTCTGACCCATACTAGGGACTGGAAAACTTGACTGACCCTGCAGAGTATTCCTGTTCCTGGTGACCTGATACAACCGCTTAACACCATAAATGTCATCCAGTTTACTCACTTTCTCCCTTTCTTTCCTTGTAAATTGGTTAAACTTCTTAATACTGCCTTAAAAATTTATCTTCACAGTGGCTCCTTCTCCTGGTGAAGCCAGAGAAGTTGCCATACCAAAGGAGCTGCAATGGACTAATGAAGGGTCTTTTTCTTCAGTAATATTTTCTTCACTTAATTTCATTGGGTCATTGTAGCTCCTCTTGGCCATGGAAACAAACTCCTAATGATGATAGCATGGGAGTGTGTAGCTGCTTCACAAGAGGGACCCATAAGACTTAATTTTCAAAACTTCTGGATAATTCCACAAAATTTACCATAGGGAACACAATATAATTAAAGATTTTTTTAATAAACCAGATTCTTTAAAAATCAGAAATCTTATCTTGCATCCCCCTTCCACTTAATTTACCACAATAATATTGGCATATATCTCAAAGCCATTAGTTAGCAATTTAATGCTTTATTTTGAAAGTTGATATTCTCCCAGCTGCTTTCAGATAGCAAGCAATGTTTTCCTATAGCAATTCTCAGTAACAGCCACTAACATCAGATTAGAATTGACATGGTAGAAGGGAAAAAGGTGATGGTAAGGATATTGGGATTTTTAAGGGCCCTGATGTTGTGACCAGTACATTCTACCACCAGAAAGCTAGTAACTTCATCTTTTCTTCAGCATTCATTTGTAGTCCCAGTGAGTCCCTAAAATATAGAAATTTTAAATGAAATTGCATCTTCTAACTAGCAGTTGCTTTTATGGAGCTGGAATGTGATGTAGCAAGTTGTACTATTCAAATCAATACAATTTTTCACTGCTAGGTTTTTAAACTGTTTACACTACCTTAAATTATGTACATCCTTATCAATTATGATTTTGTTTTAGGTGGAGGTTTTGAATGGGATGATGATTTCTCTTCTCCAGAGCCACCTTTTATATCTAAGTCAGCAAATAGCCTAATTAGTTCTAAGCCACCTCTTCAGACTTCAAAGTACTTTTCTCCACCTCCACCTTCCCGGAGTCTTGAACAAAACTGGTCACATTCATCACCTTATTCCAGATTCTCTATCTCTCCTGCAAACATTGCAAGTTTTTCTCTCACACATCTTACAGATTCAGATATTGAGCAAGGAGGTAAGTAGAGTTAGGTTTCCTTCAAGTAAACAGTGCACATTATGCTAACTTTTGTAATATTTTTGGCTTTTAAGTAAGGCCTGTTTTTAATAGCTTGTTAAACAAGTGTTGCATTAAAATAGAATGCAGAGATGTAGATAATGCAAATACTGTCAGTGAACTGACTGTAAATCTTGGTATTGTGGCCTGTATTTGTGTGTACTGTATTGGTAAATCCAAATAACTTTTTCCTTGCAAATAAGATCTTAAATGTTTTTCCTGTTTAAACAAGCCATTTATTAGTAACTCTTATTATGGGCTGGAAACATGTTTATTAAAAATAATTGTGTTTGTTCTAAATGTTCTCCAGAAAAACCTGTGCACAGAGCACTGCCAAAGTTCTGGGTTTGTTCCCAAAGCACAGTACTAGGTTACACTTCTAGGAAAAACAATAAGATTTCTACCTTGATGGCCACACTGTGTGGTGCTTTGGAAGAAACCATGCTCCCCCATGTAGCTCCTCAAGTATTTGAGAATCTTTCTACGATGGCCCCATCAGAGGCCATAATTTGGTTTTTTTCGTTTTTATTTCACTAGATAAGGACCTTTAAAAGCAGTATTAGACTATAGTAGTAGCCTAAAAATTTTATAATCTAGTTTCTTATAGGAAATATACCCCAGACGCTCTGCTAGGGGTTGCAACATGACTTTAGAGCTGGATAGGTATGTTGAGCTTGATATGTAGGGAATTTCCTTCTTAAAGGAGGGTTTAGTAAACAGTGATGTTTAGGTATTGATAATATTTCTTTACTGAGCAGTTTCCTTTATATTCCTACCTCTTCTAAAGTGCTCTTCTGTATTTTAGTACCAAAATGTCTCAAAAGAAATGATAGAATAAGAATAGGGACATACTCAAAAATAATTTCAAAATATCATTATAAACACAATATTTTATCAAGAGATTAAAAATAAATATTACTAGCCACTGACATTCCTTGGCTTCGAAGTTTTTATAAAAAATAAATCAGTTACGTTTTTATTTGCACTTGTATTATATTTGCTGCTTTAGTAACTTATTGATAAGAGATGTTGTTTTAGAGATTGTACATCCCTTTCTCATGTGACCTAAACAATGACATTGAACAGTGTGATTTAAGCAGATGTGTTTATGTATGTATGTGCCACATGTTTAACATTGGGGAGTAGCTGAAAGTTATAAAAAGGGGAACTTTAACCAGTACTTTAGATCAGGCAAGTGTGTTCCTAAAACATGACATTCTGGTTAAGTCTAGCAAATAATTAAGGGAAGACTTATACAGAAAATCAGTAGTATGTTTTTAAATGGTAGAAAGAAAATGTCCAAGTATCTTACCTATGTCTTCTGATGTGTCCTCTCCTAATAGGAAGCAGTGAAGATGGAGAAAAAGATTAGATGAGTTAAAGCTTCCTCACTGGAATTACACATGTGGAACACACCCACTCTGGACTAATGTCTGATAAACTGTCTAAAACTTACGTGGATCTGCTGGAGTAAATACAGGTAATCAAGAAATACTAAGACTTAAAATAAACACTGAAAGCAATGTTAAATCAGGACATTAATTTGAATGTGTATTTAACTTTGTAATGTATTGTTTTTAAATCAGTGCAATTTGCTTTTCATTGAATGATAATTCTGCCACTGTTTTCAAGTACTTGAAATATTCTTCAGATAATTATTTGTAACAAACATGTAAAGCAGTTACACTACATTCTGGTTTATGTATGGGATTGTATCATATTATTTTATATTTTTCCACGTAGTTTATCTATTTGAACATACCACCTGCTGTAGAATTGTGTATAACTGTCCTGTGCAACAGGTGGCTGTGGTGTTGAAACTGTATGAATGATAGTTGATCAGTAGTGAGCCATATTTATTCTGAAAGATATCACTTACTATATATTACTTTGCTTACTGCAATTGCACTATGGATTTTTCTTCCCATATTCCCCAACATTATATAGAATCAAAATCTTAATTTTTTTCAAGGAAATTAAGACAAGTTGAATTGGCCCAGCTAACCAGTTCAGTTTGTCCTGTTATATTCTTTGCTATGCACGGCACTTGTAAAACATACATCATTTCTGAGTGTTATGTTAGTATTGTTAGAATCTTACATGCAGTATCATTTAAAGTGATAGCTGACTATAAATTGTGAGTGCCTGTATTTTATAGGAAATTTGGGGAGAGATGTCTGAAATATCTTTGGGATCCATTTTGGATTAAGTGAAATCTTCTTTTCACTTCTGAAAGTGATCATAGCTGTTTAAATTATAGTAGCACCTTCCTATTTAATCATATTTAATGGCCTTTCTGCATTCCATTAAAACCACCTACATTTGGAGGGAGGTGGGTGTATGTTGGGCCTGAAAACTTGCATTGAAACAGGATACCTTGTAGAATGATAAATTTCAATAAAAATGGACATCAGGCCTACTTGGCTGCTCACTTGTTCATCCTATGAATTCTAAAGCCCAAGTTTTATTTTCTGTTGACTATGGATTGGACCTTCCATGCCTCCTTCCCATTCAGAAGCCTGTCGATCCTCCTATCTCAATTACTTCAAAAAAAATTGAGTATTCAGATTAACAATTGGGGATTTAAGCATGCTAATAGTCCTGCATCTAAAGCAGTGGATAACTGGCATTCATGCCTTGTCACCCAGAGAACTGTTGAGGCCTGTATTAAGCCATCAGCAGGGCTCCAAGGTGCTACTTGAAACGTGCACTGACCCAAAGATGTAA
Organism: Mesoclemmys tuberculata; assembly: GCA_007922155.1. Classification (NCBI taxonomy): domain Eukaryota; kingdom Metazoa; phylum Chordata; order Testudines; family Chelidae; genus Mesoclemmys; species Mesoclemmys tuberculata. Next base: position 18,405,969 of record ML675626.1, read on the forward strand.
GATAGTGAAGCTTGGCATTAAGCTATCCAAGTGAAGTGAACATAATTTTCTCTCTCAATTGTAAATCCAGCTAATTTAATTAATCCTTGAAATAAGTTGTCTGACAGGTTCCCCTCTGCCTTGCTAAATACAGCTGGGCAGTAATTCCTTCACCTGTGAAATGCATTATGCAGCTGCAATTGTGGGGCCAGATTGGAAAAGGCTGAAAAATGCTGACATTTAGAGCTTTGTGATCAACCATTCTATCTGGCTGTACAGCACACTGCAGCTTAGTGGCATACATATTTTTACTGTGCTTTAGTATAGGACTAGTCTTTCTGCTAAATAGGTCTGAGTACAGAAAAGCTAAGAATTGTTGACCATTTGCAAGCAACAAAGAATTACAAATTTTCAGCTGTTAAACTTTTATATTACAATTTTATCTTGTACACAGTTTGGTTTAAAACAGGGTACTGGTTTTAAGTGACAGGAATACAAAAAAGTAGAAAAGTGGGTTTTTTAACTGTTGTTTTGCCCTTACAGCTAAAATGGCTTTCATACCCCTCAAGGGAAAGAGATTAGTTATAGAAATAAAATGCTTTAAAGTTGCCAGTGTATTGCTGAGGTACTGAGTTGTCCTTCTGAGGAGTTCAGGTCCAGAGGGTCACGGGGACAGTTGTACTTCAGCGTGAATAAAATCATGGAAATGTGTTGTTGCTGTGTATGTGCAACAAATGTTCATGAATTTTTCAACATATCTTTAGTGTGCAAAGCCAGCTGCTCTAAATATACACTTACTGTATGTATGTACTGTAATGGGTTTAAAGGAGCTATTAAATTATGTGCTCTTAATGTTAAGATAAACAATAGGCTTTGGCAAACTAAGCATTATAGCCTATTAGTTCTGTAATACAGACTTTTAAAATTCCTTAAATACACACACCAGATTAAGGTGTCTCATCAATTCTTGTATTTTTCTGTAATACTTTTAAATTACCATAAATAAAAAAATGGGCAAATTCAAAATTAAGAATGAAACTCCATGTGCCAAATCTCCAAAGAACGTGTGGGCTTGTCTACGGCATGTGTGCTGAAACACCTAAAGTATCACGAGGTTAGCGGAGTTTCAGCCTTAAATCTGAATCTTTTGATTTTGAACGTAGTTTCTGAGGTTAAATAAAAGCTAATATAGTTTAAATGGGATATTGACATTGAGCTTCACTTTTATTCCTATTGGAAATTCAGATTATGGAATAGATCATGTGCAGCTGAGCAGTATTTAATCTTGTATTCGGTACATCAGGATTTTTCTCAGTTGGGTGGGACATTAGCCATTTTGCGACTCCCATTCTCTTTAATAAGAGTACCACGTCTTAAAACCTTATGTAACAATGAAAGTTTACTCCTGTGTCCAAATGGACTGTTTGCTAATGAATTGCCAAACAGACTTTTTGTTCAAAATGGAATTGGGGTCTGTGGGATGTTATACAAAGTAATATGCTTCTTTAGCTATATAATGAAGAAAAAATATTTAGCTGTATCTGTGAATTGCCACACTTCCTTAATCTCAGTGGATATTAATTTCACTAATCCAATTCACTGGATTAAAATTGTAATCAATATTTTGGAAATATGACATTAAATGTTGTTACAAACTACTAGCAGTGTTCAAGGAGTAAACTATCTTCTAACAGTGAATTATGCAAGGAAGGCAAATTTGTGGAGTAGCTGAAATATAGTCAAATGGCCATATATTAAATTGTGTAATCTCCTGCACTAGTTATCCAAGCAGTGGTTTCAGTTTTAAAAATACTTATATCTGTTGTTTTTCCAGTGGTTTATTAGGAGGGTTGCTTCCATTTTAGTTTCTTCTGTAATAGAAGGTCTTGATTATTTCTTTAAATGTTAAAAGGTGTTATCTTAATTTGGCTACTTAAATATTTTACCCAAAAAAATCCCATTTACAGCCTAAAATGGAAGCTGATGAAAATTATTTTATTTTAAAAATTTCTTGGTGAGAAAATCTGATTAGGTTGTGCAGTGAGAGGCCAATAACATGAGAAGAACATCAATTTTTTTATTTGAAACACCTGTACCTTTCCAAGTCTATAACCTTCAGCTGTACGCTGTATGTGTAAACTGCCATTTCCATGGAAATGGACTGATTAAACACTTTTTCATATCCTTGGTGATGCACTAATGAAAGCCATTCAAGCCTCTTTCTTTTATCAGTATTTCAAGTAGTACATTTATATGTAGTATTGAATTTTTTTCATGAGGAGCTGGTTGGTAGGGGAATACTTGTATTTTTTTTAAACTATTAAGCACTATGCTAAAATTTCAGTGGTGAGTCCAGTGACATGGCTATTTGTTGGATTTAGTGAAAGGTGGAATCAAAATATATTAGCCTTATAAGAAATAGCCTTAAAATAAGAATGGAGTGGACAAAATTACATCAGCTTTAAGTCATACAAAAATATCCTTAAACATTAAGTTTTGGTTCAAGTCTTTCATATGAAAAAATCTAGGGAGATTACAAGATCCTCTAAATATACTGAAAATAAGTATTTGTTGATACCAGCAGCCTGTTTTTCAGATAAACTTGAATAGACTTAAAATTATTAGTTTTGTTTATTAAATGGTTTAACTTGCACAGTCGTAGGTGTAACTTAATGATAAATGGTACTGATGTGTATATACAATGTTTAATTCAATTTGTAAATGAGGAACTATGTAACAAAATCACATGTATGAGATTTTCCTATTGTAATTTAATACAGATGAGGTTTTTGGCAATATATCATAGTTAATGAAATTTCAGGTCAAATTGTCTTGCAGTTGTGTACATTTTTAAATTGTAATATTTCTACTGTATATTGATTATCATGCATAGTGTGATTCAATAAATTGCTTGTAATTTAAAAACTATTTAATATTCAAAAATAAAATAGTTATATATTTATAACCTTTGTGTCATTGTTTGTTTATTCTCAGCCCAACTAACTTCCTGTACTTGTTCGGCTCTTCATTTCAGTGAAATCAGTGGGATTTTGTGGGAATGAAATCAATGTGTTTATAAGTGAAGAATTAGCCAGTATCTCTTCTATTGCAGCTGCCTAAAGCTCCAGACCCTTCAACCTAGACAGCACAACAAAGCCCATATTAGAGGGTGTATTTTAGATCCCTGTTCTCTTCTGCTAGTCTGTCACCATCATTTGAAGATCATATCGCATTACACATACCCTCTCTAGGGAAGCACTATTCAAAGTACAGCATAGATTTAATTTGTAATAATATCTTTCAAGTGACGATGGATTAACATTGTGAAATCATCAGTGTTTTTACCATAATTATGTGAGGTTTAATAGAGCACACATGGATGTGCATGTCTTCATATAAACCAAACCCTGCTATTGTCATGTAGTAGACATGGATTCCTGATTTGTGGTGCAAGGCGGTCTCAGTAGAACTGACATACTCACGTCTTGTTGTGAAGAGGTTGCATATCACTTCCCTTTACAGGCAATTAACTGGGTGAGCAGCATTGTTGTTAAACCTCTGAGCTCCTGTTTTCCTGGTTTAGATGAAGATGGAAAAGATTGATGAAAAAAATCAATAAAAATTTCAAAAAATACTTCAGTAATAAGACCATTCTTGATGCCTAAAAGCTTATAAAGCTGCCATTACCATCGTCACCAAAACTGCATATAGTGAGAATGAAGGTGGGTCCTTGAGTGGATTAGAAGTTACAAGAATTAGACACTTTCCAGCTCCTCAGCAAACTTCTTGTGCAACTTCAGAGCAAGTAAAAAATTGTCCAGGCTTCCAAAAATGGCCTTTAATTTCCAATGCTTTAGACTTTAGGCACCCAATTTAAGGGTGCTTACTTCCTGACTTCCATAGTGCTGAACAACTACATTTCTTATTTGACTTATTTGTGGTTGAGCAGTCGTCATTTCTGCAAATGTGGTTTCAGATGTCCCAAGTTAGGCATAAAAAGTTAAAAGCTACTTCTGAAAATATGGGCCAAAAATTCTATATGCCTCAGTTTTCCCACCTGTAAATTGGGGATAGTGCTTCCCTACTCACAGATCACTGAAGCTTAATGTTTGTACAGCAACAAACATTAAGGGCAGGATAAGCACAAAATATTTATTATGTTTGCAAACTTTCTTCTGCTGTAAAAAATTTTAAAAACATAGCTTTGCCAGTTGTTTTGTATCTTAAAAATGTAGTTAGTCCTTCCCCTGCGTGTCTTTATGGGGTCTGCATGTTGACAGTTGCAATAAGTCGACTGCAGTGAGCAAGAAGTCCTTTAATAGCATCTCAGACTCTCTCTCCTTCCTCATGGCATTGTGGGAATTTAACCTCTGTTCACCATAAGACCCTCTTGCCTTTTTGCCGCCTGTGCCTCCTTCATTAAATGCAAAATTGGGCATGGTTCCAAAGAGTGCCATTAGCTTGTTCTGCAGAGCCAAAGATCAGTAATTTATACATTTTTAAAAGTTGGGCCATGTTCGTGGTGTTGGACACTAGCTTGCAGCAGGGCCCTCCAGAGAGATGATTGTCCCAGGGATACCATCCGGTTTTGTTCCTAACTCTAAAATTACAACTTCTTTATAAATCGTTGCAAAGAGATCAGTTGCGGGAGGCCTTTATCTCCTTGACTGAGTTTACACCATAACCATTCTGCTAATTTTCAGGTTGCTTTAACCATATGGGTGGATTTTAGAAAAGCCTGGAGAACTGTTAGGGACAGAAATAATGCAGCCGCTAGCCATGGAATCGTTATCAGTACAACTGGTAGCTGTTAAAGTAACTAGTGTTAAAAGTCTCTTACTGCTCGCCTTCCCTTAAAACACCGCCAGGGCAGCCCTCAGTAACTTTTCTCTTTTGGGGGGCGCGAAAGTTCTCCCGGCCCGGCCCTGCCTCGCGCTGGGCCCGAGCCACCCCCGGTTACGGGGCGGGGAGTGACGCTGCGGCTCCGGGCTGGTCTCTGCACCCCTCCCTCCTCAACCCGACGGCAGCGGCGCGGGCCGCGGCCCGGCTCGGGCCCCCCGGTACCTCTCGGGCTCGGGGCCCAGGCGGGGGAGACCCGCCCCGTGGCGCTCAGGGCCGCGGGGCGCGGCGCGGCAGGCCACGTGGGACGCGCTCGACCAGCTGGTCCGACCCCCCCCCCGCGGAACCTCCGCGCACCCAGCGCGCGCCGCGGGGCGGCTCTGCCCCCCCCCTGCTCCGGGCCGCGGCCAGGCTCCGCCTCCCGCTGGCTCCGCCGCTAAAGCGACGTGTCCCAGCCGCGGCCGGCCAGGCTGCGCCCGGGGCTCACAGGCGCCCGGCCGGCCCCGCCGCGCTGCGCCCCTCCACGCCGGCGGCCAGGTACGCGAGCGGGGCCCCCGGCGCTAGGCTGCGGCCCTGCCCCCGCGGCTCCGCCGGGAGCCCGGAGCCCTCCCCTGGCTCCGTGCCCCGAGGTGCTGAGCCTGGCCGGTCCCACGTGGGGAGGGGATTTCGCAGCCTCCTTTTGCCCCCCCCGGACCCCTGCCCCGCCCTGTCCTCCCCGGGGCCCCCCGTCTGCGGGGGCTGCCCTGGCCCCGCTCCCCTTGCACGGCCGGTCCCTCTCCTGGACCTGGAGCGCACGGTGCGTGTCTGGGTGAGCTCGGCTCGCTTCCCGGTGGCGGCGCTTTGTGCCTTGTGCACCGCGGGCAGGGGCTTGGCTGGCGCCTCCTGGCCGACCTCGGGTTTGCCCTCCCCCTGCAGAGAGAGACTCGCAGGCTGCGCCTGGCCCGGTTTTGGTTCTGGTTCCCCCCCCCAGCAGTCCTGCCCCCTGCTATTTTCCGTCGGCCCCCACGACTCTCAGGCGGGCTGGTGGGTAAAGCCTGACCCGCCCCCTTGTCTTGCTCCCCTGGCAGCCTTGGGCTGGCGGCCCCCTGACTAAACCACTTTGTGAAGTGAGCGTGGGAACCTGGGGAAACTGCTGGGACACTTGTGGCGAGGTGGGGACCCGAATAAGGGCCAGCAGCTGGAACAGGGAGGAGGGAGCAGCCGAGGACTCCCCTAGGTGGAGACAGTGAAGGCAGTTTTCCCAGCCCGCTCAATCAGTTTTACTCTCTGCTGCAACAGGTGGGGATGTGGCGGGGAGGGGGGGCACCCCTCTTGTCCTTCCGGAGGGGAGCTAAGCTGGGGCCTGTGTGACAGCAGTCCAACTCTCCAGCCGCTCGCATCTCAGTGCAGCATCATAAATACTTGCTAAGGCTGGAAGGAAATGGGAACGTCTGGGGAGTAAATGGACACCCCTCTATGAACACCAATCATCAGCCCAAGAGGAGGGGGTGCTGCCAGATGGCTGCCATTGTACTAAGCATTGGCACAGATTGTCCTATGGCTCATCAGCATGAGAGGAAGGGCCATTGCGGCACCTGGGCAGGTGCGCTGTCCTGTGGCCCAGGAAGAACAGACTCTGCCATGCTGACAGTGTTAGCTGGAGTATTGAGGTGTAGAAAAGTTGCTGTTATAGTGGGTGTGGAAACAGCTGTACCCCTGCCATTAGTGGGTGAAGGAAGAGAGGCTGCAACCCAACCCCCACCCCTACCGCTGCGCTCAGTGCAGGAGGTACAGCTGCCAGCAAGCCAATCTTCATGGTGCAGCAGGAGCTCTGCTGCGACTAGCTTTCACTAGTCACTCTGCTCTCATCTCTGCCCCTCAGCAGTGCTACGGTGTCATCATCACCTTTGTTTGCCTGGGTGTAGCAAAGTATTATCTGGGTGTAGATAACAGCCCTTCCTTCTCTAAAGGCAGCAGTCCAAAATAGCAAGGTGCTGTCCGTGGATGAGAGCTGGGAAGACCATCAACGAAGAGGAGCAGTCTGAGCTGTCCGCCAGTCATGGACACAACTGACGCGGACGGCATTTTAAGGGCAAGACTAAGAGCGAAAGATAGGAAAAGAAGGAGGGCATTGGCTTGTGAAACGAATGGGCCTTTTGCAAACGAGGAATGAATATAAATTTGAGTAAGTTGTTCCTAAATTTTGTGTCTGGATGACAGAGAGAGAAGGTGGGGAGGCATGTAGGAAAGTTGGGAGAGCAGCCAGAGGGAAATGAGAGAGCAGTACTCAAGGAACGGGGGAAGAGAAAGAAGTGGCATTTAAATGGGGACAGCATAATGTACTGGCTTTGCGATGTGTGTGCTGTTGCCCACAAACAGAACATCCTGCTCCCACGAGAAGTGTTTGCTTTTAACTCCGGTAGAAGAGACTTGTCTTATTTGGAGCTGAATACCCAGAGTTCTAGTCTTCCTCAACATGCGTGATGTTCAGTGGGAATGAATATGATACAACTTATAAGGAATGGGTGCCAGGAGCTGGGAAGAAAAGGAGTTTATAACCATAACTGACAGTCATGTTCCTCTCGTGCCTCTTACTTTCTGGTTTGCTCACACCAGAAACCTCTTTTCGCTGTTGAGCTCTAAACTAGAAACACTGCATCTCAGTCCAGCTTTTAAATCCTTTTCCTGTTTTTCCTCAGTTCTTGCTTAAGGGAGCTGACTTACCTCACCAATGTTTGCAGTCAATTTTTTTATATAGTTCTGCTTTTAGTTGCGCATGATGGACCAAATTCTTCTCTCACTTAAATAGAGATACTGTACCATGGTAGCCAAGAGGAGAACTTGGCCAAGTGTTTCCAATATCCATCTGCCTTTTAATGCCTTACACTGTGGTTATCAGCACTGTCACTGCTGGTCTTTCACATGTGTGAAATAGAACTGGACTGAAAGCCACCAGGCTCCAGTAGACAGGAACCAACATCACAAACGCTCCTTTGGCTCCAGTTTTAGTATTCGTGTAGGCATTATCAGCAGAGAGGGCAAGGACTGAATAAACCTGGACTGGATCCTCTGAACCACGGGGGGTGGGGGTGTATTTGCGTCTTGATTCAGGCATGTTAGTGGGACAGGAGGGAGGTGTGTGAGCAGAAGAGGGAAGGAACCTGTACAAACATCTGCTCATAATGCTTGGGATTTCAATCTCCAACTGGCAACATTGTCTCATTTGTCTGATTCATTTGGCCTCTGTGGCCCTTCTCCTCTAATTGAAGGAGAGGCCATTGTAGATCTCTGTGGAGGGATCCTTTCAGGGGCTCTACTTCCACCCACAGAGGCCAAATGGGCCGACAACATTAACAATCACTAAAACTAATAGACTAACGAATAAAAGATCCAGCTGGCAGTTTCATGGTCTTGTACATGCTGGTACAAAGTGAATCAGCAGAACAACTTTCCATTTTTTCGGTATGAGACGTAACAACCGCTGAAGATGTTGGTGTTATGTTTTTACAGCATGTTGACGGCTAGTACCAGAAGATTAATTTAGTGGCAGAACAGGCTGGGTGACGTTTCCCATCAGCTAGTGAAACATGAAGACCAAAAGCAAAAGAATGAAGCACAGGCTTGCTGTTGACAAAGAAGCCTTTCTTGAGGAGACAACTTTGAGCAAAGAGGAACCAGTGAAATGTTTGCAACGCAAAGAAAGAAGAAATGGTGGAAACAATGAGATCAGCCAGACTGGTACAGTCAAAGCCAAGCATATTTGGAACAACAAAGACAGACACTTGAGGCGACTAGAAAGCAATGAACGGGAGAGGCAGAGGATGCACAAGCTCAATAATGCATTCCAGGCCTTGCGGGAAGTCATCCCTCATGTGAGAGCTGAGAATAAACTTTCCAAAATTGAGACGCTCACGCTAGCCAAAAATTATATTAAATCACTGACTTCTACCATACTCCATATGTCCAGTGGGCACCTCCCAACTGTAGAAGGAATTGGGGTAGCCAGTGGGTCCAAACTCTATCAGCATTACCAGCAGCAACATGGGGATGATGAACGTGATGAACAACTAAAAAAATACTCCACACAAATTCACAGCTTCAGACAAGGCAGCTAAAGTTAGCTACTGGCCTCATTCTCTCCTTTCCCCATATTCCTGTATATTTCAGCATTTGGAGGAGTAAGGGGTTATATCCTCCTAGTGAGTTTTTTGTTTGTTTGTCTTCAACAGACAAATGTTTAGTGACTAGATCTCATAGTTCTTGTTGAAATTATCCTAAATTGTAGGTCAAGCTTTTCAAAGAGAATAGCAATTCTGGTTGCTCAATTTGAGACACCTTACCTGCTCTTAAAGATTTTTTGTTTACCTGCTTTGTTTGCAATTTTCTTGGGATTGGGGTTTTCTTTTAATTTATAATGAAAAAGTTGTTTGATTGTTCAATACCCAGATTGCTTTTGCAGGTGGGGCATTATAAACAAAATATTTTTCAGTGGGTGAGTGCTCTGCACTTTATGAAAATTACTTTTTTGTATAGGACACATAACAGCAATGCCCTAAATCACTAGTCATTATTGAAAATCCTGCCTGTAACTTCTATTCCTCCAGAAGTGACACCATGTAATGGGGAATCTTGGTGCAGAAACAATGGCACTTATGGTCCCTGACCAGTATTTGGAAAGTACTGGAGGGACATATCTAACTGACTTGAAGTTTGGGTAACAGTACTCATTTCTTTAACAACCATTACCTGGATTTTTCCCTTGACTTCTTAAATATCCTGCTACTGAAGGGGAGGAACAGAGTTTATGATAATAGAAATTTATTTTGAGTAGCCTGATTAGTGTGACTGAAGAAGTATGAATTCTACCTAACAAAATTGCCTTGGACCAGACCCAAAATGCCCTAAACTTGTTGAAGTAAATGCAAAGGTTTTAATTCACTTCACTGGGCTTTGGATCATGTTCCTAAAATGGAGTCATGCAACTACACTTAAAATGCACAATAATTATTGTGATCCTGGTTGCAGTATGTATCTTTGAAAGTGCCTTTTAACATAGTCTAACAAATCAGTTCATGTTTATCAGCACTTCGGGCAGGAGCTTGTCTTTGGCTGTGTTTGTACAGCACCTAGTCCAAAGGGGCTCCAGTCCCATTTGGACCCTTTGGGTGCTATTGTAATATAGATAGTTCATAGTTAATTCACTTGTGATCTTTGCAAAAAAGCTGTGATTACAGAACAAATGTTTTGTATATTTACAAGTCAGACAATGATAATTTGTGCATTTAAAATGGACTCTGCTAATAAAGCCTGCATTGTAATCAGTTATAATTCATTCTGGCTAGCACAGGGCTTGGTACTAGAAAATACAATAAATGAAACAGGAGATCTTGAAAAAAGAAAAGAAGCTTCTTTTTTTTTTTTAAAGTTGAAATAAAAACTCTCTCATTTCTCATATTGTCTTTGTCACCCTCTGTCCTCCAAAATGCGCTAACGGCTCTTTGTTTGGAAATGTTGCAGGTACGGCATAAATCACAACTGTCCCCACCCTTGGCCGAGAGTGCTGATGTTAGCATGACTATTGTGGTTCTGCTGCAGGCATAGGATGTAGCTTCATAGGCCCTACCTTTGTGCCCACAGAGCAGGGACGTGCAAGGAGGAAGCAGGCTGGTGGATGAGTGAGCAACAGACCCATAGAACATAAGAACAGCCATACTGGGTTAGACTAATCATCCATCTAGCTCAGTGTCCTATCTTCCGACAGTGGCCAATGTCAGGTGCTTCAGAGGGAATGAATAGAACAGGCAATCATCGAGTGATCCATCCTGTCATTCACTCCCAGCTTCTGGCAAACAGCAGCGAGGGACACTCAGGGTGTGGTGTTGTATCCCTACCCATCCTGGCTAATAGCCATTGATGGACTTCTCCAGGAACTTACCTAGCTCTTTTTTGAACCCAGTTATAGTTTTGCCCTTCATGACATCCCCTGGCAAAGAGTTCCACAGGTTGACTGTGCATTGTGTGAAGAACCCCCGCAGCCCCAGATGCTCTGTATTCAACAGGAAGCTGTTCTGACCCTTCTGGGTGTGTCCACACTGCTATAAAAGACCTGTGGCAGGGCAATGGCTGGCCTGAGTCAGCTGACAAGCTGGTGGAGCTGGGGCTCAAAATAGATGTTCAGGCTGGAGCTGGTGCTTCTGCTTTGGGACCCTCCCCGCTCACGAAGTTTCAGAGCTGGGCTCCAGCCTGAGCCCCAATGTCTACACAGCTATTGTTAGCCCCACAGTCCAAGCCCAGAGCCAGTCAGCTGACCCGGCCTCTGAGAGTTGGTGCTTTGGGATTTTTATTGCAATGTAGACATAACCGATGAGTTCTCCCTGCTCTAATGCTTGGTTCAGCGTGGAGAGACTTTGGCCATTAATACCTTGTAACGTGATGTTTGTTCCACTCTGGTAAGACCGTAAGCGTGATAATGTTTTTATCTGGAACACAGTGAAAAGTGTCATAGACAGGCTTGTCAGAGAGACCCATTTCCATCTTGTGCTGTAGCCATCTGCAGGTACGATGGGGAACAACGAATGTTGCATTTCTGCTCTCTTACCTGCACGGGTTGGATAATGCTTCCTTCCCTTGAGCTCTTCCCAGCGACTAATTTGTTTTTACACACTTAAAACGGTTGTAGTTGCCACAGCATATTGTCCATGACCAAAAAACCATTACTTAGTGAGAGGAGTTTTGAACTTATCCTTTCCTTGCAGGGATTTGAAGGGCTGATGAGCCACCTAGGCTAGTATCTTGTATGGTGCAGTGCCCCCAAGTTCCTGTAATACAGCTGGCGTAGCTTAGTACTGCATTCTACTGGGCCGCGGGAAATGGATGACATTGTCTGATCAAGGCGGTTTCTGTCACTTGCTCGCTCGCTTTTTGTAGGCAAATGGGAAGAGATTATTTATTAAGATTTAAGTGCTCACTTCTCTTATCTACTGCTGGGCAGAGCAGGCCTCAATGAGCAAAATGCCCTCCTCTCTAGAGCAGTAGCCTACTCCTAAAAGGAGGAAATCTGATAGGTGTTGAGGGGTGTATGAAGACGACGTGGCTTCCCCTGGAGTTGGGACCCAAGGATAGGCCAAAGCCACCCGGCTGAGCCGAACTAGCCCCCGCAGGCAAGTCTGCCTGGCAACAGAGAGGCTGTGATAGGGGTGGCAGGCCAGTCCGCCCGGCAACCGCCAAGCCAGACAGTGATAGGGCTGCCCGGCCAGCCCAACCAGCAGCAAAGAGGTGGAGCCCCTACGGGAAGGGGCAGTATAAAAGCCAGGCCCCAGAGCTCAGTAAGAGACAGACAGCTGCTGAAGGCAGGTAGCGGAGGCCTAGGCTGGACTGGAGCCGAGCTGAGGCCTGGGATGCTCGCCTTCCAGGGCGGAACCCCTGACCGTTCCCTGACCTACCTGCACCCAGGGACTGGGTTGGGCTTCCAGGCCCCGGTGACGACCTGGGAGCAGAACCCTGGTGACTGGACTGGGCCCCCCCCGATCACACTGGATAGGAACCACCTCCAGAGGCTGGATGGGACCTGGACGAGCTGCCTGATGCAAAGGCCCCTGAAGCTGGTCTGGACCTGGACAAGCTGCCCAATGCAAAGGCCTCGATGCAAACCCTGTGACCTCGAGGCGCTGCCCCTCGCCGAGGAGCTCCCCGCCTTGCTGCCCATGGACGAGGAGGGACTGGTGAGCCGGCCGTGGGCCGAGTACCCCCACGACCCGGTAGAGACAAGTACCTGGGGACACGGGGAGGAAGTGGCCCAGGGACAGCCAGAACCAGCGGCTGAGTTAGGGCCACAGCCCCATTGTTGTGTTGTGGCAGGAGCCCCGCCGACTTGGTGGCAACGCCTTTGCCACTACTAGGCCCCTGGGCTGGGACGCAGTGGAGACGGGTGGGCCTGCATCCCTCTCTCCCTAGCCACCCCAGGAGGACATGCTCTTCCCTTCTGCTATAGACAGTGGATCCCCTGCCTGCCTCCCCCTGCTTGAGAGGTCAGAGCCTATAGACCGCCTGTCTGCCCGCCCTGCCTGAGGGCCAGGGTGCTCGACTGCTTGCTCACCCGCCCTGCCTGAGGCCGGGGCACTAGACTGCTTGGCTGCCCGCCCAGTCTGAGAACCTGGCCGGCGACCTGCGCCCAGACGTTAACTGTTCCCCCTTTAGGAAGGTACTGGGGCCTCCCCCCGAGTCAGGACCTGAGGAGAGGCCGCAGAAACCCAGCCAGATCGAGCGGCCCTGTAATAAGGGGTTTTCATGTGTTTTTACTTGATGAAGCTGAGGGAAAGGAGCATAAGCTCATAAGCATGTGGAAGTGTGGGAGCCTGTAGCCTTGAGGCAAGCTGTGGACTTTAAATCTGAGACCAGTGGCGGTCACCTCTTGTGCATGGGCAGTCCCTATAGATGAGGCCTCTGTGCAGTGAGTCAGACTCTTCAAAGAGGTGGCAGACCAGCTGATGCTCACTTTTGATAGAGGATTTGCCAAGAGAGAGCAACTGCCTAAAACCATCTCCGCCTAGATAACAAGTGGTCTTCGGGAAGTATGTTTCATTTATGCATCCCCACCCTTTATGAAGCAGGGGTGACATCTTGGCCCCAGTGAAGTCAGTGGCAAAACTCCCTTGATTTCAGGCTATCACGCCAGAGGTTTGTGCTCCCCTTGTGGGATGTATTCCTGGAGGGTTCATTACATGACATAGCCTTTAAATTCAGTTTGAGTTCCTGGAGGGTTGGCTACCTGGTGGTATCTGCAGACTTGATGGTTCAGTGGTATGGCACAGCATATGTCTCTCTCCTAGCAAGAGACTTGGGTACTAAAGCCCAGAACCGCTGGACTTCCATAAGCAGAAGCGTGATGGGATGTCCACCCACACCAGCCCCAAAAGGGTTAAAGAAGCTGAGCAAGAGCCAGTTAGTGTGACAGGCCACACATGTGAGGATTAGGGTGTAGAAGCAATCCCTGAGCAGAAGATGAAGCTCAGCTGTGGGCTGGGCTAGGATAAAGCCATGAAGCTGGCAACAGAAATGGCTCTTGTGAGGACTTCTGCCACCATCCGCCCCTGTGCAGTAGCAAAGGAAGATGGGTGACCAAGGAAAGAGCAGACCCCCTGGAAGCCCGGCCCTGAGGGAAGGGCAGACTCAGATGAGAAACGAGTAGATAAAATAAGTCTGTGGGAGGTGGAGTAGGAAGTAGCCTGGAGAGAGCAGCAAGGATGGGGACTGAGCATACCTTGGCTGTGTATTGTAGAGTCCCTGGAGCAGTGCATGGCTCTGGGTTCCCCTACCAGCCAGTGAGGTGTGGCATTGCCTGGCCAGTGGGTCCAATGAGACGCTATAGCCCCAGAAGGGGAAACTGCAGAGTGACGTGGCTGGAGGGCTGAGTCCCAAAGAGGAGACCTCACCCCCTGCCTTGAACAAGGGGATGCAGCATAAGAGCGCGGACAATGGGTGAGAGCCCACAAGACAGCGTTGGACCTGGAAGAAAGCTATGCCCCAGAGTGGCCAGGAGACAGCGCCGCCTGCGGTGAGTACCCTGTGATACTCTTCCTGCTATTTGGGGTTTTAAAACCCAGTTTTCTGTGGGGCTGGCATTTAAAGTCATTGTTGCAAGCAGACATGCTAGCTGACCACTGGCCCAAAGTGAATTAGGTTGAGGGCTCTCATCTGCCAACATGACGAGCAATTCTAAGGGACGGACCACTTCAGCAAGTCCTTCCAATATGTAGCAGCAGAGATCAGGATTTTGTGTGTCCGTCCGTCTGCCCCCTTTCCCCTCCCCCCCGGGCCGGATTCTAGCGACCGCTGTGGTAGATGGAGAAAGCAGGCTCAGGAGGAAAATGGCAGCAGCAGCTGGGAAGCTGCCAAACTAGAAAGGCTAATGAAAGTCAGACACTCTTATATACTTTCATTGCAAGGTAAACAGTGGATTATTTGAGTAAATATTGAAGTGCGACAGGAGCACGATGGCTTCCCTTTGTTCCTGTCGCTCTGGGGCAGCTAGTTTTTGTACAGCGTAACGAGGTTTTAAATAAATGACGGGGGGAGGTGCAGGAGTAGTTGCATGTCATCCTCTTGGGGCCCAGCACACATGTTGGGGCTATCCTACCTGCTCTGCAGAGTCCCACCTGCTGCAGGGATTCTGGAGGTAGCTATAGTTGGGTGGAGGCCCTAGTAGCATGGCTGTCAAGGAGAGTGGCCAGAACCACTGGGGCATAGGCTCAAAGCCTGCTTGTGGAGTGTCTCCTAGGAATCCACTGGATTTATGGGTGTCTCCTAATGGCCCTTTTCATGGAGGAAAGGGGATGAACTCTGCCCTTCTGCTGTAATGATCAGGGAAGAACTCTTCAAGGAGTCTGTGTGCAGTTTTTATTAGTGAGTCCCCCATGGTAGGGCTCTTTGTGGCTAGGGGAGCAATGGACCCAACCACTTTCAAACAGTGCTGTTTTTACTCCCTTCTCAAAGGTTCTTCTATTTGCATCTCTTATGAAGACCAGGCCACACATTGCTAAACTGCACTTCAGCAGAACAAAGCTGCCTTTAGTGTTAAAATTATTTTGAGGTGGTTAAGAGAACTTGAGCTGCTAAGAGAGAGAGTCTAAACCCCTTTAAACACACAAAGGAAAAGTTATACAAGTACAAACTTACAATTCAAATGTCATGTAAAAGGTACTTTATATGAGTGGAGTTACCATAGTTCCTGGGTTTGTGGTCCAGATAGACAACTCCATCTACTAGCCAGGCACTGGAAGATGACAAAGGGCAATGTCATGTACCTGGCTCTCTAGCTAGGCCTAGATTTACAGACAGTTACATTCTGGTGGACCCTGGTCCCATTTCTTAATAGCTCTCAACTGTTTATGTAGGCCCTAATTCAGCAGAGAACTCTATCTAGATACTTCTATCACATTCATTATTGTAATATTGAGTGACAAACATTAAGGGAATCAAAGTTTGCAGGAGTAAGATTCTCATTGTAGTGACCAATAAATTCCCACAGCAGCATTCTGTGGACTTGAAAGTCCTTCCCTGTACTTCTATTTTTTTTGGAAGGGGCTGTGGGGGAGGGACATGACAGACAGCATTTTAGCTGTCAGAGCTTATCAGTGGCTGGATTCAATACTTAGTGCAAATAAAGAGGCATTATTACAAGTAGTTAAAGCATTTGGCAAACGACACTGCCTAACATTTAACAGTAAATGCAGTATCAGGTAGCTAGTGGTGCAGAGATGAGATATGAAGGGTACACCTTCTCTTTGTAAACATTGTCCTGCTGTGTCAGCTAGGACTTGCTTTTGACTGACCAAAATTGCTAGGGTATGACCGTATTTCTTCCAGTAGTGTTAGCATCGTAGCTTAAGGAAAATAGCTAACCCTAGTTTCAAAATGGTAGTTGGTGATGGGAGTTTCTCTTGGACAAACTAAAGGGGATTTCACAATGGGATCTTTCCCTGACAGATTAACTATTTTTCAAAATCCATTTCAACCTTCAATCAACATTCAGTAAAAGTTATCCCACAACTATAGGGATAATCTACATTTTTAATTCTGTCACTTTCTACTGAGATGACATTTGGTGAGCAGAGATTAGGTGTTCAGATACATCGACATTTTATATTTTTGCATATGTTCACTTAAACAGCTTTTTGTTGTCCAGTAGACAAAATGGTGTTTGCGGGGGGAGGGGAGAAAAGGAAAGCGAGAATGCATGATTACTTTAGCATATTTTACTGATTTGGTTGGTATTGTGTAACTCTTGCATTTAAGATGTAAACATTGGCTATTCAAAAGGAAAATATAACTTGACCTTCTGATGAAGTGCAGAGAAAAAGCAAACTTAACAAGTAATGAGTACATGTGGTGAAGTGATTGACTGTTTATCTGGAACAACTGCTGTGTAACTTTGAAAACTGTGTGTAACCTAGTATTTATAGGAATGAGTGCAAATAATGTCACTGATGCCTGAAATACCACAGATGTTAAAAAAACCAATCACATATTGGAAAGGTCAGAAGGTTAGACCGTGTAGCATCTTTAAAACTGTTTCCATGTTTGGACTTAGTGTCCCTTTGCATTAAAATATCAAATATATATATTTTAAATACATGCAACAGTTACTTCTACAAATACAATACGTGAAACCATGCCACACTGCTATTCAATGTATATAAAAATAACTCCCTATGCAGTCACACACATCCTAGGGAAACAGACTGTAAACTCGCACTACTGCCATTGAGAAACTCAGGATCTGAGCCTGCTCTCAACACACTGAGTTTAACTGTGCAAAATCAGTCCTTCAGGGAAAAGCTCTCTGAACTACAAGGGATAAATCCTGAACCATATGGTGCAGTGCGCCTTCCTGAAACCAACGGGAGGGGAGCGCTCAGCACCTTTCCAGAAGTGGTTGGCACCAGGCAGCATTGGGCTTTCAAATAAGAACTTCAGAGGAGCACCTATGATTAACTAAACTTTTAAAGCAGGGCAGAACTCAAACGTCACCGAGGAATAACATACGCCAAGGTGTTAGTTCACTAGAAGAGCTTGGACTACATTCAGCACAGATCAGTTAGTATAAACCAACAGCAGAGCCCCATTCCGAGTGCATGCTAGTTTACACTTACTTCACAGGAGCAACAGTGCATCTCTACCAGCATGAAGTCGGAATTAGGCCTCGGACCTTTTCCAGTCTCTCACTAGAAGAGACTTGGACAAAGCATGATTTGTGCGCGGCGAGGGCATGAGCCGAACAGGAGGCTAAAAAGATGATGTATCGACCCTGTATCTGATAACCACAAGGCCAGATGATTCCATTTTTACTGCCAGAGTAGGACTGTCTTCCACAAGAGTGCTGCTGACGCCAATGGGACTACTTGCAGAATAAGATGCTACTTGGCCTGAGAACAGGTACCAGAAATTGGCCCTTAGTAACGTTTATTTCCTCAGCCCCAAGTCTGCAAACACTTATGCACATGTGAAATGTTACTGATGCAAGTAAGTCCTGCTCAGTGCGATGATAGCGTTGAGTTGTCCCATTGACACCAGTGAACCAAGTTAAGCATGTGTATAAGTGTTTGCAGGATCAGGACTCTACATTTTACCCTGCAGAGCAAGGACTAGAGCTCTCAGTAAATCAATTATAGACTAATAACAATTCTTAAAATCCTCCTCCCTGCCCAAAGAGGAGCAACCCTAGAACTGGAGAGTGGCGGATGAGAGCAGTGAGCGTTAAGAGACGTAGGGGAAGGGAATTGAAGACTTCTACCGAAAAATGAGCGTCTACAAAGATATTCACATTCACACAGTTTGTGTAGCAGCTATATATAGGGGTCAGGGCTATTCCTGCAGCTCCAAACAGCCCCTTGTCTGTCTCAACAAAATTGTGTCTGTTCTATCAAGCCTTACTTACTTAATTTAGGAGTGTAAGAATAAATATTAAAATGCCCATATTGCAAATTCCAGTTCTATAAAATGCCTTAGTATTATCAGAAGGCTATTTTTTTCTGAGCAGAAATTGATTTAGTTGGGTGTGTCCGACAGCTTGTTTTCCTTTAAATTACTTGGAAAACAAGCAGCCGCCAGTGTACAGAGAACAGCACCTACTAACAGCTAACAGCATTTCTGTCTAGTTCCTGCCCTTCATTAACCATCAAGGTAGTTTTGGAATGATCTCCTTTTCCGCCATTCTCCTCAGTGTCTAGATCCGGTGACTCTGCTGAATGCTCTTCCGAGGTCTCCTGTAAAGCAGCCTTAGGAGCGTCAGTTGCATTTCCTCTCACTGTAATGTGCTCCCATCCACCCTACGTGAGAGAATAAAAATACAGTCACAGGAAGCATCACAATTAGATTCAAAACTTTGTTTACAGGCAGGTTTTTGCACTACTTAGTCTTAATTCCCTACTAGCTCAGCTGAGAAAAAGGACTCCTTATAAAATCCTGACATCTGAGTATGTGTAACTCCCAGAGAGAGCTATCTGCATATCTACCTGGTACACACACTGGAGGGGGGCTCAAATCTCCATGATGCCTATTTCCTGGATACTGAAGTTAGAGCATCTAAAATGGATGAGATGCATACTCAAGGAAAGGAGCAGGTCTAGACAAGGATTAGTATTCTGCATAATGGGGATTTGGTGAATCCTGTCCCCATTGAAGTTGGAATTTTGCTGTCCACTTCAAAAGGGCTAAGATTTTAGCCAGTCCCAGAGTGTTTAAATATCTGTACTTCAAACTGTAAAACCGCAGCAGAGACTAATGCAGTGTAGTGACAATGGGAGATGATCATGCAGACCCAAGCGAAGCTTTACTTTTTAAAATGTTGCCATGTTAATTGCTGAATTATTTATCTAATCACACAACTACATATTTTAAAACCATGTCACTGAACACTTCATTAAAGAGTTTAATTTTGTCCAAAGCTCTCAAATTACACTAGCTGAAAGAGGAGTACAATGTAAATGATATACTGTAATTCCACAACATTTCATTAATTGTTTTAAAAAGGGGCAAATGCATTTGAAGACACACTCACTGGACAGGTAACTGTCTCCATATTCAAGACAAGGAATATTTTCATTTCAGAGTACAGGGTCCAAGGCTTGTTTCCTGCCTTCCACAAGGGGATGAGTACCCATCCAAAATTTCAAAGGAGCTTGCTGCACCAGAGATTGTGTCTTGCTTTGCAGAGAGTGCCCAACAACCCGAAACTGTGTGAATACCAACTCTAGAGCAATTCTGTACCCCCAGCACTCACTCCAATGCCATAGTCCCACGAGAGCCCTTTTGGTTCCAGGGGCTGGACTCCTATTCGATGACAGACTGTCCCACAGCTTAGGCTGTGACTGCCCTGCACTTTGTCAGCTATCACCCAGACCTTAAAGAGAGAGAGAGAGAGAGAGAGAGAAAATGTTTCACATCCAGCTCTTTCCCTGAAATGAAACCATGATTGTGTGA
Source organism: Mesoclemmys tuberculata (assembly GCA_007922155.1). Taxonomy (NCBI): domain Eukaryota; kingdom Metazoa; phylum Chordata; order Testudines; family Chelidae; genus Mesoclemmys; species Mesoclemmys tuberculata. The sequence continues at coordinate 18,425,745 of ML675626.1, forward strand.
CCGCTCAGTGTCACAAACTGTTCCAGTGATGTGACATAGTGACCTTCCTTAGAGCAAAACAGCTTTAACTGGGACAAAGAGAAACCCACACATCCCTACACAAACAAGACCGAAACACGCAGATGAACAGTGAAAACATTCCCAGTGAGACCTTCCCAAGGAAGGGTTACAGTACGTGCTGTTTATACAGTCTCAGTAGGACAGCGGATGGGTGAGTTACCATTTCATAGTTAACTTTCAGGTTGTCAGGATGCCAGCACGTGAATCACTGTCTTATGGGGGAAACAGGACCAGAAATCTGTGTTTACTGACAATTTAACTGTCATTCATAACTACAGAAATGCAAAGTTAAATACATACCTGGTCCAGGGGCCCCAGAGAAACTTTACGGATGTTATTTGAAACATGGTCCCAACTAGAACCTTGAGGGTAGCTTGGTGTGATTCCTTGACGGTACCAGAGATTACCTATAAAATAGATAAATTAAATCCTGTGAAGGGAAGGATGGTCTTTTTAGTCAGGGCTCAGGAATTCTGCTCACATAGGATGAGTGCACTGTATTAAAGCCATGAACTCTGCACAGTTTAATTAAACATCATAAGGGATCAGCAGTTAATGATTCCTTATCTTCTATGGAACGCTGTTACATTTTTCACTAGAGTGTGGAACTTAATAGTTCGTTTACCCTTTTATGACCTTTCTGAATAATGGCGCACAACCTCACTGGTAAAGGTCCTTGGGGAAAGGACCATGCATTATAGGTTTACAAAGATCCATACACATCACTGGGGGTATAGAAATAATGCAACAGGAGGAAGGAGTTCTCTCAGACAGGACACTGCAGAGTTAAAAGCTTGTTTCTCTTGTGAAAGAATTCTGTACTTTTGTCTAATGATGATGCAGCAGTTTGTTTGCTACAGATGTTCGCATGTTTCGCCGCAAGGTTTCCTGCAGGTTTGCATGCTTCTGGCTTTCTGGCAAAGCTCCTAAATGCAATGATAGATGATGTTGTCGTTGTCTTTGACAATCCAGTAAATATTTTTTTTAAAAGGAAGTTACAGATGCTGTATCCATGTTATCTATGGCACAAGCTATGTCAAATACAGTCCTAGGAGTCAGACACTGATTACCCATTAGGTCACCCAATCCGTCATTGTGCCAATACAAAACTACTCCCTCTTAACGCAGAGGACCAGATCCTCAGGTGGTGTAAATCAGCATAGCTCCACTAATTTCAATGGAGCAATGTCAATTTACACCAGTGGAAGATCTAGCCCAGAATCTTGTTTTAAAGCAGTCAGATCTCCGGTTCATTTCTGAGTCCTTATCATTTAATACTCACCATTTTTATCCACTGCCAACACGGATGTCCGTCCTATTGAGACTTGTTTTAACTTTTGTTTTGGAGGTGAAGGAATATGGTACCAACAATCGCCTAAAAGTTGGAAATAATTGAACGAGACATTGAGAAAACAGCAGTAAGAACAGTATTATAATAGGCCAAACAAAGCTTGATGCTCAGACGTCATGAGGATAAAAGAATTAGAAATACCTCATATGTAAGGCTGGGGGGGAAATCACAGCAGAGAACCAAAAAGCCTTCTGGCTACAGAAAAACATGACTGGCTGACATGGGAAGTGCTGGTCTCAAAGTCACCCACAAGAACTAACCCCCTCTATTTGAATCATGCACAAAGCGCTTTTCATCTCAAAGCACTTTTCAAAGGAGCTCAGTATCACTGTCCTCATTTTACAGATGGGGAAACCGAGGCACAGTGGTAAAGTACAGAGTGAAAATCAGCTTCTAAAGTAATATTTTCCACACTGAGATGCATTGAATGCTAGATGGCTTTCCACCCTGAATTTCTCAAGAGAGATTTGCTTGGAGAACTTAAGGAGGAATGTCTGACTTGTGTGAAATGGCACTTCCTCGTGGGCAAGACTGTTAACACTTCTACGCTTCCAAGAAGTTACCCAGATACATTCTAAGAAAAAAAAAAATCCCCCAAAGTTTTGTAAATCTCAACTAACTTTTTAAAAGATTCCTAATGCACATTAATATAAGTGAGAAGAAGGCTGTTTAGTTTGTATTAGCCTCACACACTTTGCAGTGTTATTGAAATGTCTCAGCTTGTTTGACTACATCCTTGCTGCGAGAAGATGTGCTCTGTTAAGTAGCACTCACCTGCAGGTGTTTTTGGAGACACTGAACCTCGATAGAAGGTAGAACCATCTCTCGCAACAGCCCAGACTTGGTGAAATGCCCCAATCGAGACTGATATGAAGGGCTGATCTGTTCCCACATGAAGCCATGACGTTCCCTAACAAATGACAAGGAATGACTTTGTAAACTAACACCTATTGCAGAACTGAATGAGACAGCTTGCCTGCTGGCTGATCAGCACCGGACTGGGGTGAGAATCCCAGAGAATGCAATTGGTTCTGAAGAGTAATTTTTACAGAACCCTATATGGTTGAACAGACAGAGGCCCTCTCTCATTTGTTTAGATTATGTTAGAGCAGGGATGTAATCTACATCTCTTCTATAAGAGCATCATGACTCTCGTTATATTTAATGTTACAACTCTCAGAATAGAACTACTAGAAGAAACAGAAAACATATGAACTGTTTAAACTTTCTTACGTTGTTTGTTCTAAAATGTCAAGATGTCTGCATCTAAAATTTAAATATAGGAAACATTTTTGTACTGGCTCTAGCTAGAACTTCTGCAAAGTTAGTGCACGTTTGGCCCCAATCCTGTAACACACTTATGCACATAATGTTAAACATTCAAGCATCCTTCTGAATTCCAAGAGAGCATCACAGGGTGGAGTGCGGCCTGTGCTGCACACTTCTTATGGCAGCATGAGGAGTACGTACACTGTAAGCCCCCCCCACGCTCAAGCACAGCAGCGTAAACAATGGGGCACTGCTTAGGGAAATAAAGGCACGCCAGAACCTTAGGGTAAATACCCTATATGGCTCTCTACACACTGTAGCAGTGCTTTCCACATCTACGCTGCTATTTTTAGTAGTGGTGCATGCCACTCCCTCCCCGCTGCCAGACACCTTCCCCATGGCTTACCCCTTGCCAGAGCTGTTCTCTGCCTTCTGTAACCGCATGCTGCAGTGTGGACACAGCCTGCTTTTCACTGCAGTACAGTACATAGCTACACCTATCCCGCAGTGGTGTGCAGCACAGACATACCCTAAAAGGGCACTGGTTCAGCCCCCTCCCCCACCGTCTCATTCAGAGCCTCACAATGGAGCCTACCAGGCAGCTGGCCTTGCTAAAGAGCCAGGCAGGAGGCTGTGGGTCAGGAATTAATGGACTTGTAAAACCTTGGAAGGCACTGAACCAGTGAGTCTGCTGAACAGTACTTTGGGGGTATCAGCCTGGAGGCCAAGTTTTCTATACCAAAGCAGGGAAAAGACTCAAAGGTAACCTAGAAAGGGGCTGGAAATGCAGCTTAGAGGTTAGGCTGAAGAAAAGCCCGTGAAGGGTCTTCTATCTTTGTTTGCTGGGACTTTTTTAGTTGGCTTTTTCTACGCCGCCCCCCCACATCATCAACACATAAGGAGTTAAGTAAGTTTGTTTGGGAGGTGGCCAGAGGGCTCATCCACATCTCCAGCACTAGCCTGGGCGTGGCGTTTATTAAGGAGCACTGAAGAAGAGGGAAACTGAGGCCCCCAGGGCAGGAAGGGTCACTAGGGAGGCAGCTGCTATTAGAGGGATGATTCACATGCGTAAGTACTTTAGTGGCTGGTGGTCACTGTTTTGCAATCTCTATTATAGTCTGTAGGTAAGTGTGAACCTAGTATTATGTTTACTAGGCACCACAGACGTACATATGGCACCACACCAAGCCCACTGGCATTACTGGAAAAACTCCTATTGACTGCTGTGGGCTCTGTCTGGGGGCCAGAGCTTGGATAGGTTCCTGCCACGAGCAGCTCAATATCCAAGCCGGATCCAATCCTTTGAAGAGATGGAAGGAGCAGACCCTCTCTGACTGAAGGGGAAGTAAAGGAAAGGGGTGTTAGGGAGACAGGTGGGGTAGGAGAAGAGCTCTTCCGTGCAGAGGCAGCAAGAGTCCAAGCGTGAGGAATGAGCACACTGTACAGCCTGAGAGGGGTGGAGCAGGGCCCGAAGGCTGAGGGGTAACTGAGGGTTACAGGTAGACCAAAACCAGTGAAGTGATACGAGGGGGCACAGTGCGTACAGGTGGGCGCGCACGCTACACACATGCACTTTCATTACACTTATGTTGGCGAGACAGTCAGGACAGTCTTACCGCTGGATTTTGCTGCGTTACTCCAAGTCTGCAGAGCACATCTCCCTTGTCGCTAACTGCCCAAAGTGCGATCAGTTCTTCTCCGTCTGCAGCCGAACTAGGCATTATGGAGATGTCCCACAGGGTGATGGGAGGCACGTCCAGCCAGGGTCCATTGGTGATTATTTTACATTTTCTGAAGAGAAAAACCCTTAGGAGTATGCACTTCCTGTGAGTGCATCTGCACCCGTGTGGGCCAAATAAGGCCAACTTACAGGTAGAGGGAAGTCCCCAACTCCTTTCACTAAATGGATACTATAGAAAGCAGAATGCCATGAAACTAATATTTTCAGTTTGAATGTGGGCTGACACCAATCAGATTCGTGTTTCCAGGCTGAGTTTTGAAGCACTAGACAAAGGATATTTGTCAGGGTTTTGGTTTTATTTTCAAGAGCAACTTATTAAGAGAGAACAGGTCCTCTTAGACGTCTATGCCATGCTCTACTTTGCTTCCTACCTGTCTAGACCTAGCCTAGAACTTCAGGCTAAAGAAGAGCATTTGATCAGATGAGTGGGGGAATCCTTTGCTGAGAGCAGAACTCTGCAGCAGGTCTGCTCCCTCTGTACTGGCAATGGGCGTGACAGCTGGACTTCATTCAGGTGGGGACTGTCTGAAGGTAACCCAGACCATGCCAAGGGAAGGAGGCGTGCTTGAAGGCTGAGAATTGCAGAAAAAGGTTCTCTCTAATGGGTGTTCACAGAAAGCTACATTGTTCCTAGTTTCCATAGAGAAATAAATAGTGCTGCAAATTAGGGAGCATACACTAGACTTCACACGTGAAAGGTCTACCTGCACCTAGCCTGGGAACACAGGGCCTCTCTCCTCCAGCCCACAAATCCAGGATCTAGCCCCGAGCAGTCCCCGATTTTGTTTTCAATTTTAATTTTGCAACTCAAAGAGAAAAGAACGTTTGGGCTCAAGGCATTTCTCAATGCTCAGGTGCTATATTAGGTGTCACCACTTTGTTTATTTGGATTCAATTTGTTACGGGACATAAAGCAGAACCGTTTGAGGCCCCAGGGCTTGGCTTCGCAGGAGAAAACAATCCTAAAAGTTGACTCTGCAGCCACAAAAGCACCACCACATCAGTCTTTAATTTGTAGGCTCACAGAGCCTTGTAGTATGTGTGCTTGATAGGTTAGCACAAGAAAGCGCACAGGAAACTAGAGTAATTCCGAACTGCCCCCGGTTCCCTGAGGAGAGAGCAAGGTGCAGGGTTGCTTCCTGCTCAAGACAGGATCCAGTGACTATTAAATCTTTTCTGGTTCCATCCAATTACAGTAAAGCTTGGACTAAGTAAGGCTGGGAAGTCATCAGTTGCCTAGTACGTAGGTTGTCTGGTCACATTTACATTAGGATTCCATCTACAAGAGGGTTAATGCACTATTATTATTTGTATTGTAACACCTAGGACAATCCTAGACCATTGTACAAACACAGAACAAAGAGAGTCTCTGTCTTAAGATCTTGCAATCTAAGCATAAGAGGCATGTTATAAATGGGTACAGGCAACCTACTGGCTTGGCAGACAATTTAACAACTACTACTAATCATTTAACCACCATTTATAAAGGGAGCTATGAAAGGGTGGCCTGCCCTTTAAGGGCTGGAGGGGTGAGCCTAGCCAACCCTAACTACTAAGCAGGGTTTAGCTGATTTTCCCCTATAAAGAGCAGGAGGAAGTGGAGGATGCTCAGGGAGAGCACAGTGGATTTACAGAGGTTGCTGGGTGAAAGTCAGCGCTAGCAGAGAAACCTGGGGCTTAGGGAAGTGATGCTATGGTAGGTAAGGCCTGAGAGTGTCCTAAGAAGGGAATAAATGGCTTGAGAACTTTATTTTGTTAATTTAATAAACCAGAACCTGAGAAGGGCTGTGCAGGGACAAAAGGGTTTGAAGAAGCCCCTTGCAGGGGGATACCGAGTCAGGCTGTCTGTAGAACCACAGGCCATGAGAGGGTACTCGGGGCCATTTGTCCAAGGATAGGAACCTCGGTATGCATTGTGACCAGAGGGTTTTTACCAAAAGATTTCACAATGGAAACATTAGGACACTGGCATGTAAAGGTTGGGAGTCAAAAATGCAATTTCAGTGGTTGCTAAAGCCATGAGGTCCCCGCGGGAGACGGGTTCTTCTGTGCAGGTTTCATTGCTGTTACCCTTTGTGAATCGTGAGAGATTTAAGGGACTAAACGGCCTGCTCTGAAGAAAGGAACATGTCAGAATTCTAAATTTATATCCATAACTTAATCCTGTACCTTGCCCAGCGTCTTCGCCGTACAAAATCCTTCATCGTCTTGTGGCCGTGGTAGGATCTGCCAAAGACACATGGTTAATACAGGCTTGAGTGGACTTTGAAATACCTCCAATTTCAGAAGCAGCCTGTCAGCGCAGACTCTGCTTCAGCCCATTGTTGTTTTCCATGCTACTGTTCTGTACAAAGCTCGCCCTCACATCACACAGCATTGCGAGGATACCATGTGTTGTCTCCAGGGAGGATAGGTTGCAAGCCAACCTGGCCACTCTAGAATACCGGCACTCTTATTTTGCAGTGTGGGATTTACATTTCACTCCTCCCCCCCAAATGCCATGGACAGCAATACTTCAAATTCATGTAGTACCCAACAGTGATTGTCAGAATCTCTCTCTACCTCTCATTCTGCAAAGGGGGAAATCAAGGCACACTTGCCATCATTAGAGCATAGTTGAAGTGCAAATCAACTGGTTTTAATAATTGCTTGCAGGGTTGTTGTAGCCAGTCAGGTGTTAAATTTGGCATAGTCCTGCCTGGCTAGTAGGTACAAGAAGGTAACTCCTTACGCTGGAAAGTCTGCTGCATACTGCCACCCTTCCCGATCAGTTCCACCCGAAATGTTAAAATCAATGTACCAGTCGGACACCTGGAGTCAGAAGGATAATATTAATCGGAGCACAAGAGAAAGTGAAGGCATAGCAGGGAGATAACCTTTCACCTCTTCTTCTCCACCCTGTGCATTGTAATTGCTTGTATAGAATATTCGGATAACAATATTTATGCTACAACTTTGCCTATTGAGAATATCTTCCACCCTGGGTCCCCAAGGACTTTAGAAACATTCAGGTTGGGATCTGCAAAGGAGCCAAAGAAGTGGGGGGTGGGGTGAATCAACCTTCTCAGCATCTATAGGATGTAGGGAAAGTAACTTCACTGTGCAGACGGGGAAACGGGAGAGTAAAGTGACAACAGGTGAGTGGTAGAGCCAGGGACAGATCCAGAGTCTCCTGCCCCCCACTCCTGTGCCCTAGCAACTAGGCCTTCCTTTTTCAAAAATAAAAAATGTCAAGACAATTTACCCAAGACCACTGTGGCGAAGGAGGCTTGGTGTTCACTTTTGTGCATTCCTGCAAGCCAGATGCATCGCTCCACATGTACCTGTCTGTGGGGAGCCCTCTGCAAGACAAGTACGAGGAATAAAGATTCAGTGACAGTGAGGGAAGGGTAAGAGAATGCTCTTCACCTCTGCCTAGAACTCCCCCCCCACCCTCCCATCCACAGACTGAACACAGTCTTCAATCATTAGACTCTCTTGAAGGAAATGAAATGAAATCGCTGTGCTCTGCACCCCTGCCAAACACTGAACAAAGATCTCAAAAAAGTGATTTTTGCATTTTTAAAACCAGAGGGTGAATCTCAAATTCTGCAGCTTTCCTAAGGTTGATGGGGGGGATAAAACCACCTGTTCCTACCCACGAACAGGAAAGATTTTTGACTCCCATTTTCATTACACCCCAATATATTGAGATGCAGCACTCACTCAGGATCAAGGCCCATTGTGCTTAGCACTGCATGAGACACGTGAAGATGCTATTCCTGCCTTGATGAGTTTATGCTTTATGGCCTTAATCCTGCAAGGCATTGCTTGCAGATAGGTTTTGTGCCTTCCCAGGGGCATGGTGGTGTGCAACGTGTCATAGGACTGGGGTCTACAACAGCATCCTTTGATGTGCCCATCCCATCCCAATTTAACACTGTGTTAGAGACTGCATGTGAAATGAGTTTAAAAACACCCTGACATTTCACTTAACCCTTAAAAAAGCACACACCTACCTGCTGCTATACCCTGTGACTGGATTCCACCGCTGGTTCTCATAGATATAAACACATTTCACATCTGATTGCATGTAAATATTATCTGCACTACTGGCCAATCCTGCAGAAAATAAATCACTAGGGTTAAAAGCAAAGTTAAGTATTTAAATTTTGCCAAGTGGAACATTTCTGCACTTTTTAACTGCTCGCTTTTGAGCCAAAGAGACACAGGTCAGACGCGCAGCCTGCTCCCCCTGCAGAGCTGGGATAGGCCCATCACATCATTCCACAGACGAAACACACTACAAGGATGAGGGATTGAAATATTTTGTTCTGCTGGTGTCACTCATGAGGTTAACTGGGGAACTCCTACACCATGGTAGAATAAATGTGTCATTACCTTGAATGAAGCCGCCTCCGTATCCACCGGTATAAACCCAAGCTGTGTGATCATAACCTATGCCCCATACTATGCCACGGCTATTGCACTCGATCAGTCGGAGATGCCCTCCAATCTGACGCCAAAACCTGCAGGGAAAGCAATGATGTTTTACATTAACTCAATAGGGGAGCTGGTAACAATGGCACACGTTCCCTGCCCCGCAGCCCTGACTTAGGGAGGGTAGGAGGATAATTCAGTCGCTAGCTCATTCAGCTTCTGCCCCACCCGTGGGGAAGACTATTGATACCAGGTAAGAATGCTCCCTTTGAGACTGACACCTCCCAATAGGCGGAGACAGCTTGGCTACCTCTGATGGGGTTGGCAGCCTGTCCAAAACTTCACTTTTGTCTGTTTCACTTTGCGTTTCCTGATTGGATACACTGTTTGTTTCTAAGTTCTATCTGATACACTGGTGGGGATTTTTACTCTTTAGCTGTGGCTATTCGCCCTCAGCGTTCACTTCACCTGGAAGCTTTTCCTCTGGGAATTTCCTTGGTTTCATACACATGGATTGATGGTCTTAATAAGGGACTGGGGAAAGGCAGGAGGCCAGAGAGGGTTCCTTCACCTTCTACAGGAGCAGAGTTTCTTAAGAAGAAATCCACCCATGTCTGCAGCTCTGAGGAGATGCAAGGCAGAGGGAAATCCCTTCCTGGGGACCTTGGGCCTTGCAGGGTGTGGTGTGTGTGCTGAGGGGAAAAGTAGAGAAAGCAAAGGGACTAGAGAAACACACTAGTGGGGGGCAGGTGTGAGTACGAAAGACCAGCTTTTACAGACCAGGAAGTGTGCAGGAGTAGGTAAGGGCACCAGCAATCTGGCAAGCTTTGGAGGCCTCAGTGCAACCCTGCCCTCCTCTCCCTGCAACCATTAGGACTCTGAGGCTATGTCTACACTGCCGCTGGGGGGTGTAATTCTCAGCCAGGGTAAACGGATCCATGCACAGCACTGCTAGCCACCTAGATCTGACCCAAAGGATCAGAGGGGCTTGGACTCCAGCCGCTACCCTGAGCTGCCATCCATGCTGCAATATTTTTAGCATGCTAGCTCCAGCTGAGAGAGTGCCAGGCTGCCCCCATGCTGGGAATTGCACTGTCCAGTTGTGCTGGAGAAGTACCCAAGGGATTTTTAGGGTTTTGTAATTCAGAAAACTTGTGCAAGTCACTTCGAATTTAGTAGCAAAAATTCTATTTGGCCCTTAACCTGCCGAGACAGATAGCTCTTTCTTTACTTTTAGATACAGTGGGCAGGGCTGCAATATCATGTTTATAATGGAAACCCAGCTTCTATGCTCGCTTGCGCGTCTACCGCCACTGCATGAGAGACTCCGAATTGTAAACCCCGACTTGGGGACTATTACCATCTCAGCCCTAAGGAATGGAATATTTTGTTTACCCTAAAATGCCATCCACTAATTTGTGTATGAGCACTTTGCACCCAACCCTGCAAGTCTACAGGTCACTGTCCATGAAATCAGATCGGAAACGTTGCAAGACCTGACTCATGGCATGCAGCTTGAGCATGTGAACATCAAATGTAACCCTAGGAACTGCTTCATCTCCCTTACAAAGATGAAGATGACTACACCTCTATCTTCGTCATCGGCTGACATCTACAGCATACCACGTGTTTCACACAACACCACATCACCACTTTCACTTGGAGTGACAGACAATTCTGACGGTACGAAGTGCTCAGTGGCAAGGGGGAGCTTTAAAACCTTCTTACATTTGGTCACAGGGCGCCAGGTGTGGTGCAGCCTCCAGTTCAGGACTTGGCTCACTAACGAAGACGTCTCCTTTGCAAGTGACGGACCAGATGGCCTGGTGGGAGGGAGGGCCTTGAATCCGTCTGCTTTCACAGCAGCACATGCTCAGCAAAGCCAGCTACGATACAAGGGAGGAACAAAGAGCAAGGAGGTGCAATTCAGGGTGTGAACAAGTGGCTTTTGCTTAGCGTAGGTCATCTAGTGCTAGCAAAAGGTTATCCTTATAAATAGCCTCTTACAGATCTCCAAGGTGAACTAGCAGAATTCAGATCAAAGGTGTCATGATTCATTGCTGTAAGCATGATTTATCTGTGTGCTTCGCAACTTCTGTCTCTCTGTGTGCATGCACACACACCTCCCCTCATCCAGCCGCTGCTGAAATGCAGCCATCTTTGTGCCATAGAGGGGCAAGGAAGCACATAGCCAGTTCAATGTACAGCAGTGAAGGAAAGTGTTGTCCCAGTGGTTTAAACTCTTTATGAGATGTATATCAACCTAGAGCTGAGCAAACCTGAGTTGTGAAGGTGGTTTGAATGCCTGTAGCCCTGTCCATCACACACAAAACTCTATTTATCTGTCTCCAAAGAAAGCGAGGGCTGAGTGAATCCTGCCAGTTTCCATCTGTGGTTCTAATGGCCTTGTCTACAGTAGGTGATTAACAAGGGTACAAAAATCCCACCAGTGAGACCATAGGGTCACAGCACCACGGGACACCCTGGCACAAGCCCTAGTGGTGACATGCAGTTGCAGCTGCTTTCACCATGATGTCAGGTAAACTTGGGCTGACCTTCTGTAGCACTGGTGGAATGTCTCCCAATCTGCTTTCCTAGTGCAGACATAGCCAAAGAGTCCAGATGTTGCAAACTGCAGGTTTTACAGAAGTCATTTCAAACATAACCAGATGGCATTAGAAAGTTTGCAGTTACCCAGTCGTGCATTTCTTGCTCTGTGGCAGCTGCGAGACAAATTGGCCACCGCTGTTTTGTCCTTTCGGGTGTGTAGAGTGCGAAGGAGTGTTTGGCATCGTTCAGAATTTCCACCAGAATGGTGACTTCATTCAGGAACACATGGATGTACTGGCACAATACAAAGGGCATTGGTGAACAAGACAAACTCACGTTAAGCTTCCCCCACTCCCAACAATAGTCAGATCTTGCACAAATGGTCCCTGGTAAGGGTGGCAGAAGGACTAACATTCTGCTTGGGAGAGAACCCTCATCTTGCTTGGGAGTGCTCATGAAATGGGTTAGATTTGCAGCCCTGGATGACAGAGATCCTCTCTATACCACCCTGCCAGTGTGTGTCAACCCTTACTGGGAGGGCCCCCTTGCTAGGCATCAAAGGTTGATTCTTTCTATTGGACCAGTCTGTCTTTGGGCTGTGAACAAGATGGCTAATTGATGTCAAGCTGGTGGTGGCTTGCCCATTGAGAGCAGAATTATTTCTAACAGGACATGGACACAGCCATCTGAGAGAGAGCTACTGGCCTGGGTCAGGTGGGAAGTGGAGACCTCAAAGAGAATTCCTGTATCGCAAAGACCATTCCCATCTAGTCCTGGGTTTTCCTCTTGTCAAATGTGACACCAGCACCACACTGCGCTACCCAAATGCACCTTCTTCTCTTCGTGATACATGTAATAGATGAACAGAATGCTGTCCCGCATGCCATCGTTCCCAGTGAACTGCTCCAGCGCCACTCGAACATCTACCCATTTATGAGGCTTCCAGGTTCTCCACCATTGTAAGGTCCCAGTTTTAACCCACACAGACTGTGACAGAAACACAAGGTTACAAAGAGCTACTAAGAGCTTTCTTGACCATACCTCCCCAAAATCCCTACTTGTTCTTTTTGGCATACAAGCAAAAGATAATGGGATCAGATGAAAGCTAACAAAACTCCCCAGCAAGGGGGAGAGATGGGCCCTTCAGAGAGTTCAAAAGCACGGAGACATTCTCTGACTTGGGAAAATATAGCAGATTGTTTCTAATGGGGGTTCATATTTAAGTGCTTTTCACATAATCATCCATTAAAATTGATTTAAAACTACACACACCAGAGTGTTCTATATTAAAACTAATTGTATTTTAATATGTTAAGTAGGTGATATTGGACAACTCACCTCTCTTAGCAAGGGAGGGGCCAAAATCCTGAATTAAATTTAAGAAGAGCTCAAGGAAATTCCATGTAATAATGAAAGGAACTAGAAATGTTGTTCAGATTTTATTGACATTAGAAGCGCTACTTAGGCAAGCTGTGCTATGCCCCCTGGTGTTCATAGAGAACAAACTCCCTCATTTAGTGAAGTCCAAGTAAGAAGGACATTCTTAATCCAAGAAAACAGAATGCCTTGAATTTGTGGAGGGTAGTTAACTCACATGCATCTAACCCAGTTTAAAGGCATCCTTGATGAGAGATTTCAGCATATTCAGTAGCAAGTGCGACAGAGTCAGCCAGTGTTCTTTTTTTATAGAACTAGCTGGAACAAGAGCAGCTGTGACAAAGATTTAACAGCTGCTACAGTTTCCAACTGGAGTGCATGGGAAAAGCTGCTCTAAGAGCTGTGATAATGGACAAATGTGAACAGAAGCAGGGATACAAAGCGTAAGGTACAGTAGGTTGTAGTCCATATAATGGACCATACCATCACTGATGCCCAATACTGACAGTTGTTAAATCAAGATTAGTTAAAAGGAAGGAAATAGGACTTTCACTTACCTGCTCTACAGCCTGTTCATAGTGTCTAAAGTTCTCCAGTTCCCGCTTGGTCCTTTCACTGAGCTGCTGGAAAATCTGCTTTCGCCACGCTGCTGTCTGTGCTGGACTGATAGACAAGGAAAGGGACTGCACAGAGGGTAACAGACCTAGAGCAGAACCAAGAACCAACATCATGATCAAATGAGCTTCAGACACAATTTTGTGAAGTGTTAGACTCTCAAGACACAATTTGCCACTTCAGAAACATTGGCCCAAACACCTCTTGTCTAACACCACTATTGCATGAACACACTGGCTTCCGTGGCATTACCATAGGGCCACTGAATACTGCAAATAGTGCATAGAAAATGAATTGAAAGACTTCTCAAAAGCTCCTCTGTATATTCCACTAAAGCAGCACATGTATAGTCCTAGGACATGGACCATTTGCCCTATGGATTCTGCCACTGAGCTGAGATGATAAAGCTTGTTAGACAAGGCTTGTTAAGTATTGGGATGTCACATGCTCACTAATTTGACAACCAGCTTATTTGGAAATTTGACCATACTCCACTTTCTTCAAAAGCCTCCCTGTTCTAACCCTCCAGGAGCCAAGGCAGAGCTTCCATTCTGAAAACCACCTTTCAGTTCCTCTTGCCATCAGAAAGGCTTACAATCATGTATGGCTCACAAGGACTAGGGGACCAGTAGGGCATTGTGGTATTTGTCTCTAAACAGGATCTCTTCAACTTGCTTTTGACTGCTTTTCAATTGCACCTGGGAGCTGTTTTATCCTGAGAGCCGGTTTCAACGCAATGGAGAGCTAAACAGATGTGTGGAGTTCTGACAAACTGGATTATTCCACACGTAACGTTTCTGCCAACCATGCTGAGAAATTGTCACTAACCATTCATATCAGGTCTTGCCTCCCAAAGTGTCTTACAGCTAGATATGCACAGCAGGAAATACCCTCCCTTTTGGGACAGAGGGTAACAGCTAACTGGCACACGAGTGGACAGGAGAAGGAGGGGTTATTTTGAGTCAAGGACCCTCTTTTTAAAACAGCACAGTGTTTTATTATGGCAGCACCATTTAACCCGGAGCGGGGATCAAGGCCCAGCTACGCTGAGCTGACAGTACCTGACTGAAGAGTGAACCATTTTGGTGAGCTGTGCGAATCCACCAGGCAGCCTCCCCCACACACCCAGGCCCACAATGGGTGCTCATCAGCTCCATAATGTTCTTCGATGCCAACAGAGAACATGCCCAGGGAAGACAGGCTAGACGTCTCCATCAAGGTGCTGGCAGAGAGCGGAGGCTTCTTATGGGCCTCCTTTAAGTCAATGTTTGTCCAGCGCAGTTCTGCAGGGTGGGAATCTGGTTCAGCAGTTGATGCGGGCTTTTCAAGACCAGCCTTCTCGTCATTGTCCGAAGCAGAGTCCAGGAGATCCACAGGTACGTTTGCACTGGCTACTGCTGGCTGGCTTCCCACGTTGTTACCACTCGTGCTCGTTGCAACACCCAACAGGGGCCTCTCAGCAAGATGTGGGTGTCCCTGTGGGCTCTCAGTGTCAGAGAGAATGTCCACATCGCCCTGAATGATCGAATTTGTTTGCTCCCTAACGTCGTCGCTGAAGAAACAGCCAACACTTGGGGACAGACAGACAAATAGCTAATCAGCCACCATTCCCCCCTTCTCAGCCAACACAGCGCCACAGAAAAGACCAGAGGAAGACACGGATGGTTACATAGTTCCCAGCTGATACAGAGCAGACCTTCTATGGCAAAGGTTGAGCTCCATCTTAGGGACGAGAGCTCCACATATGGCTTCGCCTATGGGAAATCCTTTTAAAACAGCCTGTAGGGTTGGCTGCATGGAAGTCTCCAGAATGCCCCAAGGCCCTGTCTTTTGGTTAACACATGCTGAGCAGGACTCTCTTTAGACTTCAACTTGTGGGAACAGAAGCAGGCAAAGCAGAGACTGCTGCATTGTGGGGGTAATATATGGGGCCCAGCCAGGCCTCTTCCCTCCCCCCAATGCCCCCACATGCCTTTTGGGGGCACTAGGACCCAAGCAATGCCTCCTTTCTTCTCCACCATGTGGCCTTGGAAGAGATGAGCAGAGAAAACCCAGCTAGAGACTCCAGCCCTTTGGAAGAGGAACAGCCACAGCAGGGACTTTTGGACTCTAGATTGGTCTGACATTCTGGGCCTTACGCTGATTGGCTATTTGCTTCAGCTCCCTGCCACCTTCATCTCATGTTCACTCCACCTTGCTCACCACTCCTGCCTTGCCCCCACCTCACTTCCATTCCCTGTTCTTTCTATGTAGCCAATCTCCTCCTAACTCTCTCCCTCCACAACAAAAAAGAATTGTGGCATTAACATGTTGGCTGCCATTACACTGTTCACTCCACTTGTGTGTGGTAACATTTCCCCCACCTAGTGTCAGTCTTGTCTATTGTTTCCTTGTGTACACCCTCTGTCTGCATCCATCTCTTCTGTTTTATCTTAATCTCAGATTGTAACCTCTTTGGGGCAGGGACTCTTTTTGTTCCCTGTTTGCCTAGGAAAATGGGGGCCTGAGGCTTCCAGGTACAATACACAGTGTTTCACTCTCAGCTGGAGATTGTCTTGCGATTGTCAGAAACCGTCTGATTCCTGATTCTAATGGGCCAACTGTGGGGAAAAAGCGGCAAGATGCCACACAAGTGACACCCAAGAAGAGGATTATTATTAAGTGGAGAAACCACCACCAGGATGTCCGGCAGGTAACATTTCATCCTATAACCGACTGGATCCTGAAATCCGATGGTAAAGCCCAGGCCGGCTCACTTTACTGCAAGGCTGCACTGAATTCTCAAGTTGGAACATCACCTCCTTCCCCAGAGAAGATGAGTTTGCTCTTTGCTCTCACTGCATTTTAATTAGAAATAAAACCAAATGCACTTCAGCACCTGGTGAGAAACAGGAGCTGGGTCCGTGTTTTGGTCAAGGTCGCCGTGAGGGGCCTCAGACAAACTGGCTGTACTGTGTCCACAGAAATACTGAAAGCTGATGGCGTTCAGGGCTTTTGGACGCTTCCTTAGCTACCTGAGCAGACTGCTTGAGCTGCCAGTGTGAGACCTGTCGCTCTCTCTGCCAGACACAATCGCCTTCCATGCCTTCCCGCTGAGCTCGCTCGGTGTGACGCCTTGCCGGAAATAAACTGCCCGATCGTCGCAGCCGATTCCCCAGACCTGAGGGGAGAAAGGGGCCATGGGTCTGAGTCCTCAGGGGGTGAATGGCATGAAAGCAGATGGGCATCAGCTACAACAGGAGTCTGAGGCAGAGACAGTTCAGGGAAAGAGTTGGTCCTGAGCCAGGGGTTTTCTTTGGGTTCAGCTCTAGTGCTGTTGTTTCAGGTGTGGCGTATCACTCAGACGGACTGTTAATGGGGACGTTTGTACTCAAATGTGTCAGACGAGAGGCAGGTTTGCTGAACAGTCTCTCATTGCACATTCCCAGTACATTATGCAGCTTTTTGCAGTTCAGGCAATAGGGACTCCTGTTTGACTGATCATCTTGGTGCCCCCAGAGTGTATTCTGAGTGCAAAGCTGAACAGTCGTCATACAGGAGGAGTCTAAACATGCATGTGTGTTCACACAGCAAGTCTTTTGCTGCCTTACCTGGTCATTTAAGCCTACGTTTACCATCATCATTTCTCCAACCATTTCAATCCAGCTGGTGCCACATGGATTGTGCGAGTTCACACCTCTTCTGAACCACACCTGTCAAGTTAAACCCAAGGTTTGAACGACTACAATAGCAGGGAGACAGTTAAAAGGTTAAAGCAGTGTCTTGCAGTCATTTCTGACACTGATGTATCATGTGGCCTTCAGCAACCAATAATATGTTGGTTTGAGACTTCCAAAGCATATACAAGCCTTAACCAAGTCTCAAAACACCCCTGGGAGACAGGTAGGTTGTGCCACGCTCATTCTACAGATGGGAAAACTGAGGCACTGAGCTGTTAGAGACTTGCCTAAGGTAATACAGCAAGTCAGTGGCGGAGTTGGGAATAGAACTCCAAATGCCTGACTCCCAAGGCTGCTCTTTAACCTCCCTAGTGGCAGCACAGCATACATGGCATGCGCCTCAGACATGGCAGTTATCCGGAATAGCTTTGTCAAAAGGGCCTAACAGAATAGGTGCCTAAAACCCCACTGGCAGTGGGTGCCTAATTCCCTTACATTCCTTTCAAAATCCCAGCAACAATTTTTACTAGATAACTGTCAAAAGTTACTAATTCATTATATTAACTTCAGTACTAAAGAGCTGGTCTAGGAAGAAGGAAGGGGTCAGATTCTCATTTGCACGATGGCCCTTTAACACATTCTGGCAGCGTAAACAGGCCTTAGAGTGGGAGCAAAGGTAATCTACACCCACTTTAAGGCCCCTTTCAGTGCCAGGATGGTGTAAATGGGTCTGGGTGTAAACGAGAGGCAGGTCTCTCAATCTCCGTAAGAACACCGCTGAGAAGTTAGAGCAAAAGGGCCTACAAGGGCAAGCCAACGAGTTTGCCATCACTTCTCCGAGAATGAGCTTCTCTGGTAAAGGGGAAAATTCCATCTTTTACATCTGTAGGATGGCTTATCACATCTAAAGGACTCTAACTAGTACTTCTGCTGCCTCCAAGGCACTTCTCTAAGCATTTCAATGGTTTTAGACATGTTATGTTAGGGTCAATCAGATTAGGCTGTGTATACTTTGGAAATTGTTTGTTAAATTAGTGGTTGGATTTTTAAATCCTCAAAACACCCCATGTATTTAATCTCCTCTTAGAGTCGCTTGGTTCTGTATCATTCTTTCACTAAATAAAAAACATCTAAAATCTTATCTACAGAGGAGATTTTTCCATTTACACGGGTAGAGCTATAGCAGTTTAACTACACCCATATAACTTTGTGGATGCTCTTATTCTGGAATAAGAGTGGCGTCTCTGGATTTAATTTAAACCACTTCCAAAGCAACAAACTAACCTGCAAAAAAGCAATCCTATTGGAATAAGTGTCCACATGGGGACTTACAGGGGTATAACTACAGAACTTTAAATTCACCCCCTATATTATACCAGCATAGCATCCCAGTGTAGACAAGCCTTATGCTATACATTCTATTGATAATAACAAGGGACCTTATGTTATTTAACTTCAATAAAGTTACCTAAAAACCCTGGAAACTACTAATTAGCAGTAAGAATCAGGGATAGTTACACTGTTAGTGCTCGGAATGAAACAGTGAATTTTTTTCCAAGTACAGCAGAGATTTGTTATTAGTCAGCCATGTGGAATAATATAGGTAAAGGGGGTTTACTGTCATCAGAACAACAGACTGAGATATTACACAGACTTGAAACTGTAAATACACATGGACATCCTCAGTAAGAAGCTAAGACTGAACAATAATTTTTGTTTTGTTAGAGTATAAAGCAGGGACTGAATATTACCTTGTTCTCCAAGGTGGGATTTGCTATATTCTGTCCTGGTTCAGTAACAGAAAACACTGCTAGATGGAGGGATGGGTGACCTTTATAAGGTCAAGTATTTTGCTAATCGAGTTTAGAAATCTACAGTAGACTATTATACAGGCCTAGAGACCAATGCTTTAGATATTCTGACTTTTGCGCTTGCCTATTTCAGTGGGTGTGGGCTATAAACTCTTTTGGTGAACATGCATTTTGGTTTTGGGACTAGTACATTTTTATAAGCATTGAATCTGGACCAGTGATCAGCAGCTAGACACAATCAAGATGCTGTGGGAAATAAGCAGTTTTCACTCTTTCCAGGGGGCTTGACTACTATAGCTGGGAATATGGCTGTACATCTTATTCTAGGCCCTTCTGTATTCTTCACTGCAAATTCCACACCTTGCCTTGCTTCTGGCCAACAGTTTCTTTTCCTATCCCCATTATGGCTACATGCCACGCTACTGCCCATGTTCAGAAGTAATACAGCACGACCACTACTGAGCAGCTCTAAAGGAGCCCCAGCCTCGGGTTGTGAAACTTCCTCTTAAGCTCATTTGCTGTTGCTTGACTTGAGTTTGGCCCATTGTTTGTAGCATTATCCCAAACTCTGGCAGCAGAGTGCTGTTGAGCTGGAACTCATTCCTGTACTGGGAGAGTGGCTGAGAAGCCTTCTGAGAGACACACACACACCTATGCCCCGGCACTTCAGTCATTATGAGCCACAGAGCACGCCTGCAAGTAGGGGGGAGAGAGGGGCACTGGAACTCATCCAGCAAAGGGAGCAAGAGATCCCAAATCACTGACATTTAATAAGCTTGCACAGAAGATCAGTGTACTGTAAAACGTGCAGGGAAAAGAACCAGAAATGTAGCTCAAGGCCTCTTACTTTTCTGTCTTTAGTAACAGCCCACACCACGTTTACACCCACAGAGACGTGCAGGATCCCGTTTTCAGAGCTTGGGGGTTCCACAATTGCCCAAGAAATTCCTGCCAAATAAACAAAACAAGGAGTCAGTCAGATTCTCATTAAGTTCCCCACAAATCAAAGTGCCTTCCCTGCATGACAGGACAGGATCTTACCTTGAGGGTTATTTCTATCAATCCCTTCTCTCACAATAGCTTGCCCCTCCCAAAGAGTTGCCCACAGAAGGTCATATGGTCCACAGCTGATCTGTACTGCTTCTCCAGGGGTGGCTATTAAGGACCACGATGAACCTTCTGGATTGTGGTGGCAAACGTCTTCTCTATACCATACCTAGACAGACAGACAGAAGCCTTAGAAAAATGCCACCTTAACAAACAATCAGAACCTGGAGGGAAAACACATGGCTGGCCAGCCTCTCTAGCCAAGGCTCTTTTTATAGCATTTGCACTTTCATCTTTACGTGGCATTAAGCTGCTGACCATCTCCCTGTGTATCAAGGGAGGAGGCTTTTGTATAGATTAGTTTTTATGATGCAAGCCAATTTGGACTCGGCCCATGCTTTCTTGCTACATCATCTGTGTGCATTTCAACATTTAGAGCAGTTATGATTCAAGGCATGTTAAATAAACTAAGAAAGAACCACTGAACCGTACGCTAAGAATCTTCCTTCTTTAGGAAATATACAGCATTCACATGAAAACAATACACCAGTGTTACTGCTAGTGATAAAAAGCCACTAATCCTAATCTGGCATTAACTGTAAAGAGCTAACCGCTTAGTTAGACAACACTTGTATAAGGGCCAATACCTAACCACCTGTGTAATCTTTGGTGTTCAGTCCAACATTTACACACAGCTGAGAGAACGTGCCACTTTCAGGGTTTTGTACTTGCCAGTCCTTGTCTTTTGTACATGTGTTTCTCCATCTTATGTTTGAGAGAGGTTGTTGGGAAGGTCAATATGGAAAGAGCACAGAGCATTGTTAGGTTCCTACACTCTCCTCCCTGTGGTTGATAGTGAGCGCTACAGCTTCACGTTTATTAACAACATTTTGATTTGGCAGGACTTCCACTTGGGAACCTAAAGCCCTTTACAATGCTAATTAAATAAGCTTGTCAGGCAGGGAGCTGTCATTTACACATGGGGAAACTAAGGCACGCAGGGCTTTTGGGTTTTAAGTGACCTGTGAAGCCAGTGGCAAACTGTGAATAGAACCTAGGTGTAAGTATTCATTCTAGCCACTAGACTATAGTCTTTCTCAACATACAAAGTTACATGTAGGCCTGTTAGACACACATCATGGATTGTCCATGGATAGAAAGATGGTAGCTAAGACAGGTGTCTAAGAGTGAAGGATGGAAATTCTTACCGCTTGGAGAAAGGTTATGAAAGACTTCATCTCGGACCTCAGAAAAGGATGGGAAATGCATACTTTTTTTGGCATTGAGTATTCTAGATATAAAGTAAAGCCTTGTCAGGCTTTGGATTCCAAAACTACAGTACTGCCAGTTTAAGGGAGTTTAACGTTTTCAGCAAGCTGAACCCTTCCCTTTCCCTATTCAACACAAGTAAGGAGGAGCAAAATTGGATCCTTTCTAGGAGTTCATTTTTCCATGCCAAAGAAACACTCACCTATGACACAGCACCTCTGAACTCTCCCTCTCTATTTTGATATTAAGCTGCATCAGTCAACAGCCTATCACAGCATGGGTTTTATTTCTATGTCCCGTCAGACATGCCAAACAGCAAAGATCCTGACCAGCGTATGAAGGCAATACTTTAGCTTGCAGAATATCTGTCTGGGTTTAAACAGTGGGATTCACAGCCACTAAGTAATCTGACTTTCAAACAACCTCCTCTCCCCTAACCTCATCATCAGAAGCAAGTGCCCCACAGTTCAGGACCCACCAACTCAAAGTGGCACCCGACCCTGCCATAACAACAAATGCAAAACCTGCAGATATAGCTCCACTCCTACGATGATAAATATCTACCCGCAACAACACATCTTTCAAGATGCATGGTCTATCATGTGTGGTGTACCTCATCTAATGCACTGAATGCCCCAACAAAAACTAGGTGGATAAAACCAAACCATCATTATGCTTTCAAATGAACTCACACAGAAAAACGATAAGAAAAATAAATCACCCTATCATCCAGGGGCAAACACTTTTCACAAAATGATCACTCCATATCTGACCTCTCAGTCCTCATCCCCAAGGGAAACCTGCACAACGCCTTCAAAAGATGAGCATGGGAGCTTAAATTCATAACTTTGCTAGACCCTAAAAATCATGGTCTTAATAAAGACACTGGATTTATGGCTTATTACAACCATCTGTAATCCACTAACCCCCTTTTCCTTTAATGACTGCAGAGGTGTTAATGGCCCACTTCACCTTGAATGGTCTCTTAGAATATGTTAACTGCTTATGCTAAACGATCTGTTCAACCTTGTATTTAGTTGTGACAGTGAGTATTTTTCCCAGACTGGAAGAAGAGCTGTGTGTGTAGTGTGAAAGCTTCTCTCTCTTTCACCAAGAAAAGTAGGCCCAATAAAAGATACTATCTCATCCACCTTCTCTCTCTAATATCCTGGGACCAGCACAGTTACAAGAACACTGCAGACAAGAAATATACACAAAAATAATTATACCCTTCCTTGTAAGGACACTACCCAGACTGATAACCGGCCCATGGGCTCATCAGTGATTTCCCATCCTCCAATGGAGATATCGCTGAAAGGATCTGGCAACTGTTTGGGATCATCATGGGATGTTATCTAAAGCAAAGAGAGAGAGAAAATTTAGAAAGCAGAAGTTGAAGGAGACCTGACCCCACGTATACCTGATGGCTATTTGGTCCCATCGTAAATAAGGGGCTTATCTCATTTTCTAGCAGACAAATCTTTGCATCACAAAGCCACCACCGCGGTGCCAAATGGTTAGGTGCGGAGGATGGACTCCTTCTCTCACTCATGGCTGCTCTTTCAGACAGCGTGGGGGCCCCCACTTTTCGGAAACAGCATGGAAGAAGCCTGCACTCTCACTGCTGGTGCTGTACCTGTTCTACGGCTTTATAGACTTCTGCTCCCAGTGCTGTCGATCCAGCAGCTTGCATGAGCATTAGTCAATAAAATAAATCATCCATGTTTGCCCTCATTAGTGCATGCAAACAGCACTCTCATGTGCCCATAGGGCAGACAGCTAGCAGATTGATATCAAATGGCTGCTGTGTGCTGGGAAAAATCCTGTTGAAAATGGAGCATGTTTTTTCCATCAGGTAGCATTAGCTACCTGTGGACTAGTGATCGGACTTCCTCTCCTCGCCTATGCCTGCATGTGCATACACAAGATCGGGAAAGGACAGGTGTTGATTTACAGACAAAGATTTGGGGCTGGGCTGAAGCCCTTCAGGTTAGAAAAGAAAAAAAATATTCAGAAGTATGGTGGAAATTTTCAAAAGAATCTGAAATAAATCCCACTAAACTTCAGTAGGATTTGGGCCCTTAATTTCTTTATGCTCCTTTGAAAAATTCCAGTCTTGAATTTGTAACGCTCGAGAGAGGTGCTAAGAGTGGCAGCTGCAGAATCCAAGGTCCTGTCTTTGCAGATACCACACACCACAAATGACAGCACTGCAAACTTCCCCACACTCACGTCATCACTTCTTTCATATTCCACTTGAGCTAATAAGTTAAAAAACCAAAACAAACAAACAGAGAAAGAGACCTTTGCCCAAGCGTCTCGTGATTTGTATCTCCTGTATCTGATCCACCGTCTACGTCGGACGCAGGAATTCCATTTCTTATCCTTTGCGTAGGTGGCTGGGAAGTCAATGGCGTATGTCCAACCCTAAAAACAGAGGGTTCCTTTCATAAAGATTGGGAGCAGATGGCTTCATTAAGTAGTAGCTCAGAACAATTCTGCACAAGAATCACTCCTACAAAAGCATAATACAAATTACTTTGCACATGCATAGGGGCTTTTATCTCCTAACTCTATAGGCATTCATGAACTATGTCTCAACTCCTCTGTGTGACACATACAGGACTTATAAGACATAGGAAAGCATTTTATTTTTTGTATAATAAAGATGGTTTCAATGGTTTCAATAGCCTGTGGAGAAGATGCCTCCAGTACTATACTATAGAAATCTACATGCCCAGCAAGAAGCAGCTGTGGGAAGATGGGAGTTGCCTTTACTTTTACAGAGTAGATTCCCAGAATGGATCCCTTGCCGGTATTGTTCACCTACCCCTTTCTCTGTTGGTTCCCCTCCAATATTTTCATCCACATACCAGTCAGACTCCCACTCCCAGTGCGGCGATGGCAGTGTGAAACTGTCAAGCTGCTGATGTTTTAACCCGCTTGCGTCGCTCCATTGCCAGCGATCACTGGGCATTAATTTCTCACAAAAGCCACCAACCGGATTCCAACGCTGCCAGAAAGGAGAAAAATTGCACGTCATGCCTTTAAGGTCATGTGATCTTGTTGGCTCACAGATAGGACCTTGGAGCTCTTTAGTGATGTATTTGTGTTATTCCATACCTCAAGAGAAATGATCCACTGGGGAAACAAGAAGGCATTCAAACATTGGCTACTGGCTAATGTCATCTTTGGAGGGAGCATCCCTCAGATACTGGCTCACACACTCTTTAAAGAGTGTGCGCTTCCTTTAACGACAATGCTAAAGGGAACAAGGTGGGCGAGGTCATATCTTTATTGGGCCAACTTCTGTTGACGCGAGACCAACTTTTAAGCTTACACAGAGCTCTTCTTCAAGCTTGTCTCTGTCACCATCAGAGGTTGGTCCAATAAAAGATATTACCTCACCCACCTAGTGTGTCTCATACCCTGAGCCCTATATCCAACTACAACAATACTGCATAATGCTACGGGGGAAAGCAACTGCAGGCAAATGCACCATCTTTTCTTCATTTTACAAGCATGTGCTGAGTGTCATTCTAACTGATACCATCCAGATACCAAAGATCATGCAATAATTAACAATAAGACTGGATACTAGAGGCAGCATTTCATTTCTAGTACCCTGGTCCAAGTTCAGGCTGGTGGAGTAGCCAATGAAAGCCACTACATCTGAGAGCTAGCAAGTGGCCAGTATCAATGGATTTGGGGGCCTAAATCTAGTTCCTAATGGAAAGGTCACTAAGGGTATGTCTACGCTGCAATTAAAAACACGCAGCTGGCCTGGGCCTGCTGACTTGGGCTCGCAGGCTCGGGTTAAGGGGCTCTTTAACTGTGGTGCAGATGTTTGGGACCAGGCTGCAGCCTGAGCTCTGGGGACACCCCTCCCCCCTCGCAGGGTCCTACCGCCTAAGCTCCAGACTGAGCCCAAACACCTATGCTGGGGCTGCTGCTGGCATGGCTCTTCCAGCTGGGGGGGGGGAGAAGGGGGTTTGACATTTTCATACTCCTAACTGACACAGCCTTGCCAGCAAACTTTTCAAGTGCAAACCAGGCCTAGCTGGCATCCTTGTGTCTCAGCACAGCCAAGGACTAATTAGCCATGGAAGAATGAATAATCTCCTCAGCCCTTAGGGTAAGTCTACACAGCCCACGACAGTGAGTCTCCCAGCCCAGGCTGACAGACTGGGGTTCACGCTGGTGCTCTAAAAACAGCTATGTAGACAGCACTTTGAAATTGCGGCTTGGGCTCTGAAATCCACCTCACTTCCTAGGACCTGAGCTTCAGCACAAGCAGCGACCTCTACACAGCTATGTTTAGAATGCTCATGTGAGCCCCACAAGCCTGACTCTATCGGCCTGGGCTGTAAAGGTCCCTGCTGTAGGTTATGGGATAGGTTCCCCCCAGGTTAGAGAAACTGACCCACCACGTTTCTCTATCTATACACGCTATGACATTGGTTTCCAAGGCTGTCAAACCTGCCCAAGTTCACATATCCAATAATACTAATCAACAAATAAATAAAATACAATTTTTTTTAAAACCCCACACTCAGTCTCATGCTTTAAAACAAACAAACCAACCAACCAACCAACCACACACACACCAAGAAGCTCAACCAAATAAAATTGCCATGAAGTTTTACACAACATGCTCCCTCACAGTGACAACAGGATAGTCCACAGCCATTCCCTTGTCTGGTGTAACACCTCTTATGACCAAAGATTGTAAATGATTTAAAATATTTCAATATTGGTTATATACAGTATTATTAGGCGACACTCCTTTGCACATTCTGTATCGAAATCTGATTACTAGGACTTCTTTAGTTTGTTCTCACAGAAAAATTTCACATCTTGGATTTTTATTTTGTCATGGTTTAGACCAACCAAGGGAAGAATTTACAATTCACAACCCAGACACCCTTTTAACTAAGCTCATTTAAAATGTTTTCATAAAAGGAGGAATGTTCTAAACACAATGCATAATTACATCAATATTAGACAAAATATTAAAAAACAAAAATCAAGAAAAGATGCCTTCTCCTGCTTAAATAAAATCACAGCACTTTATGCTACATTTGCCTAGCGATCCCTTAGAAAGCAAGAGAAACAAACAAGAAAAAGAATCCTTTGATTGTAGCTCTAGAATGACTTTACCAAATACATGAGAGGTGGGGTTTTTTGGGGCGTGGTGATGGGAGGGGTTGTTTCTTGGGGTTGGTTTGTTTGTTTTTTTTAAGAAAAGCAATTTATGAATGCATCTTTTTGATGCATCTGTTACAGAGAAGCCCTATGAATATGACAAAAACATTTTCTATGTTTTTTTTCAAGCCTTAATAGATTTGAATAGGGAACTGTACCTGCTGCCCACAGAATTTTTTTAAACCTATAGAAAACATTTTCTAAATAACTCTATAGGCTTTGTCGCTGTTAAGTTCCATGCAACTTTTTCATAAGGAAACAGGTATTGCTCACTGATGGAAGCAAAACATCAGACTTAGAGGCTGACTGGTCCAAACTAGGACAGCTTGTGCTCAAGAGGACATGGTTTGCATGGGTAAGAAAGATGAGGGAATTTTTTGTGGGGGTAGGGGAATATTTAGGAAGGTGATCATCAACTTCTGAGAGTTCAAACAAAATACACAGAACAGCCTAATATTTGATGCAAAAATCTGCTCTTCAGAAATATGAGGTAGGGATTAAAATAAATGAATAAATAAATACAACCACTGAAAGCTCAGGATGGTTCACAGTACCCAGGAACAGGAGCACTCAACCAGAAGCTAAGAATTCCTTCCCTAGCTGCCCCATTCACTTTGAATCCCAAATATGGGGTTCCCCTTGCCTGCTTTTATACTTACACTTTACACACAAAAACCCAACCTTACTACTGGAGAACAAATCAGCCTGGACACGTAAGCACAGCTCTCGCTGCCAACCCTCTCTGAAGACCACATGGTAAGTTTGACAGATGTGCTCATGACGTTACATACCTGATTCTCATAGGTTTCTTCCTGGTATCTGATTGGAACATCACTTGAGAATATGTAGGCGTATACCTGGTGATCACAAGCTATTCCCCAGCAGCACTGTTTGACAGCAGAGACTCGTTTGAACTCCAGCTGTTTGTCTTTACAGAGCTCCCAGTACTGGCCAGCTGTGGAAAGTGTGTAAACCCTCCCAAAAATATCAACTGCCCACAAGAGGGAATTAGGCACAGCCATAGCTGAAAGGCAAAGAAAGAGATATTAACACAGAGGCAAGTTTTTAAGAGGTGGGTTCAAGCCCCACTCCCAGCCCAAACAGACCTGGATACTGAACTGAATACCGTGGGCCCATCTCCCATCACACTAAACTTGAGAACAAAGGATGGTATTTTCAAGGGAGCTTAAGGGATTCAGCATGTAAATTCCATAGCCTGTCAATGAGAGTTAGGTACCTAACCACCTTAGCCTCCTTTGAAAATCCCAGCCCAGGGGTACCAATAGGAATCTACAATGCAAAACCCTCCAACAAAATTAGCAGCAACGGTCTCAGGCTGAGAAAAGAAGCCAAAAGTCGAATGGATACATGTGGCCTGAACAGCTTTCACCCCAGAAGAGGGACCTCCGGGACTGGGTCAAGGCAGAGTGACTGAGCAACACAACAGAGCTTGTGTCGCCACTGCCCTCTGGCTAAACAGAAGACTTCACTCTCCAGAGCTGTATGCACTTGGTGTCTGTGGCCCCACAACATCATGGGAACTTTTCATCAGTCTCCTTCTACCACTGCCCAAGATGGCCTCCATCAGTCCAGGAAGAGGAAGCTTGACATGGAGGTCCTCTGTGACTGTGTGTTGCTTACTTCAGTCCCTACATGTCTCTGGGCAGAATTCCTCTGGACGCTGTCCATGGACTCCATGGAGCAGTAGGAGCCGTCCGGGGTTCTCTGCAGGGTGTTCCTGGATTCCCGCATAGACTCATAGAAGTGTAGGACTAGAAGGGACGTCCAGAGCTCATCTAGTCCAATCCCCTGCATTGTGAACCTTTGATCCTCCCTCCCATTCCTGGCTGATCATTTGCTGTCCCACAGACTCTTGTTTTCTGGGCTCTGTGGCCCCCACTCTCAACTGAGGAAGTGGGCCTTTTGTCCTTGTAGTGCGGTACTAGCCCTTTAAAGCCAGAGAACATAGTTACCCTGTTCCAAGCATCCAGGGAAGGAAAATGAAGCCATCACTGAAAGAGAGGAAGATGATACCCAACAGCAGTTAGTGTTGGGGATAGGGGAGGTCTAAGGCTATCCCAGAACACTTCCTTTAATGGCCTGGGACCAGGAGCCTTGTAGAGTGAGTGGGGCAAGGTTCCCATGTCTCCATGTCAACACAGACAGGTGTTTGGGATTATTAGACCCACCTGGGAGGAGCAAGAGATTGATTAGTTGACAGGTGGGAGAGGGCCCTCAAAGAGAGGATAAAAGCTCTGTCAGCTGGAAGAATCCAGGTAGGAGCTGTGAATCCCTAAATAGGTCAGGACTGAAAACAGTCCCCAGAAGGAGGACTGAGAGACCCTAAACCTGAGGAGTGAGTAGAAAGGCCCCTTTTGGGAAGTTAAATGATATTTAATAAGTTAGACCCAGGAGAGAACACTATTGTTTCAAAGGCTGTGAATGGATTATTCTAGGAATTTGGAGGGAAACTGAGGCAGGGCGCCCAGTAGACTTTTCTCCAAGACATGGGGAGGGTGCCCTGGGATGGCAACTGTCTGCAGTTCTTCATGGTCTTAGGCCCCCCCTCCTGGAATTCAAATAGGCCAACACTAAGTTTAATTTAGGAAGAATAAAGACTTTTTTCTGTGGGCATGTGCATCTCCCACCACTGGAGAAACAGTGGAGAAAGCTCAGAGTCACGCATTCCATGGGAAAGATGAGATTCATCTAGGGGGATTTCCAATCCAATTTTTTCTGATGTGCAATGTGATACACAGCCAGCAAGACAGGAGGCAAAGGTCAGAAGAAAGCAAAACCCAAAACAAGGAAAGAAAAAGAGGAAGTACTGCTTAGAAACAGCATACCCCATTGTTTCTTTGGCTGTGAAAGGGCAGCTGTGCTCTGATAGGATTCTAAGGAAACTAGCCTGTTTGCTTTCTGACTGGTAACCTATAGTGACGCAGACAAACTGACTAGTACCATTCAATTGTTTTTAACAGGAGACATAAAGTTGCCCAGAGTAGAGACAGTCAAACATATGTCAGCAAAGGGGGAAGAGATGAAGGGCAAAATTCTCCTGTTAGTTACAGCAGCACAACTCCAACTAAGTTTAGCTAAACTGTGCTGCTGTTAGTGAAGCCCTCTCTAGGCTTTAGATTATGCCTGATTTTTGCAAGAGCATCTGCATCGTCAGTACAGACCCCAAGTGAAGACCTGCATCAACCCAGGTGTAGCATCTTCATACATACTCTGGCCTGTCTTACTGGGGACCGTATGCTGAGCCCAGACCTCCTTCTTTAGTTGTACCCATCAGTGTTACTCTTTGTCATATCAGATCGTGAGCTGAAGACATTAAGAGAAGCTGCAAAGATGAGGGTCATAGAACGGATAAGGATAATCTTGTAGTTAAGGTGCTGCACTGGGAAATAGGAGTTGTGTAACAAACCTATCTTATTTTGGGCAAGTCATTTCACTGCTGCATCTGTTTCCCCATGGGTAAAACTGGGATAACATTTTATCTCACGGAAGTTTGTGTGTCTAAGCGCTTAGAGATCTTTGAATGGAAGGTACTGTACAAGTGTGAAGCATTATAACAACCATATGGAGACGAGGGCCAGATCTATAGTGTACTGCATGTATCACTGGAAGAAAAGCCCAAGAAAAGGTGCCTTTTCAAACAGGTGTTAGAAAAATACTGCAGTGCAAGTCACATATTCTAACTAAGAAAATATGCTGCATCTAACTCAAATAACTGTAAAACAAAACACAATGGTAAAGATAACCAGGCTAATATTCTGGAATGTAATAACAGGAGGGTCATATGTAAGACTTGGGAAATAACTGTTCTGCTTTCCTTGGCTCTGGTGAGGCCTCAACTGGTGTGCTGTGTTCAGTTTTGGGCACCATGCTTTAAGAAAGATGTAGAGAAATGGGAGAGTCCAGAAGAGAGCAACAAAAGTTATAGAAGTTCTAGAAAACCTGACCCTAGGAGGAAGGGTTAAAAGCCCCCCTAAGTATGTTTAGTCTTATGAAAAGAAGACTGAGGAGGGACCTTGTATGTCTTCAGATATATTAAGGGCTGTTATAAAAAGGATGGTGATCAATTGTTCTGTGTCCGCTGAAAGTAAGACAGGAAATAACCGACTTAATCTGCAGCAAGGGAGACTGAGGTTAGATATTAGGAAAAACTTTCTAACCAAAAGGATAGCTAAGTACTGGAATAGGCTTCCAAGCAAGGTTGTGGAATACCCATCATTGGAGGGTTTTTAAAAACAGGTTAGAAATACACCTGTCCAGGTGATCTTGTTATATTTGGTCCAGGTGCAGGGGGATGGACTAGATGACCTTTCAAGGTCCTTTCCAACCTTACATTTCTATGATTCTATGACTGATCTCTTTCCCCCTTGATCCTGCAAGTTGGGGCCTAAGACTCATCATGGATAATTCAAATAAGATATTTGCCTGGATCACAGTGTGTTTTGTTTTTTTAAATGGAATGTTTAGGAGTCTTAAAACAGGGAGGACAAACAAATACCAATCCACAAATAAGGAGCTCTCTGTGTAATGCTGATTAATAAAGATAGACCAGAGATTGAAAACGTTCAAAAACAGGCAATGAAAGAGCTTAGCATTATGGCAGGATCCGTACACGGTGAAAGGTTACAACTATTAAGGCTACTTATACCAGGAAGAAGAATTTGATGAGATTAGATTGAGGTATTCAAGATAGTAAGAGAGAGAGGAAATGAGCAGTTCTTGTTTACTCTCTCTGCATTATGTGAGAATAAAGGGAGTGACAGTGAACTGAAGGGTGACAAGCCAGTTGAACAAGTAAAACCAATTGAACAATAAACTTCTAGTAAAATTTTCAAAAAAGTGATTTAGGAGTTTAAATTACTTTTGAGAATGGGATTTAGGAGTCCCAGTCTGTGGAATTCATTGCAGCAGTAGGTCACCAAGACAGAAACACTGTCTGGGTCTTTCAAAGTGGCCCACAGCTCTCCTCCCAGTGGCTGCAGAAGGGAGCCGCTACCTAAGGACCCAGACGGAGTGTGTTCCTGCAGGGCTACAAGACAGGTGCAGGTTCCTTGCTGCAGTCAAGGGGATGGGAGATCAGCGCTGCCCTCCCCCTGGCTGTAGCAGGGAGCATGGCAAAGTGCTCTCTCTGCCTGGGTCCCTAGGCATTGGGGTCCCTGCTGGAGCCAGAGGGAGGGGAACACTGATCTCCTGTCCCCCTGGCTGCAGAAGGAATCTATTGCCTAGGGACCCAGGTGGTGTGCAGTTTCCCTGCTGCAGCCAGGGGGACAGGAAAGCAGTAGGAGGAGAATATCTGTCTGGTTGCAATGGGAGACTGGGATGGGGGTGAAGAGGGAGGCTGCTGGCAGCGACTGGTGGCCCTTCAGGGTTATAAAAATTATATCTGTGGCTCTCAAGCCAAAAAGGTTGGGAACCACTGATCTAAATCATTCCTTCCTTCCCCACCCCAATTAGGAGAACTAATTAATTTTAACCATAAATATTTATAGCTACTTAAACTAACTTCATGATACAGGTAATTCAAATGTCCTGCTACCAGACATACAAGGTTCAAGAAAAATCCCCATCTTTTTGTACAATACTGAAAAATGACTTGGCTTCTTCAGAGGGGTATTCAGTCTCTCTCTTCTTGTATTGGCCACTGCTGGAGGCAATATGCCAGCTTAGATGGATCTAGGGGCTGTGCCACTATAGACATTCTTTTGCTCCAGTGTAAAATTTACACCTACAGACTCCTCATTCATTCCATAAGAATATACTTGACAAGTATTTCTTAGGACTAATATAAAAGTTCTTCATGAAAACGGTCTTCCATTCATTCCCTGCCTTTCATTCAAATAGATCTCAAAGCGCTTTACAAACATCACACACTATATACAAGAATAACTGTCATTGAAGGACAGCTGACTGTGAGGTGGAAATAAAGCATCTGTTTAACAGAAACATTCCAGAATTAGCAGGAGCCTGTTTATGGGGCCTCCAGTTAACTCCAAGTCCATATTCCATCCTGTGGTTGGTCACGTCCCCTGACAGATGCGTAGGCCATGAAGTGCTCTCTCTGCCTGAGTGCAAAAGGCCCTCTTCCTGATAACTAGGGTTGTATTATTTCTGCACTTCTTATGTATTCTGGAGGATAGGATTAAAACTGGGATGACTTCGCTGAGGATAGCCCTGCTTTGGGCAGGGGGTTGGACTAGATGGACCTCCTGAGGTCCCTCCCAACCCTAATCTTCTATGAAGGCAAAGAGGGCGGAGGGCTCTGACCAGAAATGGTGCCAGACAAGAGCTTGATAGCAAAGAGGGCCTGTTATCCCCTGCAGCTACTCCACGTTTTCAGATGTCGCCATAAGCTCCCCACGGCAGCTAGTCAAAGCTCCTTTTGCAAAACAACCCCCCCCAGCCTGACTCCCCACTGGCCCACGATTTGTTCAGGTGCCTTCCTGTTGGGCTGGGGACAAAGAGCAGCCGCAGCCGCCTACACGCTGCATCCTGGCACGAAGGCGGCTCCGAGCACCAGTGCAACACCCAGATCAGGGAGCGCCCCGGGGGCGAGGAGGCGGATTCCCTGGGGTGCCCACGAAATCCCCGGGCAGAGCAGCAGGGCTCTGGTTCCTAGCGCCGGGGCTGCGGCGACTCCTCCAGGCCCGGGCTCCAGCCGGACCCTCTGCCCCCCGGCCCGGCAACCACCAGCCGCTTACCTGCGCCTGCCGCCCGCTGCAGCCGCGCCCCGCCTCCGCAGCAGCGCCGCGGCACGAGCAGCTGCGGCCGCCGCAGCGCGAGGGCTGGGAGAGGAGACAGCGCGTGCGAATGTAAGCCTCTTGCCCACTGGCTGCACGATCCCAGCGAGGCTCTAAGCCCGGCGGCGATTCGCTAGGGAGTGGGATGACGTCAGCAGGCTCCATCCCATTCCCTCGCCCCCTCCCTGGCCGGGATGCCGGTGGGCCGCGGAGCCGGCCCGCTGGCTCCCACGTGGGGGGGAGGTTTAAAGGCTGGACGCCTGGTCCCTCCGTTCCCCTCGCTGCACAGGCTGCTGCCCTCCCCAGCCCCCGACGCCCTCTGTGGAGCCATGGCACGCTGCGGGCCCTGTGTGAATAACTAATCATAGCAGCAAATGGGGATTGCAATCTGCTTGGGGCAGGGATCTCATCGTGCTGAGGCAGCCCATGCGCTGGGCCAATACATCACATTGGGGTCCAGCACTGGAACATGAGGTGTCACGTGACCCGCCAAGGGGATTTGGGGATCTTGCTGGGGATGGGGAAGTGCGATCTGGGTGAGGGGAAAGGGGACTGAATGATATTAAATAACCTAGACCCCGGAAGGAGGGTATTGTTTCAAAGACCCTGGCTGTGAATGTGACTGGATTGTTCTGGGGGAATTCAGAGGGGAAAGGCTACCCCAAGCCATGAGGGGATGATGGGGGATGCCACCTTCCTACACTGCAGTGGTTCACATCTGGCCCTGGAATGGTAGTAAATTGCTACAGTATAACAAACTAGTGGCCCAAGTGAGGAGGGCAGCTGGTCTCAATCCGGTTCTGAGTGGACAAATGTCACTGAACACCAACACAGTTATCACCTACTGTCAGCCTTGCTGGCAGTCAGAGCTAAGAGACCAAGGACTGAATAGGCCTGGAGAAACTTTTGGCCCACAGTGCAAGACGCTTGGATGGCTGCTAATTCATGCTCTTCCTGTCTTGTGGAAAATAGAGAACTTTGCATTCCTAGGATGAAATCTTGGCCCTGTTGAAGTCAATGGCAAAACTCCCATTGACTTTGCTGGAGCCAGGATTTCACCCAAGTCTGCTTTCTGGCACCTTTCATAAGCAATAAATATGCACCCAAACATGGGTTTGTTGTTTATCTGCTCCTTTCTTTATTTTATGCTATCTTCACTACTCAACATATCTTCCACATCCACTTATGGCCTGCTGCAGTCCAGATTACTTTCACATTCGTTTCAGTGGTATATCTCTTGTATAAAGCTGTTTTCTCACAAAGGGCCAAATTCTGCTCTGTCCGTGGCAGGATCGGGCCCTAATGCACCATTTATTTAATCTATCTCTCTACCAGTCATAGTTCATGTCAGTTATATGTACATTGAATATATAATTCAAACTATTAATTTCAAAGAGAGGATATTTAAAAGAACTTTATAAATTGTGCAAGGCAATTTAACAGTTTTAACTTCTAAAGGGGTCTGGTTTTCTCTCCAGGTTATATATGATCCAAAAGACAAATGCAGGCTGTAATGCTGGCACATCAGCTTAGAATTCAATACACTCTGCTTTCCAGGAACCAGATAGTCATATACAGAACTATAGCTAGCTTCTGTGACTGACAGCATTGCAAAACTTCCTCTCATAAAGTGTGGATTATATTTACTGTGAATCATTATTAACCCTGTGGGCTCTAGCTGTTGAAAAAGGCATCTGAGCTGCAACATTTATAGATAGTATCCAGAATTGAAAATTGTTTTACAGACAGCATCTGGAACTGAAAGCCCTTCTCATAGAAACTGTTTGGCTGTTCAACTATTATAAAGGCACTATCGAAGCATCTGAGACCAACAACTGACTTATGGACATACTGGGAATTATAAAACTGAATCCCGTTGCCCTTTTGATACTGAATCTCTCTACGCAGACAGTAGCAAGGATTAAACATCTGTTTTATAAAGTTTATTCTGCAGTTCCAGAACCATTGTGAGTGGCTTTGTATTCTTCAAAATACTTCATCTTGTTAGCACAGAATTGTGAACCAAGCCCTGATTTTTCTGATTATGTTCTCTTTGTTGCCTGCTGCTTCCCCCTCCAACATCTAGTTGATATTTATCAATATTTCCAGCAGTTGTAACCCAAGTTTTATTATTTCTGTTTGTATCAGATTTTTCATAAGGACTAAGTTACTTTACAGAATTTTTAATGCATCAGTCTTTGAGATGACTTACCAAGTTGCAAATTTATTTGTATTATTTACAAAAAGTGTACAAAAGGAGCTTCTCCATAAGTGAATATTGGTACGTATGATCCATTAAGAGATCAATTCAGATACTTGTGCATGTTCCTTGCACTTTAATTAACTGTGTATTATGTGGTCTTAAACGTGAACCTCATTCTGATCTCATTTATGTTGGAGGTAAAACAACTTCACAGATTTACACTGATGAAAAGAGATCAAAATTAGGCATAAAAAGCACTTTTGGTCAATGCCTAACAACATTTGCTGCTTAATATAGAACAAGAAAAACGTTAACTGTCTGGTGCATATAAAAACTAGAAAATAGAGGAAATGTTTACGATGACAGTAAGGATGATATAGGGTAGAGAGCTTTATTTTAAAGTTTTTTTTGCTTTGCTCACACCGCTTCTGATTGTTTATGTACTGTGCATACGCTACATGATTTTCAAACATTAATAGCTTTGATAAGTATTATTTCTATTGTAATATATTATGTACCTATCATAGTCACTGGACATGTTTACAGAATTGAAAGGTCACCTTGAGGTCATTTTTGCCCCAATGTAGGTTTTGTGGAATGCTGCTTTTATGAAACCTAAGACCATTAAAAGAAAAATGTCTACACAAAATATAAAACAATTCCAGTGGCAAGTGTTTAAGAGCAAAGCAAATAAAGAAACATTCCTCTGTCCTCCTGCAACCCAGCATTGTGCTAGGGCAGGAAAATGAAAATTACTATAAACAGAGGTGGAATTGACTGGCTTAGTATCATTGTCCAATGGGAGAGAAATGCAAAAATAAGTAGCATGAACAGTGACAAGTAAATCAGGGATGAGATTTTTCAAGAACACCTAAGGTATTTGGGTACTCAAGCATCCGAATAACTTAGGAGTCTTTGAAAATCCCAGTTTAGATATATGAATTCTTTCAAAGTGTTATTTCTAAGCCATCTAAGGACTCCCCTGAGACAATAAATCCTCAGCTAGCTGAATCAATCCGCTTGGCAGTCTGTTTGCACTGCCAAAGTGGTGAAAAGGATCCTAGAAGGGGTCAGTATCTTGTTGAACCCTGAGGCATATTATTATAACTGTCCCCTGTAAAAGTGGGGAATATCCTCTTTTCTTCCTTGAGTAGCTGGACAAGATCAGTCTAGCAGTATAACACAACAGCTCCTGAGAAACTGGTTTGCAGGACGTAAAACAAAACTGAAAGTTACCGGGTCACAGGCTGGCAGGAAGTGATTCCACCCAAAGCTCTGAAATTTCTGCCTTCTATGGTTAAGCAAACACAGAGAGAAAGCTTAAGAGTGGCCCCGAGCAATTAGAGAGGAGGTTGAGAGGGGATAATTCACCTTCAGTTCTTTATTGAAATCTCGATTTTTCTCACCATGCCAGGTTTAAGGAAAGATAGATTCTAGAAGAGGCCTACCCAGGGTAGAGGGGGAGGCGGAGGGGAGTGGGGAGGGGGATGGTTTTGATTCTTTGTGATGCACATAGAAGGCCAGACAGAGTTTTTTAAGGAGATAGGTTTTTGGCTTGTTTGTTTCCTAAGAAATGTCAGGAATATTAAGTCTTTCCTTACTACTTTTTGCTAAAGAACTCCTTGGAGGACAAGAGAAATGAAGTGGGAGCTTTCTCAGTCATCAGTTGAAAGTGTTTGTATCTTTAACAAAGGGAGAGCTTTTCTCCTAAGTATTTGACAGGAGTTTGAAATAAATAAGTGTCAACAAAAATAAATAAAGCATAAGGCCAGACAGTGTTCCCTTTACTCAAACTAAGTAGTGCCTTACTGCACAAGAAGTCTCATTGACTTCAATGGGATTACTCATGCTACATGGTTCTGTTTGCCATGAGCAAGGAGATCTCAATCTGCCACCCACAGTGTCCAACAAAATAGGATAGACCACAGCTGATGTGTGTAATAGGATAAAAAAGCAGGAAAGAGACTTAGAAACAAAAAACACTGCAAGCCTTCTCTTTGCATCTTAGTGACACAATACAAAGAGGTGTCAATGCAATTATTTTTAATTGCGAGCCACTTTCAAGCTGAACTGGACAATTCATCGTAAACCCATGTTGGGCAATTTACAGCTGTTGATTAGAAAGAATCCATCTGCCTTGCTCTCATCCTCTAGTCCACGCTTTTGGGGTGGGGGTTTCAGGGTCTGGTGTGTCCAGGAAATGCTTTAGGGAGAAGTCTGCATAGAGCAGAGCCTTCCAGTTTGGATCACTGGTAAAAGCCAACTATAGTGTCCATCTTTAAAAAAGGGAAGGAGGAGGATCTGGGAAACTACAAACCAATCAGCCTCACCTCAGTCCCTGGAAAAATCATGGAGCAGGTCCACAAAGAATCCATTTTGAAGCACATGGAGGAGAGGAAGGTGATCAGGAACAATCAGCATGGATTCACCAAGGGCAAGTCATGCCTGACCAACCAGATTGCCTTCTATGATGAGATGACTGACTCAGTAGCTATGGAGAAAGCGGTGGACGATTGACTTTAGCAAAGCTTTTGATATGGCCTCGCACAGTATTCTTGCCAGCAAGTAAAAGTAGTATGGGTTGGATGAATGGACTATAAGATGGCTAGATCATCAGACTTAATGGGTAGTGATCAATGGCTCCATGTATAGTTGGTAGCCGGAATCAAGCAGAATGCCCCAGAGGTTGGTCCTTGTGCCAATTTTGTTCAACATCTTCATTAATGATCTGGATGATGGGGTAGATTGCACCCTCAGCAAGTTCGCACATGACACTAAACTGGGGGGGAGTGGCAGATATGCTGGTGGGTACGGATAGGATACAGACAACCTAGACCAATTGAAGGATTGGTCCAAAAAAATCTGATGATGTTCAACGAGGACAAGTGCAGAGTCCTACACTTAAGATGGAAGAGTCCCGTGCACTGCTACAGACTGGGGACCAACTGGCTAAGCAGCATTTCTGCAGAAAAGGATCTGGGGGTTACAGTGGACAAGAAGCTGGATATGAGTCTTGTTGCCAAGAAGGCTAATGGCATATTAGGCTGCATTAGTAGGAGCATTGTCAGCAGATCGAGAGAGGTGATTATTCCCTTATATTCAGCACTGGTGAGGCCACATCAGGAGTATAGTGTCCAGTTTTGGGCCCCCTACTACAAGAAGGATGTGGACAAATTGGAGAGAGTTCAGAAGGAAACGAAAATGATTAGGGGTCTGGGGCACATGATTTATGAAGAGAGGCTGTGGGAATTGGGCTTATTTAGTCAGCAGAGAAGAGTAAGGGAGGATAGCAGCCTTCAGCTACCTGAGGGGGAGTTCCAAAGAGATGTTCTCAGTGGTGACAGATGACAGAACAAAGAGCATTGATCTCAAGTTGCAGTGGGGCATGTCTAGGTTGGATATTAAGAAAAGCTTTTTCACTAAGAGGGTGGTGAAGCACTGGAATGGATTACATAGGAAGGTGATAGAATCTCCATCCTTAGAGGTTTTTAAGTTTCAGCTTGACAAACCCCTGGCTGGGATGATTTAGTTGTGGTTTGTCCTGCTTTGAGCAGGAGGTTGGACTAGATGACCTCCTGAGGTTCCTTCCAACCCTAATCTTCTATGATGATCACTCCGGAGACCCAAGGAATGTTTGGCTGACTCTCCTAATCTGGTCCATTGGAGTCAGTTTGGCTCCTGGTGCATATGCTACAGAAAATTTCCCCTTTCAGTTTCACCCAGCTGTCCAGGTTTGCAAGGTTTTGGTAAAAAATGGACACAGAAAAGTCATTTCCTTCTCTGAAGTTTACTGTTGCTTTGCTAGGTTCAGAGCTCCTCATTTGTTTCATCTACATAAGGCTTCACATGTCAGACCCTCTGGCCATATCTATCATGTCCTGCAGGACCAATTGCCTGTAAAGTTTGTGTTCCTAAGGATAAACTTCCCTGCTCTTGGGTATTGTATGAACAGTACAATTGTCCTCTGCTCTATACTGACCCCTTCGAGGTTTTGTGAGGATTCATTCCTATTGGCAAAGTGCTATATAAAGACAGAGTATTATTTGTATCCTATGAGTTTCATTCCTTGAGGACTGTAAGAGGCTGTGGACCTTCTACACTTGTACAGTTCTCATGAATTATGCTGTTCCCTTCTAACTCTTAGACTAATTAAATGCTCCTTAAAGTCAATGGAGAGTCTCCTGTTGTCTTCAATGGGAACAGGATAATACCTTTCTGGAGTACAAGTTCACTGAGCATTCTCTGTGTTTTTCTTATAGTCTTGATAAAGCTCCAGACGTGACCACATCCACATGATGCTAATGTGAATTATTGCCCAAGCAGCTCACATGATAAGCCAATGGCAGATCACATCAGAGTTTCCTCCAGCTTGTTTTAAAGGAGAAGTTTGGTAGGTGAAACTAAATCAATACTGTTGAGGGTGGTGCCCTTGTGTAACTTATCTCTGGTTTGCAGCCAGCTAACATATGCACTGGCTCCCTCTCCATGTGATCCCCCAGATACAGTTTGATGTCAAAGCTTGGAGCCGACTAATCCCCTATGAAGACTCTTAGGGTATGCCTAAACTGCAAACCACCCTCTAACTGTGGCAGCGAGTCTCAGAGCCTGGCTCAACTGACGTGGGCTTGTGGGGCTCATGCTATAGGGCTAAAAATAGCAGTGTGACTGTTCCCACATGGGCTGCAGCCCAGGCTCTGAGTCCCAGTGAGGAAGGTGGATCTCAGAGCCAGGCTCCAGCTTGGAAGTTTTCTGGAGTGCAGATGTACCCTTATTCACTGCCTGGTGCCTTATGCAGAACACTGCCTTGCTCCGTTGCTGTTGTTTCTGTGTGGTAGCTTTCACTCAACATGGAGGCAAGGAGAAGAAAACTGTAGAAATAAACAGCGAGATGTAAAACCCTTCCTTGGGTCTACCTTGGTTACATTTTAGTATATTGCTTCTTTGCATCACATAATCCCATCTATAGAGCCCTGCAAATACGCAGACGTGCTTTGTATCAGCGGATATCCGTATCTGCAGCTGCTGATGTTTTGTGGATTGTGAATCGGATCCAGATCTCAAAGGTAGGTGGTCTACAGCTCATAGCCTTTGAGGCTGCTTTCCCACCTTCAAGATCCCAGGATGCCAGCTGATCAGCTTCGCTGGGTTCCCCTCCCACCCCGCTCACCCAGGAGCTGACCAATCAGCGGTACGGTGGAGGCTCCTGGGCTGGTGACCACAGGGCACCTACCCCAGCCAGCAGCCTTGAGGGAAGAGTCCCCTGGAGCCCGGACTTGCTACATCCCTGCAGGAAGGGCTGGGGTGCCCCAGGTAGGGCCACCCTGCTGCCAGCCCTCTGCTCCCTCCACTCCTCCCAACAGACTAGATCTCCTTCCCCTCCACTCCCCCAGGCAATCTGATCAGCTGTTCCACAAGGCCCCTGGTTGGCCACTGATCAGCTGTTTGGCAGGGGTCTGGTGCTGGCTGCCCATCAGCTGTTGAGTGTCTGGCTGGCAGCACAACAGCTGATAGGGGTGTGGGGGGGAGTGGATCAACAAACAGCTGATTGGCGGCCCCAGGCTGGGCGTGCAGGTAGATATAAAGCAAGGAGTGCAGTTTGTGGGTGGGATAGATGTTGACGCTTACGGATGCGGATCTTTTTTTATATTTATGCAGGGCTCTACCCATCTAAAGAGCTTGCAAAACCAATGGCTAGGCTGTGTAAATGGTGTGGATCCGCTGAGCATTGGCATCTGTAGACTCTCTGTGGGAGACACCTAAGTACCATCTCATGGGTGCATACCCGACACATCTGGTCAGAAGGAAGTGACTATCATCACTGTTTTTTAACGGACCTTGAATCTATAAGGAAAATGATTTTATCAAGTAACATTAATAATACTTATAATTTATATGGTGTTTGCAGCCTGTGAGATACTTTATTATTATCATCACCTTTTTACAATGAGGGAAAATGAGGCAGAGAATGTAAGTGACTTGTCCAAAGTCACTGAGGAGAGGAGTGTCTGCACCTGGATTAGGACTCACGGAGCTGAAGTTTACTGGCCTTTGCTTCTGGATGAAGGTTGTTATTGAACCTTCTTCCTTCTTGATGTTACCCCGTTACCAGATTTACCCGTCACTTTGAGGTATGCTTATTTATTAGGGTTACCTTCCTGGAAGAGGGGGTGTGATTCTATTAATTGCTGCTTGTGTTACTTGTGTGGTCATATGGTTACAAATCCCCTCCCAGTGGAGCTATCCTGCAGGACCTAAGGTTTTCAGATTCATATAACCCCCCCACAGATACACACAACCGTTCCAGATTAACTGAGTGCGTCGTCTGAGCAGACCGGGCTATCAGCACTCTCAGCTGACCCCTTATACGTCCCTGAACTCAGCAGGCTGGGTGACACAGCACTGTCAGCTGTCACCCTCATGTGCCTGTTGCACTGCACCAGAATGGAGCACATTTATGAGCATGCTGGGTCCAAACAGCACTTTTCAGCTGTCACCCTTATGCGCCTCTGGACTCTATAGGCTAGGCAAAGCAGCACTTTTCAGCTACCCCCTTTATATGCCTCTTTGCAACACAATTGTTCTAGCAGTAACCCCCTTGATAAGCAAACCCCATAGGATTTTAGGCATTCCAGGGATCTTTGGCTTAGGTAAAAGAAGCATTGCTGCAGAGCAAGGTAGGGAAGCCAAGAACACAAAGGAGTAAATGCATTTAGAGAGAGAGAGAAACTGGCAACCAGCTTGATTACAATAGTTAGTTTATTGCCAGGTGTATAAAACTTATGATACTAATAGTGATGCCATACAAGGAGAGAAAAACAATCTAACACTTACAATACAACAAAATTACAGTAGGGGTATTGGAGAAGGCTAGCCCAGGTTTGATTACAAAAGTAGAAAGTTATACCTGGATTAAAGAGAGAGAGAAAGAATTGGGAAAGATGGGGGGGGGATCTCACCACTCCTTGCAGCTCAGAAGTTCCCAGGAGACAGGCTGTTCAGCTTAGGGTCAGGAACACTTGAGGGAGAGGCAAAACCCACAGCAGGATCAGTCAGGAAAGCATTTGGCTCCAGGCATCAGAAGAGGAGAGCAAGAGAGAGATTTGAACTTGGGTAGGGGTATTTTGTAGAACCAGGTTTGTTTGTGGGTAAACAAAGTCTCAATGAAATACCCCAGGGT
Source organism: Mesoclemmys tuberculata (assembly GCA_007922155.1). Lineage (NCBI taxonomy): Eukaryota > Metazoa > Chordata > Testudines > Chelidae > Mesoclemmys > Mesoclemmys tuberculata. Next base: position 18,468,253 of record ML675626.1, read on the forward strand.
AGTTTTCTCTATGCTGGACAATAGGAGCTGATCACGCCCAGCTATGGTCAATGTTCCTTGGGGGAGCTCACAATGCAACCAGGCAGATTCAGTATTTTACATATCAATACTAGAATGGTCTGATAACTGTGGAGCTGGATGGGTGTAGGTGTGAGTTCATTTACATCAAGAGCAGAGATCTCCCATAATGCAGTGTGTCCCTGCCTTGCCAATCCCAGAGTTCAGTGCGGTTCCTGCTTTGGAGCTTGGTTCTCCATTCTTCATGCTAATTCTTGTTCCATCTTCAATGTAAATGAGGCTCCAGTTCTCCATTCAATGTGCTAATTGAGATGCCTCTTTTTACATCTTCTATGTAGATGAGGCATCGGGAGTTGTCTTAATCCTATCACCCTTGCTTGGAGGGTTTTAGGTGTGTCTCCCACAGCCTTTTCATAGCTTTTGTTTCTGGTTCAAGCAGAGGCTGGGGGGGAGTCAGGTGAGCCAGAGAGAGAATAGGGGTTTTTCACCCTGGTTCCCCAAGAACATAGAGCTGCCAGGTAACACCCCACACTCTTGGGTACCCACCCTTTCCCAATCTGTAGGGCTCCAGGCAAAAGGCACCAACCCTTACCCAATTCCTAGGGCTCATGGACACTCATACCCAGTTTGTAGGGCTCAGGTCGTAACCTGGTTAATTTAAGTACCCACCCTTACTGAGGTCCAAGGTCTCAGGGTGTAATCTGCAGGTTGTGGGGCCTTTTACCAGTGAAAGAGCCATACACAGTAATATCCTTAACCTCTATTTATTAACAGTTACCAAAACAGAATACACATGCTAAGTATACAATGCTCACTACTCTCAATAAGGCAGACAAACTTTTCCTGGTGGCCAGTCAGGATCAAGTCATCCAGGTCTCCTCCAGCTTCTGTGTGGTGTGACTGGCAGGGTGTTGAGGTCTGACAGCTCTGATGTTGAGCTGTGTCCTGGAGTTAGGTTTCAAAGAACATCCTTTTGGATCTCAGGCCAAGTTTTATAGTTAAACTTGAGTTCTGCTTAGCTGTATCTTAACCAATCATTTTAAACTAAAGTACTACCAAACAGTATTTTTCACTAATCCTAGCCCATTATGAAACAGTTCTTTAACCAGTCATACCCCACCACCTTAATCTGATTTAAATTTTGCAGAATTAGTTATGCAACAGATGGAAACATTCAAGGAATCAGACTGAGATCATACAGATAAACAATAGAGAAGTAGGGACCATAATGGCAAAACAATATAGATTTTACAGTCACAACTGTTGTGGTTCCTTGCCAGACAGAATGCTATCAAACAAAGTTTTCTTGGAACATTTTAAGATCTGTTTCTTTATCTGGTGATAGTGGGTACATTTAGGACAGGAGCACCTCCTTAAAAGCCCGACATTAACATTGTTTTGAGGCAATTTATATGGAACATGAGGATATTACTCTGCTTCTTAGCGCATGGCTGCTGTTGTCCTAATGTGGCTGCAGCTGCTTAGCCAAAGAACAAGGCCTCAGCCCTTTCACTGAGCTGTCTCCCCTGTCCTTTAGAGCTACCAAGTCTCTCTCACGTCCAGGAAGGAGACTCAGGCTTTGTCGTCTGGAGATTTGCCCTGATTTTAGCTAGCCTGGGGCCGGATGTCACTCTCAGCATTCATGTTCCCTCCCTGTGGGCAGGTGGAGGGAGGACCTTGGAAAGCAGAGTGCAACTTCTACTGTAGAAAGGCCTGACCGATATTTGCAAAGGAGGAGCTTGCCCCAGTAGAAATAATTGTGGTGCCTGTCTACACAAGGCATTGCACCCATGAAGAAACACCAATGGCTGTAATTGGGGGAAATTCCCAGCCTAGCCAAGGCTTGAATCACATGGTGTTGATGTTAAGGCAGTTTTGAAGTCCCTCATGATGGACTTTGCTAGGTGCCTTTCAGAATTAAGACATTTAAAATCTTTTTCATCCTATGCTGGGCATCTTCTTCATGTAAATTGTCCAGATTGAGACAGAGCCATTGCTGCAATTTAACAGCTCCAAGGAAAATAATTTAATCAAAGATGACAATATCCCCTCAATGTTCTTGCAAGCCCTATACAGTTCGTTTCCCTTCCCTCTTCTGTCCTTTCCAAGCCTTCCTCAGTCTCACTTCTATAGAAGGGTGTCTTATCTGCCATGTGAAATTCATTTTAAGAAAATGTCCTTTTGATGAGGATTGTGCTGTGTTCACATTTCAACATGGCTTTGAAAGTCACACACAGCATATACGCATTCACACATGAGCAAAATCATTCTTCGCCAAGAGCAGGGGCCTGTAAACATTGCTGCGGAATGACTGCTGAATTCCCGATAGTTAGTTCCAGTGCTTAATTACTCTCACTGTTAAAAATTTGTGCCTAACTTCTAACTTGATTTTGTCTGGCTTCAGCTTCCAACTATTTGTTCTTGTTTTGCTTTTCTCTGTTAGTTTAAAGAGCTCTTTAATACGCAGTATTTTTTCTCTGTGAAGCTAAGTATACACGCTAATCAAATCACCTCACAATTTTCTTTTTGCTAAGCTAAACAAATCAAACTCTTTAGCTCTCTCACGGTAAAGCTATTATCTGTGGTCCTCAAATAAATTTTTGGCTCTTTTTTTGTACCTTTTAAATGTTTTAAATCCTTTTAAAAATGAACACCAGAACTTGACACAGTATTCTGGTATTGGTCTCACCTTTTAGATCCTGGTAAGGATCTTGACTTACACTGTTTTTCCGTAGAACAAATTTGCTGTAACTGTTCATCTTTTGAAAAAGTTTCCATTTGTTCTCTACTCCCACAAACCATTCCCCCTGCCCCCTTTTTCAGTCTTGATTACATTTCGGCAGATTCAAGCTGTCCGTTTGCAACAGGGTCAGGCTCTCAGGTGAGGTCTGTTGGAATGTGAGCTTGAAGATGGTGTCTCAGCAAAACACACACACAAAATCCTTCACTGTTAAAAAACCCCGGGCTCTGTAAGAGATTCCTCAGCCTGAGAGGCTGCCTGCCTCACGCAGGGGGCGGAGGAGGGGGCCGGTGCTCACTCTGGGGATGTGGGGGGTGTATTTTGGTTAGGATACGTTGCTGGATGTCCTGGCCTGTACTCTTAAAACGGGTGGGCGGTGCAGGAGGGATCGGACCAAAGGCCACTCACGCACTTCAGCCTAGGGCGTCCGGATACCAAGTGTGAACAACGCGGACGGGGCGGGGGGGGAACAGGCGCCCGTATCAGACGAAGCCCCGAAGGGCGGGACCGTCCCTCTAAAAGCGGGACATCCGGTCACCCCACTTCGGCCGGAGGGGTCCGGGGACGGCAGGGGGGCTCCGGATTTGCCTGTACAGCAGCGAGCCCCACGGAGGCTCTGCGCCCCCGCTCGGCTCGGACAGCCCCATCCAGAGCCCCCGTGTCTCCGCCCGCCCGCCTGATCTGCCCGGCGGCCGACCCCCGAGGTCTCCTCACGCTGCTCCCCGTGATTGGCGCCCCGGGCCCAGCCGGGCTCCCGTCCCCGCGGGGGCGGGGGGCGGGGCGGGCTCGGCCGGAGTCCGGCGGCCCCTTTAAGAGCGGGTTTCCTGCGGCGGCCGGAGAGTCACCGGGGCTCGCTGGGGAGCCGCGTCACGTGAGCTCAGTCTTGTGACCGGCCCGAGCGCTGCTGAGGGAGGCGGCGGCGGGCGCGCGCGTTACCGTTGGCAGTGGGGGGGGGGCGCCTGGGCTCGGCGGCTCCTCGCTGGTGGCGGCCCCGCTCCGCCGCGCGCTTCTCCCCTCAGCCCGGGGGGGCGGCGCGAGGGAAGTTGGGCGCTGAGGCGCCGTTTCCTCTCTCCGCGGCGCGGGGGGGGGCTCCTCGCCCCGCCATGGATAACAAGCCTCTGCTGCAGGAGCGACCCCCCGCCTACAGCCCGGCCGTGCAGGGGGGCGACTACGGCCAGAGCAACTATGGGGCCATCCCCCCGCCTCAGGGCCAGCCCGGCTTCCAGCCGCCTCCGCCCTACCCCTACCCCGGCGCCGCCGCTGCTCCAGGTGGGTCCGGGCGGCGGGACGGGTGTCGTGTGGAGACGGGCCGGGCTGGGTTTCGAGCGGCGTCTCCCCGGCCCGGCGGGGTTGGGGGGGCGGAACAAACTTCGCGGCGCTCTGGGAGACGCGGCCAGGCCGGCCGCCGCCCTGTGCGAGACCCCCCCGGTGCCCCTGCCGCGGGGCGGGCTGAGCTGGTGTGTGGACCTGGGGGGGGAGGGGGGTGTCTTTGGTGGCTGCTGCTGTGGTGGGTGGGTGAGACACTCGTGTGGAAGCGGGTCGCTGAAGCCTTGCGAGCGGTTCACCCGCTCCTCCCTTGCTCCCGTCCCACGTGCGCTCAGTAAGTCCGGGAACGGCTCTGCTCCAGGAGCCAAGGCAACGCCGGAGCAGTGTCTGTCTCGGCTGGGACGTGCAAGCCGAGCCAACTCTCCTGTAAAAGTCCGATTCCGTGTGCTGCGTGGTGCTCGAGCGATGGCGAAAGGAGGGCTGCGGTGATCTGGCTGCTAGAGACACTGGCTCTCTTGGGGAAAGTTTGGTGGCCTGCCTACTCAAAACCTCGCTGCTTGTGCATGAAGCCGTAGTTACATTGTACTGTCGTAGGAGACATTCACAATTACTTTGCTAAACAGGTGTGTGCCGCTTCTACGTCAAACCAGTGTTACCTTGCGCTCAGTGGCTTGGTTAATACTCAAGCTGGAGTAGAAAACACGCTGGTCAGGCATGCCAAATGTTATAAAAGCTCCTCCCTTTTTTCCTACTGCTTGTAGGGTACAGTGCGTGTGTTTTGTATTTACCTAGCTGTATTTGTGTTCTGCATTCATTAACTGTTGAGCTACTGTACCACCCTTATTTTGAAGAGGGATGGAATTATCAGGACTTCATATCAAGATACACACATTAGCACTTGAAGTTTGACTTAATCTTTCTAAAGCTACGATTTACCATGCACACAGTCCACCTGTTCTCCTGGTTAAATATGAGGGTTTCTAATATAAATGTACTGTTAGTTGTGGAAATTTCAGCAGCTCAGTGTAACCCTTCTGTTGACTATGAAATTATTGTGACTTGGATCTAGTTAAAGAAACAAAGCTAACGTATTAGCAACTTCTAAGTGGAAAAAGAAATTCTACAACATTTTGAGGAAAGGTTCAGAAGGGGAAAAACTAATGCATCAAATAGATAACTCCAGATCCTGTAAAGACTACTTAACTTCATGGATTGTGAGTTGTCCCAAATGACTTCAATGGGACTATTCACAGTGCATGAAGTTGAGCACGAACCTTTAGGCTTGGGACCATGTAGATTTGATTACTATTTACTCAATAAATCAATGCATGCTTACCCACAAAAACCCCAGGAATTACTTTTTAACTTTTTCTTTACTAGTATGTTTAGTGGATTTCCTATGATTTCTTAATGAATAAGGACAGAACCATACTTAACATAAGAAACTTCCCCAAAACATCACAACCTGGGTGGTGCAAGGAGCCTCATCCTTTGATGTAGTAATACCCTGCCAAATAGAGAAACTGCACTATATCATTGCACAGTCTCTCTTTAAACAACAAGTTTGTGATTGCATTTCAGAGGCTTGTATGATGAGACTTTGTAAAATAGTTTGCTTTCTAAATACAGTTACTTAAAACAAAAACATACAAGCTAGTTGGCCAGTTTGGGTCTTCAAAGAGACTTTAGTTCCCATCTTCAAGACTGCTCATCCATCTTCTTACTACTACCACATGTCTCCCCTCAACTCTGCCCCTGATAAAATAACAAATATACAGTACTATAACACGTGGAAGTTGTCAGGCTGGCACATATCCTGTCTCCATCAGTTTGGTTGCCTTAGTGGGACAGATGTTTGAGAAATAAACCTCAGAACTAAAAACTGGGACCTTTTGTTCAGTTAAAGTGTTTTCCTCTTTTCCAGTAATACTAAAACAAAATATTTGAAGTTAATTATTAGCTCTACATGATTTTAGACTGTAAAATTGTACTAGACATTCAGGGCTATGAAACAGTTTAGCAAAAAGACTTGCTAATTGTTTTCTTCAGAAGGATTTGTTCAACTCTGCCTCTGATACATGTTCTTGTATGTGTCCTCCCAACTCCTGAGGAAAATACATCTTTGGAGCCATAGGTTTGTCACATGCAATGAGTCTTTAAAGTGTCTCATTCAGATTACAGATCCATTGCTTTGTTCATGTTAAGCAGATCCTCGGCCATATATACTCTACAGACTTCTGTGGACATAGCTATGTTGTTCAGTGGGGGAGAAAGAGAGGTGATTTCTGACTGACCTAGCTATGCTGGTGTTTAAAAAAAAAAAAAAGCAACCAACCACCATGCCCCTCTTCCCCCCCCCCCCCAAAAAAATCCTAGTGTATGCACAGTTAAACCAGAAACTGTGCTTTTGCGAGAATAGCTTGTTTACCTCAGGGGTAGGGGTTGAAATAAGCAAAATTGTGCTTCATAGCTAGTACAAGTTGTGTACATACCAAGAGTTCTTTGCTGATAATAAAAGCTGCTCCCTTTTTTACCCATATAGCTATATGGCCAAGTGCTCCTAGTGTAGAATTGTCCCTGTAATACCAAATATTTTTCTGTTGTGTAAAATAAAACCTACCCTTCCCTTCAAGCTACCATTATCTAAGGAACCATTGTGTCCTTTATCTGTAAAGAATTTTGACCAGAGGTTCACTTGTATTTCTCTTTGTTCTAGGATATGCTGCACCACCACCACAGCATAACTATCCCAACATGTACACCATCATTCAACAGCCAGCTACCACCACCTCTGTTGTAGTGGTTGGAGGTTGTCCTGCCTGCAGGTACAGTTGTGTTCTCCAGTTTTTCAGTTCTTAAAATAAATTGTCTTATTTACAGATCTGTGGCCTTGCAACCATAGACGTCTTGGCTTTAAATATCAAAATGGAATTTGTTGACTATTTATATAGTAGTACTGGTAGGATGCTCTCACTCATTCCATTCAGTAGTGCTAGTCATGAGGCTGAAGAGAAACTTTGATTTGGTTATGACTATAGTCCCTTTTGTTATCTACCAGTGCCATGGAAGGAACTCCTACACAAAACCCACGTGTGGGGTCCCAGTCAGCTCTGTTGAATTTCCTTCTCTAGGTTGATGAAGCAAACCTGGGATTCTTCCTTCCTCTGCACTTGCTGAAACTGACTGAAGTAATGAGCAGGTTGCTTTCTTGGAGTGGGGTGGTGGCTTCGTGTTTGTTTTGATATAATATTGATTCCAGGAATGTGGAAGTCTGCTTCCTGCAGAAGAGTTGGCAGTTTAAAAACATAGATGGCTGATTAACAGCAAGGTGTTAATCCAGGATCGAGCATGTGAGCTAGAAAAGATTAATGGCAAGTTCCTCCATTAGTTAAGAAGACCATACTCCTTTCTTTTTTTTTAGCCACTGCTGCTCACTGAAGAGAAGTTAATATGCTCTAATTAAAGGAATAGAGCATACTACACACATGCCACCATATAAATTAATTATGCTTCCTTTCCTGGTTCAGCCAAGCTCCAAAAGAATAGAGGAGAGAGGATGTTCACAACAGGTGATGAGATCAGATAATTTCTGGGGCAAATCCTGGGCTTTTTTATGATCAATCTTAACCCCTGCAACTGTGGGGTATTGAGCTCCTTCAACTTCTACTGAAGTGAATGAGAGTTGTACTTGCAGGATCTTGTCCCAGAGCAGTGCCTCATAGAATTGAGCTTTTATGTAGCAATTCAAAGATCTTTGTTTAGGAGATAACCCACCAGAATAGCACAAGTGGTGTATCAAACTCTGTTGTGCTAGAATAAGAGTCTAATGAGTCTCAACACTGTAATAAGATATGTACGAGGCATCCTCCGGCCTTTGTGGAATTGAACAGTACGTTAAGGAGTCAGAGCCTGTCTTCTAAGTGTGACCTCTTCTTAGAAAGGTGGATCCAAAAGATGAAGGCTTTTAGAATGCTGTGTAAGATTCTGATGCTGTTGAACTATATCAGTCTAGGCTGGAAAAACTCTAGCAATAGATAAATTCAGGCTAGATACCAGGTGTACTTTTCTCAAAAAGGTAACTAACCTTAGACTGCTTAACTGGGGCAGTGGTGAATTCACTGTCATTTGAAGTTGTTAAACCAAGATGGGAGATCTCTCTAAAAATGATTTAACTCAACTGGAAAATACAGAATGTTATCTAGTAATTCCTCCAAGTCTGCATGTGTTCATTCTAGTCTGACTTCCTGTATAGAAAAGATCATAATGGTCCCTTCTTGCCTTAAAATCTATGAATCTGGAAGGGAATTTAATTTGAAAATCATGAATGTTCTGCACTAGAGTAAACATCAGTGGCCTCTTACAGATCTTTTAATAATATTCTTGTTTCTCTTTTTGTTAGTAATTCCCTCAGCACGTCATGGGGGATTTCTTGGAAGATTCAGATTTGAAAATGTAACCTCTAGCCAAAGATGCCTTTCTAGATAGTGAAACTTACTTGGAAACTGTCCTGGTGCTGGGCATTGCCCAGCCTATTGAAGGTGTTTACTGTTTAGTCCAGACCTGTAATGCGCGGGGGGGAGGTGCGTGCATGTGCGTGCGCATATATGCAGATTTGATACAAAGAGGAAGTCTGAGTCTTTCAGAAATCAGTGTTAAGTCTTTGCTTAAATAGAGTCCCTCTTCTAAACTGCCTACATGCCTTTGCAGACTTCATTCCCGCTGTCTGTTCTCTACAGAGGCTGGGAGCAAGAATTTTTAGTGTAGTCTCCTCTGAGGTATGATCCTTAAAGTCCCTTTCCTTCTAGATAAAACCTACGGCTCCTGCTTTAACTCCTCAGGCTCTGTTTCAACTTACAAAAATGACTGGGTAAGGAAGGAGAATATATTTACTCCAAGACACTATTATTATTCTACAGGGCCCTTTTTAACTTCTAAGATGCATACTGGGTTGTAGGAAGTGAAGCCTTGGGACAGTAGCTGTAGCCACAGATTGGCTAATGCTATGTCAACATCTTCCTGGCTTTTTTAGTAAAGTGCCTGGACTGCTAGAGTGGATCTATCTGGCATCAGAAGTGGTAGAAGCTGTGCAAATGTCTGAAGAAGCAATAGAATACAAAAATTTGAATACTCCTGCTTTGGCTAACTGGGATTGATAGTCTTGTGTTGGGATCTCTCTTCAGGAAAGACGAGGAGGGGGTTGGATGCAGACATACTGGAAGCTTGATCCGTTCTTGGAAGAATGTGTGTCAAAGAACACCCACCCTCAGACATAAGGGATGCTTTACTGTCTGGGTCATCTCTGCCTCTATCTAATTTGGGAACAGAGCTTTTAATCCTTAAATTCTCAAAGACTGTGAAGCAATGTTACTCCTAGTTCTTTGGTCTGAAAAATGTATTAGCAGAGATGTTTATCTAAGATGACATGTCTTGATCTTGAAGATGTTTGGCCAAGTTGCATTTTTGCAGTGTCTTTAAAGATGGCATCAATCCAACAACAACCAAGCATATGTGGGTTTAGAAAAAGAACCACAAGATCACGATGCTAAGATGAACTTTGCTGTAATACCCTGGGCTGTATTGTGTGACTCGGAATTAGTCACTCTAGCCAGGAGAAACTCCCACTTGATTTTGTTGTTATGTTTAGTACTTTTTAGGTTTTCTACATTCAAGATTCTTAGCTATTGCAGAGAACTGGTGCTACAGGAGTGTAAATGTGCTCTGATTAATACAGAAATCTAGTTAGTATGTGGTTTTGGATACTTCTCATGCTTTTGATAGTGACTTTGTACAGGACAGTTAGGAAATCTCACAGTGGGCAGACTAATCCTTTGTGGGCTTCTTAGATATTAAACTGTGTTTTGTGAGATACTTGTTACACTGATTCTGTGCTTGTAGTGGCACTACAGATTGGGTTATTGAGGCTCTAGAGGCTGGCTTGAAGTACCCTCACTTTGCAAACTTAAATCCACACTTGTGCCTTTTAGCTAATTGTAATTTAAATCCACACTTGTGCCTTTTAGCCTGGGTGGAGGAGATGTTGTATCCAGTTTGTTTACATATTACACTGCATAGGATGATGTAGGAAACTAATATAAAATTGTTTCAGGCAATTTTGTTTTATACAGTTTATGGTTGGTTTGTTTAAAAAAATAAAAAATCCAAACCGCACTAAGCCAGCTTTTCTTTCAAGACACCTTAAGTGGTGTTTTCAGAAAGGTCCTGCCATGTTAAGAGACAGACAAAATGATTGTTTGCAGATTATCTTGCTTGCAGCTGTGGGGGAACATAATTTATGGTGAGGATTATGATGAATTAGTATCTTCAGGTATAGCTGTGGGATATAACCTTTTTCAGCATATGTGCTTCTTCAAATTGGGTAAAAAAAGTTGCTGCTGTGCTGCCGGGGGGGGGGGGGGGGCCACAACACCTTGCACTGTCAGAGGCTTGACTTCTTTAGTACTGTATGTGATCTTGCTAGTCTGCCATCTGGGTATGTTTTGAGATACTATTCTGCATATTGCCACAAATTTTACTATTCTGCGTGATTATCCTGGTATCCTAAGTTAGTTACAGGAAGGCAGGGACTATAGGCTAGAATTTTCAAACATGGATATCTAAAATTAGGCACCTCTCAAAAGAAAATGTGCACCTCTTAGAGGTGGTGGTTGTGAGTCGTGCACCCAGGTGGCCATAATGTGGTTTTAAAAAAGTGTAAATCTGAAATATTGCTACCTTGTGGTGGGGTTCAGACATTATTCCCAAACAGTGAGGTGACTGCTGTCCATTTCATTTCTTCCCTTGGCATGGTAGGTCATTCCCTTAGTCAGATCATCAGCAGAATCCAGTGCTTATAAAGCATTGCAGGCCCAACAGCTGCTTAGCACTGAGATGTGCGTAAGCATTGCAGTGTGTCCTTATGTGCATGGTGGTGGTGCCTAGAGACCCCCCATCTCATTGTGCTAGGCACTGTGTAGGCATAAGTCTCTTCTACTGTTCCCCTCTTTCTTCCTCCTCCCCCTCCTCCCTCCCCCCCAAAATCCCCAATATCCAGAACTTAAATGATGCACTCTGCTCTGTATTCTTATTGGGAATCTGTTGTCCATTAATTCACCTGCAAGCAATAAAATGTTCAAAGCCACTGTCAACCTAGTCCTGTCTATAAACCATTTTATAGCCCTAAGAACAGCTGCAAACTTCACAAATCTAGCTTCTTGTCAGGCAGTCACTCATTTGCCCAAACGAAGAAGTGAAAGGAAATCAAGGGCCTAATCTACACGGCTCCTGGGAGAGCATGCTTCCCAGGGTGGGACAGTCAGTAAGACAGTGGGCAGACAGGCAGTAGCTCCGCTTGAACTAGCGGATAACAAGTAAATGTGGCAGTGGTGGCTTGGACTAGCCACCAGAGCACAAACCCACCCAACCCTGTTGGTGCATGGTCAGGCAGCTAACCTGAGTTGCCACCTGCTGAGGCAGTCACACTGCTATTTTTAGCATGCTAGCTCAAGCAGAACTAGCCTGTCTATTTGCAGGGGGGAAGTATCTTCCCAATTGCAGTATAGACATGTCCGTCTTCTGTACATTCTCAGTGCTGCAGTGCTTGGGTGGGACAAACTGCAAGACAATATTTAATTTTTTTTTAATCTAATTGAAAAAGAAATGAGTTTTTCTTGGCCTATCTGCAAATGCTTGGTGGATTTTTTTTTTTTTTTTAAATCTAGGTCAGTAGGGGGATTCCCATGGTGGCGTAGAGCTGGTGTTGCCAGCAGTCATCTGCCATCTGAAGGTGCGTGGCTAGAGTGCTAGTGCTGTGGTAATCCCTGTCCAGTTGTTAGAATCGGGGAAAACCTTGTGCAGCCTTGAGGGCTGCTTTAGGATTGGGGAATGGGATAAAGTGGTACTTAAACCATATTAATCCTCTTCCCCACCTCCTGCCTGCATAGGCTTGGCTGGACTGATAGATAACATCCCTTAAGTTTTGGCCTGAATTTGTTGTCCCTTTCACCCAAGTATCTCCTTCCTGAGAGCAGGAATGCTGAAATTGTACAAAAAGGCATCTATCTGATTGTGAATAACTCAAGATTTGAGGCTTTTCTGTATTTTTGTTAACATAAGAAAGGGCCCGCTTTTGTGGTAAATTTGTATTAAACTGTATAAATGATTCTAAATGGGTCCCTTTTTCCATCAAAAGTATATTTCTTTAGATTTAACTCCCATGCAAAAAAGTGAAAATAGTAAGTAGAAAAATGCAAGAGATTTACGCTCCCATTTTCTATGCTCCATTTTGTGGCAAACATGAATTTCACATATGTAGTGACTCTGACATTGGCAATAATTAATGTGATGTTGCAGCTTGTAGGAAGTGAAAATTCCAAAGGAACTTATCTAAGATTGATGCTATAAACAGGAATTGAGGAGCTGGTGACAGAGGTTGCTGCTAAAACAAGACCCAAATGTGACTGACTACAAAGTAGCTTACTACTCCATATTACACAGCATGCAGTAAACGTGTCCTGTGCTGTACAAACAAATTGCAGAGAGAATTCATCTCTGTTAAAGGTTAGCAATGGTGCTGCTTTGCCAGAGTTTGGGGGCTGGAGAGGTTAGGACAAGGAACACATTAAAGCATTATGCAAGTTCAAGTCAAAGAAAGCCTTGATACAGCAAATCTAGCAGTTGACTCAAGCCTGTCATTTGGAGTTGCTGGCCACAACAAAGTTGTTCACCAAACATTTGAAATCTTTCTCAATCCTATAAGAAAACTGTACCAGACACACTACTGGTAGAAGCAAGCCTGCTTTGAGTGTAGAAAAGAGTAAAATGGGATTGCTAATACTCAGCTGGGTCACAAAAGACAGATGAGTGCAAATATTTCAGAATTCTCTGCTAGATTATTCATCCTCCTGGGACCGTCTAGTTTGAGAGAAATAAATTTAAACAATTAGATCTCTGGTTAATATAATAGATTTTCAGACATCTGTCTCGTTAATTGCATGAGTGCATCACTTAATAGGCTTCTATAAAAATACTAAAGTAATTTGGGCCTCAGCTTTCAGCCTGTAGCATGGATGAATCCTTTCTCTGTTCAGTTTTAGAATGCCTGAGCTGATGGAGCAGTTGCTGCAATAATAAATTATTTGCCCAGGTGTCTGTAATTGGTACAGCATGTGTGGGATTTATCAGTGTAATGGGAGGTTGCAGTGAGAGGAAGGGACCTTCACCCATTGGATATTCAGATGAATCTGGCTCGGGACAGAAGTGATCCAAGGTTGATGGCTGTACACAGGCTATGAGAAATTAATAGATAAATCTCAGCCCTGTTTCTAGCAGGCAGATGCCTACTGTGCAAAGATTGTGCTTCTAATTGGCCCACTCATTGGCAGTCTCAGTGATGAGGCCAAGGAGTTAAACAGGTATTGGGATTGACATTATGTAGGAGACTATCTAGAAGGCGACTCAGATGTGTGATGGCTGTGATACCTTTGTTTTCGGTACTCCGGATATTCCCTAAACATGGGGAAGCCTAGGTAGGTAACACCATCTGTTACATACTCGGGTATTTTGACTGATACAACTTTCAGCCTAAAAGTGCCAGCTCTTGTGTTAAATTGTAGTAACTTTTGTGTACTTGGTATTTTCCATCACTGCAGCTCTGACTCTTACAATGTGCTTAAGATGTTAATGTTCTGGTAATTCCTTTCAAGCTAACATTTATCAAAAGGTTAATCATTCTCATTAATAAGCCTTTGAAACTAAATTACTTTTCCTTACTGAATAAGCAGCTGTAGTGTAGCTTAAATGTGAGACTCTGCTGCAGTATAAATAAACCTTCCCTTTTTATTTTTAGACACTGAGTGGTGTAGTTTTTAAACCACATTAAAGCTGCTTATGCTGTAGGACAAACATTACTTTTGGCTAGATTAATTATATACAGATTGAGTGGAGAAACTCTCTGTAACTTATTATCTAAAATGGAGAGTGATTTACATAAGGAACAGACTAAAATATTAGTGTTCTGTGACTCCTTTTAAAAGTAGGCCTAGGCATGCTCCCTCTGTATCTCGGAGATGACCTGAACAAATGAGTGCCAAACCAGTGTCCATGTAGACAGGATATGACTACAGATAAGCGTCTGTTGTGGGAATTGATCTGAAATAATAAGCATGTTGTGAAGAAATCCCCCATGGTATGCTCCAGTTTTTTTCCCCAGTTGTAAAGAGTTACATGCAACTGACTTAATATATTAATCCATTCTCCCTGACACTGGGATGTTCCGATACTTCTTGTGTCTTGCTCTGTCATTGACAGTGGCTTGTCCCTGTGTCTGATATCTGGCATGGATAGGTAACGGTTTCCTGACTGGTAAAAGGCTATGCTGGGCATTTTGCACTGCCAAAAAAACCTTCCAAATAACTTTTTTCTGTCGGGGAGAAAGGAGCTCAAAACAAGGTTTACGTACTGCATTGAGCACATCTGCTTAGTAGCAAAATCAGACTATATGAGCTGGTTCTTAAGAGGGTTAATTGTAACAGCCTAGACTGCAGCCATCACCTCTGAAGTTTATAGCTGTTTAGGGCCGACCACAAATACCCTGATTGAGTCCTTTTATGTATTGGTTTAATCCTAGTGTCTGTTTTTAAGGTTAGCTCAGAGTTAGGCTACTTATTCCTTTATAATTAAATGTAATGGCCCAACGGTCACAGAGGGGTGGGTGAATGGGAAGGGACGGGGAGAGGGAGAAGAAATTTATAATTACCTAAATATAGGAAACAAGGAAAAAATGTAGTTTCCTGTAGCAAAACAACTCCATATATACTTGATGGGAACAGTGAATTTATGTGAATGCAAAAAATGGCATAATGTCATGCTAAGAATACACTGTCAGAAAATGCAAGAACTTTAAACATAGTGTATGTTATATGCTCAAATTCAATTGTTATACATTATTTTTGAAAATGTAACTTTTTTAGGTGTGCAATTTGACTCCTATAATGGAGCCTGACATTCTTGTTCTCTAGGGCATGGATGCTTATGCCCCAAATTTGAAGCATCCAAAATCACCACTCTCTCTAGAAACTGTAGGTCTTTATCTTAGGCCCTAAAGTTGGTGGGTGGGTGTGTGGGGTGGGGGAGAGAAGTTGCATAGTTAACCAGCGGAAAAAATAGTAAGGAATGGCCTGTGTTCCAGAAGTCCTAAGCCAGCTGCCTGTGACTTTCCCAGATTCATTTTTAGCTACACAAATATCTGTAACTTCAAGCACCAGGGCTTGAAGTTTCTGGCCATCTATTTGTGTTCTGTTTCACCTTCCCTGTAACTGGGCTTTGTCCAAATAGCTATGAGATGCCTGTCTGAATATTTGACCTACATTAGCTGTCTTTTCTCCCAAAGGATGTTCCTTTCAGCCTTGTGTATGTGAAATTACAGCACTCTTTACTGATGTAAATAAGGAACTGGAACAGAAGCTGATCCTAGTGGGAGTCAAGGTGGATTGGACCCAGTGCAAAGATGTCACACTGAAAGGGGTAACCTTGTACACAGATCTTTCCTTCTGCTTATGTTTCAGCAGATGGATGCTAAAACTCCACTCCTTCCAAAAAAAGTGCTGTTGCATTCCTAATCCCTAACCCTAGCCAATTAAGCAATAAACTCATAGTTTCTCTCTGATGTCCTCTCTCATCAGACTGGTTCTTAAAGCTGACTGTTAATGGCTGTGCTAGTGTAGACCTGATGTTGGCAAAACTGGCTTTGAGCAGGCTGAATTTCTGTAGTTAAAATGCCATCATTCAGTTCAAGTGTGTCAGTGTCTTGTCTACAGTAATGCTCTTGCTGCTGGGACTACAATGGTGGTAAATTCTGAATCTGGTGTAGACAAGGCCCTTTTACTACTTTTAATAAACAAAACTACCACAAAGTTCAGAAGACTGCATTCTGCTGCTGTTGAGCAACACCCTCCATGACTTCAGTTAGGCTGCGGCAGGCCAGTTCTATAGCACTGCAGTTGCTTTTGTTAATTTCTCCACTTTAAACTTCCTATGTACAATAAAAGGCCCTAGTGCATGTCCTTATTACTGGATTTTTCCCCATCTTGGAGGAAAGCACGAGGTCTGACGGGCTCTTTATTTTAGTGTCTGTTCTTAGAAATGTCTGTCCACCTGGATTGCGCTCTTGGTGCAGATGCGTACCGGATCTGATTCTTTTGCCCAGCAGCATCTGTTGGGGCTGTGCCTGTGCCCTATATTTCTTCATATTCTTCCTCCCCACGATGGCATAAAGGGCAGAGCACTGGCCCAGCCATCCCTCAGTTCCTTCATCCATACAGAATCCCAGAGGAATAGGACTTCACAGTAGTGGGGAAGAAGTCAGAGTAGTGAAATACATGTAGATGATATATCTTGGAGAGCCACACTTACTCAAAGGGGAGCAACTGTAGTTTGGTCTTCCAGTACTTGTCCACGTGGATTCCAGTCTTGCTGATTTAAGAATCAGTTGTCTGTTTGCTTGGAGGTGGATAGTAAGAGTTCTGCTTAAACAGTGACTGCGGGACAGCCGTACCTCACTGGACATGTGATCTAGAAGCTTCTACCAAAAACAGTATCTTGTAAGTGTGTGGACTAAGCTGCTGTACCAATTTCAGAAATAGGGATGTTCTTAGGCAGTAGAGGTTGCCTGAGCTGTATAGGAATGAGCTCTAATGTGGCCAGGGGCCTCTAACTTAGCTAGCTCGTAGCATGTTCTGTGAGCATATAGCCTGACATTTAGTTCTATCAGCAAAGATCACAAACAAAGGCTCTAGATGTGCTCTTGAGGGATTGTCCGGTTAAATTAATGTGACAATGCTCTTACCACATCAGCTGTATGTTTAGCTTCCCCTCGGGTTGGGTGAGTCTTGGGGAAGAAAAGGGAGATGAAAAAGTTGGTTCACATGGAACTTGGAAACAACTTTGGGCAATAACTTAGATGAGGCCTGACAGACATCTTGTCCTTATAAAACACAGTATCAGGGGAGTTCTCCACCTCCCACCCTGAGGGTCTGAATCTCCTTTATCTTCTAGTTGCTGTAATGGCAGCCTTCATTAATGATAGGATAGGGAACAAGTAGCTAAGGGCACAAAGGGACCTTCAACCCTGTTAACACTGTACTGAGCTCCAAGGAGGAACAGGCTTCCAAACTCGGATGGAGGTGAGGAAAGGAGAGTCATGAATGAGGCTCTTAAAAAATCTAGCCACTGTAGAGTGAAAAAATAGTATGGCCTGGGGTAGGAGAGTGATGTGCAGATATCACTTATAGATGGACTCTTATGGAACTACTAAAGCCTAGATCGTTGCGTACTCCAAGGTTGTGGCAATTGGTGTTCAGAGAGACAGATGGTGCTGTGATGCTCAAATTGTCTTCCATTTCCTTTTAGCTTTGTAAATCCATCTAGCTGAGGCTTTCCTGCTTTAGAGCAGTATGTTCTGAACTTCAGCTGAACAGCTTTTTTTCAGTGCATGGCAACCAGCCAGCATCCAGGCTGTCAGATATAATGCCGAGTCTGGGTGTAGGATGTGACTGTTCTATGAGATTGTTGGATAGAGTTGGCAGTGATAGTGATAGCAGGGCTGTGTTGAAAGTTCAGCAGATCCTTAGCAGACAGGGCTTGCCAAAGAGCCAGGAGCTTGGAAGCCCAGGGTTGTTGGAGCCCTTGGTTCACTGGGACAGGAGGAAGGACTGATCCATAGCAATGTCTTTCTTAAAACCCAAGGAAGCTTTCATGGAGTGCTTCTGAATCTGTTTGGAAAAAGAATGGCTGATGGTGCAGTGATCAGGGATGTGCCCTTCATTAGAACAAAGAAGGCACATTGCATGCCTGTGTGTTAAACCCTGGAAATCTAGCTTCTGCCATAAAGGCGTGAGCCCTACTTTGGGGAAAGGATAGGGGGATCTAAATCTTCTAATGAGCTATGGAAAATTAGTATAAGGGGTGGGGGGAGTTAAAACCCAACTGGAAAACTAAATCGCTGACCCTGAGGGCAGGTCTACTGTTAAAAGGCTGCAGTGGTTCAGTGACGATGCTACCTGTACTGATGGGAGAACTTCTGTTGGTGTAGGTACTCCATCGACCTCTTGTGGAGGAGGAGAAGGCATTCTGTTGACCTAGCGTTGTCTATGCAGAGGGTTAGGTCAGGATAACTATGTTGCTCAGGGGTGTGGATTTTTCATATCCCATGTGATATAGTTATACCGATATAAGTTTTGTAATGCACACCTCCTCTGCCCAAGGTGTAGAGAAGCAGGCAGACGTTGCAAGGTTTCAGTCTCCTTGCCACAGGCAGTAAGAAGGAACTAAGGGATGGCTGTGCCTGCATTGGCCTGTGTGCCCTTGGTTTGGGGGAGGCAAGCACCAGGCACCAAGGGTGTAGGGGTAGCCCCATCAGATGCTACTGGCTAAAAGATTGACTTGGTACACATGCCACAAGAGTGGCATCTGTGTGGCCTACCACTGGAGAGACCACTTTTCCTTCTCACACTCTTCCCCAGGGAGGAATTGCATTTAGGGGCATGATGGTAGTCATGCACCCAAATAATTACTGCCAGTGTTATCTCTGCTATGGAAATAAGTTTACTGTGACTGGCTGAGTCAGTCAGCTCCTATGGCATGAGCACTTTGCGGGTGCTGGTTTTGAATAACTTCTTGACGTTTTGCCACTTACGCAGCATAGTGTGCCGAACACCTAAAATGCTGCTGGGTTGTAATGCTGTGTGTGTTGGTGGGGTCAGGGGAATAGCTTTTTCCTAAGCTAACCAAGAAACTAAACTTTGGTAGACATGTCAGGCAACAACAACAGAAGAATTGCCTGTGGACTTTGTGGTTTTTAGCTCCCCCTCTTCCCTCATTCCATTCATTTAACTTGTACAATAGGTGCTTGATTTGCCCTTTATCATTAGTGAAACCACAACAGTTCAATGCTGGCACCTTGCCTCTCAAAGCATACTGTGATGCTACATCAAGGTCACTCCTTTTGCCTTTCTTTGCACAAAGGAGTCCAAGAGGACATGCCTTGTTAAATCAAATAAGTGCTGTTGCTAATCCTCGGTTATAACTTCAGCTTATGTTGTGAAAATGTCCAATTTACTGTTTCCTAAATCTGAAAATTCAAGGCTCTCTAGCTGAGGTTTTCAGAGGTGATTTCACTTTTTTTTTTGCATGCTCAGTGAGACTGCTCTGTATGAAAGTCAGGCACTAGAATTGAAAATCCTCTTAAATTCTCATTGTCTGCTTCTGCCATCCAGTAGAAAACTAGCTATAGAAATAAAAGCACTACGCCAAAGCCAGACTACAAAACCAAAAAAGCCCAGCCAGTGTTGGAGAAAGTAGAACTCTGATGTGGCCCACCCCAGGGATGGTGCATCTGCGGTCTGGGCTGGATGGCAAACACAGCAGAAAGGTCCCAGGCAGTTTTATGGCAAACCGATTCTGGGGTAGGGACAGGAAGCACCTTTTGAACATCTGAATTTTTCTGATAGGTCAACAGCGGCAACCATTATTATTAAAGCCATAGACTAAGCCATGCATCTTCATTTGACTCTTATTCCTGTGATTCGTGACGCCTATATGTGAATCTCTAAAATAATAGCCCTGTGTGTGTTTGAGCTTTTTAATGAGCATTTCCCAAGCTGCGGTGTTAGTAACGATGAGTCCTAAACATTGCAAATGCAAAACTGAATCTTTTCTTCCTTGGTAACACACACCTCTCTCATCCCACTATGGTGGTAAAACTGTATGCCAGCATTCACTTATTTTTTGTGGTCAGAATTGTAAATGATAAAAGCCAATAGCTCTTTGCATGTGAATTATAAGCCACTGCTTTCTGTAGTATTTAATATTCTTCCACATTCTCTTCCCAGAGCTGATCTGTGACCATTTTAGGGAGTGTGCTGGCAGTTATAGCAAACAGACCAAGCTGTACGGTAGCATGAGGTAATTGCTTATTTGCCTGTGGCTGGCTTCACTGCTGATGGTACTAGTAACTATGGAATACTTGCAGGATCATGTTGCTCTTGGGCTGGGAAGATTACTATGTGCTTCTGGATGCACTTTTCAGGGCCCAGTGAAGGGACATTTCATCTGTATTAAGTACTGGAGGGGGGAAGGACCTCTTTATAGCTAGACTTTTCACTCAAGAAGTGAGACTTGAAACCTGCATCTCCTTACTGCATAGCTATTTTTGGCCTGGCTAGATAATACTAATTACCTTCCTTAGTAAAGTGCCCTGGGGACAAACCATGTTGGGAACACTTATCCCTCAATCCTGTTTTAAAGAGAAACTGAAGCACAGACTGTGTCCACGGTCACCCTGAGATGAGTGGCAGATCTGGAAATAAAAAAAAGCCAGGGTTACTTACCAGTAACTGTTCTTCGAGATGTGTTGCTCTTATCCTTTCCAATATAGGGGTGTGCATGCCACAGTGCACTGGTTCCTGGAACTCTTTTCCCCTTAGCAGATCCTGTAGGGTCGGCACCGGAACCCCTGGAGTACCACACTCATGCCGCGGTACATAGGGCACCGCTGACCCCACAGCCCCTCAGTCCCTTCTTTCCGCTGACTCTGACAGTAGGGACGAAGGGTGGGTGTGGAATGGATATGAGTAACACATCTCGAAGAACAACACTTGCTGGTAAGTAACCCTGTTTTCTGTCTGAGTGATTTGCTCATATCCATTCCAATATAGGTGATTAAATAGCCATACCTTGAAGGTGGGTAGGAGTCATTGGTGAGCTGCTCTCATCAGCACAGCTCTGCCAAACCCTGCGTCCTCTCGCCTGCCACACGATGGTGTAGTGGGACGTGAAGATGTGGACTGATGACCAGGTGGCAGCTTTGCAGATGTCCTGCAGGGGCACCTTTCCCAGGAAGGCCACCAAGGAGGCCTGGGCTCTGGTCGAGTGTGCTGAAACCGGCCCTGGTAGCGGCACCTGATGCAGGCTGTGATCCAGGTAGAGAGATGCTGGGTGGAGATGGGCAAGCCCTTCATTCGGTCCGCCACCGCCACAAAGAGTTTTGTGGACCTCCAGAACGGCTGCGTCTGCTTGATATAATAGGTCAGGGATCGTCTGACATCCAGAGAATGCCATCTCTGCTTGTCCTCCGATTCATGCGGTTTAGGGAAAAACACGGGGAGAAAGATATCCTGGTTACAATGAAACTGAGACACCACCTTTGGCAGGAAAGCCGGGTGGGGCCTCAGCCATACCTGGTCTTTATAAAAGATGGTGTAGGGGGGCTCCAAGGTTAAAGCTCGTATCTCAGAGACCCTCCTAGCCGATGTAATGGCCACCAGGAAAGGACGAGCAGAGGGCATGTAGCCATAGGCTTGAAGGAAGGTCCCGTTAGCATGGTGAGGACCAAGTTCAAGTCCCAGGGAGGCACCAGGTCACGGACCTGAGGGTATAGCCTCTCCACCCCTTTAAGGAAACTTACTGACATGGGGTGTGAGAAAAATGACCTCCCATCGGCTGGTGGAAGGCACTTGGCGGCCATCTCGGCATCTTAAAGGAGGCCAATGCCAGGCCCTGGAGCTTTAGGTGGCGTAAGTATTCTAAGATAGTTTGTATGGGCAAACAGCTCAGTGGGATGCTCTGGGACTCTACCCAACAGGTAAGCTGCTTCCACTTGGACCAGTACACCACTTGAGTGGAGGATTTCCTGTTACTCAGCAGAACCTATTGGACCTGTAATAAGCAGGCTCTCCCTCTGTTAGCCACAGGGTGTCTAGGTCCGGGTGCAGCAGGTGACCCCGGTCCTGGGAGAGGAGGTTGTAAGGCTTCGGGAGCAGCAGCGGCAGGGCGATGGATAGGTCCAGCAACATGCTGAACCAGTGCTGTCTCGGTCAGGCTGGTGTGATCAGAATCATGTCCGCTTTGTCCCTCTTGATTTTTTAAGAGGACTCTGGGCAGTAGCGGAATAGGGGGAAACGCATACAAGAGGGTCCCCGTCCAAACTATAAGGAACGCATTGGATATGGAGCCCGAATCCCGGAGCAAGCAAACTTCCTGTTCCAGGATGACATGAACAGGTCCAGCTGGGGAAACACCCCACTTGTGGACAATAAAAGCAGTCACCTCTGGATGTAACGACCAGTCGTGCCAGGGTAGAAACAACCTGCTGAGGTGGTCTGCCTCAGCATTCCTGACCCCCACACCGCAAGATCCCATAATAGCATGGCCTCCTGACAAAGTGCTGAAGAGCATGCCCTGCCTTGTCTGTTCATGTAAAACATGGCCACTGTGTTGTCCATGAGGACCTGCACCACCTCTAGAAAATTGAGGGAAACCTGGCAGGCCAGGCAGACTGCCCTGAGCTCCCACACATTGATGTGGAGGTGCTGCTCATCCAGCAACTGGAGCCCCTGGGTGCTCAGGTCGGAACTGATGTGGGCTCCCTATCCCACATCCGAGGACTTCTGCTCGTTTATAAGCAGCCCCAGTCTGGTGCATGTCGCACAGGTGAGGTCTAGGCTGCTCCTCACTTGGGCCCTGGATTTGGCACGGATCAGCCAGTCATCCAGGTAGGGGAAGATCTGAACCCCTCTGCAGCGAAGGTACGCCACCACCATACACTTGGTAAACACTCTGGAGGCAGAGGAGAGGCCAAAGGGCAGGACAGAAAATTGGTAGTGGAAGCCATCAACCACAAACCAGAGAAAATGTCTGTGACCGGGAAGAATGGAGATGTGAAAATACACGTCCTCCAGGTCGAGGGCAGCGTACCAGTCCCCTGGATCTATGGCTCTGACTACACTAACTATAACTCTTTACACTGACTACAAGAAAACGGGAATGCTGCTTGCGAGGCAAGAAGCAGTAGCAGTTAGTTACTGTCATGGGCGGAAAGAAGGAACTGAGGGGGCTGTGGGGTCAGCAGCGCCCTATGTACCGTGGCATGAGCACGGTACTCCAGGGGGCGCCTGTGCTGACCCTACTGGATCTGCTAAGGGGGGAAAATGTTCCAGGAACCAGTGCACTGTGGCGTGCACACACCTATATTGGAATGGATATGAACGATCACTCGAAGACAGAACCAGATTTCCTGGAGGCAAGGCAGTAATCATGCTACTGACTCCTACCAAAGAGCTGTAAGAGTGGCTGTTCCTTAGTGTGCTGCAGAGGCTTTTTTGTCTGGGAGTATAGATCTGAATGTTACCAGCCGTAAAGGGAAATGGGCCACATTGTGCAAAAGGGATCTGGGAATCCTTGCTTGCTTTCAAGGCTTCCAGTTATATGATTGGATCAAACTGTGATGAGGGCATTTTTATTCAACTTTGCTTTTTCTAGTGAGGATTCCATATCTCTTCCGTGAAGTAGGATGCACTTTTGTTCTGAAGACAATAGTGTCATTGCAGACACAGTTCATGCAAGTTCAGCTGCAACAGAACTTCTTTCTCTGCACTCCACCAACTCCCCTTACAAATTCCCACCAAAATCACAGGCCATCTCGCTACCCCCTTCATTCCACCCTGGACTTACATGCAGCTCTCATAGCTGGCACTGCCACTCCACTACTTTCTTCCCTCTAGGATTTGTTTGTTGTGTGATGTTTTGTGTTTAATAATAAAAGTAAGTTCTCAAAACAAGAAGCAATCTTTATTTGTGTTGAACATATGTGCACCTGCCACCGACATGCATGTACAGCTTTATAGCACTCATAGAATGTCACAGCAGTTTCAAAAAACACCTGATGGGTTCTCATTGTCAAAATGGGCCCTCAATGCCTCCCTTATGTGTATGGCCCCCCATTGTGCCCCTCTAATACCTCTGACATTTGGCTGCTCATATTCAGATGCAAGGCAATCTGCCTGTGCGGTCTACCCAGGGACAAACTTCTCACCCTTAGTTTCACATAAATTATGGAGCACAGAGCAGGCAGCTATAATGAAAGGAATATTGTCCTCATTTAAGTCCAGCCTGCCATAAAGGCATCTCCAGTGCACCTTTAACCTGCCAAATGCACATTGAACAGTCATTTGCCACCTCCTCAGCCTGTTGCTGAACCACTCCTTGCTGCTGTCCAGGTTGCCTGTGTAAAGCTTCGTGAGCCATGGCATTAGTGGGTAGACTGGGTCTCCCCCAATCACTACAGGCATCTCAACATCCCGTGTTGTAATCTTCTTGTCTGGAAAAAGTCCCTGCTTGTAACTTTTGGTACAGGCCAGTGTTCCTGAAGATGCGTGCATCATGCACCATTCCTGACCAACCCACGTTGATATCTGTGAAACATCCACAAGTACCTGCAGTACCATAGAGAAGAACCCCTTTCTGTTGATGTAATCAGTCGCAAGACGGTCTGGTGCCAAAATTGGGATGTGTGCCATCTATTTCCCCTCTATTCGGCATTGGTGAGGCTGCATTTGAAGTACTGTGTCCAGTTTTGGGGGGGCCCCTCCCACTACAAAAAGGATGTGGACAAGTTGGAGAGAGTCCAGCAGAGGGCAACAAAAATGATTAGGGGGCTGGAGACTTATGAGGAGAGGCTGAAAGAACTAGACCTGTTTAGTCTGCAGAAGAGAAGAATGGGGAGATTTGATAGCAGCCTTTAACTACCTGAAAGAGGGTTCCAGTGAGGATGGAGCTAGGCTGTTCTCAGTGGTGGCAGATGACCAAACAAGGAGCAATGGTCTCAAGTTGCAGTGCGGGAGGTCTAGGTTAGACATTAGGAAAATTTTTCACTAGGAGAGTGGTGAAGCACTGGAATGGGTTACCTAGGGAGGTGGTGGCATCTCCATCTTCGGTGGTTAAGATGTGGCTTGACCAAACCCTCGCTGGGATTATTTAGCTGAGGTTAGTCCAGCTTTGAGCAGATAACCTCCTGTCCCTTCCAACTTTAATATTCTATTGCCCTGCCATTGTTAGGAAATTCCATTGCTGTGAATCCATCTGCTATTTCTCACACACTGCCCAGAGTCACAGTCCTTGGCAGCAGAATGCAATTAATGGCCCTGCACATGTGATAAGGCAGCCTCAATGGTGGACTTGCTGACTCCAAACTGATTAGCGACTGACTGGTAGCAGTCTGGAATTGCTAGCTTCCACACGGCGATTGCCATGCGCTCCTTTACTGAGAAGGCAGCTCTCATTCTGGTGTCCTTGCACTACAGGGTAGGGGCCAGCTCTGTACAGAGTTCATGAAGGTGGCTTTGCACATACAAAAGCTCTGTAGCCACTGCTCGTCATCCCAAACCTGCAGAATGATGTGATCCCACAACTCAGGGCTTGTCTTACGTGCTCAGAAGTGACGGTTCTGTGTGCAGATGCTCCGTGAATGACAACAGTAATGTGATGCTGTTTGTCTGCATGTCACTCAGCAGGTCAGGCTCCTTGGATTCCTGTTCTGATTCAGAGTTCACAATGTGTTCAGAATGTTGAAAGCAACGGTGGAGAGTAGCATGGGATCCATCTGTTCAGATAAAAATGGCGGAGGCGCAGTAAATGGTGGGGAGCTGTTGAAAAAATGGCATGAGTCGCTGCCAGCAACACGATGAATAACGGCACAGAAACGCAATGCACCTTGGTACATTAAGCCAGCACCCATGCTACTCTGCGCTCCTCTCCCCATCCCAGAATTCCTAGCAGCAGAAGCTGGCAAGTTGCATGGTGGGAGAGCTGCCCACAGTGCACTGCCTTCACTGTCAATACTTCCACAGCAAGCGTGGATGCGTTTTTGCGACAAAATGAGTGCTATATGGACGGATGCAAGCGCTGTAAGGATGGATCCTTTTCATCACCAAAAAACTACCATCGACACAACTTTCTAGTATAGACAAGGCCTTACGTGAGTATTGCTTTTAACTGTGGTTTCCTCTTGTCATTTCTTTCTGCCAGACTGGAAGTTGAAAGATGACATATCTTAAATGGCAAATCTAGGTTTGTGTTTTTCTGTTCAAAATTTAAACCTTGAAAAATATCCTTGTCAATCAGTTGACTACTTAGCAACTAAATATTGAAACCTTGTGTTTGTATAACTACTTGTAGTCATGTGCAGTGTGTACTGAGAATATTTTCACTAGGACTGAATTACAAAGAGTGTAGGATTCAAAGAGTGGCAGGGTTTAAAAAAAAAAAAAACTAATAAATTGTGCCCAAGTGTCTTCAA
Organism: Mesoclemmys tuberculata; assembly: GCA_007922155.1. Lineage (NCBI taxonomy): Eukaryota > Metazoa > Chordata > Testudines > Chelidae > Mesoclemmys > Mesoclemmys tuberculata. The sequence continues at coordinate 18,494,403 of ML675626.1, forward strand.
TGGTAGGATCAATTAAAGTTTTATTTAAATACGTTTCAAATTTTAAATCAGACTTGTATTTTGCCCGTTTTTACCATCCCATTTTAGTCTCCAATTGCTAAATTGCATGTCTAGCACTAATTTCTTCAGTTTCTGGTGAGGGTGGGAGGAACCCAGAGTATAGGCTGCAGCCCAAGCTAGAACTTGTACATTGCAATTAAATGGCCCCTAAACCAAGCCCTGTGAGTCTGTTAGCTGCCAGGGGCCTGCCCCTGGTTTTTAATTGCATTGTTGCCATCCTTAAGGGTACATCTACATAGTACTCATGGGGGAATTCTGCACCAAAACATACAACACGTGCAGAATTTTTAAAAATTTTGCATATTTGTCAAAATAACACAATAGTCACCTGTTTGGTAATTTATTGCAAAACTAAAAGAAACAACTGTTCCCAAGTATTTCAGTAACAATACAGACAAAGATTCAGACAATGTTTTTTGATAAATAGATTCCTTACTACACACATTCATACAGAACTTGATGTATCTTTGACAGTTATCTTGTTTCAGTAAAATTAAATATTTTTGTTTCAAGTCATAGTACAAAAGAATGTTATACAAAAAAAACATTGTAACAACCTGGCCTAAGAGGGCGCTAGTGTCCTTAAGGACTGTTTGTCTGTCTGTCCTGTCTTGTCCAGTGGTTCAAGCTTTTATGTGTATTGCAAGGTTTTGGGTCACACCACTGTAATGGGAGGGAGGTTTGTGAGTTAGTGGTAGTTTAGTTGTAGGATAGCAGGGGGAACAGATACCCAGGTATAATTAGGGGGTGGGAGAGTGGGTGGGACATGTACATTGTTTGCTAGCCAACACCCCTTCGTCTCCAGAGCTGGTATGCATACCCGTGCTGGGGGCGGTGTTTCAGGCTGGTAGGGAATATAAGGGGGAGGGGTGGTGCTGGTAGGGTTATGTGCACAAAGGTGTTCTATGTATAAGTAACTAATACATTTGAAATATGCAAAACTGGCAAAGAAATATTTTGGTGGAAATTGCAAATTTTGTGTGTGTGTGGGGGGGAATTCTGCAGGGACCATTAATTCTGGGCAAATTCTGCATTGTGCAGTGGTGCAGAATTCCAGCAGGAGTAACACAAGGACAGTCAGGAAAGTTAAAGCAGATCAACTAAAAGCGTGGAGTAAAAGTGCATTCAGCTTCAAGCAGACACTTGGCATATAAAATTTCAGCCCAGGCAGTTAATATGGCAAATTTATAAGCAATTGAAAACCAATTATTATGAACTGTGAGGAAACTTCTAACAGGAAGAGCTCCTACAATGTCAGCAGGCGTTTTGTGACTTAACTCTTTCTTTCCTTCTGCAGAGTTGGTGTATTGGAGGACACTTTCACCTGTCTTGGTGTCTTCTGTGCCATCGTATTCTTTCCCATTGGAATTCTGTTCTGTCTTGCTCTGAGGCAACGAAGATGTCCTAACTGTGGAGCAACTTTTGGTTAAGGGATCAACATGAACAGGCTTATGGAGGCCACATCTATTGTAGTACTTATTTCTAATGTAAATGTCATGTACAATCATTTTATTTGATTATGCTTCAGACCTGTTTTGTAAAGTGTGGTGAGATTATAGTCTTGCATGTGAAAATTTAATCTGTTTTATGAGCATGTGCATTGCAAAACATGAAAACCCACCTTATTTACATGTTTAAGGGCACCTTTAAACTTAAATAAAATTGCTTCTCTTTTTGTAATCTTCACAGCTTGTGGCAAGGCTTAATCTTGTATCAAATATTCCTTCAAGTGTCAGCTGGTTCTGTCTAACTCCATGTACGCACACTGTCACCATGTACTTTTTTAAAAACAAGTTAATCACTTAATGTCCTTTGTATCAGATTAAAAACATACTTCATATGCATACAATCGAATGTGCTGTGTTGTGAAATTCCGGAGGTTTAAAGTAAGAACTCTAGAAAGATTCTAACCACAGAAGTGATGTATTAGGAAGAGTGAAAATGATGGGGTGGCTTGGGATTGGTGCTGGTCAACATTTTTTTTTCAAAGTTTGCATTTTTTGGCCAATTATAGACCATGTTTTTTTAAACTGTTTGGACTAGCTCTGACCATATGCTCCACACGATAGAGAAGAGCTAGAAACTTCAGAAAGGTAAGCTGTATAGAGATACTAACAATCACAACTTGGAGAATTTCAAGGCACGATAAAAATAGATGCTGTTGTATTTTATCAGTTTTGGGGCAGAAGTTTCTTCAGAATCCTTTACAAGTGGAAAAGATGAGACGACAAATTAGCAACTGAAAGGCTGCAAAAAATCTGCTAGACATGAGTAACAGAATAGATATTCTCAAATATTGAGGTAGAGATAATACAGCAGTAAACAGATCCATTAAGTATGATATGAAACTAATGGCACTACTTTTAGAAATACATAACCTGCCTCGATGAGTAGGAAGACACATTGTCAAAGTTCTGCTACAGTACTTAGTGAACTTTATTTCCACAGCAGCTCATGTTGATGAAATGCACTTAAAGCATTAAATCTAATGAACATGCATGTTGTACTACAGAATTCCCTGCTCCTCATGCCAAAGAAAAAGGTATCAGAAGACATGAGGCAAATGTAGCAGACTTTCTGAACCTTTTCTAAAAAGGAAAGTAATACTTCCTCTTCCTTATTGCATTAGAATGCACACCGAGAAAATCAGTAAGAAAGACAATGCAACTATGACAATGTAAAAGCTTGTCTGGCATGATCTGACAGATGGTTGAGCCAATATCGAAATGTTTTCAAGTTATGATTTTTACAGTTCTCATTGGCTTGCTAAGGGAGACTGGCACTTTGTCTGCAATAGCTGGGACAATAAATGTAACGAAGTGGAAGAAGCATCAGGTTTTGTGGTGGTTAATAACCTCCGTGATATGACTGACACATAAAAACATTTTCATGAAGTGCACGACCAAAAGCTCCTTGAAGTCAATGGCAATGTTCCAGCTGATTTCAATAGTCATTTGAATTTCAGATGGTAATACACTGGGGAGGAGTTACAAATACAACAGACAATAATACGAAGGAAATGACAGATTTGGAAACATGAGTGGAAAGTAACAGATCAGATTCAATTTAGCTTGCATTTTTCTTTTTTAGGGTGGGAAAGAATAATCTGAAACAACTAAGAGAAGAATAAAACCTGTAAAGAAATGCTGGAGACACCAGGTCTGATAACTGCTTTTTGCTATTCTATTAAGTAACATTGCAATTTGATTGTGGAGTCTTTCTGGCACTGCCTTAATATTAAATTGTGAGTTCCTCATGGGTAAACATGAAAGGCAGGAGTTTGAGGAAGAGCAATACAAATCAAAGCCAGAGACTCATTTTAATCTTTCCTGAATGTCCAATGTCCTTCAGCTACAAAATGGAGGAAGAATTACAACTATAAAATTTACACACTAAAAATTACTGATAGAAATTCTGCTATTTATAGAAAGAGATCTCATTTAGAGTAATGGGATAAAATTAAACTTCAACAGTTTGACAGAAGAGAGAGTGTGAAATAATCTTCCAGGGGCAGAGAGAGGACACTAAGCTGGCGCATGATCCCACAGCCTCAGAAAACACTAGTGCCACACCAAAATCTTCTAGGCCTGTGCCTTGGCACAAATTTATTTGAACACAACTCAAAGTAACATATAACAAAGGGATTTCTCTTACCAAACTAGGCAGCAGGGAACCAGAAGCCTTTCCCCTTGAACCTCTCAGCCAGAGTCACCCTTTGCTTTCCACTCATGCTGAGTCATGAGAAACAGCCCATAACCCATTCCAGCTGTTTCTCCCTGTCGACAATACCAGATTGCACAACACTCTTGAAAATAATTATTGAAAAATCTCTTTTTTTAGTGGGAAGGAATTAATGGACCTGTTTTTTTTTTTAAAATAGACCTTTTCTATAATATATTTTCCAAGGCAGAGGAGCTGAGGGGGTAAGTAAATATCTGAGTATGTTCTATCACATCTTTTGCTTAATAAAGTGACTACAGCTACCAATATGGTGTTGCTGCTTGAAAAAATGTAAGCTATTTCAAAAAAGTGTAGTGGCTAATCAGTACTGCCTTTTATTCAGGGCCTAAAATCAGCAAACTTGAAGGAGAAGTATTCTCTTAACACAGTCATTTTTCAGGCCCGTGAAATATACTGTTGCATAGATAACTTTTTAAGACCACCGTTTGAGTATTAGATCAGTGAAGATTACTCCCATTAATAGAGTGATTGCTGGTTTGCCTTTTCTTATATAATTTAACTATTTCTGAGAGTGAATAATGTGGAGAATAGAACTGTTAAATATTTACAAAACTCTTTTTATAAAGTACTCGGCCATGAATTCCAAAGTGTTTCACAATTACCTAGATTCTGGTAATAGTGATTATGCAAGCTCAAACAGCAATTAGTGTGTTAACACTAGCAGAGGGATGAAGTTGGCCAATACTCCGTCTTGAGAGGCAAGAGTAGGAGCATTGGCCAGGACGTCCATTTCCACCTTTACTTTCTGAAAATTTACAGAGAATACAACTACCCATGGACAGTCAACAGAGATGATGCAGGGCCATCCTTGTACAAAAATACATTGTCAGTGTTAGCAAGAGAATGAATCTACGACCTTCTAGGTCAGAGGTGAGTAAGAGATAATGGGTAAGGCTGCTTATCTTACATATGTATAGCGCTTAATGCTGAAGGATTGCAAAGCACTTCACAAACTAGATACAAGAATTACTTAGCTAAAATTTTAGGATTAGGTAATTTACAGCATCTAGGAACACTACACATCAATGTCTAAAAGGGAGTGAAGAAGCATAGTATCGAAGTGATACTGCAAGAGGAATGTAGGAACACTAAGCAAAATATACTATTCAGTTAGAATTGGACCAGGACCCTGGTGCGGTTGTCCCTACTCTTGCAAAACATACAGTGGGATTTTAATGACTAGACAGTCAAATCTGTTTTACGTATCATCTAGGAAATGATATCTTGACAATACAGTGCTGCTTAGAGCTGTGGGGGATCACTGGGCCAACAGAACTGCATAGCGGAAGTCCATTCAGTAGGTGGCTACTGATCTCTTTCAGCACTCGGGGTTTTTTTTTTTTTTCGGTTCCCAACTGGAAATGAGCAAGCCCAAGTCTGCCTCTTTTAGGGGATTAAAGTCTGGGGCAGTATGGTGATAGGCAAAGGGGGTCTGTGAAGTTAGAAGATTTAGGGGCTCAAGACCTAAGTATCACCATGATTGGAACTCAATTTCTTGTGGTCAGATCACCACGCCTGTAACTTTCTTTTATTAAATACACCCATATAAAAATAGCCCTTTTCAGTCTAATGTTTAGAACAATTCTGCAGTGGTAGGTTGAGGGACAGGATAACTAAGCAATCTCTTCCATTTTGCATTTCTGTGATTTAAAGGGACATTGGTTAGCTGTAGATAACAAAATGTTTACATTACTACCATCACTCAGGATTATTACAAATGAAATCATTTTTAAAATGCAATTTATTCACATTTCTCTATTATGGACAATAAAAATTGTTAGTTTAATTTTTGGTAATAGTGCATTTTACTTTCAGGTTCTGAGTGCCGCAATGTTTGCAATACAGACACCAGAGAGGAAATGTTTAAAGACAACTGTTTCCACTGAAATTTGAAAAAAAAAATTGTGGCAATATTGTTTTATGACTTTTTTTATACAAAAAAAAAAGTTTGATAAATATGAGTAAACATGGTCCTTTTAAGAATAGTACAGTATTGTAAATGGGTATTTTTTTCCATTTTAGACAGTTATTTCATTGAAAAAGGAGTGTAGTTCTAAAGTAAAACATTGCTAATGAAGAAAAAATCAGACCTTATATAATTTTAGTAGTTTTATGCTGACACCTAAAATGCAAATTATTCAATCTGAACATCAAGTAAAGCATACTGCATTTGTCTAAACTCTTAGAGAGTAAATATTTACTACTATATAGTATAACCTAAGACATCTATCTTAAACAAAATAATGCAGTACATAATCATTTTATACAGTCAAACTTCTATCGTTAGTATTAAGGTAACAGTTGCATTGTTCCTTTTATTAAAAAAATCCATTTTTCTTTTATATATCTGCTAAATGATATACGCTGACTTAAACACAAATTTATCCATGGTATTTTCTATATAATAGATGGAGAGAGATTTGGTAAAACACTAAGTATGCTGGTAACTACAGTGTTCAAACTTCCCTCGTACTTTCACAACTATCTCCCTAAAAAAGGCATGTAGTGTAAAATCAAACCAAAATTCTCAAACATTTTAACCCAGGGCAATTACCTCATTTAGAAAGTGGATGGATTGTCAAAATCAGAAATCCATTCAAATATTCTCCAACTGTACACTAATTACATTTAAATAAACATTATAGCCTTTGTAAATCATATGGTGTCTACAAGGAGTAAAAATATTTTCATGAATGTTATTCATCGAATTATTGGTGCTGATCTGTCATTTGTTACTGTTGGTCGGAGTTTCACAGTAATAAAAGGATTTTCTCCGCTGTGAAAAGAAATATAAAATTACAACAGGCTTGATGGAAAGAAAAGGTATGAGTAGCATGGCTAAAAGTAATTGTCATAAGCTACCATTCAGTAAAGCACTTATATGGTGCTTTATGTGTTTTACCGAATAGGGATGCATTTAAGTATATGCTTGAGTACTTTGCTGAATGAAGGCCATTATCCGTATGCACTTATTTCAGGGAGGTGTGTTTTCTTTGTTGGGGGGTGAGGGAGTGAGTTAGGTTGAAGTTTTAGTAAAATTTCTCTTTCCAAAATATGCAAGGAATTAAATGCTGCAGTAAAACTGTATTACACCACAATTTAAGACTAAAATGTACATTTCCTTCTCTGCACTGACTTTTACTTGAAGAATAAATTTAGTGTTTCAACTACAAGATATTATGCAATTATATTTTTTTTAACAAGAATGAAAAATATTTTTATGGGTTCAATTTGAGGGCTCTTAACAGCAACCCCTTTTTCATCCAGGTAGCCCAAAGCAGCTTTTGCTTCCCAAATCTGGGATGCCTGCAAAACTTGTCTGAAATAGGAGTGATGTTCTCACTGTTTTTTGTTTCTCTCCAATCTTTTGTTTTCTCTGTTTAACCCCAAACTAACTAGGAGCCTGACCTTACTGCCTTTCATGTAATGGGAAAAGTTCCATTGGTTTCATTGGGCTAATTTCCCATATTTTACCACAGAAGGACCAACCCACTGTGCTGGGGGGGGGGCGGAGGGTGGGGAGGAGGGAGGGCATATAGCTACACTGTAAAGAATCTCAGGGTATGTCTATACCACAATTAAAAACCTGTAGCTGGCTTGCACCAGCTGATGCAGGGACCGTTTAACTGCAGTGTAAACATTCAGGTTTGTGCTGTAGGCTGGGCTGGGTGAGGTGGGAGGACCCCACAGGGTTTTTAATTGTAGTGTAGACATACCCTAAGAGTCTTCATAGGGGATCATCAGCCTGCTCCTAAGTGAAAGGCTGGCTTGTAAGGTAAGCCATGCTATTTTTCTACCGCTCAGTAGGGGCAACGGCAAAATGCAAGGTGGACACCTATCTTCCTTTTAAGATAAACACCAAATATTATGGCATTAGTCTAACAGTGTTATTTTAACCTATGTTTCATTTAATTAAATTATAAGCTAAACAAAACATACCTCAGGAAAGGTGGTTTTATAATGCCATTTATAACAGGTTTCTGAAAAGGAAAGAGAGGATATTATCACTGTTATACAATTCACCACATCAATTCTGCAAATGGTTTAGAAAGATAAGCTACCTACTTGTAGTTGTTTGATAGTCACAGATACATTTATATATAAACAAATTAATTATTCCCAACATTTGCTATTCACTGTACAAGGAAACACTGAGTCAATAGGGAGTGATGACAGCAGGTACATGTCAGTTCAAATTCAGAGGGGTAAAGAGAAGAGAAGTCAGTAAGACCAATTCTTGAATATCAAACTTAGAAAAAATGTTTAAAAAGGGCATATAACACAAAGAGATGATGGAGTGATCCTCACTGCACAGTCATCCTCATTGTGTAAAATATTACCTGTCTATTGTTTTCTTAAGGTCTGCATGGGTTTCCTGCATGTAATTGCTAGTTGAGGATATTATAGATCAAATCAGGAGTTAGAAAAACACATTGTGATGAAAACATTAACTCAACAAGTAAAAGGAGGTTCTAAAATAGGCCGGGTGAAATCTACTGATCTTACAGGTTAAGAATCCCAAGATGCTATATTTACCACAACGTTATAATTCTGAATTTATGAGCCTCATTATTTGCAGCAGTCATTAACATAACACACAATTTGTAAAATAGTAGTGATCCCAATAAGACACCTGCTCAGCTGTAAGAATGAAGATACATGTTTTAGATGTTATTTCCATAAACAGGATGTAATCAATATATCTGCTTGTTACATTATGAAATCATGTAAAAAGTAAAGACATCACCCAATGAAATCACAGGTTTGAGATTAAAAACAGTAGGGCCCTGATTCTGATCTCTCTTATACTAGTTGCCTTTACTTCATTGTATCTGCTGCTGATTTACAATGGAATGAGTTCTGAATCAGATCTTTCCAATTACTCTTTTGCACTGAAAAAAAAAATCATTTTAACATTCATGGGCTTTTTGCACTATTTGTAAGTGTGATACACTAAAAGGAAAGGATTTGACTAGCCATATCTCTAATATTTCATTACAATTAACTTTGTCACATTTAAATAGGAGAGAAAGTATCACTCTATGGCTAAAATTATCTGTTACTGTACATTACCTTTTCTACTGAAAAACATTGAATTGTGAAATTCAGATAAATACCCAAAAGATGGCAGTATTGCACTGCCACAATGTTATTGCAATAGACACTTTTACAGCTGAAATAAGGAAAGTACTGTCGAATCTCAGAATTATGAACACCTTGGGAATGGAGGTTGTTTATAACTTTGAAATGTTTAATTCTGAACAAAACACTATGGTTGTTCTTTCAAAAGTTTACAGCTGATCACTGACTTAATACAGCTTTGAAACTTTGATGCAGAAGAAAAATGCTCCTTTCCCTTTATTTTTAATAGTGGTTTATGTTTAAGACAGTATAGTATTTACTTGTTTTTGTTTTTGTCTCTGCTGCTGCCTGATTGCATGTTTCCAGTTCCAAATGAGGGGTGTGGTTGACTGGTTAGTTTGTAACACTGGTGTTCATAACTCTGAGGTTTTACTGTATCATAACACTGACGTTTCAGACACATGCAATGTTTTCTCTGGGCCATTAAACTAGTTTCCCTTTTATACTGCCTATTAGAGAGAAAAATTAGACTAAATCTCCAGTATATCAATGGATAAATCAGTTCAATACATTAAACTGCAAAATAACCAATCACGTTACTTCTAACACTTGTCAACAGAAGAACAAAACAGCAGTTCAAAGATGATGAAAAACTGCAGTTACTAACATGAAAAATTACTGATTTATATTTGAATACACACACACATAAAATTACAGGACTACATGATTGTCAACCAGTAAATGAGTCCTCACTTAGTTTGCACTAAGCATTTCCTTTGTATGGCTCTTCTTGGTGTTCAATTTTTCACATGTGCAACAGTTAGAAGATTGGCTTGCTGAACAAGAGGTTATAAAACCTTTGTTTTTATGTACACTAAACTATTGTATCAATATAGGTTAATCTAGATATATGGGTTCTAATGTCATCATACTTTTTAGTTGGGTGAAAAGATATTGAGGGTTCCATAATCATATATGTCCCGGTTCAGCAAGGTACATAAGTATGTGATTAACTTTGTGTGTGAGCATTCCCATGGAAGTCAATGAGGAAACTCAACACAAAGTTTGCGGTGTGTTTAAAAACCTTGGGGTCTCAGAGCCTGACTCGGGTTGCTTTTATTAAACAAAACAAAACAACCCCAGTGAAGTGAAGTATTTTTAAAACATGGGCTGCTATACTAATCCTTTTAAATGTAATTGTTCTGTAAGGAATTTTTCTTCCTCATGACGTAAGAGAAACTTTCATTGCCTCCATTTTAAACCAAGAACATAGAAGCAAAACCCCAGTAACTAAGCCACTAAGCGTTCCACTAAGTTAAGAGTTAAATTGTGCTTCAGTATAAATTGCATGCTGTTAAATATTGTTCTATGTGAACACTGCAATTGCATACTGCAGAATATTCTAGATCAGCCTGGTGTGAAATGGAGCCTGTTTCCATGGCTTCACAGGGAGAGAGGTAAAAACTGGCACAGAGATAAATGGGAAGGCCTTAGGGGCATCCCAGACAGAAGTGATGAAGATCATATCCTCAGGACCTGTGAAACTCATTTTTGTCTATGTCCATTTAGAATCCACAGGACTTGCCTGTAGTGCCCCTCTCTCCTTTCTAAGAGTCTATAAACCCATCTTGCCCTTGAGGGAGTCATGGAGGTCTAATTACCCAGGGGGAATAGGCCAATATTTTACAGGTGATTTTGCTCTTCCTCTGGGTTTTTCCATGCAATGATAGCACAGGGGCCACTAGCCTGTTTATTCATTTTTTAAAAAATCACTTAAAATGAAAGCTCTCTAAAGTCACCAGAGGTAAATTAACCATATGAAATACTACACAGTACAGTGCTGCTGAGACAACTAATGCAATAATTTAACAGAACTATGGTAAGTCACCTTTTCTCTGTCACATGGCAAAGAACTCACTGTATTGCTTGCTTGGCCACTTCCACTGTGCTAATAAATCTTTAAACTATTACTAACACGATTATAGTCAAAGGACATGTTGATCTAGTAGGTCTCACCAGTTAGCCACGAAATAAATGAACCCATATATAATTCTGACATTATATAATTGTTAAGGCTCATTTCTTCTTTATCCAAAAATGAAAAACGCAAGTGTTTCATAATCTGGGTACTTTGTTCATATTTTCACATAATTATTTTGGAAGTTCCCAGATAGTTGGTTTACAAATTCCCCCAAAGCTAGACTAGAAATCTGATGTTTTTGGAAATCCATTTTATGGAGTGTAAGAAGTTTTCTTCTCATAGGAACAAGCATGTTAGAAACTGGAGAGTGGTGATACAGTTCTGTGCAACAGAACTCATTATCATTGATAAGTAAATTAAAGCATTTACTGAAGTATGGCTTAATAAGTAGCTTTAAAAATGGTTTGCTTAGAGCACTGTGGTATAGCGAGGACAGTAGGAAAGTTCTGGAAGGGCGCTATATAAGTGCTAGAATGATCTGGGCTTTATACCCTATAGACTAGCCAGAGTCCATAAAAGGTAATTAGTGTCAGCTGACACCAATTAAGGCCCCACCCAGGTGCCTATAAAAACCCTCTACTCCTGAGAGACAGTGTGGAGTAGAAGGAGTAGGTGTGTGGTGAGCAGAGGAGTGTGTGAAGTAGAGAAGAACAGAACGAAGTACAGTGGTGTGTGGAGGAGAACAGAACGGAGTACAGCGGTGTGTGGGAGAGAGGTGGAGTCCTGAAGAAGGTACTGGGCTCAAGAAGCCAGAAAGACAGAGGGAGGAGAGTGGCCCAGGGGAAAAGCCTGCAGCTGCAAATGAGATGCCAGCAGCACACAGCTGCTACTCGGAGGGCCCCTGGGCTGGGACCCAGAGGAGCGGGTGGGCCCAGGTCCCTACCCCCCTCCCTGGGAAGATGGGGTTACCAACGACACCCTGGCCCACTGCGAGAGGCAAAAGTGCGAGACCCACTAGGGAGAAGCCGGCCGTTTGCCACAGCACTCAAGGAATAATTTGGACGTACTCTTTTAGTAAGAAGGCATCAAGTATGGATGGGCCATAGAATTTATGAATGACATTTCCTCTTTGAAATATATATAGCAGCTAGCCACATCTGTTCCAAATAAAGAAAACATCTGGCAGGTCAGCAACAAAGGATGTTTACCATATCTTTAGTGGTATAATAAATGCAAAAGCAAACAAAGTAATAGTACAACTGTCTAAAGAGTTTAACAACAAATGCAGTGTGGCTATTGGAATAACATTTAACATTTACAAGATTAGGAGTTGTGGCCATTCCCAAGTATATAAACTGTTATCATACCCGTTGAAAGAATGGTCATGTACCCCAAAATCAACAGCCATCCCTAAAGGAATATGTAAGCCAGGAAGGAGAAGTAATGCTTTGATTATTTTAACAAAATAAATAATGCTGTTTCCAAGGCTGAAAATATTTTTGAAATATAAACATAAGGCATTTAAGTGTAATCTTAGTCAGAAGTGATCATTTAAGCAAACAAAGAATAATGCGTTGAATTACTGGTTTCTATTTAAGGTTGTAGTTCTGGTGGATGTACCAGGATCTGTCCCCTATTTTCTACCCATATAACAAATTAATATTTGAAAATTAATAAATGCATAGATAGGAAAGTCATACATAAGTGAGTATATATAACATTTTAAAATATTTTATATATGGGTTTTTAAATTTCCTTTTATTATTTGCATGTCATGGCCAGTATTTTAATGTCAAGGTCAGTTTCAGTATGTGTATTATAATGAGAAACCATTTGTTCTGCTTTTTTCCCTTATAAATCCACAAACACCAGACAAAAGGTGCTTATCCTGAACACTAGACATCTTTGACAATTACATAAACATACAACCCACATCAGAAAAACAAGAAAAATGCCACCATGTGCTGGCAATAAGTAGTAAGCCCTTTAACAGCCATTTAAAAAAAATCCCTATTCTCAAAAAAAGCACTGTTTTAGACCAAAAACGCTGCTGCTGCTACCATGGCTGCGCTGCTATCTCGAAAACTAGCACAAGTATGCATGTGCAGCCAGGGGACTCATACCCCAGGTCATAGCATAGCTTCTGTGAGAGTCAGACATTTACTTTTTGTGGGAAGTATTGGGTTATTTATCAAATATTCTCATTTGGCAAGGAATCTTTTTGAGTTTTCTGCATCTGTGAGTAATATATGTTTTGACTTGCCAGTGCAAGTAATTCTTCATGTGCATGTTTGGATATTCTTGTGGAACACCTAAGCAAGATAGCAGAGGATCAACAGGAAGCTCACTACAATGGAAACCATATGCAGCAAGAGAGGACATTTCCAGGAGATCTGGCTAGCTGAACCTCTGGCAATTCTTCAGATTCTTTAAGCTACATAAAGGTAGGTCATGTGTTTTATTTAAAAAAAAAATTACGCCAATCCAAATTTTGATGTAATGAAAATTGATTTTTCAAAGAAATATTGTTTCTTCCTCAGAGAGAATTCAGATAATTTTTTTCCCCTTCTGGGCATGTCAAACTTCTTTATTTCATGTGTAAATGCTCTTTCACTTTTCTCCATACTTTATTTTATTTTTAAAGGAAATAACAGTCCAACTTTCAGATACACCATCATAATTTGTATTTATAACTGGTTAATATGTATCATGTAAATCTTTTTGCCCAAGTTCAAGCCTTCAAAATAATACTATACTAACGTGATGTTTCGGATAACATTTACTGATTGTTTATTTAATCATTATTAAAAAGAGTATTTACTGGTCCATAGATCTCCAGAAATATTGTTCATTCTCTACATTTTTTAGATACACATGGACAGGCAACCACAAATATACGTATACACACCCAATCTATTTTTAAAAGAGTGCCTGACACCATCATGCCTAGGGACTTTCACATATTTATAATTATATTAATAGATTGATTTAAAAAGGCGAAAGAGACCTCTTTGATAATGACTGTAGTTTTCTGATGCCACCTGGATGGCACTGCTCTCAAGTACTATAGTATACATATTATTTAGCATTAACTGAATATTTCAATATTAATCAAAAAAGATGTGACGAATGTTCAGTTTCTGCTTTCCATTTTCCCAGCAAGATGCTATGAGACTTCTATATTTGTATATTTGCTATAGTATGAGATTGACAAGGGCTTTCTCATTTCTACTGTATGTGCCAGCAGATCACTTAGCAAGCACAAACATTACACCCACAGTGCTAATTAAATTTACTGTAGTTATAAAATATTTAATTCAGGTCTACCAGTTTTCTGCTTATTTCTGGTGCAGTAACTAAATGTGAATTCTGTTTAGTTATTCATTTGCGACAGAATGGTATGCAATATGGAATTTAAAGAAACTCACTATGGAATTACACACTTATCAAATTTGGCATCTTACCTTGGTACTGCATCTCAGTTTTAGCAGAGCTTCAACTACTGCTTTATGGAGGGTTATATTAAAGTAGTTGTTTTTTATTTCCAAAATATGTACTCTACTCCAATCTGAGCAAATCATTTACTAGAGTTAGGTATACAGCAGTCAAATATTTAGACTCCTCAACATGCATCGTTTGTATTCAGATTTAATGGCTTAATTACCAGGCGTACAAATGTAAAAAATGCATTCCATTCAGTTGTGTGTATATGGAAGATATGGGACTTAATGTGTGTGTCTAAATCATTCCTCTGGCCAGTGTATGATTATTTTAAAGACTATGAGCTATATATTCTGCCACCAGTTATACCCACACAATATCATTAACTTATATGGGGTTATATAGATCTTTCTGAAGGCAGAATTTGGTTCATTACTCTTAATCGCTTGGACTATTATAATTTTTAAATGACATAAGTTATGGGTTTTCTACCACTTTCCTTCAGAGTTTATTCAAGTGTTTAATCGCTTTCAGTGTTGGGAAGTTTTCTCAACATTCAGACTAAATTTCACTTCCAAAAATCATTGCTTTACTCCTGGTTATATCCCTAAACAACTCCTACCCCTTCTCAATGTTAGCTTGGTGACAGGGATTGAAATGGAAAAAATGTGGTGTTTCCTAAAAAGGATTGATCCAATGCCAACAGAAAGTCTCCCATTGACTTTAATGGCCTTGGATCAGATCTCCAAAGACACATATTAACTTTGGCATTGTTATTTTTAGGCCTGTCTACTATTGATTAGCAATTAAATAAGTTGTCCATTGTTATTTTTGCATATATTAAAAATAATGGGCCAAATCTTCAAGTGATGTAAGCTGATGTAGTTTTGTTGACTTCAGGGGAACTACCCTGAATTATACAAGTGGAGGATCTGGCCTTTATTTTTAAATATTATATATATGTATATATTCTTTGTACACATACTAAGAACAGCATTGTTTATGTATGCTAGCCGTCCCCTTGCCCTTCAATGATAATATCTTGAAGCAGCTCCACTTTCTGAACTGAAATAACGACACAGACTTGTTTACATTAAGTTCTTATTTTGTATTAGCAAAAATCTAAATAAAGAGTAACCAAACTGATAAAATGACGGGGATGCATGACAAAGAGAAACTGGATATGTGTGTTAGAGAAAAGTAGACAAACATTTAACTGTAGATTAACAGGAGGTACTATATTACAATAGTGAGAAGTAAAAATTATTTCAGATGGTTAAAGGTAGTTTAATAAGTAGTAGCCTGAGCTTCCAAAGGAGAAAGTTTGAATTAGACATTAGGGGAAGAAATCTTACAGTGGAGACAGTTTGGCAAAAGAACAATTTGTCAGGAGGAATTGCTGAGACTTCGACATTAGGGGTGTGTGATGAGGCCTGAAGCCGTTAATGCGAAATCAGCCTCATCTTGCTACACCTGCAGTAAGTGTCAAGCCTAGATGGGGAAAATTAAAATGGCTGAGTCTGGCAGATCTCTGGCTCTCTCACCAAGAGAAGCCTGGCTGGAATCAGGGAGCTGAGTGGGACGGCTAGCAGACAGAGCCTCTGTGAAGGACGACAGGGCTGCAACTGGGAGTCCAAAGCACTTGGGAAAGAAAGTGGGAGGAAGTAAGTCTCCCAGGATTCTTGGTGCTGGTGAAGGAGCCTGCAGGGAGCAGGAAGACTCCTGCTGGGACAGCAAATGCCCGACCAGGGGAATGGAGCAAACTCCTGCAGCAGAACTAGTTGGGTGACAAAACGTTCGAAGCAGCTCAGCAGTGAGCCTTTGGCAGAGGTTTGGAGAGGGAGGAGCTGATGCACTTTGAGCCTGGGAAGAGGCTGTGGCACAAGCTCTCAACGTGGCAAGGTCGGAAGTGACCCAGGGATGCAGTAGTTACGCCTTGACTGCTTATTAAAGGGGGCACTCAGGACTGGAACCTAGGGGGAGAGAAAGGAGGGCGTGGAGCTGCTGTCCCCACTACCAGCCTACTGAGGAATGTGCAGAGGTAAGGACTACTGCCACTTCTTGATAGCCGTGGTGAGGACTAGTGAGTCCAGAGTTGGACTGACGCCCTAGTGTGAGGCCAATGAACTATTACTTGTTGGCCTAGTGGTTCACCCAGAAGGGAAGGAACTACCCGTGACCTGGCTGGTGGGCTGAGTTTCCAGAAGTACACCACTATGGGGTCGCAGTGGCTGTCATCAGGGCGCTAA
This sequence comes from Mesoclemmys tuberculata, assembly GCA_007922155.1. Classification (NCBI taxonomy): domain Eukaryota; kingdom Metazoa; phylum Chordata; order Testudines; family Chelidae; genus Mesoclemmys; species Mesoclemmys tuberculata. Next base: position 18,510,897 of record ML675626.1, read on the forward strand.
CGCAGGAGAGCTTGCTATACCGTTCCCACATGGTGCTCAAATGTGAATAAGATAAAACACGGGCTCAATGTAGGAGTTCATTCAGGTGGGTTGCCAAATGTTAAGGATGGAAATTAACAGTTGGACCCATGATAACTGATTAAATGTAATGCAGTTTTACTCACAGGAGTGGTGCTTTCTGGTCTGGCCGCAGGTGCTTTAACAGTAGTAGCTTTGGAAGAATCTTCTCTCATATCAGAAGTTGTGCCTCTTTGCAAGGATCCCAGATAATCTGGTGGGGGGAGGACAACACCACCTTTGTCTGCTAGATTTACAGAACTGATACTTCTGACTGGTGCAGGACTAAAAGGAAAAAGCACATAATAGCTTAATTAAAATAATAAATGATACTGGTATGGGCCCTAATCCAGCAAAAAACATAAAAGCATGTGCTTAGCTTTTAATACATAAGTCATTCCATTGACTTCATTGGGACTACTCATGTGCTTCAAGTGTTTTAATATATATGGGTCTCTGGGTGGGAGAAGATGGTATATAATCAAGGCATATAAGAAAGAACATGGAATATATTTACAATATAGATCACATTATGAACAAGAAAAACACTAGGGGAAATTAATGTAAGAAGAATAAAAAAGTTTATTAGAAAATGTGCACACTGCAACTGAATGTGGTAGGTCTTTGTCTAGACAGCAGAAATAAGCGGAAGGGACTCCTTTAAGGGTGCCTACTGCATTTGGATTATGAGAGAGGAGAAATGGGGGACTTAACTGAGTGGAGCCAAGGAGGGGGAGAGGGGAACAGGAAGTGACGAGACTATGTGCACCAGGGAGGAGGAGAAGGGGGGGAAGACAGGAGGATTTATACCAAGTGCATTCAGGAAGGATTTCTCTCTCTTTCATCAGTCACTGATCAGCAGCACCCTCCCACCCACAGGAATAGAGTAGGACTGGGTATTTTATGATCGGCTGTGTGCATTGCTGGACGAAGAGAGTTTCTGTAAAATTTAAAGATCTTTAAATAGTTCAACAAACCCAACTAACAATATTACCTTGGCACTGGGACATGTACTGTTTCGTCAGCTGGTTCTTCCAGTAGCTTTGTGTATGATGATGGAAACCATCCTCTCCTGTAAAAAGCGGAAAAAGTGAAAAACCTGACATATTTACTTGATGGCATTGTATGGAATAGCAGGCTTAACAACGCTGGATGAAGTTTTAGCTTTTATGCCTGGCTTTTGGAGATATTGTTTTTTTCAGGGGGTTTTGCATATGTATTTCTTTTTATCTGGGAAATTTGCCTCCACAGTAACACTTTCCTGGTTGCTGAAGGCTCCTGTCAGAATTCCCAATTAATGATTGTGAGCAGGAAAGCAAAAAAAACCCAAACCACTGGCCAATTTAAACAGACAAAACAGAATAAGATGTATTTGTTCCTCATCCTGGAAGGAGGTAATAGATTGATTGACTTACACTTTAGTCAAGTCATGTTCTCCATAAAGCCAGCCGTCCTTTTCTTCTGCTATAAGCAGTGTGATTACATCTCCCTGTGCAAAGCTAAGTAATGTCTTGTTAGTTCCAGCAGTATGTGGAAAGATAGTTTTTACTTTCTGCCTTTTCATTATGTTCAGTCCTGTGGCAACAGAAGTTGAACGTGATAAACTCGCATCATCTGAATTACCTGTTAAAAAAATCAATGCAACAATAACCACAGAGTAACAGAGTGAAATAGTTGCTAAAACGAGAAAAATACAACATAGCAGCACCAACATTTTCCACCAAACAACACATCCAAACTATCTATTTTCTGGGCTCAAAAGTTTCCAGTTAAAATCTTCACAATTGCCATTTGCAAATCATTAATATTATCACAATATTCCTTCTGCTAAATATAGGAAGTACTATGGCTATTGCAATAACATTAAACTGGTAAATATAAAACATGAAGAAATGTAATGACCACCACTGGTTTCCTCTAATGACTGGATGTTGCTAACGTACACATTAATGAGAAACCTTTCATGCTATCCTTTCCAATTCCAGAAGATTTTAACTGTGTTCAGAAACTAAAGACCTATAAAATCTGAATTTTCAGACGTTACAAGTACTCAACTTCAACTGAAGTCCGTAAAAGTTCCAGGTGTGAATTGACACTTCTGAAAAATCAGGCCATTACTATGACTAGAGGGATTTCTCAAATCTTGTCTGTTACTACACATAAGAGATGGTTTGTGTGTGTTTGAACAGGAGATCAAAGCATTATTTTGAGAATCTTGGAGAACTTTGTGCATTCCTTAACTTTATGATTTTGGCCTAGGTTTTTCTTCTAATCAGGATATAATCAAGACGTAATATTTTAACACCTCTACAACAACTAATTTTGATGGGATTTCCCAAATCTTAATGGGATTTTCCATTTGTGGAGAGAGAAATAACGAAATAGTAGACCCATTTTTCCTCACACTTGTTTTTCAGGACTATTTGGTATTTTTGGCACACTTTTTACACAATGCTGTATTTGTTAATTTTTAGTATTTGGATGCACTGAAATAATCACTCGGATTAAGAGAATGAGCTAAACTAGCAATTTTCGTTTGGCTTTACAAAATGGCACACCAGTATGCCAAAAATGCAAAGTGATAGTCATGTGACTGATCAAATACTGTATTTCATGAAGATAACACTTAAAACTTACATTACACTTTCATCAGAATCTCAAAATCTTTACAAGCTTTAAATAAATGTGGTCCAGCACTGCACTACTATTTTTACAGTTGGGGAAATTAAACCACAGGGAGATTAAGAGTGGGATTTTCAAAGACTCCATTAGCCTTAAGTCTGCTCCCACTGAAGTAAAACACTAGGTGCTTTTATAAATCCCACTTTAAGAGTCTTGCTCACAATTAATCAGGAAATCATGGGCAGAGATTAAACCAGAATCTAGATCTCTTGACTTGCGCTTTTACCATAAAATATCTTTCCCCTTTTAGTATTTTAATTTTTCTTATTAGACAGTTACCAATATCTTTTTGCTAAGAATATCACTAATCATTCTGGAAAGAGAATTTTCCCCTCCTCTAGGACTCTCTTGCATCCGTTGGAAATCCAAAGATATATCATATAGTGACTACTCTGGTAGCCATAACAGCTACACTAATTTTTGATAGATAGCACAGTATGTCATTTGTATTTATGATACCTCAATAGCAAGAGGAAAGTGAAGCCCATCTTATACATTAAAATAACGTTTCAACAAGTAAAAACTCACCTGCTGAATTATTTAATCTTTCTGAAGGAATCTTTGGACCTGCTGGTGGGTCTTTAAACATGTCAACTAGAGGACTAACGTATGCTTTAGCTGTAGGAGCAGGGGGCACTCTTCCAACCTACAGACACAAGTTTTATTAAGGTAATGTTATCATAGTAACAAAATGACAGAGACTTTTTAGATTATTTGCAGTACTGAATTCTAAAATATTCTTAAATTATACAAGCTTCAAATTTTGGAAGATCCTTAGCCCTCCAATTTCTTTGAATGAAAAAATTTATACTCTGCTACCTCACTCATCTGGGTTGCCAGGAAATAGAAGTCCTCTTTCCCAAAGGATCTCATGTTCAGACCCCTATTTTTGGGGAAAATAAGTTTTGGGAGCACTTGAATTTCTGACTGAAACTTAGCTAAAGTGATAGCTCACAAAGGTATACTGAACTATATTTGGAGAAGAGGGCTCCTAAAATTGTACCTGTACATACTATAATATACTTCAAGAGGAATTCAGAAAATAAATAAATAAAACCCCCTATTTCAAGTTACTATTTTCCAGTGATTGAAAAGATAATACTAGTGATTATACATCTGATGAAATACATAGCAACCAGAATGTAACTAAATGGAAAACTTACGTTAGAAACTAGCTCAATTAGGCCCCAGTTCTGTGACTGGTACTGTGGGGAAGGTCCTTGCACTCATGTGGGTCCCCACTGAAGTTGATAGGGCTTTGTGTAGATACAAGTGTCTACCTGATGGATCTATTTACTGGACTGAGGCTCATTCCAGAATCAGAATTCAGGTTATTTGTTTTGGGCTTTTGGGTCCAAATGTTTTTGAACATAATGAGATCAGGGAAGTCAATTCATCCTTACTTGACAGAACTTGTAACCAATGCATACCATACTATTTCTCTCTGTCACTGGTGAAGGTTGTGGAGTTCCTGAGGTTGGAGTGGAACTAGACGTCTTCATCTCTATCATATTCATAACTTTTTCTGGCACTTTTGTGGCATCACTACACATTTCTTGCCACCCAGGCAACAAGGAGTTAAGTAAATCTGCACACTGTAACCAATACAAAAAAAAGTTACATAATATGTATGCTCTTTTTGGTTAAAACAACATTTGAATTGCAGTGGGCCACATTCTGCCTTTAATTACATCAGTGCAACCTCAGTGATGTAAATGGGGTTGTACATGTGTCAGAGACAGCAGAATTTAGCCTAATATAAATATTCTTTCTAGGGAGTCTTTAGATACAAAATGAAAGCAATGCTATGTGATAGAAATTACTACCCTACTGCAAGACTCAGATATTGGAAATATTTATTCTGCCACTCCATAGATCTTTCAATAATATTTGGTTTCCTGTTATAGCAATCCATTACTTCTTTTAGTAGTAAAATTAACAGAAAATATTGTATTGAAAACATTTTTCTCTTAACTGCTCCCAATAAAATTTTCATGAGCTACATAATGTATTTTATATTATCTTTATCATTTCTGGGCCTGAGCATACACTCAGGAGATGAGTTTTATCTCACCTCATGAGGCCCTATGAGTGTTTGCATTCATGTCACCTAATTTTCCAGCCACACTGACCTGTTTATGATAGAAGTGCATGTGCTGAGTTAAACTGCAATGCTTGTCAACTAGAAAACAGAATCTTCTTTTCTCTTCAAGTAGAGCTTCTCTGCAACCTTCAGCAATAAATCTTTGAATATCACTCTGTCGAGAACTCACAGTTTCCAAATACTAAATAATAATAATAAATTAAGAATGAATTACGTGCAGACTACTCATGAGTTTGACCTACACAACCCTAGTTACCTAAGCATATCTTGTTCCTTTATGGAATTACTTTCAGAAACTCCTTTATGTAAAGAAACATCTTTTACATTTCAGATAAGTATTTATCTTTACTATGCCCACCAAAGTAGACAAAACTGACTCTTTGCCAGCAACCATCCAGATATTAGAAGACAAAAACAAAATCCATGCAGTGCAGCAGCAAAGGGAAAGAATTTCTAGTCTCCACAAAGAACTAAAAAAGGTCATAAGATTACTTCAGACCAGCAGGAAGTGAGCAGAGCAAATCAATTTGTGTACTTTTTTTAAACTTCAGATTTTTTTTTTTTAAATCTTATCTTACGTCTTTTTTTCCTCACAGGTCCTCTCTCTGGGCTCCTATAACCTTGGCCTAGCCCATCAGTGTTTCACAAATATGAACAAATTTATCCACACAAAAGCTCTGTGAAGTATGGAAATATCACTAACTCACTTTTATAGATAGGGAACTGAGTCACAGAGAGATTGAGACCTGACCAAGGTCATAAAGGATGTCAGAGCTGGGAATTAAACTTTGATCTTATGAATCCCAGTCTAGTACTTTAACCACAAGACATCCTTCCTCTACTGAACTTAGGTTAGTGTACAAATAACTAGAAACAGTAGCTAAACATGATTTTCAATTAACTTGGCTAAAATTTCAACTATTTTATAAAGAAAAACATTGAAAATATGGGGAAAAGGAAATAATTAAAAGAATAACATTAAATGAAGACTGAAGGAAGTAAGTCCAAAGAAAACTGCAAATTCACTAGTATTTGTGTATATTTGATACATACAAAACATTTACATTAAAATGTGTACCATTACTTGAAGCAACAGCACAATCTGCCTGTTTACCTTCATAATGTTACTATGGTTAGCATAACATCTTTCAGAATGAAGGATTCCAAAGCACTTTAAAAGCTTAAACTGATACACCAACTACACACAGATATAACTTCACCCACTACTGTTTCTACAGGACAACTGTTAAATGCACACAGAGGAACTTACACCCCTCTTTTACAAAGACTACCAAGTGATCTGTAATGACAATAAATAGTCGTAAATTTTACATTTCCTCTTGAAGATGGACACACAATGCCTGCCAGTAGCATTACTGCAACCTCCTGCACCTACTCTGCCACTTGCTGACACCACCTGCTCCACAGGAGCTGTGCTGCCTGGTGTTAAGAGGGTGTGGGTTAGAGATACAAGTGCAGAGAGGGAGTTTGTCAGTGGAAGGAAGGAGAGGGGATGTGGTGAAGCAAGTGAGGCTCCACTATTCCTGATTTTCTGCTGGTAGATGGTCTTCTGCCAACAGCATAAATTAAAGCTGTCCCCCTACAGATTTACATTATGCTAGGACCAGGCAGAACAGAACCAAGGAGCTATGACTGGCCCTCTGTCTACTCCTCACCCCACTGTGTCTGAACTTTGCTTGGGCACAGTGAAGAATTCAGCCTTTTATCTACTGGAATACATAATATGTCCCAATTAATTGTGCCACAAATAATAGTATTCAGATGTTCTACTACTTGATGTTAATCATAAATCCAGTAGTCAGATGTCCAAATGCCATTACTTCAGCCCACAATTAATTGCTGGCACAAAAACAGAAGCTAGGTTAAATTCAGGGCCTGATCTTACAAAGTGTAATGCAATCAATGAGACCCCATGTAATGTGTATTGGATTGGACCCTAAACCTCCCAACTAATAATATAAGAATTATTCTATATGATAACTAAATATATTGCAGGCATAGAAATCAAGGTCAGTTTTAAAAATCAGGCTCTAAACTGGATTCAGAAGAACTTAAATTAACAGCTGTACGTTTTCTATTATTGACCAGTTCCCTTAAACTGGATACAAAATAAAAGCCAATAATTAAGAGGAGCAAGTACACTAACCTCCATTTCTTTAGTTTCGTATTTCATTACATTCCTTCCACCCTGACTTTTCCTTTTGATTTTTTTCAGCTCAGCCTGAGATTTCTCCAATGAATCTAACTTGCTTCTGTGTTCTGTTTGGTATCTCTTTAAAGTTGCCTGCAATCAAAGCATTTAAGCATCTCACAAATGTATGCAATAATACAACTATCAGAGCACTATACAGGCAGTTAAGAAATCCAATGATGATTAACATTAAAATAATAAATGTCAATTATTTTTTTTTACGTTTGCAAATCTAGTTCAAAACAAAATTCCACTGTTAAGTCACTCAAATTTTTCATTTACAACTAAAATAAATGAAAAATGTTACATAATTGTTAAAATTTAGGATTTAGATCATATTCTCTAATATATAGCTGTACATTACTGAATAACTTCTAAAATAAACCAGAGAAGTTGAAAATATCCCTCAGAAGTTAAAGATAAAATTCTTTATATGTTCCTTTTGCAATTTATCATTTTAAAGTGGCACAAATAGTGCTATGGTTACACACAGTGCAAATATTAAATTCAGTGTACTTACATTCATATATTTTACATCCAGTTCTGTTTTCTTCTCCAGTTCAGATATAATCTCTTTATGAAATGTTTTGAACTTTAAAAGTAAGCAAGTGATAATGAGGTTATTCAAAATTAGAGTAAATCTGTATTTGTATAATTTCAAAAAAGGTTAAATATAATAAAAAATACTTACACTTTCTTCTAGACTGTCATTAAGTTTCTTGTGTGTGCTTGAAATCTCTATAAGAACATGTCCTGTGGATAAACAAATGAACATTTTTCTTGTTTCTTTACAGATGTTTGAAGTCTGTCAACCGTAGAAGGAGCATGATACTTTTATAATTAACAGTACAACATGAACTAAGAATTTAAGCAGGACACCTTCTTGCAATTGTTAATTATAGCAATCTTATCCTGAATAAAATAATTTAATCTGGCCACAGTTTTACCAAGGAGTTTACGCATGTGATTTGAGTAATCCATGATCTATTATCTATGTGACAGTAACACTGAACCTGTCAATGCCACTTGGATTGCCAGGCAGAGATAGCTCAAAAGCACTTTAGATATTCCCCTCTTTCAGGGATTGGGCCTATTGCCTCCATAGCACTCAGTTTTCAAGGGACTGAGGCATAAAAACTGGATTTATGGTATTTGAATTATGGCTGTTATTTACTCTGTATTCAAAAACCAGAATAATTGTAATGCTCACCAAAAGTTTGTTAGCTAATTGCTTCCACAGAGCCTGTAGAAGAAACTCTCACACATTTTGTAGACTGAGCTGTAAACCACTACACATAATTTTGCACGCACTGAAGTAATCTGCACAGCTCCCATTGATTTCACTGGTGCAGGATCAAACTTACACTTTCCACTTATGTTAGTCTCCACCTCCCTCTTGCCCAAAAATACCAGCCCACACCAGCTGTTCATCTGCTTCTCCCCCAATCGTGTTCATGTTTTCTTGCACACTGCCCTATATGCATGGAACTCCCTCCCTGAACTTGTCAGCAAAGCCACTGTCCTTTCTTCCTCCACATACCTCCTTTAGACCCACTTTTGTAACTGCATGAAATCAGCCACCCAGAGCAAAACCCACAAAGGCTTTGAGGAGAAAACAATCCCTCCCGACACAAAACAACACCCTAAACAAAACAAACCTTTCTCCCCTTTAAATGCTCTGGAACTATCAAGCTAGGGATGTAGTTAGCCAATGTTACTGTGTGAACATATTGCTCATGCCGTTCTTTGTCCTATCCTCCCTTCCTTATTGTTTGCCATGCTCAGTTTGTGTCTGTCTAAATAAGGCTGGAGTAGGAACCATGTCTTTTGGGTTTGTAAAGCACCTAGCGCGCAGAGTACAGTGGAACCTTCACTAATTAATGTAAAATATGGGGTGTACAATCTTTTCAGGGAGAAAGATGTGCATCTCCCTCTATCTCTTGAACTGCCCATTTGTGCCTCAGACCATCCAGTCTCCATCTCAGGACCCTTGAGCTGCAGGGGTTACTTCATGGGATTTGGAAGGAGGGATAAGAACGCTGTGGAGACAGGTGAGCCCATTCCATTTGGAAGGAAGAAGATCCCCAGCTCCTAAGGGTGGGAAAGCCGGGCTACTGTTAAGGGGATTTTCCTGTATCTGTTTTTCTGGGTCAGTACATCCACCTCACAGAATGCTGTGATTGTTTCTTTGGGTGTTCTCTGTTTGTAGTTAATACAGTGTGCAGGGGTAAACACCATGTGAGGTGGGAGTTGCTATAGTAACTGGATATTTTATATGCAGTAGAAAAAGTAAATACAGTGCAGTTACATAAAAACATGTGTATAGTAAGTAGACTGCATGAGCAAGTGAGTCTGCTATTTTAGGGCTGCAGCAGTGGATGCTATCGCTTTTCTGTAGTATTCCTGTTAGCAGAGCTCAATCATCACAAAGATATTGTAAACATTAGACTGATATTCCCAAACAAAAACTAAATTAAACTGGAGAAAGCCTGTTAACATTTATCAATAGTTTAACAGGAAAAAATATTGCTAAATGAAACTTAAAACCAAGAAATTCAAATTTAAGGTTACACTTAAAACTAAATGTCTGAAAATATGTAAACGATGATCTCTCATCACCCTTTTATACTCCCTTCCTTTGGTTTCCCTCCCTCCACAATGTAAATGCTTAGTAAAACAACCCATTCACCTGGTGTATCAAGACTAGAAAACCTGACATTTGAATGTTGTTTTTCTTGTCTGAAACAACACTCAGGTTGACTACAGCCCTCACAGTTTTAGGGTCTGAATACTTGGTTAGAAACACATTTTTTCAATTTATAGTGCCAAAATTTATCTTGAAATAAAACATATTTTTAAAAGTACATGTTATTTTAAAAGCTTGCACTGGTTTAGTTTACAAATTTATTTTCTTCATATTTGCATTGGTTACAACCTACACCAGTATGTTTTTAAATTAATATTATTTTTAAAGACCAGTGCATAACATTTTTTTTCTCTTTTAAGCAAATTTAACCAAAGGAAATCCTTGTATTCTTCACTGAAGATATAAAATCAGTTTCATGCAAGGATCCCCCTCATTGCTACCAGTAATCTAGCAGGACTCATACAGACTGGCTCACCCATTTCACTTCCTGTTTCATGTTTTGAGTCAATATTTGGAGCAGAAACTCATAGTAAGGACACTGTGATCTAATAAACTGTATATTATAGGCCAAAATCTACCTCTGCTATAAATCTGGAGTACACCCACTGATTTCAGAATTTGGCCCTGTGTTGCTAAAGGGTACTTTAAAAAGTATTTGACATACTTTTAGGTTATCATCAATATGATTTGAAAATCAATGAGAATTAGGCCTCCTAAGTAACTTTTGATGATGTAGGCACTGCAATGCTGAGCAAAACAGCACCTCAATACCTTTAAAAATCTGGGATTTATGGATATGTACATGGGACAATATATGGACTCAAACTGCTCACACATAGTTGCCCCATTTTCTTACTATGGCAGGTGAAAATCGGTGAAGCTAATAAGCCATTATTATATCTACCAAGCACATGCGCAGTGCTGCACAGCAGACAGAGGAAGACATAATCCCTGCCTCAAAAAAATGTACAATAGTACCTTATACCAGAGTACATGAAACTATTTCACAAAAAGGAAACAATCTTTTCCCCATTTTATAGTGTGGGAGAACTGAGCCCCCAAATGTAGCTGTACTCCAAAAACTGACAAGTCAGAATGGCACTGCAGAGTCCCACGTTAAAATCTGTGAATCAGTGTGCTCGATATACAATTACCTCTGATAACGTGCCTTGGCTTCTGAGAATCAGGTTGGGTTCTTTCCATCTCATTCCCTTAGTAACACCTGTGCAATCCCATTCCTATCACATGGGTTTACAGAGGTGCAAAAAATTGGAACTCAGTAAACAATTCTCTTGATGAAACAAAATAGACTAGAATCCCATTAACTTAATTTTAGCTGTGTTGGTTCTGCAAAACTAACATGAAAAACACTTATTTCAGGAAAGCAAACAACTTTGGCTATGCGCAAAAAGAAAAAAATCTGAATAAACTGGACACTGTTTTCAGAGTAGACCTGCACTTTAGAGAAACTTTCTTAGAAGAGACAGATGATGCCTCACGTTAAGAGTCTATGAATGAATGCACTCCTCTGGGGGCTGCTCTACACACTGTTTTTCTACCATTAAGCAAGCTGATTTAGTTAAAGTGCAATCAATCGTCTGGTTTGGACACATATTGATTTCAAAGTTTTTATATATTAGTTTATGTTAATTGTCCTTAATATGCTAATTAGTTCAATTTAGAGACAAAACCAGAACATTTTTATTACTAAAATGCCTACCTATAAACAAATACTTATATTATGTAAACTCTGTAAGCCACTTGAATATGCTTGAAAATGTCCAGTGGCAATATCAGAATATGTCACTTACGGAGGAGAACACAACTATTGTTTCTATTAAAGGTGCATTGTCCTGGAAACACTTCAAGACCACATTAGTAATATTTTCCAATATGTTTGGAGTGGTTTTGAAGTACCTAAATTATTTCACTTATTAATCTCCTCTTGTCTCATCCATGGCAGGTCTATTCCCCTAAAGTCTTAAATATGAAGCACCTCACCACTTTCATTTCATTACGCATATGTAGAGGCAGCTTAGTCTCAGTCAGAGGCTACAATGGAAGACCAAAAAGTTGAAAAGTATTTTAGGTCCCATTTATATTAGGCTAGTTCCCTTCGATCAAAACACACTTTGACCAAGTGCAAGAATTTTATGGTGAAAGAAAGCTTGAAAGTAAAGTTAAGTGAAGTCATTAATCCCCCTAAAGGTGGATAGGATAATAGGATGCATCGAAATATAACTAAACAAACAAATATTAACTGTGTTAGGTTTCAAAGGAAAGATTTATTTGCACGAGGGTGTGACCAAAAGCACCTCTGCTTCACACTCTATTCACTAGTTTAATAATTTTTGTACAAAGGATTGTGTTGTGTGTTGCGAGATGCCCAGGTTAAGAGCTATAACAGTAAAGCATTGCAAAGCACCCAAGGTTACAGGGAAGGTGGTGACACAACCCTTCAGTGGTCTGGACTGCACCCCAGAATCTGACAGAGGGTTCAGTGTGTAACAACCAATCTTGGAAGGAGGCTCAAGAGGTTGAATTTAACCATAATAGAACGTAACATGAAAAAGGCTAAAGAGGTTGAATTTAACCATAATGGAACGTAACATGGCTCAATGAAATGAAAAGGAAAAAAAAGCAGCATGAAAAACTGTTTACAAAAAGACTAACTGCATTTGGCTTCTAATAGAACTGGCCCAAGTGTGGCTTTTAATTAAAAGGAAAAAAATAATATCCGTGGAATTAACTTCCAGCGTGTGCACGAACCAATAAGAATAGTGCAAATCTGCCCTTTTATGGCATGAATGCATTTGAGATAAGAGTAGCTGTTCAGTATTTCATGTTAAAAAAAAAGTATGAACATTCAGAGCTGTTCTATGAAGGTGAATGCAAAGGGTAAGAAAAAATGTGAAATCTAAATGGAGGGAGGGTAAGAAGGAGGGGGGGGGAGAGTATTAGACAGGTCATAGAGACTATATCAGCAGTCCAATATAAGTATTGGTTCAAAATTTCAACAAATGCCACCTTCAGAGGATAGGCCTATTGCCTGGATAGTTGGACTCCAACCAGTGCAGTGCAACCAATGAAAAAAAATTGGAAACCACAGACTAAAGAAGAATTGCACATCAAACTTCTTTAAAAAGGGTTACAATTAGGTTTGGTTTGGCTTAAAAACTTAGATTTTGTAAAAATAAATTTTCACAAAGACTAAGACCAATACAAACATTTCCATGACCTAAACAACCTACCAAAAATTTTCCAGTGAGAACAGATTAAGAAACCCCTGCAAAAACCAGTGGTTGAAGCCATATAATGCTACACCTGGCTAACGTAGAAAATAATGTGAAATTGACTAAAAACTATTAAAAAGTGACATTGACCAGTCTGCTCTCACTTGGCAAGGGGAAAGAAATGCAAAAGTTTAATTAGACCCTGATCTTGCAATGGCTTGCACACACTTAACTCACTGCAAGTAATTCTACTGAGGTAAATGGAACTACTCACAGTGTCTAAAGCTAATCACTTTTATAAATTTTCACACAGACTGGGCCTTAGATTTTTAAAACTACTTTCAGTTTCAGTGCTTGAAGTTATATTTGTTTTTCAAAAGCATATGGTTTTGAACCTGGCTGTGTCCTTTGAACTCAAATAGCAGCACATAGTAAAGTTACTTTCCAAATAAGGCAATCAAAAGAAATAGCTCTTATATAAGTTCAAGGGGCAGACTAAAGTATTTATTTATAAGAAGAAAAAGCAAATCTGTGGAGCTGCTTGAGGTAAGTACAGCTAAGACAACTTCTGAAAAAGCATTTCAAGTTTGCTGGTTAAAAAGACATTTTGGTGTCTAATACATCTTTCAAATTCAATAATAGAATACAAATTATTTTAACTTTCTGCATAGTAGAAGTGTCAGTAAAGCAACTGGAATTAGAAACCAAAGCCCTTAATCCTGGCACTGGATCCATTACTACAATCCCATGTACCCAACAGGAGACCCACTGAAGCAGTGGAGTACAAATTAACAAACCCTGCTACAGAATGAGGGACATAGTTTAGTTTATAATGGTGCCTCTCACAGGATGCTTGGCCCCTTAAAGAGAAATGGGCTCTAATCCATTCTGTGACAGCCTATTTGTCTTCACAGGTGGAGGAAATTAATTGAATCATGTGACAGATGGTCATGTGACAAAAGCCCACCTCTGGGGGTTAGGAAAAGAGGTCTGGGGCTGTGTAGGGTTAGAGGCAGATGATTGACTACTTGTGAAGGTAGTGTGCGTCTAGGCACAGCCCAGTTAGAAGCCGGTGTAAAGAAAGCAGCAAGGCTACTCATCCAGAGACCCTGAGAAACCAGGTGAGAGCCTGAAGAGCAGCAGATGGGGTTTGGCCCCTGACTTCTTTGAGCCACAGAGTTGGAAGAGGCAGGTGGAAAGATTCCAGGTAGGGTGGCTGCTTGAATTATTTTGGGGCTTTGAGGGTGGTCTGAATTATTTTGAACTTTGTTAATAAAATAGCCCAAGAAGGATAGTTCTTATTTGACTTGTGAAAGCCTTTTGTGAGTTATTGATTCATCTGAAAGAGCAGAGTAAGGCAGGCTGCTGCAGAGCCAAGAGGTTGAGGCAGGTGCTCTGGAGATGGCCAACCCTGTTACACTGCCATTTTCCTCCTCAACAACAAAAAAATTCAGAGTTTTATCAAAGTAAACCTTTTTAGTGTACTGAAGCATTTTTGGGAATTGCCCTTTAAGGCTCTTTAATTTTGGCAATACTACAATAAATAAAAATGGATCCAATCATACATTCAAGCCTTACTACCCTTTTCATTAACACAAACTGGTATGCAAATCCTATCCTATTTTAGCACAGGTGGTCTGATTTGTTTGCAGTTGAACACATAATAAAAGTAGGTGGTTTGGGTTCTTTTTATTAAAGAATGCTGCAGCAATTATTGATTTAAAATATAAATAATTTGAAAATCCTGACAGCAACCGTTTAACTGTAGCAGTGCTTTGCATTGAGCTGGTTCTAAAGCACAATTACTTGTCTCAAGATTTGTTCTCAAGTTATATTAGTGAACATGTTTCAAATAAGTATTTCCAAACTAAATTTTTTTCAGAGCTATTACAATTCAGACAATCCAACTTTCATTTTAAAAAAGTCTGAATTTATCTCTAGTTCAATTTCATAACCACACTAACTTTTGAATTATTTTAATCAGCTGTGGGTAACTTTAGTAAGTTAATTATTTCAGTACAAAAAATCCAAAATGTTTTACATATTTGAAAATCTCATTGACTTTAATTCAGAAGACAAGAGCTGCAATCTTCTTAACTCCATAAGGCCTTGGAAGCTGCCTGAGACTAAGCATATTGGCTCAATGTCTAGACAAAGCTATTAAACAGAAAGCTACACAGGATTCCAGCAGCTACTGTTACTAACTTTATGGGTTAGAGTTCCAGTGTCATTGGGAAGTGATGAGCTCATGCTGCTATTCTGTTCCCATAGAGCTGCTTTCTTGATTCAGGTGAGTGAAAGGCTGATCCTACACAACAGACCCCTCCCCCAGCCAATAAGTTATCCTAGCAAAAGGCTGTAGCAATCCCACCTGTTTTCATCTGACCGATTTGATCAAGCTCTCAACATCTTTAACAAAAACAAAGTACAACTGTTTTTACAATAATTTTTTTAGCTGTATTATAGCAAAGCCATATACTTCTAGAGGAGGGCTGCAGCTGCTTAGAAGTGGAATTGCTGAGAGTCTTGAGGAACTCTCACACCTCCAGGCTAAGTCTATGCTGCAATTAACAACCCACCGTTGGCCCATGCCAGCTGGCTCAGGCTTGTGGGGCTCAGGCTAAGGGGCTGTTTAAGTGTGCTGTAGATGTTTGGGCTTGGACTGAAACCTGGGTCTGGGACCCTTCTACCTCACAGGGTCTCAGAATCCAGGCTGGAGTCTGAGCCCAAATGTCTACAGTGCAATGAAACCACCTCTTAGTTAGAGTCAGCTGGCATAGGATAGCTGGGGGAGCGTAATTGCAGTGTAGATTTACCCTAAAGGACTGAAGGGGACTACTAGACTAAGGCCAAGTCTGGATGAAGACATACACTATCTACACTCTAGTTACTTCTCTTTAGTTAGACTAGCTCAAGTCAGAGTGGCCACGCAGCACAATAATACTGGAGTGGCTGTGCCCTCATTCACACCACACAGGTGTGTTTGGCTATACTGTCTCTAGCCACTACAGTAGCAATTAAACTCCACATTGCTCTAAGAGTCAGGACTGCGCCAATGAATCCTGATACACCACTATTTGAGAGATAGTAGAAGAAGGCATCCCACTGGCAAAGCATGTGTCACATCTCCCTCTTATATAGTCTGATCCCAACAGAGAGCAATAATTTGCTTCTGCTACCATTTACTCCTTTAGTTCATGTGGAAGTGGCTGTAGATTTGAAGGTCCTGTGTACAAACCCTGATGACCATGGTGGGGGGGATGGAATACCATGTAATAGAGTATCATGATGATGGATACATGTAAGAGGGCAGAATTAAAGTTGCATGGCTAATCTTATTTCCAGTTTTTCTTTAGTCTTGAGTGCTTGACTTTGCAACCTTAATTTTTCTCTAGATGTTTAAAGGTATTTCTACACAACTGCTGGGAGCGAGTGCCGCAACCTGGGTTGACTAACTTTTGTTTGCAGGGCTTATGCTAGCATGCTAAAAATAGCAATGTAAATGTTCCAGCTTAGGCTGTGAAATGTAGGGAGGAAGGCGGGCTTCAGAGTCTGAGCTCCAGTATGAGCCTGAACACCAAAACAACATCTGCACATCTATTTCTAACATGCTAACCGAAACTAAGCTAGGCTGGGTCCACACTGATGGCGGCAAATTTGCTGCTGTCACATCGATTGCTCTGGATCGACTGAGTGGTTTGTATAGATGCGCTCAGTCGATCCAGGAAGCGATGCAGGAAAACCACCTCGGTAAGTGGAGTAAAGCTGTGTCGAAGGGAGCATTGTTCCCTTCAATGCAGCGCAGCATGGACGCTGCACAGAGGAGATGCTGCCAAGTCGACAGGAGATACGCAAGTGATTTACGTCACTTGCGTATCTCCCGTCGAATCACAAAGGTAAGTGTAGACTGGGCCTGTGTGTAAGTCTATCAATCTGGGCCATGAGACTCACTCCCAGCAGCTGTGTTGACATACCCTAAATGGCCCAATGAGTTCTCATGGCTTACCACCTGGGGAAGCTTATAGGTGCTTAATACAGCTGCATGTAACTAATTAATCTATTTCATGTAGCACCAACTAAGTTTTATCTGAATAGTTTACAGAAATAACATGAAAATTAATGCTGAAGAAAGGGATGAATGTGCATTTTTATCAATTATTCTGTCTAGCTTCATTAGGCCTGACAAACTAAGTGGTTTAAATAAAGAAACTGCAAGTTCTTACCCAACATGCTTTACACACAATATAATCATGATGAACTGTTTACAAATAGTCACTCCCACACAACTACTGGCAAGAAAAATAATATACATAAAATATTTATAATGCAGTAAAATTTCCATTTATCTAAGTTAGGAACATTGCCCCAAAACCAATCTTACTATTTTAAATATCAGTGAGAGATACTTGTTAATTTACAACACTCTGAAAAGGAAACATGTTTGTATTTCCTTCTGTCAGTTTTATTTGCTAACCCAAATTTTTGTCACTATGGTTTGATCTCAGCCATTATTCAGACACACTTCTCAATACACTTCCCACTGAGCAAGGGCAGCAGGACTTATAAAGTTACACAGTATGTTTTAAAAATTAGACTAACTTTTTTTTAACCATGTTATATTAATCAGATATAAATAAACATTGAAGTTCATCTTGTTTTAAATGATTGGTAAGTGAGGATTGCAATAAGTAATTTTAATGTTGAAAAACAAAGCAGGTACACTATAAATAATGGATGAAAAATGGCAAACTTGTTGTTTCCACCTGTCACACCATTGCTAACAACTTTAAAGACCGCTGCGGGCATATTTTTGTTCGAAGTATACAGGAAATGCTTTACATTAATATATGTATATAAATGACTGACATAAGGCCCTGAAAACATTCTATGTAAGGGCTTTGCATGTTTGAGTTCTAATCTTGTTAAACAAATAAGTGGCTTGTAATCATTACACAAATCAGGCACAATAGAAAATAAAGTTACAACACAACTATAGGCCTGACCTTGCCTTTCTGAAGCCCTGCTGTTCTTTAGGAAGATCAGTAAAGGAATATCACACAGCTGAGATGGTCTTTGCTCTTTCAATAAGACCAGCACAGACAAAGCACACCTAATAGCAGGAAATGAAGTGTTCCTGTCCTTTAAAAACAAACAAAATAGATGTGGTACTTATGAGCTATAACGTGGTCCTGTTGTTAATGGTCTGGTCCAATTTTAGTAGTGGTGCTCTCTGCATATCTTATTAGGTGTTCAGATTCAGCATTGTCAGATACATCTAACTCTAAAATGAAGAAATTAATGAACCACAAATAATACTGTACAGTGTCTTTGTAGAGTCCTAAAGAAGTCGCCTTCTCAATAATGGCTCACATCCACAATTTCTTGATTTAGACTGTCTTGTACAGCCCTGAAAAATACCATCAACTCTTTATTAGTAAAATGTGTAGACAATTAGATTACATATATTCAGCGTGGCCTTCTCCAGGGTTGGTGTCATCTATGCATCCTGTTTTTTAACCTAT
Source organism: Mesoclemmys tuberculata (assembly GCA_007922155.1). NCBI lineage: Eukaryota > Metazoa > Chordata > Testudines > Chelidae > Mesoclemmys > Mesoclemmys tuberculata. The sequence continues at coordinate 18,529,354 of ML675626.1, forward strand.
TATTCTCCCCTGCAAGAGAAGCTTCAATAGCACATAAATATAACTAATACAGTGAAAGCTCAAATACCATTCTATATGCACCTGCAGTCAGTTAGTGACTCCCTTGTGCATTAGCAGAATAATGCTGGGAAGGAAACACACACTACCAGATGTGGCCAACAATGCACATATGTACAGATCTGCGGGAGTGATTATGGTTGGCCTCCTGCATAGGATACTCGATAGCCCAGCCTAAATATATGACCACACCCTGTCTTGACAAACTTTGTCACAGTTCAAAGAGCTGCCAGAGGGAACACACCTCAACAGTACATACACAGAATGCCTGTGTGAAAACCTGTATCTAAGTGCCCTAGGCATGGGCAATGGCCTCAGTCCATGGTGTGTTCTAGTATACACGAGCAAGGAACGCACCAAAGCTTTGCGTGGCTCCCATGGTTCAGATGCCAGTCAAACAAGATGCCTACATAACACAACTATTCCAGCACTGTCAGTCACACTACAAGAGAGCACCCCTTCATAGTGTCTTCGCTCTTACCCTGCGCATGATTTGTGGATATCAGATTAATACACACCATCACAGGTGTGTTGAGTATTTATTTTATCTTCAGGGTATCTTCACATGTATGTTTACTGATGTACAGTCAGTGTTGTAAATAAATGGGTGTATTTACAGTAGCAGATGCTTGGACACATGTTGGGGTGTAAAAAGTAATGTCAGAAAGGGGTGAGAGTACTAACTAGTACTACTTAATAAATCTGCATATCTTTAGATTAACCACCCTAACAGTATACTGTGAGGCTATTAGTTACCTTCCCATCTCTTTCAGTGGGGCCAGGAAAGCCCACTTTAGAGTGTGGGTGATAGGGGCTGTTAGGAAGTTGTTCAAGCTAGCATGGTTTTTCCTGTTATTTTAGTTTAACATTATCGAAAAAAATCTTTAGCAGTCCATCACATCTTCTCAGATTGAGTAGCTATCCCAATTTCATTCAGTTTTCTTTGCTGTTGCTTTAGCTCAAGTGGCAGGGGGGAAAAAAAACCCTCACTCTTCTCCAACCTCAATATTCCTAGAGCTGGTCTCAGTAGACGGTGTCCTTCAAGACAGTCCATTTCCTTGCCTTTTAGCTTTTTCTTGTGGCTCTAGGTGTTACCAACGTTACAAAATTCAAATTTCATAATGGAAATCTTAAAACTGAAGTTGAATGGTGCAGCTGTGTGGAACAAACTTCACTCTGCTGTAACCTTAGAAGAACAAGCTATAGCAGCAGAAGCTTCTAATCATGCGCACCCCTTGGAGTGCCCTCCTACTCTGTCATTTGGTGTCCATAATGCAGAACCTTTCATGCTTTGTGTTTTAGGAAGGGAAGGATTACATAATCTGAATGAGGAAAAAAGGAGCATTTTGGGATTAAATTAGTGGTAGTTTGTTCTGGTTCACTGTGTAGTGTCTGGTGATCTGTGGATGTTAGCATAATCCCTCATGTTCCAGGCTATCCTAGCTGCTAGTTCTAACTGAAGTGTATGATTACCTGTCTCTGGTTGGTGGCTATTCTCTGGCTGCAGTCTATTGCTTGTGAGCTCTTCCTGCCAGCAGTGAGTGTGTGCAACAGGGGGATTGTGCATTTTTCTTGCTTTCTGTTCATTATTTTGTTGGAACGTTCCTAGGCTGTCTGTGCTAGGAAACTTCTGTACATCCAAGAAATCTGCTATAACCTTTGAACGGTAGGCTCCATGGGCCATCATCAGAGGATATACATAGGCACCATATGCAGGCTCATTTTAGGTGTGCTACCTTTACTTTACATAAATGTACACACCTGTCTCTCTCTTAGGTGGCATATAACGTAGGACCTGCTGAGACTTTTACAAAACACTCCATTGCTCACAAGAGAAATATCAGCTCACCCCTGTTCATGGATTTAATTTAAGCACCTAAATCTGATTTCTTGCTGAAATACAATCTGTCTGAGTTGCTGAGTACGCATAGCTCCCACGAGCTACTGCCCTCAGTGCTTAGTGTCTCTAAAACTCAGGGCAATGATTAGGTGACTAAGTACGGACTTATTTGCTTAAGTTTAAAGATGCAGGTTTGAAAATTCCGAACTTGATCCCTACAGCTATGCAAGCTTTCATCAGTTTGTTATATGCAGAGTAATAAACAAGAAAGTCTCCTAGCAAAAAAACTACACTACTCTTTTCTCCAGAATTACTGTATTTATAAATAAAGTACTTAGGTTTGTTTTACCTTCTGAATGTAAAGTAAAGGAAGAAATACTTAGTAAAGTAGAAGAGAGAAGAAAACAGAGGAGTATAGCAAATAGTGTTTCCACATGTGGATGATCTAGGAAGGCTGCTTGTCTCCCGCTTCCATTCCCTACTGCGGATTGGAAGTTACAAGTCGATACAGTACAAAAACACTCATCGAAGTACAAGATGAAAAGCTCCTCCCAGACACAGAGGTCAGCCACCCAAGGATGAGGTGGGATATCTAAATGGTAGATGGAGCATGGACACACACTTGTCTGATGAACTGTACTTTACATACATGCTATTGTTTGGCCAAAAATCTGACATTTGAGGCAAATAACCATATAGGAATAAAAAGTGTCTTGAAAACCCAATAATTCATTCTCCCCTATACTCCCAAAATATTTTTTTTTCTAAAGAAAATAATTATCCATAGCACAGATTATATCTTGGCAAATGGTACAAATATTGGGTGACATGTTGATGAGTCATCAATAAGGAACTTATTGACAATTATTTACCACAATTTAATACAAAATGACAAATTTGTGGACTTTAAGCTGTGTGTAAATGTATAAACACACAGTAGGTCTACCAACTTAGTGAAAAATCATTTTAGAATTTGCTGGACAACCACTTTGAAACTTCAGCGTCAAACACTTTCTAACAGTAAAGCTTGGTCTTTCAGACCCACTTTGCATCTTGTTTTCAAGATAAATTAAGTACACAGGAAGCTTTTTTTTTTTTTTAAATTAAGAAAAATGTTAGTGGCTTCTTCTAACTCAAGTTAAATATAAACTGGAGTGTTCCTATAGTCTGTATTTTACTAATCCTTTTTAAAAAGAGCTGGTCCTGTATAGTAACTCTTGCTACTGCAGGAGGTAGACTTTGATTTTGCAGAAATTTCAAATGGTTGAGGTGCTAGAGTGGTTGAGTTTTTGTTGGCATCACTCCATTTGCTTCTCTATCCAGAACTTAGTCTATTCCAAATAGTAAAATGCTCTGAACTATACAACAGAAGACAATTCTGCACTGGCAGAGAGATGGGATCAGATGACCTCTAGGCTTCAGAGTCAATCAGCTAATAAAGAAAAGGGCACTTAACTTTCTAAGGCAGGTGAAACAGGATTCCAATTCAAAGGGTCTAATTATACCCTGGCATAATGAGGTACAATTCTAGTAAAATCAATGAGGAAGCACCTATTTAAGCCAGGGCTGAATTTGGCCCAAATTTTATAAGCAAACTGTCCTTTTTCTGCTTGATTTTTCTCAGTAATGAGTGATATCTAAGCAGTGTCTTCTGGTAGGTGAGGAGATAGCTAGCTCTCCAGCATTTTAGATTAGGGCTCAAATGACTGACTGTCTTGTTTATTATTCAGGAAAGGAAAAAAGACATCTTCTGTATGCTGAAAATAATTGCAATATAATGTTTTTGGGTATGTACAGCAGAAACTTTTCAAAGATAAATGAATTTGTTTTACCTAAGGGTGCCTACTTAGGTAAAAAACCCAAAACTTATTTTCTAGTTCGTGCTATTTCTAAAATAGTTCTCTAGGAGTTGCTTTTTTCATGTGCAGGATTCCTTGTAAGTAAAGTTCCTGATTGCTACAAGTGATGAGACAGAACAAAGTGTATTAGAACTGACAGTTATGTATATGGTTTCCTTTCAGAATATCATTTTCATGGTCTGATTTCACAACAGATTACAATAAAAATTTGAATTTACAATATTAGCAAATAGAGAATCCTATTCTGTTTTTAAAGATTAGTTAAACTATCAGTGAATTAAGTACCTGTGTGATTCTGATAAACATTTGTAGTGCTGTTTAACATCCCAGATTAGTTTATAGAGAAGAGATAATTAAAAAGGAAAAATTGTAAAATGGATTTCACAGAGAAGCGTCAACTCTCACTTTTACTATCTGACTTAAAAAATCAGTGCTTCTATTTCAACTGCAAATTATTGTAATAGTTGTAACAAACCCAAGGATCAAACAGTTCTATTTAAAAAAACCTCTCACTTTAAATGAACTGGAGGAGGGAGCTTTAAAAAATGTGATTAACTATCAAAATTGAAGTTTCCTTCAATCATCCTGTAGTGACAAAGTCAGATTTTGTGAAGGAAAGAAAGGAAGAGATGCAATTAAGTAGCAGCGCTTGAGGACTCCAGCATAAGAGAAAGGAGTAACAAAAACCAAGAACCAGAATAAGGCTTTACACTAAAAATAGTTCTATGAAATGATTTGGATACTGACATGTTTTATGTCAATATTGGGAGTATGGGGGCATAGCAGCCTTATCTGATGATCAACATACATAACAGCAGTATCAATAAGCTTGGCTGTCAAAATAGGTATAATCTCTCTCCTATTGCTAAAATATGGCAAAGTGGTTTAAAACACATCAGTTAAGTAGGGCACTCAAGTCCCAATCTATGAGAGCAGGACAGACTTGGGTATAAAGTAAGGGAGCTGCGCAGGAAGGAAGGAGAAATGTAGTCATTCCAGTTTGATGTGGGGAACGTGCCCAGCAGCAGCAGGGGGCTGCTGCAAGAGACAGCTGCTGGGATCAGTGCTCTGACTGGAGTCAGAAGCAGCTGCGCAAAGTGTGGAGCATGGTGCTGGACTGGCTCAGTCCCTCACTCCATCAGCAGTGCCGGGCCCACTGCCTGCCGCAGCCTCCCCTACCTCCACTCTTCTCCTAAGGGTCCCTTACCCCCAACACCTGCCCGGGGCTGCCTGTGTGAGGCGCCGGGGTCCCCACTGTTGCCCTGCCCTGCTCTCAGCCTGGCACCCCTCACCCAGCAGGGGGAGACAGCTCCATCATCATGTTTGGGGGGGCATTGGCCCCCATGCCCTCCCACGGCGCCCCCATGATCCATCTCGTGCCCCCTTCTGGGGGCCTACTCCCAGTTTGAGAACCGCTGCCCTAAACTACAGACTATAGTCCCCATCTCTTTTGCTGCTCTCAAGTATGGTGGAGATTCTGTCCAGCTTTTTGTGCAGGAATAAGGATTCCTCACATCCTCTCCCATCCCCACCTTGCACACCAGTACAGCACACAGCAGGATTTAGCTCTCCATGCTCCTGAAAACAAAAATGACTGTATAATTTAATAGACAAAAATTATTGCTGCTATGAAAACAAAAATAACCATAAAGCATTACTAATATTTTTCCAAGTTCATTTTCAGATGCCAGATATAGTAATAAAGTTTGAATGCATCTCTTCTCAGCCAATCCCTAAAAATACAGGAAGCTCACAATCATATAGAAAATTTAGGTTTAATTTACAGCTTCAGTGACTCAGTGAAGATATAGTGTAAACTTGTTAATCTTTGAAGTATTGTTGGTCACGTAGACCTTATTTTTGCTCCTAGAGTCAATGACAAAACTCCAGTTGTCTTCAATGTGAACAGAGCAGGCCCTTAGTTAGCTAGATTTTAAACAATAAAATGCTTTTTTTTTAAACATCTTGACAGTATTTGTGCTCATTACACTTATGATAGCCCATTGTGAACAATTCTGAAATTCAAACAGTTTAAAGTCTCCACTCTTTACTTTTATCTCCTTTCATTAAAACAGTTTAACTAGCCTACTTAAGCAGTTAAATAATTTAACTGTGGTTGGCCAATTTTCCATCAAGGGTCCTAAATCATTTTAATTGTCAGTTTTAGGTATTTTTTTTTTAAATGTTACCATGTACAAAATAATTCATATGGCACCCAGCACCCTTTGTTTCCCTCTGAAGGACTAAGTACTGTTGCATTAATGAGATTCAGAATGGATTATTAACAAAAGAAAATAAACCTTACAAATTTAGAGTTCTAACAAAAAAAACCCTAGAGTATATGAGAGTAAACTCTGGACATTTTACCATAATGTCAAGAATGTTTTCCATATATTATTATGCCAGATTACCATACATGATGACTCAATTTTTAGATTAAAGCTTGTTGTGAAGACCAGTCCTGTAAACCCTGTGGGGTTGACACTCCTATTAAATTCAGTTAGAAACTTCTCTTCACTTGTTACACAGTCAAAGGAAAACAAATAGATGCCAGGTTGGTGTGTGGTTTTTTGGAAGGGCTCTGAGTGACGTTTTTCACCAAGGACAATTTTATGATTTCCTCAACAAGGTTAACTGAGCAAGAGTGTATGGAGAGTGGGGGTGGGAAAGCAAGAGTTTATTACAGTACTACATCCCTTTTAGGTGATGGTGGGAGAGTTCTGTGGCCCAAGAAAGTACTTTGTCCATTCTGCCCCTACTCCATTAACCCCCTTTTGACCAGCTATAGTCTGCCATCCACTTCAAATCCATATCCCCCTCAATTCAGCTTCTGATGCCATCCAGTCCCCTCTATCTCCCCTTTGTTAGCCACTCCCTTTCACAAGGTCTAGGGGAGCAATTAGTAATTGCTTGGAAAAGACCTGCTCAATACCTGCAGAGCTGCTGTTGTGCAGGATTCCAATGTATGCAGTGTTGTTGTTGCCCTGTTGGTCCCAGGATATGAGAGACACAATGTGAGTCCAACTAATTCTGCCCCCCCCCAGCTTTTTTTCTTTTCTCTCCTTTTTCCCCTACATGAGTGGAGAGCTGTTAATGGGCCACTTCACCTTGAATGGTCCCTTGAAATGTTAACTACTGCTACTAAACAATCTGTTTCACCTGTGTAAACTCGTCTCTCTGGCTTTGTCCACACTTAGGTCGAGTTACAGCCACTGCATTAATTACTGTGATGATTGATGTCCACACTATCCTCCTTGGGGCCATGGTGTGTATCCTCCCCAGGAGTGCTTCCACCAACCTAAGAGGGGCAGTGTGGGGGAGCTGAGAACCCCACAGGCTCCTGGTAGGCTGCACCCCCCACTCCAGTCCTCCCTGCTCCTGGGGTCAAGCTGCTCAACTTTCAAGGGGAGCAGGGGCAGCTAGGCTCTAGCTGCTTGGTTTTCTTGTGGTGTAGACTAGCCCTAACAGAAGTTGGCCCAATAAAAGATATTGCCTCAACCACCTTCTCTCTAATGCCTAACATATAACATCAAACCTGCCAAATAAGACTTCAGAAATTCTTTATGCCAGAGTCAGTTTGACCCATTCTGTAACTTCTGCCACTGGTGCTTACTCCTCTCCTCCTTTCTAATATGTGTGATGCAGGCCACATGTGTAGTCAGTCATTTTTTTCCTTATTTAGAGCCCTGAGAAGCCAAAATCTAGTTAGGTTTTGAAACCCGTTATCACTGTACATGCAATGTGCCTAGCCATTTGGCATCACCGTTGAAATAAGTCAGTGGGCACTCATCAAGGACACACAACAGTCTGAAGTTGACTACAGCTAAATCGTGGGTTATTAGAAAAATCCTATTGAAAGCTGACACCGCCAGCAGGCACTGTGCAGCCTTCTCATCGGCTCTGGGCAGTGCCTCTGGAGACACATGGGGTTGGTGTGTGCAGCAGTGGAGGCAGCTCTTGTAAGACCTGGGTGCTTCCCTGGGCAGCCACCCCACTCCCACTCAGCCGGGGCATAAGGAGCCTGGGACTCCATGGGCAGCCAGTGAGTTCCCAATCCACCTTCCCCTGTGTGGACTCTCACTGAAATGCCCTGGGAGGCAGGGACAGAAAGTCAGGCCAGTGTTTGGACATGTCTATGTGCATGTTTGTTTTTCCCTAAAGTTAATTAAATATTTTAGGAAAAATTATTTTAGGAAAAAACCAGCAAGAGTTGGTGGCTGCACTTTGAGGCCACCATAAAATGTGTTGAGAGAACCCTTGCTCTAGAACTCAACTAATACTACTCCAACTGGCCAACAGATGGAGTAGCAGATTATTGCAAGGCTACACCTTCCTCCCCCCCATGTTAGGAAGCATGTCATTTAAACCTGGTCTCCTGTCTAACAACCAGTGCAGTTTCTAGGCTGAGCTGGCCCCAAATAATCTTTCCTTGTTTTTCTTAGTAGCCACCTCATCTCCACACAATGATAATGGTATAACAACACTAGGTGACAGAAGTTTGAGTGTTATCTGAAAAATGGAAATTCCTGTAGTTTGTTTATTATCTATCAATTGAACTTCCTGATCAGTGATTTTGTGTGCCTGTGCTTTAACTTAAAATTCTACCCTTACACCCATGACAGAATGAGTGGGGAGAAGCTCTCCAAGGAGATCCTCAGATTGCTTTCCGTTTAGCTCCCACACTGGGGAGTGGAGAGATCCTACCCAGCTCTTTAAAAAAAATCCAATTTTAACAAAATTCTATGAACTCCATAGATATTACCATTTAATTTTCTTCTTGTTTTAGACCAAGATTGTGCAATAAAAAAATTGCAATATTCTGTTTACACTTCTATTTTTACAATATAACAAAACATGAACACATACTTTTGGTGCTTGTATATGCATCTATACCATAGGTTGTACTTCATTCCTATTAAATACAGGTGCAGGGTGTAAAAATGGAGCCTTCATGGCCAAATGGTTATAAAGGCATAACAACAAGTTATCAAAGCTACAGGAACATATTCAGGAAAATTTGAGGAACAAAGACAACGAATTTCCAGTAACTAACCTCCTGATTCTTTGAGCAACTAAGGCATAGAACTTAGATTACATAATAATTATTAAAAGATACACAGCTGGAATTATCAAAAACCCTACAATCCCATGTTTCAAGCAGTACAAAGTGGTTATCAATAACAGTAACTGTTACCTTAGTGTACTGTATCAGCTACATAAAGAGTAACATTGTACTGCACTCTTCTATTTAAATTTATCAGCACTAAAAGCTGCTTATACTGCATTTTCTGCAATTTAAATAGTATACTCTATTTACCACTTAACTATTTTTCACCTTCTAAAATGTTTACTGCATATTGCTTATACATGTACATTTTGGGCCTGATTTTTTTTCAAATGTACTGAGAAAGGGAGTAAGTTGGTGCTAAGCAATTCAGGCCCTTTGTACATATTGCTAAAAGTATTTCATGATTATTCTTGTTCAATTATCTTGTAAACATTTATGTTAAATTGGAAAACAATTCCATAATGGAATACAATTCCTAATACCTGAAAATAAAGATAAATTCTTAGGAAACATTTTTATAGTTTAAGCTTTATTCTAAATATAAAAGCACTATATCTTTCCATAAATGTTTACACAAAATGGCCACTGACTCAATGGGAGGTCTATTCATGAGACAATGGCCCAAAATTTGAGCAGCCATACTCTGAGGGAACTAAAACTTGGAGATTGTAGAAGGCCAAAGCATCTGAGGAATGTTCATTTAAATCACAAGTGTAAACAAGTATGTAATTTAGTAACAAAGTTCCAGAATCATTTATTGCTTCTTATAGTACTTTACACAATTACCTCCAGGAAGCAGTTTTACTATATAAGATATGCAAAGAATTGTTTTCAGTAAAATATTAAGTACATGACCCCTCAGTGTATCCACACAGTATACAAGTTACTACATAAAACTATCAACTCCAAGCAACATTCTTTATTTAACCAGCCCAAATATTTATTACACTAAGTATGAATTACAATACTGAAGTGCTTGGTTTTAAAAAAACTAAAATACAGCACAGTTATGTAAAGGGTATTTCATGGTCTTACCAGAAACAGCTGTAGTGTTACAGTAACACAATCAGGAATGAATAAATAGAAGGTTGTATAGTTCATGCTCCTTTTTTGTGTGTTTTTTAAAAAAACACACCCCAAAACAAACAAACAAAAAAAACCCACCAAAAAACCAGGTTTTAAGTCCCTCTAAGCTTTTTCTAGTAAGTGCTTGTAATATCACAGTTTGAAGACTTCATGACTTGTTGGTTTTTATCCTAACATTGCTTCCCAGAGCTGTTTCCTTTCCTTCATTGATCTTACAGTATACATTGAGGCAGTGGCTCCCAACCTGTGGCCCAGGGGCCAAAAGTGGCTTCAAAGGGTCTTTCAAAGTGGCCCACCACTGGCTGTGGAAGGGAGCCGCTGGCTAAGGATCCAGGCAGAGCATGCTGCCATGGGGCTACAAGACAGGTGCAGGCTCCTTACTGCACCCAAGGGTAGGGGAGATCAGCGTTCCCCCTCCCCTTGGCTGTTGCAGGGAGCATAGCAAAGCGCTCTGCCTGGTCCCTAGGCACTGGGGTCCCTGCTGGAGCCATAGGGAGGGGAGTACTGATCTCCCATCCCCTGGGGTACAGAAGGGAACCATTGCCTATGGACCCAGCTGGAGCACACAGGTCTACAGGATGCATGTGTTTTCCCTGCTGCAGCCAGGAGGACAAGAGATCAGCAAGGAGGTAGCCTCCTCACTGAACTCCTTCCATCTGGCTGCAGGGTGGGGAGGGGCGCTGCTAATGAAGCAGTCAGGACCTACCATGCTTGAGGAGGAGAACTCTAAAAATCAGTACCCACTGTGACTTAGCTGCCAGGCTATGAGCTTCAGTGTGTAGTGACAGTCCCTCATCTACACTAGTGATTCGTCTGTGAGTGTGTGACAGAGTAATTTATAGCTGAAAAATCGTGAATGTAATGAGCAGAGTAGGATCAAAGTGTTTACTGTAAATATGTAGTGATTTGTAGTCCTTAATGGTATATATCTCAATACATTCTTATGAGTTGGTAGACTGGTGGCCCTTCAGGGTTGTACAAATGGTATTTATGGCCCTTGAGCCAAAAAGGTTGGGAACCACTGCTTTGAGGTATACTGGATATAGGACCAAAATTTGCAAGAACTGCAGGATCTGGTACCTTTAAGGGCGTGGTAACTACACTGTAAAGTAAGATGGGTAAGCATAGTACTCAGTGTTATTTCACTTCACTTTTGCTGAAACAAATTAATCTGAGAGTTTATTCACTTGAGAAATGCTGATATTCACTATGAAGCTTCTAGCATTCCCCGATTCTGTATTGTTTCGTTGAAAACAGCTGTTTAACCTACCAATTTTTGGTTATTTCACTTACATTCTGTCTTTTGTTCTCCTTTCACTGTATATTTTGTCCTCCTCTGAGTACTGAAGACTTTAAAAAAACAAACAAAAAACCCCACTCTTAAGAAAGCCCTAAGCAGTGAGCACCTACTTACTGAAAATCTGGACCCTTTAAGGTGTAAAGTTGGGCTTCTCTACAAAGGCACCTAAAATCACTAGTCACTTTTAAAATTCTGTCTTTATCCTATCTGGTGGTGGTGAATTTAGGCATATTTTGATAAATGGTATTTATGTTAAGGATGAGCTACTGAAATGAATGGGAATTTTGCCATTCATTAAGTGGACAGAGAAGGCTCTACAGTATTTTCTCTAAAAAATGAAAGTAAAGTGTGCTCTCAGGCTGACATTTGGATGTAGACAGCACATTCTCATAAAATTACTGGCATTTTTTCCTTTACCGTTGCAGTTCACTTTTCAAACAGCTTTGTTTATTTTATTAAATATGGGAGTTCACCTTTAATCACAAGTGAAACTAATTCTGGGAAACCAGTTCACAAACAGACGAACACTATCAAATCAGAACACAATTAGTAACAACTGGCTTTCCCTTTCTATGGAAGATAACAAAAGTTGTATAGTAGCAGTCCTACAGGTCATGAATGGAGTATATTGGCAAGTCTTTGAGGAAGCTCACAGGAGGCACAGTTTTTCTGTCCATTACATCAGTGTAAGCCCAGAGAAACTTTAAAATCAGTGGATTTACACAATTTTTTTAAACAAGGTGGCTGACAAAAGAATGACCTCACTTTTATATAAATGTGATTCCACTCAGCGTTGATGTCCTTATATTTGCTTTACTGAAGAGTGAGGCCCTGCCCGAAGTAGCTTTAAAAAGGCATACTCCTTTGTCTCCTAAGGGGTTAAGTGCTGCAGAGCTGCTTCACTGCATTTACAAGGCTTTTTAAAAATGTGAGAACTATTTTTTTCAGATTGAAAGAAGCACTGTAATTCTATGTTCTGACCTTTTTGTATTTCTACTACATGGGCACTTTATTAGAAGTCAAACTGGAAAAAAAAAATCCAAGTCTATCTTCTCAATGAAAATAAAGATGTTGTATAGCAACGAACTTAATATAAAATGTTCAAGAATGTGGTGTTAAGGGTTTGAATCTGGTAAGATCAGAACACACTTCTTAAACCCTATTTACAAAACACACATTTCATAATTACTTACGGGAATAAGCTATTTATTAGTCCAATGATTAACATAATTTCAGTGTCAATAAGGAACACTCCAAATGCAGATCTTTTGTAGACTCCGCTCCACTAAAGAAAGGACTATCAACAAATTTTGTAATTAGCCCTAGAATACTTAGTTGTGATATTTTTAAAAAGAGGAAAAGCCATATGAAGTTCTGTAAAGAGGCATTTTCTGTGCCTTTTAATCAATTTAAAAGAAAGTTAACAAAGATATAACAATTTTTCTTATTAGCTATTGTCTTTTATATGCATTTTTACCTAGCACAGAAACTAGAACAACTATATTTGCTGTAAATGGCTTGCAAAGCAAATAAAGAAAATGCCTATATCATGAACTGTTTGCTCTTTGCTGTTTGCTGTTCTGCCACTCCCTCAGTTTGAACACAGAATGTGAAAAGTCACACAAGGGTGGCTTCAGAAGAAGTCAGGAAAATGTGAGCAAGCACAAAAATCAATATTCACTTCTCAAGAACAGTTTAACTCTTACCATCTTCTGCCATAAATAAAGAGAGAAATTCAGTTCCTCTGAACAGCTGGATGCTTGTACTAACAAGTAAAATCACATGAGAAGGAGTTATCAGTTCCCAATTTGCCTTCTCTCTCTCATATATAACTTTAGAGAGACTCTCTTATTAGGGCATAATTGAAAAAATAGAGTCCATTTTGTCAATAGCTTTCTGTATTTCTTAAGTTATATATAGTGCTTCCCCCTTACAGCCTACCTTCAACACCCTTATAACCTTACAACCTACCTTCTCCTCTAGTTTAATTCTGCAGTAAAGTCATAATTCTTTGTTGGAAACAAACAGTTGTCATGGAAATACTTATGACTAGGTATTTGTAGAATTAGTGTTATGACTTCACTGCTAGCAGGAGAACACTGAAGGTGTGGAAGAGAATATATGGTTTTGGAAATTAAGCTCAAATGGCAAGGAAACATATGAAATTTACAATAATATAAAGTTAAGTATGCTACCACAGATTAGTATTTGCTGGAGTTCAAAAAGAATAAACTTAATCCTTTTAGAATCTGTATGAGATTATGCAAGAAAATTACTAAAATTTATCAGAAAGCTTAGAGTTTAGATTTTCAAATATATGGTGCTCAGATGACTATCAATTCTTGTTAAAGTATCATCTGTAACACTTCCTCCAATGTTCTATTATCCCAAGTCCAACATTAATATCTAAAATGAAATTAAAATATTTTTCCATGGCTATGTAATAGAGTACTACAACTTTAAAAATGTATGCATAACTATAGTTATACAGCAAAAACAATGAGTCCTGTAGCACTTTAAAGACTAACAAATTTACTTTCTGCAGGCATAAGCTTTTGTGCCCAGATGCAAGGAATGGAAATCTTTAGGAGTGTATATATATACATGCAAGGGTAAGAAACAACAATGGGGAGGGCAGGTGTTAAAGTCCATTCAATTAGAGTAGATGAGGCCTATTCACAACCATTGATTTGAAGGAGAGAATGAACAGTAACAGTTAATACTTGTAATCAGAGAACCATTCCATGTCCCTATTCAAACCCAGTTTGATTGTGTCAAGTTTGTAGATGAGTTCCAGCTCTGCGGTTTTTCTGAAGGGGTGTCTTTCTTTTTTTTTTTTGGTAGAAGTACGACAACTTTCAATTCAGTTAGTGTGTCCTGGGAGATTGAAGTGCTCTCTGAATGGCTTATGGATCTTACCATTTTTTGTCCGATTTGTGTCCATTTATTCTTTTGTATAGTGACAGTCTGGTTTGGCCAATGTACATGACAGAGGGGCATTGCTGGCACATGATGCCATATTACATTAATAGATGTGCAGATGAATGGCCAATTATGGTTAGAACCTGTGATGGTGTCACTAGAGTCAATGTGTGGGCAGAGCTAGCAATGGGATTTGTTGCAGGGATAGGTTCCTAGGTTAGCGTTCTTGTTGTATGGTTGCTGGTGAGTATTTGCGTCAGGCTGGGGGGCTGTCTGTAAGCAAGAATAGGTCTGCCTCCCACGGCTTGACACCATACAAGACACCAGGAGGAACTACGTTACATTTATAAAAACATCACCTTATCTGTGGAGTATAAAATTTAACCCATCAAACAAATCTTTTACTAAAGTACATCTAAAAATTAAATACAATCTCGAGTCCCTTTCTTCTCCCCATTATATACAGTAAGAGTAATGCATTGGGGCATCAACACCTGAAAGCGAGTCCTGATTTCCTTCATAAAATAAGTTAACACTCTTGGGGAATTTCCTTCACTTTTTTTTTTAAAGTTTCCTTATAGGCAATCTTTTTGTCCATCATCCCTGATTCATTTCCTCCTGCTTTTGAATGTTCCTCTTTAGTAGCTCCTGTATAAGATAAAGTCTGATAGCAGCATAACCTAGCCCAGAAGCAGCCTTGGGAGAGGAACACTAGTGTATAAAACAATTTTGGGGGCATGATCAGGTGACTCATAAGGAGTTCATGTGCCAAAGTACAATAAAATCCTGGGATTTGTTCAGCCCACTGACGTAATAAGAGGAAACTCCTAAAAAATTTTCCTGGATAGCCTGAGATCAGCTCTTTCAGGGGTGCATATGCCTGCAAAAAGCAAGAGTGAAGAACCAGGGAATGTGGTTTTTATTTTCCCCATTTAAACTCATAATTATGGTTAAGATTGGAACTGGTATTTTTTTTAGTAAAAGTTAGGGACAGGTCGCAGACAATAAACAAAAATTCACAGAAGCCAGGACCTATCCCTGACTTTTACTAAAAATATCCTGGGGGAGGGAGGAAAACAGCTGCCAAGGCTTTGGATGGTCAATTGGCGGGGGCCCCAGGACAGGCAGCTGCTTCAGCCTTGCCCCAGAAGTCACAGAGATTCTGGAAAAAAATCACAGAATCTCTGACCTCCACGATCAGATCTTATCCTTAATCTTTCCCAAGAAGGGAGGCAACATGAATTGGCAAACAAATTTAAGTGCACTTCCTGCAAATTGTTATACTGAATATAGCGTTAAGCACAGAGAAATGTTCAGCTTGTGAAATTTGAAACAGGAGTGTGTGAAGACTGAGGTGGGATGGGTATTTCTCCTCCGACTGAAACTGACACTTAGTACAATCTAATGCATTCCAAAGACATTTCGCTCTTCGGAAGCATTGTTTTGAGCCCATCTGAGGAGTCTCTGGGAAGGGTAATGTAGCAATATCAAGGTGAAGGATCCTAGGCAGAGCAGTCACCCCAACCCTCCTTATAGTTATGGGATTTTAATAGGCGGCTTCCACAACTCCCTTACACCAGCAGCTCCTTCCAATGCCTCATTGTTCCTTTTCTGTAAAAATCTAATCACTTCTATGAGCTTCAGCTGGGAAGGGAAAGTATCCTAAACTGTACTTTAATGAAATGTGATCTACAGTTTTACTTACCCAATTCTTTAGACACTGGTGATGCAGTTGCTATTTCTCCAATCTTTGCAACACCATCATAATATGCTCTTCCAGCCAGTATCATAGCTATAGGGAAAACAACAAGAGTACTCAGCTTGTGCTGCATTTTAAAAAATTGAGCACATTATGGAATTGCTATCTCTCTCTCACCACCACATCCCCAGGAAAGAGTGGATGACATTTTCACAATGCTTGCCTGGGGTTCAAACAGGGTGCACAAACTTGGTTCTCTGACTTTTGGGTATTATTCCAGGGTATTTTCTGGGTCCAGTGCAGAGCCCGTTGAAGTCGGTGGAAAGACTCCTATTGACTTCAACAGAGTCTGGATTAGCCCCCAATAATAGTAAGTTACATAGATATTTTAATAGGGTATAGAATTCCTAAAAAGAATATTCCATGTTTTTTAAACTACATAATACAGACAACCAAAAAGCATGTGTCCTTTCTGTCTGTCTTGAGATTCACGTGCACCCTTAGTTCCTGTTGATGGACAGGTGGAAAAATTATACGCCATCAATTGTAGCATTCAGCTTTAACTGAAATGGATTTTAAAGTTTTATGAGTATTGAGTATTGCAACTGACTGGCCTCATCCCTCAGGAAGTAGCAACACATGTTATGACACAGGAAACCTGCATTTAGAAGCAGTTATAGGGCTCTTGAACTCCACAGTAGGACAGAATTGGGGGTTTAAATGTAATGACAGAAATCTAGAGAGAGTGAGGACAAGTTTTAACTGCTCTCTAGCAACTCCACATGAGGTCGTTTTAGAGGTCAAAAGCTGTCAGAGTACTTGAAACTAACCGGGAGAAGGCCTGAGATATTCCAGATACTGTATTTTTAAAGAAGTACAGAATGAAGTTGAATGGGATGAAAGATCCTATAGAAGGCAACTCCAGTCCACAGACCATACTTTTAGATGTCATTTAATGTGATTATTTTTTTTAGCAGCTAGAAATAAGAACCACCAGCAACTCATGATCAGCAAATTCACTGTGGGCCATAGTTTGAGATGCACTGTACCAAACTCACTTCTACAAAAGTAAGAAAATTGGTACTCCATTTTTTTCTATTTCTATATAAAACTCTTGCATAATAAGATCATGGAAAACCCGCTCAAGTCTTTGATTCCGACAAACTATAACACAAAGTAGTAGATTTTTTTTTTTAAAGTTCAATAATAAAAACCTCTTCCCAGGGGCATTCAATGAAACATGGGGGGAAAAGTCTAGATCCACATGTTAGTATATTGTAAACAACATTTAGTATAAAAATTATCCGACTGTACTTGTCATTTTTCTACTTTAATGGCTAAAAGGTGAGGTGAGAGGTGTGGTGAATTCATAGTATTCTCAGTACATAACTACTTTTGGTCTTTCCAGTTCTATGCAAAATCTAAAGAACAGTAAACTTCACTATATAACCACATAAAGAAAGAGACTGGAATGAGATAGTACAAAAACAACTTTTTGTAACTTCTCAATGTTATGTTAGAAAGACTTGTGTATAAAGGCTTCTCATTTCTTAAGATTCAATAGAAAAGCTCAATCATCACTATCAGCTGGACATACATAAAATTCATAAAGAAACAAAAGATCAGCATAAAGTAAATAAAGGCTGCTGCTATGTGTTTCCAACAGCCATTGACTCATATGAAATGGCATCACGGGTTGACCAGGGGTGTGGAAGGATTACTTCTCCTCTTACCCTTACAGAACCTCCCTATAGTAAGCCTGGCTTCCCAGGGTTGGGAATTAGGAGTGGAGAAAAAAAGTTACCTTAAACAAAATTGTGAATTATGCCAGACACCTAAATCATTATAGTTGAGTAGCAAAATCAATACTATTGATTCCCAAAAACAGACGACAGTAAAAGCAAAACATTCTTCTTAAAAGAACTAATTCCATATCATTTAAAATAGTGCCAAAAGAGAGGTCTGTAATTGCCCCGTGATAAATAAGCCTGAATAATTACAAACAGTGCAAAATGTTTACCATTTCACTACTAGTCAGTACATCTGAAACATCCAGCTAATGTGTTTATCAATGGTAACTGAATGAACCAAACCCATCCATTCTAAACATTTTATTGATTTGAAGGGAGGTTCTATAGGAATAACTCAGCACATTTTTAATATACAAATAATGAAACGCATCATCAGATACTCTTTTGTAATTTGTTCTCAGAGGACTTTCTTCAAACAGTTCTCCAAGTGGAATTTTCATGGAAAAGCCATTGTTATACATATGTACCATTGTGAAATCACATCAAAACTATTGTCCTGTTAACAGGCAATATAATGGCACCCTTAACTTCCAAAAGTACCAACTTCCATTATTAATGGCAACT
The DNA here is from genome assembly GCA_007922155.1 of Mesoclemmys tuberculata. Classification (NCBI taxonomy): domain Eukaryota; kingdom Metazoa; phylum Chordata; order Testudines; family Chelidae; genus Mesoclemmys; species Mesoclemmys tuberculata. The sequence continues at coordinate 18,547,560 of ML675626.1, forward strand.
ATAGTTGCGACATTCACCAGGGTACAATCTGTACTGTTGGACAGCAACCTAGGGTGCCTTTCTCACTGCTTTGCTGAGAGTGTGACCACTCTCAGGCTGCTTACACACAGCTTTCAGCATGTAAATTACCTTCACCTGATATACTACAACTGCTTTAGCCGCCAGCCAGCCCGCCCTGAATTATACTGCAGAGTGACACCAGCAAATTTCTAGTCCCAGACTCTCTCAAATGTACGTTTTGTACTACCCACCTCTGTCCTTCTGGACAATACAAGCTCATGCAAAGTCTGTCATTTTATTAACAGACAATGATACGTACATTCCTGTTCTCAAATGAAGTTTCCCAAACAGTTCAATCAAAACACACGGTGATTTAGATAAAACAAGTTTATTAACAACAGAAAGATTAAGTGATTACATGTAATGAGGCATAAAAGTCAGGATTGGGTTACAAAGAAATAAAAGGTAAAATGTAAACTAATACCTAACTTAACATGCTAAGTGAATTCAAAACAAAAGTCTCTCTCACCACATGTTCTTTTGCAGCCTTACTGGCTGGATGCTTTCCAGCCCGGACCCCTCCCCCAGTCCAAGGTTCCTTTCCTTTTCCTTCAGGCATTGTCCAATGCTCTGTCATGAGCAGAGAGAAAGTGAGAAGAGATTTGGGACCTCTGTTTCTCATTTTTACCTCTTCCTCCTCTTTGAGAATTATCTCCAGTTGGGGTTAAGGAGACAGCAGGTCTTGGGAGATGGGAACTTCCAGCTGTTCCATTGCCAAGAGGTAAATTTCTGACTCTAATCCTTCTTCCTGCCAAACAGAGGCCACTTAAGCAGGTGATTAGTCCACTAGATTGAGATGAGACACTCACTGGATATCATACAGGTTACCCAACAGCTATCAGTTGCTAATTAGCTCCTTTTTAAAAACAGGAAACCCTACAAATCTATGGTATCCTATCCAAGTGACAGCCTGTTTGAACATCTTTGTGATAACACTATCCCATTACTGACTCTAGATGTCAAGATGGCTTTATTTCTTACTTTGCCCTACTTCTATATGTGAATTCTCCTACACAGGAACATGATGAATCACAAGGTCCCTTCCAGTTCCAAGTCCAGTCCCCTGCTATAGCAGGTAACTCCATCATACAAGCTTGTTCACAAACTTATCATTCTTCATCTTAAAACTAATCAGGTTGTTTGCCCCACCACTTCTATTGGAAAGCTGTTCTGGAACCTCACTTCTCTGATAGTTAAAAGCTTTCTACCAACTTCCAGTCTAAATTTATTCCTGGCTGGTTCTTATGTTTGTTCTTGTGCTGTAATTGTCTGTTAGCTTAATTAAGTATTCTCCCACCCTGGTTTTTACCCCCATTATTTCTTTATAAAGAGCACTCGTATTCCCTCTGTCTTTATTTTGCTAGGCTAAGCAAGCCAAGCTCTTTGAAAACTCCTCGCCTTAGCAACTTGAAGTAGAAAATGTGGATTCTCAGGACCAAGCATATAAGGATGTAACAGCAACCTGAAAGTGGGCATATATGCTAAATTCTTGCAGTATCTATTGTGCAATAAGGCTGGATTCAAACAATTTGAATTTAGCTGGTGGACTGTTAACGGTATTTAGTAAGTTGTCAGTTAACATTTCTAACCTTTTATTGGTCAGTGAATTTTTTTTATGAAATCTCATTATTAGGCAATGGGTATTTTAGAAGTTTAAAAAGAAACTGGAAAGCTTTCATTGCTGTCAGACCCAAGCAGTGATCTAATGTACAAGAAAGAACTCCTTTTCTCAAAGAAGATGTGGCAAAGTTTTAACTGTCTTGATTTTAAGACAATTTTTTGTATAGTTCTATTGCATATTGGCTAGATACAACATAACTCAGTTCAGGTTTGTTCAGGAAGTATTAAGCATATATTAAAGTCACAGTGGCTTCAATTATTTCCTGTTAATGATTTCCATGTTAATACGTGTATTGGATTTAAATGGTAGGGCCAGTTTTGCTGGATTGAACACTAAAGCAGCAAGATTCAAACTTGCTAGCAGTAAGTAGCAGCTTACACATGCAGAAGTAGTTTATAACAAAAATCTGGTCCCCTGCATATTCAGGGCGTCTGGAACAGATTTTCATGTCATGAGGTTAAGAAGTAATGGCAAGAATTGGTCAGATATTCTTGCAAGTGGAAACGATGCACATGCTTTGAAGAGTAATTTGGTTTTGAAGGAGACCAAAGCAAGAAGACTTTTCTATATTTTTGGTGCAGTAAGCTTTGCATTCCCAAAGTACAACCCAAGCAGGCCATCTCCTCTGATCTCAGAATACTCTTCTTGGGGACAGCAGGGAGAAGACACAGGGCAGTGAACCAGCCAGCCAATTATAGTTTTTTACTGCTGAAAGTAGGGTTGCCAATTTTGGTTAGACATATTCCTGGAGGTTTCATCATGACATGACATGACAACCTTTAATTAAAGATTAATCTTTAATTCCTGGAGACTCCAGGACAATCCTGGAGGGCTAGCAACCTGTCATTGCCTATCATATAGTACAGCAAGTGTTATTACATTGGCTAGTTGACCTTGAGCCCAGCTTTGAAGGGGTTAAAGGATGATCCCCTTCAGTTTTTGGACTCACTCCCCTACATCACAACTCAACTTTTTGATGGGTAATGCCCATTACTTTCCAACTATTAATGGAGTTGATCAGCACTCTTCACAATCTGGGTTTGAGCCAATTTTCTTGCCCCACTGCCAGTATTTTTATTTATGGCTTTTCAGGTGAGCAAAGTTGTCCTGAGGGCTAGGTTTGAGTCAACTGGGGACACTGCAACCTGTGCCAGAACTCTGACCAGCTACAGATTCAGCTTCTTTTCACCAACATGAAATAGTTAGGCACTTGATTATCAGTCATCCTGAAGGCATGTGTTACAGAAGTAACCTGAGGCCAAAGCTTTCCTGTTCTTGCATGAAAATGAGAACTGTCTCTCTATGTTCCAGGTCACTGTAGTCTCTCACTCCTTTCTAGGCTATCTTTCACATGGGCTTTAGCATTCAAACCTGCTGCCAAATTAGCTTCACTGACTGGATATGGAAGTCCAAGTGATCAGCATCTGTTTAAATCAATAGTCTCTCAGGCTGGAAGCCACAATTGTTTTTTCGAGCAGTAACATTTAAAATTGCTCCACCACTTTCTCCAGATATGATTGAATGATTTGGAGTAGGCTGAATAAGTGAGCAAGATTTTGTTTGTTAAACTGTCTCAGTACATACAAAACTCCTTTTAAAGTAAGATTTTTCTGTGCTTGTACAGGTGGGTTGTTTTTAAATGGTAAACATATTCTATAATCTCTTCACCTGCTCAGAGACTGATAACTTTTTCTTCAGAAAAGAAAAGGAGATTTATGTAACCCTACAGTACCTACAAAAACGGTAATGAAACATTGCCTACGTACTGGATTTAAAGTTTTACTGTTAGTCAGTTTAATTCTGACTTATGTGAGAAGTCATGATACATTTTACTACTTGGGAACAGAATATTTACTCCTGTTACAGCTCCACTTAGAGTTTATGTAAAACAACAATTATATCAGATCTCTTTTCTTGGCTCCCATAATGTGCTAGTTGCTCATCAGCTATTGTAATTAAACATTCATTCACATTAAACTGAGCATATATACAAGACCTGGTACATCAATCTGCTTTTAAGAAAACATTTCCTGTTACGCAGTACATAATAGCAATGTACTTCTCCAGTGCTGCTGTACCGACCAGGTATATTGTATACCACTGTTACAAAATGTTTAAATATTGTTGTCATATATGGGACTGCCTTCATTCTATAAACTGCACGACAGATATAAAGAATTAGTTAATTCAGTTTAAAGAAACATTTCTGTAAAAACTCAAGTTTCCTTGTATTTGTCTCTATGCTGTACTTTACTGTTTTCCAAAATGTGAGCTGGAGATTGAGAGTGAAGAGATGTCCCTGTGGCTCTTTGGTTGAAGATATATATACACATTACCTTTGATATGTTGATGAAGTCCACTGTGATGAATAGGAAAGACATGCAATAGACTCCCTCAGCCTCTTGAATGAGGTCATGTTATGTAGGTGGTCCATGTCTCTCTAATATGGTGTCAAATTGTTCGATAACTTCACTTCTTTTATGTGGACCTACCTATAAGGGGTCTCTGTGAGCCAACCGTCGGGAGGGTCGAGCCCATTCTTGTAAACTAATTCTTATACAAATAGTTCCACTGAAGTCAATGGGTGTGTATAGCTGTTTGCATGAGAAGAGGTTTGTGAGATTGAGTGCAAGGACTCTAATTCACTTATTTCAATTTTAACTAGATTTCAAAAGTGACATTGTCAAATTAATGTTTTTAAATCAAGTCCAATTCTGCAAACCTTACTCATGCAATAGTCCCACTGACTTAATGGGTCTACTTGCATGGATAAAAAATACTTATGAGTGTGCACTGGCAGAAACAGGTCATTTTCCCATGCATTTCAAAAGATTTAAGATTTATTTAAAACATCTAATTTTTTTAACCATTGATATTGTTTTTACATTTCCACTAAGCTTCGACAATGAAAATTGATTAGTCAATGTCACTTGATTTTTCATGCAGAAGCACTGTTACAAAATGTTTTGGGATGCAAACACTGCAGAAGAATATTTGAACCCAGCCAAAATCTTATTTTCACTGATTAAAAAAACCTCAAACTAAACCTAAAATTCATAGAAATGATGCGTTAACATGCAAAATTGAACTTTGGCTTATATGAAGCTTCTAATATCGTCAAGTATATACATTTAAATAAATACAGTAATTAAATTTATAACTGAATTTAAAAACTAGGAAGACTTACCATTAACAGCTTTTTCATAATTTTTCCCCAGGTTTACTAAATTCCGCAGCCCAGGATTGAACTGTTCCATAACATTCTGATGATCAGAAAAAAAGTTGTATTATAATAAAGAAAACTCAGTGCAGGCAATAAATACATAAAAATACTGATTTGAGTCTTATCTTATACTGCAATTAAAAACCTGTGGCTGGCTCACGTAAGCTGACTCGAGGTGGTGAGGTTCTGGTAAGGAGCTGTTTAATCGCAATGCAGACTGAAGGGAGGGTCCCAGAGTCCAGGCTCAGCCAGAGCCCGAATGTCTCCACTGCAGTTGAACAGCCCTTGAGCCTTAGCAGTGGACATGGGCTAGCTGTGGTTTTTAATTGCAGTGTAGACGTACAGGTCCAGATTTTAAGCTCAGATGCATGGCACATACTACACACACCTTGAAAATGGCTACTGTGAATTTGATCTCAAAAGAGGATTTTTTTTTGGAAGCTGGGAATCCAGGATTAGAATATGGGAACAAAATTAACCTCTGGCCTAAGCAGTGCAACACTAGCAATTTCAATGGATTTGTGCCCATTTAAGATAGAGATGAATCTGACCTTCTCTCTAAGCTTGGTAAGAATGCTCATATATTCAAGACTAGAGTTTACATAGATCATTTTTTTAAACAAAGGAGGGAAGGAGAGATAGGAGTGAAGGAAAATCCCTTTTCTCTATCACTACCTAAATATTTTAAGTCAAGGAAAAAGAATGCTGGCTGGTATTCAGAATTTGGATATTCCTTTAAAAAAAATTGTTTTCTGACCAGACAGGTGACTGGAGAAGACTTAACACCTTCCAGTCATAAACAATACTGCAATGGGCCTGCTGAAAGATTTTTTGAGAGTCACATCATGGCATTTTGAAAGTAGTTCACACATTTAATTTGAAAGCTCAATATTTGTATGGTGTCAGTACAACTTGAGCTATAGTAATTCCTCCAAAAAGTAAAATGAAAGTGACTGGCTTCCTTTTAAGGAAAACAAAAACAAACACCACTGTAGCTGCTTTTGGCTTTAATACAATTATTTTGTCTGGAGCAACTAAGACTAGAAATCCAAAAACACATAACATGATTGCCTTAATAACCAGCAATTTCTATAACATGAAATAGCAGAAGAAACTGCCATTTGCAATTCAGGAATGGTTCAATGTAGAAAGTTACCATCCACAAACTTGAGAACAAAAAAAAAGTTGAGAATCAGATTTAAATACTCCCAAATTTTAGAAATGCCTTCCCCTCCACCCCCTCAAAAAGTGGAAGGAGAACAGCAGCATTTTCCTTCAGACTAAGATTTTCAAAAGTGGCCACTGATTTTTCAGTGCCAAAAGTCAAGACATCTTGAAGAGGCCTGATTTTTCAGAACATCCACCCTTGGAAAATCAGGCTTTTTAAATGTGTCTCAAATTGGGTAATAAAATGGGAGGCACACAACATTATTAATTACTTTTGAAAAAGTTGGCTCCAGTGTTTAGCTACTTGGTAGGTTGCTTGAATGGTAATCCAGTGGGTTTACATGGTTGTGGTTTAGCTGTAATTCAGATAGTTAGTTACCCCTTCATGATTTTATTTTTAAAGGGAGGGGGAGGAATAAAGAAAGTGGAGGGAGGGCCTAATCTTGCATTCCTTCCTCATGCTAAACTTCCACTGATGTAAACAAGACTTATATCTGGGCAAGTAGCACAGAACTGGCTTCGTTACCATATTACTGGTCATTTTAAGCTGAACAGCTTCAGTATTATGGCTCCTTGTTTCCCCCAGTATGTCATATATAATTTCCCCCATATGTATGTTTAAAGGAATGTGTTCTTGATATCCACAACTACTGAGCAATTAATTCTCACAATATATACTTTTATTAGAAAAAAAGTTAAACAGCTAAATTATTTTCTGTGGCTCACCGAGATGTTTCAATGTTTATAATTATAAATGTAAAATTATCTTAAGCACTCTACAAGCCCTTTCGCCAAAGCAATGCTAGAATTCAAATATCACATGGAGAGGAATATAAAATTATTTTGTATTAGAAGTTCTGCATTATCAATTTTAAATCGAACAGTTTTAAAATGTAAGCAGTTTGATGTAAAATTTCTTCTTTTTCAAATGTTTTTTGTGTTGGTTTGTATAGGAAAGCCAGCAGTTGAAAAGGGTCTTGTATTAGGAACAAATACATTTTATTAATTGAGTTTTGACTTCAACTTATGCATATGTAACTGAAATGGATTCTGCAAGTCCTTTCTTTTCCATTTAAAAGTAACCTTTCCGTTTTCTGATATTTCTGTGGATGGTGCATCAAATACAAAAAGAGATTTTTACAAAAATCAGTGTTACAGGTTCTGAGAACTTAGGGAAAAAAAAAAACCTTTTCATAAACTCTGAAATCTACAAAGTAAATCTATGAAGCACTCAACCATACAATACAAACCACTAGAAATAAACAAGGATCATTCATTACATATCTGAAAACACACAGTAATTGAACAAAGGAGTTTATGACCTGAAGCACTGGCATCTTTTTAGATATTAGTCAAACAGCTGAACTTTGAAGATCAAGGTGTGGAAAATAAACGCTTTCTGTTTAATAAACACCAGACAGCAATGAAAAAGTCAATGTTTTCTCTGCTGTACTGTAATATACTGGCAAATATGTCTATTTAGTACATGCAAGGACCAAGAGAATGAGAACATTTTAAAATTTAAAAAATTTGGGAAGAAAAAACCCAAATTGTCATCTTCAGACAGTGTCATTCAGACAAAGTTGTGTTTTTTTTTTTTTAAACGAAGCATCAACCAACAATGAAAGCTAGTCAATTTATAAAGTAAAGAATGAATTAAAAACAGTTTCAAGTCCCACCACCACTTCTTTTGGCTTTATGGTCATATTTTCCTTTTTCTAGAAAAAGCCGATATAGAGAACAGGAAAAACTTACTGACTGCACATGAGAAACAATGAAAGTGACTGATACACAAAATGCTGTCAAACTAGAGAGAGAGAATTGCTTTGTTATAATCTTGTGTTTCTTGTAACAGAAAGTAGAATATTTTCAAATTCATTCTTTATACATATAGTAGTCAAAGATTCTATTATCATTTTAAATATACTTGACTGTTTATATTTTATTGGAATGAGAAAATTATAGGTCTATATACTGCAGTACTTACTCAGGCACAGCTCTCAGTGAAGGCAGACTGTAATTCAGCATCCTAAGGATGTGTAGACAAATGTAGGGCAGTGACTAATGTCACACTAAAGCCCTGTCAGACAAGTCTGTTTTGTAATACATGCTGTAATTTTTCTTTTCACACACTTAAGCATTTTTCTTACAGAATTAGACTCCATCCGTCACTAATTCACCATGTTGATATTAAAAGCAACAAGACTCAAAGGGATATCTTATCTTTTCCCTCTCCAGTAATGCGCACACTTACACATATACACACAGAGCCATCAAATACATTTATTTTTCTCTCTGACCTTCTACTTTTGTGTAATGGTACTGAAACGTTTGTGTGTGTGGTCTGGCAACCACAGTGCCATTAGTCCTTATCCTACTTTGATACCATTCGATTTAGCTTTCAAACTGGGTAGACCAAGACTGCCCTAGCTGCATTGTTCATCTCCTCCTAGACACATTCAGAAATTAAGAGCTATGGCATTTTTATTTTTACATCCGTAAGTAGACTTCCATCTCAACCATTAAATTTTGTTGATTCACCATGGACACTGGGAAGTGTAGATAAAATTATGATAGTAAGGTAGATGCCCTGAAGTACAGTGTGCTCTCAAGAAGAGTTCCACTATCTCACCCTTTCTGTTCATGTTGGATATGGGGCCACTGCAAAAGTGGGAGAGAATTTATCCTGCCTTAGTGGAAGACATACAACTCATGGATCTTTTCTCCATTAGACCCAGATGTGGCTGGAAGCCTTTACACTGCCACAGCAGTTGACTGTTAGCAGAAGTGCTCCAGCCAGTCTCTAGATTTGAATGCTTGAGGAATGGAGACAGAATATTCCCAGTGGAAGGTCTTGTGCTCTGGAATTTGCTTCTCTGATTCAACACACTGGCCATAGTTAATTGACTGACATTCATAGAGCAGTGTGCAAAACTCATCTATTTTCCTCAGGCTTTTGCCAAAGTGGATAGTTAGTGGGAATTGTTCAGCATTACTTTGAGGGACTTGGGGGAAGAAAACTGGGTGTCCACTAAAGGTTATCTGACAGCAAGTTATATATTTTATTTTATTAAAATTTCCTACTTGGATTCAGATTGTCTGACAGGTAGATTTTAATAATCACAAATTTAAAAAAAAAGGCAACTGAATCTATTAAACTGGGTTTTCTTCTGTTCAACACTAGGGTAAAGTAAGGATTAATCCTATCATTTTAAGGGAAGAATCTCAAGACAAGCAAAATTCTGATCTGTTTAATGCAACTTGGTTTGTAAAGTAATTAGACACTCCCTGCCCCGCCCTAAAAAGTCCCACAAAAATGCAGACTATTTTTCAAAAAGAAAATGGCTTTATGTTGGGATGAGCTGAGACCTACAACTCCCTTTGAAGTTGATGGGACTTGCAGGTGCTCAGCATTTCTCGGGGTCAGGCCCAAATTTTATGGCAAGTATGATTTTACACATTGAGATTTCAGATTTTTAAAAAGTGATTGCTTTATTTTTGTTCAGCTCCAGAAGTAGCAGAAAAGTCCCCCAGAGATAAAACACTGGATTTAAAAAAAAAAATAATTGGCAGAACATGCTTTTTTTAACATCCAAGTCTTTTATAACTTCTGCTATTTATAATCCATGGAAAGAAACAAATGAATGTGACAAATGTCATTCACCACTTTTCACAAGACTTCACTGTGAAAGTTTATTTTGACTTTAAAATTAAGTACAGTAAAAGCACGAAGAGGAAGCTTGGGGGGAAAAAAAGCAAATCTCTAAAAATAAGAACTTCTATTAAGATTATTTGTTTTACAATAGAGTGTCTAGAGCAGTGTTTCCCAACCGCTCTGCCGTGGCACACTGGTGTGCCATCAGTCCTGAGCAGGTGTGCCATGGAATTTTTTGAAAAACTACTTGAAGAGTTCTGAATTGGTCATGAATTCATTAGGAGACTGTATAGTGGTGTGCCTCAAAATAATTAAAGGTATCCAGGTGTGCCATGGTAGAGAAAAGTTTGGGAATCACTAGTCTAGAGGATCCAAGTAAAACCAGGAACCCATTGTCTGAAGCACTAAACTAACACACAAAAAAAAATGGTCCCTGCCTCAAAGAGCTTCATCCAAATAGTCAAGATCACACAATGCCTTAGTGCAGCGGTTCTCAACCTGTGGGTCGCGACCCCGGCGGGGGTCGAACGACCAAAACACAGGGGTCGCCTAAAGCCATCGGAAAATACATATTTCCGATGGCTTTAGCCGCTGAGAAGTCGCGCTACCATCTGTAGCAGCGCTATTCAGCTGGAACGCACACCGTTATGGATGCGCGTTCCAAACTGAATGCCTGCGCGCATGCGCAGACGTGATTGCATCATCCGTCCGGGGCCTAAGGGGCGGGGGAAGCAGGGGGAACGCTCCACAGTCCATAGCAGCGCATTACGTGTGTCCGGCACTTGCTGACGTCATCAGTGGGCGGACGCAGCAAGCGCTGGAGGACAGAAGCCTAGGAGGCGGAGAGCCAAGAGGCGGAGAGCCAAGAGAGCCTGCGAGACAGCCTGCTGGTGTAAAAAAGGTTAATAATGTAAAAACAGTACACACACCATACACACAATACTGTGTAAGTGTAAGGTGCTTTGTGTGTAATCATTATACAATGAGAATACATAATGCATATCAGGTATTTACATTCCGAATCATAACTGTAGCAAAAGTACAGTTTTGAAGTAGCCACCAAAATTATTTTTTGGTTTGGGGTCACCGCAATATGAGGAACTGTATTGCGGGGTCACGGCATTAGAAAGGTTGAGAACCACTGCCTTAGTGCTTGTCTTCGCATACTCTGCCGCTGTAGTACTTTAGTGAAGATGCAACTATGCCAATGGAAGAGCTGCTCCCATCTGCGTAGTTAATCCACCCCCGAGAGGCAGTAGGTATTTTGACGGGAGAAGCTTTCCTGTTGACATAGGAGATTAGGTCAGTATAACTACATTGCTCAGGGCTGTGGATTTTATACATAGTTATACTGATATAAATTTGTAGTATAGATGTGGCCTTAGTCTGCACCAAAGGTAGTGTAAATTCTAATGCACACCAGCATGTCATGAACTAACTGACCCATATGGATCCTGCTGGCATGCACTAAAAATTCCTCGGTGCATGTTATTGTAGTCCCATTTCAAAACAGTACCACATGAATTTTCAAAATAGGGTTGTTTTTTTTGTGCTTGCCAGGGTAGGCTACATGGGCCAGTCAGCATGCCACAAGCAAAGGGTGGGAAAGGAAAGAGATGAAGAGACATACTCAAGATCTCACAGCATGGCAGTGGCAGAGCCAGAAACAATACCGAGATCTCCTAACTGCTAGTCCAGCGCCCTATGCTTTGGTACCACAATGCCTCTTATCTAGTCATAAAAATAGATAACTAGAAGAGAACAATAGACAGCTTATACAGCTTTCTGATCTTTTGGATGAATGGAAATTTAGTGGGAACACATTCAAAACAGACATCGGAAACATCTTTTTATGCAAAGTACAATAAAAAGGCAAAATGATCTGCCATGAAAGAATTTGAGAAAAATATACTATGGTCATTCAAGAAACCATTATATTGAGTTGTATTAGAGGTCGCTGTTGGGCGCCTTCAACACCTATTGAAGTTAATGGGAGTTGAATGTGCGTAGCATTCTCCAGAATCAGCCTAATAGCAAGGAACTGGAATTAAAAAGAAAAACCAAAGTTCTCTCTCTCTCTCTCTCTCTCTCTCTCTCTGTGTGAGTGTGAATGAGAGACATACATATTCCTCAGCTCCTTCTACTATTATAAACAAACAGTGTTAACCTTCAAAACAAACGAGGCCTATTGTAGAAGTTCTTTCCTGTAAATGCTTAGCTTTGCTTTTTATTTTGAGACACACCTACTCAAAACAATAGCTCAGCAGGTATGAACACAGCTAAACAATACCTAGAGTCCCTGTAGCTTCAGGTTTACATCCTGCTTTAATAAAAAAACAACAACCCTGATAGATTACTAAATATATAGAATGTGTGTGTTTAAAATTTTACATTTTCAAAAATTATAAATCTTACTATTCATATTATTACAGTTAGATATTCAGTCATAGCAAGACTGAGCCATAACTTAGTAGTTAATTAAAATTTTATACTGGACTGATTACATGTTTTTTTCATATTTAAAGCAACAACAGATCACCTTTAGAAAACTCCTTTAATATAGCAATTATGTTTGGAAATCCTCTTGATGTCTTTAATTGACTCAAATAGGGGTCACAGATATAAATGTATATAAAACAAATCTTATACTGTGCTCTGTACAATCATGCAAAAAATGTTTTGTCTCTATTACAAATAAAAATTAGGGCCTAATTCTCCTCTTCATTAAGTCTCATCCTGTCCCATTGAAGGCAATGGAAATTTTACCATTGATGTTAATGGGTGCAGAATAAAGTCCTAAACCCATTTTCTACTTGTGTAATGGTTACAGTGGTGTAAAATAAGTTTAACAAAGTGAAAAAATTAGGATCCCAGTGTTTATTCAGACTAGGTGAGATCTCATGACTGATTCAGTCAGCTTGCCAAAACTTTACTATTTAAAGAAAAAACACATTGAAGTGTCATCCATCAGTATGTTTCAAATATAAACTCTTTTTAGGAGGTTATGACCATGTGACCCAAGAGGAAATCCAAGTCCAAATGAAGCATTAAGTAGGCACAACTCCACTGTGGTCAGTACAGATATATATTTTACATATAGGTGGAATTTGGCTCCTGACACTCCAGATCTCAACCTGGGAATGTCTTTTATATTTTTAAACAAAATTTTAAAAGAAATTTACTTTAGGTTTCAAAAGTACAAGACAATTGTTTTGATTAAACATATTTTAGGTTGTTAAATTGAGGTTTTTTTAAAAAATGAATGTGGCAGGCAGTCCATAATCTAAGCACTGATCCTTTTTTCTTTTAAGGGAATGTAAAGTAATTATTGTCAAGATTCTTAACTATGCATATATAATTACATACTTACATGACAAACCATTATCGTCTACCAAGAAAATAATTGTATAATTCCATATATTACCGAAAATAACATAACATTCCCTCAAGTAAACAGGATATTTTAAAAACTCTATAACTATGCATTTAGTGATTGCTATAGCTTTCAGGACAGTAGTACACAGTTTTAAATCTAGGACAAATAAACACCAGTGAACTAATGGGGCTATCACCCCATCAAGAGTTCTGGAAATCTCATAAGCCAGCATGAGTGGCTTGTGCAATCACTAGAATATAGAAATGGAATTATAGCTTCCTTATTCAATGTTTCCTTGGTTATTTTGCATAATATGTTGATCAGATGATTCAATGGCAGATTTCCCTAAACTGCTGCTAGCATGGAGTCACATTGAATGTTGTACTGTCTACTGTCATACAGAGCCTCCTGATTCATAGAGTTCAACATCACTCCAGTAAGTTATTAGGGTTGTGTGCTAAGAGAGAGCTGGTCTGCCTTTAACGCGTGGGCTTCCACACCCCCAAGTTTGATCCTGCATGTGCCATGTATCAGATACTCAAACTATATAATACCTAAAGAATAAGAAAGCAAGATTAAGTTTCAATGTTAACTCAATTTGTTTGCTTTTGTTGATGTGTGGCTTTAGGGTGGCTGTGTAATAATGATTAGTTTTGGGTCAGTGTTAGTCGCTTTTTCTTTGTATAGTGCTGTTAATGCACAAATGATACCCAAAGAAATGAGTTGATCAGGTAGACTGTAAATTCATCTTTAGCCCTTTGGATTCTTTGTGTAAATATGTTTAAGAACTTCATACAGTGTGTGTAAATATATATTTAAAGGGCATCCAACACATGGATAGTGATATTAATACACAACAAGGGGGGCAGGGTGGGAAACAGAAGCAAAATATCTTTAATTTTCCTTTTCTTTTCTACAATCTTTCGGTTCCCCTTCAAATTAAGATTTTTTTTTAAAAGGATGAAAGCCTACCACTGGTTATGCAAGCCATATGTCCCACCACTCAATTCCTGTAGTCCTGCCACAAACCTACATTTGTAACATTACAATTAACTTTCAGAGCTTCATCCTCTAACCCTTCAGTCAAGAAAATGATCCTATTAGCAATAGATATACCTGTGTGATTAAAGGGTTTGCTGATTTAGGGCCTGAGATGGTAATTGTGATGTCACATATACTAGAAATTATGTAAGACAGAACAAGAAACTGTAGAGGAGAGCTTTTATTTATACACAAGGAACTTGACCATCTTCCAATTAAATCAATGGTAATTTTGCCCAAATATGGTATTTTTAAGATCCCTAGTCATAGGTGCTTGAACTAGGGGTACTGGGGGTGTGGCAGCATCCTTTGGCTTGAAGTGGTTTCCATCATATATAGGGTTTACAGTTTGGTTAATGGCTCTGAGCACCCCCACTATACAAATTGTTCCAGCACACTTACCACTAGTGATCAAACAGAAAACACAAGATGATGCCAACACAACTGAACTAATTGCAGGAATAAAAGGTTGTAGGATCAGCCTTAAATGTGTGACATTAACAAAACAAATTGGGGTGGAGGGGTGAAGGAACCCTTCAGGAAACAGTTTGAGGGATTGTAAACTGTAAATAAAAATTTCAAAATTGATGAAAACATACCTTTACAATGCCTTATTATTGTATGTATTATCTTGTATGAAAGACTAGAAATCCTTCATTTGGGCTCAAAGCTGCTAATGCTTGTATATAACTTGACTCTCAGGAGTTTTTTTGCAAGTTTGAACACTTTATCTGGTAAGAGATAGTATGCAGAACTGAGATTATTGGCCAAATAATGCACTTGTGTGTCAGCTGAAATTCTGGTTTTAAAGAGTTTTTCCTGAGAAAGGATTACAGGATTTGATTCCGTATGATTAAAGTCAGTGTGTTTAAACAGACATGCAGAAATTTACAGATAGAGCCTTTAATATAGATAGCTGTTGAGTTTTTGAGAAGACCGTTTCAGAATAAGTATGCAAACTAATGTAAAGAAACACAACTTTCTCCAAAAAGTAAAAGATATTTTTTGAAAAACCCAATTATTAGAATTGGACTATCATTCATAGTTCAGATACTTCTAAATAAGGCTCAAGTAGTTGTCTGCGTGTGTACGTTTTCACCATATATATTTTGTATCTGATAGAAATTGATTTATTTCAGGCTTTATGGTGTACTTATGATGTAAGTTACATTTTTAAAAAACTTTAAGAAAAATTTCACACCCCGGAATTTACACATAACTAATTAGCTTCCAGACCTACAACCAGTTAACCCTAACCCCATTTATTAAATCAGATCTACTGATGGAGCGTGGCTGGGGCTCTGGATCAGTGCATGGGTGGACCCCCCTGAATCTGACTACAGGAGTGGCGCCCATGCTAATAATAGCTATTCAACTGCTTAAACATCTTTAGGCTTGAGCCCTTAGCGAGAATCACCATTCATAAAACACCAGCAGTAAAATACTCTATCAATAAGTGCTATGTGAATTAGTGATCATTTAAAGTTATTGATTCTGCTAAACAAAAATAAATCTTAACTACTTAGGGTAAAAGAGCTTTTACACACTGTGGATTATATTGCAACAGAGTATTTTATGCATATATATATATACACACACACACGACTTCCCATAATTGGGTTAATGATTGTCATATTGGAATATGAATACTCCATAATCATTAATTTTTCATGGATTTATCACACACGCGCGCAAAACCCAAACCAACAATGAAAGAGTCATAAGCTTACTTGGAAAAAAGGGAAACTTCCAGCCCAAAACATTTTAATTAATGCCACCCTGTTTGTCGTGTGAAACTACAAGGAGCCAACCCACTCTCCTGACTGTGATCAGGAAAGTTTAAGACAGTTTCAGTGTATTTCACAAAACAAACAAACGAAACCCAGGCCATTCTCCTTCTGTGGCGTGCTAGGCGTGTACGCATCCTGCAGAAAATCTGCTTAGTGGCAGGCTGGTCAGGTAAAAGACCCTGCCGGTTTGGGAGTGGTTTGTAGCCGAGGACTCCTACCATCCCCAGGGCGGTGCTGCGCTCGGCTCTGTTTTCTTGGAAGGCGGAACAACGCAGGGATCCCCCACCCCGCGCTGTAACTCGGAGGGGTGGGTGCCCTTCCGCCTGTCAGCGGCCCTCCGCTCTCCCCGCAGGGAGGGCGGTGTGCGCCCTCGCAGGGCGCCCCAGCTGCCTCGCCCGGCAGGAGGGCGCCCTTGGACCGGTTCCGACCTTGCCTCCCTCAGCCCCCCCGTCGGCGCGGCGCGGCCCTGCTCACCTTGTAGGTGCTCTCCGTCAGCTTGTTCACCTCGTCGGGATCCCGAGACATGGTGCCGGCGGCGGCGAGGCCGAGGGGGCCGGCGGGAAGAACTTTCTCCTCAGGGAGCCGCTCCGCTGCCCCTCGCGGCCGGCCCGGCCGCTGCCCCCAGCCCAGACGCGGCGCCGCGGCTACCTCCGCCCAAACTGTCAAACTTGTGGAACCAGCCCGGGAGCGCGGCCGGGGCGGGGCCTGAGAGGCCGGGCGGCGACTGCGGGTAGGGCCGGTGGCTCCGCCCGCTCTGCCCCTCACCTGAGCCGCCGCCTGGCGCAGCCCGTCCCCTCAGGTGGGGCCTGGCGAGCTCTCGAGCGGCTCTAGGGCGCGCGGACGGGCGGGGGGGGCAGGGCGTGGTGGCTCCGACAGCAAAGGGCCAGGAGCCGCTCCCCCGGCTGGCTCCACCTCCAGGCCTCTCAGAGGTGGGGGCCCGGGCCGTGTCTCTCCGCCCCCCGGGCCGTGTTGGAGCCCCGCCCTGAGGTCAGTGGATTTATCTGGGCAGAGGGGGCAGGTTACGGGCCCAGCCACTTGACCGCGGTATTTTGAGGGGCAAAGAGAGTGACTGGCTTGGGCGTTAAACCCAGATCTCCTGTGTCCTAGCCCAGGGCCTTACCAGCAGGAGCATCCCGCCTGTCCCTGGGGCTGTGTGTAAACGGTGCACGATGCTCTGCCTTGCCAAGGAAAGGGGCTCGGGGGTGGCAGCAATAAAGGGAGCTTTTCTTTTGGAGGGGTTATTAGCAGGGAAGAAGGGATCAAGACAGGGGTGCCCAGGTTAGGCACTGTTAGGGTCATTAAAAGGTCATTGGAAGTTCTGGAATGAAATTTAAGATTCGGCGAGTACCAGGAAAATCTTCCAGACGGCGCAATGGAAACTGTGACGTAAACCCCATGGCTTTGGACGTGTAAAACCAGACTACAAAATTCTAGTACAATAGGGAACAACCCTGCCTTGGCAAGGAATTGGAATAGATAACCTAATACTTCTGTCTCTAGAGTTGCTAGTCAGCTGGTTTCAATCAGCATAGCTTCACTGAAGTCAAACAAGATATGCCAATTTACACCTGTGGAAGAGCTGACCCTATGATTCTCTTCTTCTTATTTATTAACACAATGGCAAACTCCCAGTCCTACTTTATGTTCAGGCCTCTTGCCTGAGATCATATGAATTGGGGGAGGGAAAGGGTAGTACGACTCCTTGGCCTTGAGTGATTTTCATGTCCTTGATGCTTGCTCTCACTCCTCTATAGTCTCTAGACTGCAGACTGAGTCCCATTATGAGTGTCTCTTCCATCACTCATGACTCTCTAAAAATGATGTTCCCAATTAGAAAGAGTTTGTCTTCAGGCTTAACAGGTCGTTTTAATTAAGGAAAACTTGTTAATATTTTTTCTGTCTCTACCTCTTTAAATGTTCGGCTTCCCCATCTGGTGTTGGTTCCTTGTTTTTCATGTCACCTTGTTGCCGTGGTGAGATCACAAGAAGCAAACAAGAAAAATTGGACTTAGGACAGAAAGGCAAATGTTGGACTCTAATGTGGGAGGAGGCTATCAAGTTTCAGGAGTTGTAAAATGAATCGTCATCAAGGTGTTTATGCCTTTAATTCTTTCTGCTGGGAAACAGTGACCTGTGAGAGCATTATCTTGAATATAGCTAATGTGGTAGGAACAGAAGGAAGTTTATGGGGCATAGTCCACCCTTCTAATCAAAGTCTTCTCAAGCCTCTGGTATTTATTGTATTGATAGCATTTTTGTAATATACAGTTTAAGGCACTGTCCTGATTACTCTTCTTAATAATTTGGGGCCCAGTTCTTTACTCACTCTGCGTTGTACAAGCGGTACACACAGGTAGTTCAATTAAACCAAATGGGGCTATTTGTGTGAATAAGGGTGAAGAACCAGGCCATTATTTCTATACCTTTTATAGCACCTTTCAGCCTGCTGGATTTCAAAATGCTTTGCAAGTGGAGAACCATATTCTGCATAACTGCTCTAAGGTTTTCAGAGTAGGTGCTGAGATGAAAGGGTGCAGAGAAAACCTCCTCCTTGCATCTTAGCACAGCAGTCGGGATGCAAGTCACCTCAAAGGAGGTGAAGAGGAGAAGAGGCCATGGCTTCCTTTCCCAATACTGCACTGGCCAGTGGAACTGGTAGATATGTGTGCGGGGGAGGGAAAGTATGCTGTACCCTCTAAACGAGTGTAGCAGTGATTCTACTATCCCTATACACTGGGGAGTTCCAGAAGGCTTTCTACAGTCAATGTCTGTACCTAATTAGCCTAAGAGAACCCCAATAAATAGATTAGCCGTACGTGTAGGTCTGGATTTTCATTTACACATAAGGCCCCTTTATGCCACTCTGGCAGTGTAAAGGGGACCTAAAACCTTTAGTATAAATGAGAATCTATCTCAGAGGGTTTACCTCACCTACCACTCAAGTGCAACCACTTTTAGGGTACATCTGTATGCCAACTGCAGTATGCATGATGTAGATATACCCATGCAACTATTTCTTCTTTGTATGGCTGATGTAAATGTACAGCAGCAACTATTAATTTTACATTCAGATGGTTAAGCCAGATAATTGTGTCTAGAGTAGCAGAGTGTATTACTGTGGGTATGTCTATACTGACAGTGACAAATTTGACAGCCGCTGTCAGATCAATTTATCCGGATCGATTGAGTGGGTCTTCACTTCCGCTCAATCGATCCGGAAGTTGATTTAATAAAACCACCTCCCCAAAAAGCATAGCACTGTGTCAATGGGTATGCATTTCCTGTTGGCACAGCGCAGTGGAGATGGCATGCTAAACAGAACCTACATAGTCGACGGGAATTACGCAAGTTACTTTGCATAGCTTGCATAACTCCCATTAACTGCTCACCAAATTTTGGCAGCAGTGTAGACCAGGCCTGTGATGCCTTCTTTGTATTTGTGAATCGGGCATTGAGTTGTTATATGTTCCATGGTCTTTTCTAAGTGACCACAACTGCACACCAGAGAGTCTTTAATTTGCCATTTGTGCAGCAAGTATCTGCATCTGCAATGATCTGTGTGGATGCAGTTTAGGGTTGCCCATAAGCTTTGTGGGCGATTGAAGCCAAGGATCTTCTGTGTCGGGACTTTTACAAGGTGTTTATTTGTAATTTCTCGTAAACTCCATTCCTCTTTCCATGCTTCATCACGGGTGAAGTTGCATTGTTGAAGGTTAAATGCGTGGGTCCAAAGGAGCTTATGTGATTTCAAGCCACGGAGAAGGATGTTATTAAGGTCCTGGTGGATGGGAAGATCTTGTTTTCCACGATCCTCCGGAATTACCAAATGGTTGCAGCACTGCGGTGAATGGATGGGGGAGCAATGTGCAACAGCACTAGCAGCCAATTTGGTGGGGTTGACTTGGTTCAAGTTATGTACAGCATTGCAGTGTTCAGTTGGATGTCAACAAGTTGAGTATGGCTATTTCTGGTCCATAGTGATTCACAGTACTCGGTTACAGAGTACCCAAGGATCTTCATGGATGTCTGTAGCACTGATGCTGATGTCCCCCAGCTTATGCTTGCCAGTTTCTGGGCCAGGTTGACCCCTGTCTTTGCCTTGGTAGCTATCTTCTTCAGATGGTCGTGGAAGGTTAGTGTGCAATCCAGCTTCACTCTGAGATAGTTGTTGAGGAACTGGACCGAAGCCAGTTTGCCCCTGTTCATCAACAATGGTCTGCCACAAGGCTCAGTACTTGCGCTGACATTTCAATGTTAACATGAGCGACATGTCTCCAATGAAGAGGTGCAGATTTGCACATGCAGATGAACTTGCCCTGGCAATGCAAGTAGCCACCTTCAGTGACATGGAGTCCACCTTGAACAGGGACCTAAACACCATGGAGGAATATTTCCGGAAGTGGAGGATCAAGCAAAATCCTCACAAAATAAGTCATTCATTTCCATCTTGATAATAGGAACACTAAGCGCACCCTGAAAGTGACCTGCTGCAATACTGTGTGACATGACCCCACTCTGACCTTTCTTGGAGTGAAGCTTGATCGCACACTAACCTTCCATGCCCATCTGAAGAGGGTAGCTGCCAAGATGAAGACAATACCCACACTAGCTGTAATCTAGCTAGCTTGCTAAAAATAGAAGTGTGGTTGGGAAGGTGTGGGCTTCAGCATGGGTTGCAAAGTGAGTACACACTGGGGGGGATCCAGCAGGTTTGTGCAGCCCTTGTTGAAGTCTGAACCACCATGTCATCATTTCTATTTTTAGGGAGCTAGTGAGATTACAACTAGTGCAAGTACATTTATATATGAGCTGCAAATCATGCCTGAAGCTGCAGTGTAGATGTACCCTTAAGGTGAAAGATAGCAATAACACACAGCCACACTATACAACAACTTAAGGTATGAACTACAGAATACCATGTCCAAAAGAAACTTGCAGAGGGCATTTAGATTGGCAATATTAGAATAATAACATGAATTTAAATATGTTTACATTCAGTATGGAATTTTTAAATTTTATGATTTTCAGCACAACCTCATTAAATTCACTGGAGGATGAAGGCATTGCTATCCAGGACCAAAGGAATCAATCAGTTCTTCAAAGGCTTCCCTTGTGTTCCTTGTTGTGCTTACCCTCAAAATTCACCAGCAGGTTGCATTGTTGTCCAGTGATTAAAAATGTCACTGCATGTAACAGAGAACAAAGTGATGGTTTGGGGCAGCTGCATACTCCTAAAAGATCCCTTTGCATTTTAAACAGTTGTAAATGTTTTCAAGGTTTTATTGAAGGCCATCTTTCACATTTTCTTCCTGCAACATAGACAGTACTCTATTTTTAGCTTCTCCAGTCTTCAGATAATCATATTTTTGGGCTTGAATATGTAACAGAAGGTGCAAAATTTTACATTATTTTCTTTATTCACTATTTCAGAAATATAAAACAAAATAGAATGAGGCAAATAAAGATTGAAATGCATAAGCAATCAAATTGCAGGGTGAATGGTCAAAAAAAATGATCTAAAACATTTTAAAGATAAGGAATACCACAAAGGGAATTGTAGCTGGGAAGGGAGAATCCTTTAATTGGGGAAAACAGTGTTGCTATTAATCCATCAAATAATTATACAACACAATGAAAGAATGAAAATAAATAGTTGAAACATAAAAAAATATACTGAAAGTTAAATTTTGCAAGTTTGGCTTATACTTCCGAGATACAAACACTAAAAATGTTTCCTCCAGTGTCGTGGAATCTTTGTTGAAAGCACAGTAATTTACAGAATCAATATGTTGAAATGTTACATTTTTATTGGAAAACACATTTGCGTACATTTTAACATTAGAAGTTAAAATAAAAATGGCAAATGTGAAAAATATTTTCTGTTTCTTTTAATGGAATTTTGGTTGTAATTATGGTGAATATTACTACAAATCTAGTTAACATTATTTGTATATGTAGTATTTGGAAAAGTTTATATTATGCCTCTTTTGTTCTGTGTTTGAGACTTTTAAATATCTACTGCCTGGCATAATAAATGGTAGCATTGTTCAGATTTAGTTTACTTTTCTTGTGTTTTAGCAAATAACATAAAAACCCTTTCTTGAAATCTGGAAGTCTGCTCTAATTGCGTATTTACAAATTCCCAAGCATTGCTGGGTCGGAAAGTCCCACATTCACACAGAAGGCTTCTGATAGTGTTATTTCTATCAGCTGAACTTGACAGCAAAGTTTTATTATAGTACAAACTTCTCTATTTTGATCTTTCATTAAAGAGATATAGCACCTTCTGATCTCACACTGGTTTTACATCATTGTAACTCCATTGACTTAATTGGATTACTTCTGGTTTGAACTAGAGTGGATGAGACCAGAATTGGTGAGAAAGGTCTCCTTGAGCAAGTTTCTTAAGCATGCTCTTAAATTTAAGCACCTGCGTAGTCCTAAGGGATTTAAAATTAGGCATGTGTTTAAGTGCTTTTGCCAAATCGGGCAGAATGTTCATTGCCTTGCAGGATCAAGCCCTTAATGACTAAATCTTGCTTTGTGCTCTGTTGCCTATATACAAATATCAAAATACATCATACTGTTCTGAACATTCTGTCCCATATCTTTGTTTATTTAAGGAACGTTTTTCAAAAGTGGCCTCTGATTTTGTGTGCTGGAATTTCTGAGTTACAAGTCCACATATCTTGAGCCTAATTTTTAAATGTTTGGAACTCCCATGACTCTCATTGACTTAAACTGGAGTTATGGGTATTAAGCCATTTTGAAACTCGGGCCCAAAGTGTCACGCACAAAAAAGAGGACATACAAAATCAGAAGACTTTTAAAAAAAATTATTTTGCTGAAATGCAATATTCAGAATCTTTGTGTTATGTCATTAATATACTTATGTAAAGTAAAAACATACTGTAACATCAGAGGTATTAGAAGAAAAGAAGCTAGACCCTATTGTCTAAAAATCCAACAAAGTTTAATGGAGCTGGAGCTGTAATACAGGTGCCTGCTAACTCTAGAGATGAGGACAGGTAGCATCACTAACCAAAAGAACACTTCATTTCAATCTTGTTCTTTCAGCCTCTTTTTCAAATTACACCTGGCTGCAACACAGATAAGAGATATCTTATCTCAGATATCACAGATAAGAGATAAGATATCACATTATTTTAAAGATATCTAAGGCTGGGTCTACACTGGCAGTGGCAAATTTGCTGCTGTCAGATCGATTGCTCTGGATCAACTGAGCGGAGCAGATGCCGCAAAGTTGATGGGAGATACACATGTGATTTACGTCACTTGCATATCTCCCATTGACTGCTGCCAAATCGCAAAGGTAAGTGTAGACCAGGCCTAAGAGACGTTTCATTTTGTTTGAATGAAGTCTCCTCCACAATGCTTCTAATCTCTGATGAATGCAAACTATGGTCCAGAATCTGTGGGTGGCTCCATGTGGGCAAAGAGGACTCCCACATAGATCCAACCATAGGATTGGGATCAAAGGACTGAACCAAAATTAACTAGGATATTCACTCCCTTCACAAAGCCAATCCTTCTTTGTATTATTTTAAATAAATTTACAGACATTCCCATGAAAACTGTACATTTGAACAGACTTGCTACTGAAATACTGTATCCACAGAACAGATATAGCATGACCAGCAATTGTGAAAGCTTTGTTGTGAATTTGTCAGTTTATCATAGTTTTTTAACTGTAAGGAGGAAATGTTAGAATTCATATCTATGGAAAAGAAATTATATTTATTTTATCATATTTATATGATGTATATAAAATATGGAATTCCTAAAAAGTAATTGAATTTAATACTTATAAATGTTTTCTGAAAATGTCCTACATATGTCATTGACATATACAAATATACCTTTAAAAAACTATTTAGGCATACTATGACCCATTCACTTCAGCTCATCATTAAATCTTCAATATATGTTTTACACAAATAAATACAACTGTTAGTAATTACACAAATTGCTGTTAAGCAGCAATAGCATATGCATGGCAGTGCCAGCTGTGGCTTATTTCATTCCCTATGGTCATTAGCAGGCATTTAGCTTAATTAAGAAAAAAATGTACACAGCACTTTAATTTGCAATATGAAGTGATATTCAAAGTCTACAGACAGACCATTTTCCAATCTAGAATTTAAGGGGATCCTGTCAACTTGATTGTGTTTCATGTTGACTAGTTTAAAAGAAGAGTTTACTCTTTCCAACCTTTTGAACAATGTATTTTGAATTTAAAAAAAAAAATCTTAAAAAAAAAAAAAGACTTTCTCCTCCTCTGTTGATGCTTACAAGGAACTTTTCAGTTCAGTCCTACTGGCTGTACAGGGAAACAATGAAGCTTACTATGTAAAAAGTGCTGTTAAATGAACAAAGTAAATAAACTTTTTGAAGGACTCCCTGAGCATAGTGAGTATGATTCTGCTTTCACATTAGTTTCATCATGTGTAACTCTACTGAGTTCAGTAGAATTACTCCATTTTGAAACTGATACAAGTGAGGGCAAAATTAGCCCCCATACATCTCCTGATGTCATTCCCATGAGTTGGATTTTCATGGTGAGTGGAACATGGGGCAGTCCAAATGTGACCTATAGCTCAATCCTGCAAGGTGGTGAGCAATCTGGCCCTGATCCAGCAAAGCATTTAAACACATGCTTAATGTTACACATATAAGTAGTCTCATTAACTTCTTGAGAAAAGGAGAATTTCAGGTAGCTACAGAATGCTTTTTTATAATCACAGGTGATGGGGCTATTTTGTCCCACATATCCTTGAAATGGGGACATGCTGTTATGGTTTTGTAGCTTGGAAAGCTAAATTTTTGTTCAGGTAAGACTCTGGTCTTTTTTGTCAACTTTTGGATACCTGTATTGTTGATGCCTTGGTTGTCTTCCTGAGCAAATTTCTATGGCTGTATAAAGAGAAATTATAACTTATTGATTTCTCCTTTGTGATATTTTTTTTCAGACAGGAAAAATGTGTTATCCAGAACATTGAGAGTGAATTTTTCTCTAAGACAGACTCTTTCTGTACTTGCACAAGACACTTCAAGTTCTTTAACTTGCCCAGCACTGAGGCACATTGACAGGGCAAACTGGTGGCTGTTGCCACTAGCACTGAAGATCCTTCCTTAGAAAGACTTAATTCTCCAGAACTGTTAAACCAGAACCTTATACAGGCACTGATTTCTTATCAATAAATGGTAGATTTTTTTCCTTTTATTTTATCAGCTGTAACCACTAGATGGCAAGCATGCTATACATAACAGAACCAAATATGATTTTTATATCATATCCTTCATGCTCCGGGGTTCCTCAAAGTGCTTTACAAATTAACAAGGTAAATATTGGTAGTAAGCAAATGGAGCAGCTTACGCACAGCCTTGGACTTTTTTCCATAAGAGAGGAAATATTGTTAGGATGCTGATATTATCACCTCTGTCTAAAAAGTGCATTTTTAACTTTCCTCTGGAGGTCAACCTTGGATAGTATGTCCAAGTCCTGCTCAGGGACTTGACCTTCCAAACTTCTGGTCTACTGACTTGTGAATGCTGCTGTTTGAACCATGCCAACAACATAATATTTAGAATAAGTTCTACTCATTCCTCCCTTTTGTAATTTATCAAATGGGGGATTAGCTATTTAACAATGTATTTTTCGTTCCAAAGGGATAAACTGTTGTTGCCTGAAGGAAAATGTAGAGTATTGCAGATAAAGGTGGGATACAGATAATGCTGCTCATATTACTTCCAATCTTTTGGCTATTAAATTAGAGTTGTTATTATTTGTTAATTGTTTGAAATTTAGTAGGTCATAGGCCTCAGTCAGGGATTAATGCCCATATTATACTAAACACACACATGCACGCACACGGTGAAAAGAGAGTACCTTGTAGCTATCTTCAAAGGACTCCACATGCTTTCTGGCTCTGGTAATCTTAACTCTTATTTTAAAGTGGTATCAAACAAACAATGAATATCTGGGTATTTGTTCTATCATTTTCTACTTGTAAAAATAGCAAAAATCATAGAATCATAGAATATTAGAGTTGGAAGGGACCTCAGGAGGTCATGTAGTCCAACCCCCTGCTCAAAGCAGGACTGACCTCAGCTAAATCATCCCAGCCAGGGTTTTGTCAAGCCTCATCTTAAAAACCTCTAAAGACGGAGATGCCACCACCTCCCTAGGTAACCCATTCCAGTGCTTCACCACCCTCCTAGTGAAAAACTTTTTCCTAATGTCCAACCGAGACCTCCTCCACTGCAACTTGAGACCGTTGCTCTTTGTTCTGTCTCTGCCACCACTGAAAACAGCCTAGCTCCATCCTCCCTGGAACCCCCTTTCAGGTAGTTAAAGGCTGCTATCAAATCCCCTATCATTCTTCTCTTCTGCAGACTAAACAGGCCTAGTTCTCGTAAGTCTTGTGCTCCAGCCCCCTAATCATTTTTGTTGCCCTCTGCTGGACTCTCTCCAACTTGTCCACATCCTTTTTGTAGTGGAGGGCCTAAAACTGGACACAATACTCCAAATGCGGCCTCACCAATGCCAAATAGAGGGTAATAATCATTTCCCGCGATCTGCTCGCAATGCTCTTACTAATGCAGCCCAATATGCCATTAGCCTTCTTGGCAACCAGGGCACACTGCTGACTCATATCCAGCTTCTTATCCACTGTAACCCCTAGATCCTTTTCTGCAGAACTGCTGCCTAGGTCGTCGGTCCCCAGTCTGTAGCTGTGCATGAGATTCTTCTGTCCTAAGTGCAGGACTCTGCACTTGTCCTTGTTGAACCTCATCAGATTTCTTTTGGCCCAATCCTCCAATTTCTTTAGGTCCTTCTCTATCCTAGCCCTCCTTTCCAGGGTATCTACCACTGTAAAGCTTTTAAGGGGGTGGATAATCATAAATAATTTTCACAATAAAAGTATTACCTTGGTTTCACTTCAACAACAAAGCCTCCAAGTAACCTCACCTTTTGCAGACCAGGCGTCTGAAATGAGCCCTATCAAAGTATTTGGGTGTAACACTGGACAGAAGTTGACTTTTAAAATTCATTTGGAAAAGGCATATGAAAAATTAAAAGCAAGGACTAGCCTCATCCAAAATCTTACAGGCACAATAGGGTGCTGATACACACACGCTTCAAACAGCTACGCTAGCAGTGGTGTACTCACTTGCTGAACATTGTGCTCCAGTCTGGGCAGACATCTCAGATACCAAATCTCTGGATAAGCAGCTTAAAGTCACAATGAGAATGAGAATGGGAATATTAAAATCAATACCCGATCAAAGGTTGTCCCCACTGAATGTCGGGAGAGAGACAACACAGTTCATGAGTACAACTGAACTATGGCCAACTTGAATTTACCAATTCATGAGGACTTTCAGAACCTTTCAAAGACATGCTTGAAATCTTGCAAGCCTTTTTAGGGATTGGGCTATAGCTCTTAAAGCATCCTCATTCAATCCTGAGTCACACTGGAAAGAATTCTGGGATAATTCTAATGTCCCAAACAAACACCTAATTGCTGACCCCACAAAAGAACTTCCAGGCTTAACGTATACTGGAAACAGCGCTCCACACTGAACCATTTCAGAACATGGCTTGGCAAATGTTCCTATATCTTGCACCTCTGGAAGATGAAAGACACTGCACAATGTGACTGTGGACATCAGTCACAAACTGTGAACCACATTGTAAATCAGTGCCCCCTTTTACTGTTATCACTGGCATCTTGATCTCAGATTTATACTAAGCCACTTCTGAAACTACTCTCTGGCTCATTAATTTGGATTTGGTTATTTGATTGCTTGGTTAACTAATCACCTCTCTTGTCCAGTGGTGCAGTCCTAAACCTGAAGGTACCAGAACACCACAGGATCTGGGTGGACAGCTTCCATCCTATGCTCCCTCAAGATGAACATGGCTTTTCTGAGTGTCCCTGTCAAAACTTCACCTGATTTTTATCTACTCTATCAAATGATATGGCTACTTAAATTAGAACTGGCTCAAATTTGACTACCTAGTAACCAATGATCCTACACGATGTGTACATTTTTTTTGTATTCCTTAAATCCTGCTCAGATGTTACCACTGCTTCTGATTTATACAGAAATGTTTTAGAAACGGCAGATGGACTCTTGGTAAGCCCCAGACAGAATACCCCAAAAGGCTTTTTTTGAGCACATATTTTGTTGTTGAGCTCTGCTAGCCAGGTTCTTTTTGCATTACATAACACCCAGTGAATCTACTTACAGAAAATGTTGCCATCTCCTTCTGCATGTGAAAAGCAGAGAAACAGATTTCTACAGCCAGCAAACAATGCACTAGAAACTTGTTTTGCTTCAGTTTTCAGAGGCCTGCAGATTGCCAGTTCCTACGTTTATCTTTTGTTCTTTTTACTTCTCTCTCAACACAGAATGCTGGAGAGTAAGAAACATGAAGTGTTAGGGGTAATTCTGTTCTTAGTTACATCAGTGCTAATTAGGAACAACTTCACTTAAGTCAGTTGAGTTCCTTTGAATTTACAAGAGCATTACTGAAAGAATTTGGGCCTAATTCTCCATGTTTTTTGCTTTTCCCTTTGACATTGACCTGACCAGCTCTCTAAAGAATACTGTGGTCAAAGCCTATTGACTTTCTAAGGAATCAGAAAAGGATGAAGATTACTTTTGTAAATCCTAGGAGCTGACTTCTTCCCTTGGATAATTTAACTGAAATAATGAAAGTTACACCATGGATGAAATTGTCCCTCTGTGTTTTGAGGAGACCCAGCTTATTGTTTTTCCATGTTGTCCACAGAGAGATGATGTTCATTATTACCATTTCAGTTCAAGGGATGGCTTAGAGAGATGTTCAAAATAACTAGACACCCTGGAACCCTATGTTCAGATCCAGCTCCTGGGTCCAACTGCAGGAGATATGTTGACTTTCATGCAGTTTACTATATCTTTGATCCAAAGCTCATTGAAGTGGATAGGAAGACTTAAGTGGGCTTTGGAATAGACCCTATATGTGGATGTTTTGAATTACACTGTAAATACTGAAACTCTTTTACATGTACTGTATAACATTAATATCATCCTCCACAACTGGGGTAGAATGCAACAGCCATAAAGGTGTATTTTCACTTAAATATCATTACATATGAAAGTCAGGGCTATTCTGTGCATTCAGGGGGAACTCCTGTTCCCACTGAACTCAGTGAGAGCTTTACTATTGACTTCAGTGGAGTCAAGATTTCACCCTTATTCTTTTAATTTGTCTTAAATTTTAAGTAACATTAAAAACTATTTTAAGGGAAAACAATTTTCCAAGAACTCTCTGCTACATTAATGGAATAGAGTTCAGACAACATCAATTGACAAATATGTCCTCCTCTACTCACTCTGAAATGTCAACAGGAAGATATAGAACATTCCACATGTTCATTATCTACTGAGCATCTATCAGTTGATTATATTCTATGGATAGATGGAATTTTTTTGTAAAGTCATTTTCCATTAGCATCAAACAAGATATATATTTTCCAGCTTAGATCATATATAGAGTCATAGAAATTGTTCCCTGCCTACATCATGACTATTATAGTACTACCTAGCAACTAAAAGTAAAAAAAGCATCTTACAGGGAAGAGATGGGGTTGAGCAACTAAATTCAGATTTGAATTTGGATCTGAATTTTCCCACAGTTCAGGGTTGTTTGGATTTGACATTTTTGGTTTCGGAGTCATTTCTTCTCATGTTATTTTACTAACAAATATAAATTGTCTGTACTCTGTATACAACATTCACAAAATAAAGGGATACCCAAAACATAGGATGCTGCAAATGGAACCAAAATGTTACCATATTTATCTATTGAATATAAAAATGAAGGTTCAGGTCATCCCATGGTGGGAAAACCAACAGGAGTGGAAATGTAATGTCTCCAATGTAGAGTTTCTTCTGATCAATCTACTGAAGAGCCCCCTCCCTCTGCAAAATTGACTCCTCCAAAATCATCTTCACCTCTTTTCTACAATGACCTTGCAGAAATGTAATGTGATCTGAGCAACTCAAATTCATGATAATCCAGTTGCAAAAACAGAGCATATCATTGTGTACCTGTTTACTTTACTTTTTTTAAAGTGTGTGAAAATTTGAGTTTCAAGCTGTGTTAACAGCAGAATAGGGCAGTTAGGTCTCCAAGATGCTTAACACACCTGTGGTACACACAATAGGGTGAAATAAGCCTGTCTCTTCTTTTTATTTATCTTAGGGTACTAGTCTCATTTTGATGCTTGCAATTTATTCATATAACTCCTCATACATCAACATGAGAATATAATATGTGCACCCTAGAGAAAATAATTAAATGAATCACTAAAGCATAAAATGCTCAAGTTAAAATGCTTAAATATCCCATTTGATGTAGCTATATATGACAATGTAATTTTCATCAGACCAAAATAAAGATTCACAATCCTCTTAGTGAGGCTGTTCTGATTTTCATTGCCATTAACAGGAATGGCGATGAAGGGAAAATACCAATGCAGTATTAATGCCACTATCTGGGATGCTGCAATTCCCACTAAGTTTATGAACATGCCTATGTAGTGAAGATGTTACCCTTATAAAATTACTATTACCCTCATCAGTGAAGTAGCACTATTGTAAAATACAGACCTTTAGAATATGACTGTACAAATTGTACAAACGTTTTATAAAGGGATCTGCGATAGGGTAGGAGCTTCATATGTTGACTGACCAGGTTAGTAGAGCAAAAAGTTACTGAAATATGTAGTAATGAAAATCCAGCATTAGTACACTAGTTGGCAAAGAAAGAGATGAATTAACAGCCAAGTAGAAGCAGTGGTGAAGCAATTCATACATTTTTCATATTCTATATGAATATTACAGCCATTGTGGGACTGAAAACTGTTCTTCATTCCTCTAACAGACAGAACCAGCATGAGAATGAGATGCCAAAAGGCCTAAGCCCCAGAGACATATGGTGTTTTGGTACCTACTTTTTCAGACCCATATACTCTTTGTGCCCCTTCCTCCCCTTCTCAAAAACCTAATGGTGACATTTTGAAAATATGCTGCTTAACCTCTCTGTGCCTAAATTTAACCATGTAAAAATGGGAACAGTAATATTTATTATTTACCTGGCCAGATGCCATGAGTCTCATTAATTAGTATATGTGAAGTGCTTTGATTACCCTCTGATGAAAGGTGCTATATAGTAGTAAAGGATTATTCTGACGCCAAGAAATTTAAAGAGAAAATGGGCACTTTTTTCTTAAACCCACAACTTTGTACTGAAGATGGTTCCAACATTAATATTATTTAAATAAATACTTTTTTCTATCGGTAATAGAACAAGTCAAAGGATTCTGGGATCCTTACTGTCCTAATAATCAAAGCCCTCCATGGGACTGGCCATGATTGAGAGATCTCCACCATGGCCAAGACCTATGGTGACTGCTGTGTCCAACTGGAACTGCAACACTTTCCACAAAATCAGGGAGACAAAGAGCAGGTTCAGGACTTAAATGCAAAATTTATCTCCTTGAATTAACTTTCCTTCATGAACATAACCAAAAATAAAATAAACAAATCATGTATCTTACTACTGCTAAATGGGAAGGGAGAAAGAGAGACGGTTATATCTTTCTAATTCTTAGGAGGCACTCAGATACCATGGTGGTGGGTGTCAGAAAAATTTGGATACATCACAAAGAAAATGTTACTGAGTTAATATAATGTTTATATCCACTCTGACAAGCTGGATTTTTATGCTTTGGCTCAGAGAGGAAATGATAAATAGATTAAGCTACAGCACATTGTTGATTCACACTTCCTCTAGTACCAAGTCTCTATATAATAGAGATTTTGAACAGATTCTAAACTCCTTCAGTTTCACAGCTAGAATCAATTTAGCAGATCCACACAAAGTGTGAGAAACTAATAAGCTTTTTACATCTTTAAAGTAGCTTTTGCGTCATTCTGTCCATTTCCCACCCAAAAAATTTCTCACCTTGATTCAAACAATGGGCTTTAGGTTAGAGAAATCTAATGTTAATTAACATTTGTGGTCATGGTGAGTTGTACAAATGTAACTTTAGTACTGAAGAAAATTGATATGCCAACATCGATCTAAAATACAGAAGATAAAGGCCTATTTGAAGGATATTTTTTCCTTCAGAAAGAGGAAATCCCTTGATTTAACCTAGAAGTAAAATAAATGGACCTTTTGGAATCCAGAAAAGATCAACTTTATTTTTAAGTTATAATAAAAGAAATAACAGTGGACATAATTTGAATATAAATTTGAAAAAAATATTTCAAAATTTGTAGGCTGGTAATATTTTCGTATAACTAAAGATGTGTTATTATAATAAAAAAAAAAAAAAAAAAAAAAAGGAAAGGCATTATTTCCCACTCCTTTCCCAAGATGAAAACACTGAACAGATTACACTCTACCTAACGGAGGCACTTAGGCTCTGGTCCCCAGATTCTTATGCATATACTTAATCCATTAATTTATTGCAAATCAGGGCCCAAGTCAGTGGTAGAGTGTCAAGCACTAGACCACACTATCTTTTACTCTTCATATTATTTAAGTATAATTTTTATTTTCTCTTCTTTTACAGGGAAAAAAATAAGACCTTTGAAATTTCTAAAACAAATATTTATTCAATTTATACAAAGTCTGTTATTTCTTTAATAGAAATAACATGCATGCAACTTGTCACCCCAATGGAATTTCTGAAACACTTAAATTTAAACACAGTGGATTAGATAAAACAATAAAACAAGTTTATTAACCACAAAGAGACATTTTATGAGTACAAGTAATGATGCTTAAAAGTCAGAAATGGTATGTGATGGGGTGAACTGTGTCTGAAGGCCCCATGCTGGAAGCCTTACAGCCCTGCCTCACCTCCCCCAAGAAAAAAGCAGAGGACAAGTCCTCCAGGTGGCCTAGATTGCCTTCAGGGCAAGCAGCCAATCAGAGGCAAAGAGGGCCAGATAAAAAGAAGCAGCAGAGGCAGATCAGTCAGTTGCTGCCTGAGCTGGAAGAGGGAGGATTGGAATCCTGGCTGGCTGAAAGGGCAGCAGGTCCATGGACATCTCAGCATTGGTAGGGACCATGAAAGCAAAGGAGCTCATGGCTAGCTGCTAGGACTGAGCCCAGGGAGGGCTGCAGGAAGACAGTGTCTCCAGGGAGAAAGCCCTGGGGTATGACCCCTTATCAGAGCTGGGAAAAGTTAAAGA
Organism: Mesoclemmys tuberculata; assembly: GCA_007922155.1. NCBI lineage: Eukaryota > Metazoa > Chordata > Testudines > Chelidae > Mesoclemmys > Mesoclemmys tuberculata. The sequence goes on from ML675626.1 coordinate 18,580,779, forward strand.
CCATGTACTCCAAAAGGCTTTTTTTCTGTTACACCTACAGATGGTGTGTGTGACATGGATGGAGGGCTATCACTGAAGATGTGTTGAAGAACCCATCGACCAAGGGGGCACTTGCGAGAGGCAGGGGCCATCCCGTTAACACAAACTGAGACAGTGCAGGCACATGCACTCAATCCAGGGGGATGCTTGTGAGAGCTGGGTGCTGACCCCATTACATGTTTACAAGAAAATAAAGTTAAAACACTATTTGTGCATAACTTAAACTGTATTGGATTCAAGCAAAGTTTTGTACTGTCTGCTTTTAGCAGTCTTACTGATCAAACCCTCTAGCTCAGGACCACTTCTCCCAGAATCCAATGAAGGCTTCCTCTGTTTCTTCAAGTGCAGAGTATCAATGAAGGGGGTGGGGGGTTACATCAGGGTGTTTATCCCTCCTTTAAATAGTGTGTCTCCCTTTTGAAAAATATTTCCAGCTGAGTACCAGGAGACAAAAATTCCATGCGGAAGGATGCTTTTTTGTCACTTGTTTGAGCTTCCTGGTGTCTCCCCTTCCTGGTTGATGACTCTGTTTGTGGCTTAAATGCAAATTAAACAGATCACACATTCTTTTGTTTAAGACACACCTGTTTGCCAACCGCAATTTGGAGCATATGTTGATAACATTATACAGTAGAATCTTATAACTTTATCAGCATGATACTGATCAGCAAACTATGAGTTTTCAATGATACTTTACAAGGCATACCTTGTGCAAAGATTATTTCAATAGTGTGTAGGGTGTGAATACAGGGGTACATTCTATCACACTCAGGTTCTGCAAATACTTACATGTTCAACTTTACTACTAACTACATAAGGTAGTAAATTTAAGCACGTGCGCATGTTAGAATCATAGAATATTAGAGTTGGAAGGGACCTCAGAAGGTCATCTAGTCCAATCCCCTGCTCGAAGCAGGACCAGCCTCAATTAAATCAAGTTTGCGGGACTTGAGACAAAGTGCAAAGATAAGACCCGCAATGAGAGGCAGCAACTCTTAAAGTGTAAACAGCACAAGAAAAATAATGAATAAATGAGGTGTACAGTAAATATTAACAAGGATATGTACAATATGTTTATTTCTACTGTAAATGTTTATCTCTATGATTATTTTCTTGCTTTGCTTCCTCAAGGCTCCTTCCTGCTTTCACCTGTGCACTTTGTTTATTCTATAAGCAGCTACCTGTGTGAATTTGGATTATTATTTCTCTGATTGTATGAATTCAGTAGGGCTAAGTTTGGGAAGAGGTTTACAAACTGAACCTACAAGTTGAAGGGATAGAGTTGAAGTTGAGAACACCCTTGGAGATTTAAGTTTGACTTGAAAGTCAAAGAAAAACCTTTATCTTCTTTCTCAGATCAAAGCCAAGTATCCCCTTCTGACCTTGGATAAATCAAGGGAAGTTGGCTTCAAATTGAGTGAACAGCCTCAGACCACTTTTACCAGCCTTCCTCCAGAATGGATTGAACTTCAGAAATCCACTCAACCATGAAGAACTCTATGCTGTGTTTAGGTGGGTATGAAGTTCAGTGTGAATACTTTATTGAGCTCCTGTTATTGCATATGAGGAGTTTAAGAATATAACCTTTAGCATAGAGCAGAACTATAGTTCTCTTTTTTTATGTATTCTATTTACATAATACTAGATAGTTTCTATAGCATCTGTCAACCCTGGCCTGATGAATCATTTTTTAAACAGGCTCTTGTAATGTCTATGGGATTTTGCTGGTTTAATGCTTTTCATTGTTGTTGACCAGTAGGCGTCTGTACCACATCATGAGGGAATATTACCTATGCTTTGGGCCATATCTTGTCTAGGAAAATTGTATTTTGTATTACCATAGCTACTGGAAACTTTCAGTAAACATGTTTTACCTGTGTACAGAAGAGATGATTTTAATGACTTATTATTTTTTATAAATTTTATATAAATACTGAAATATATATTCCCCCTTTGCTAAGATGCAAAACCAGCATGCATATAACTTTGTTGACCTTCATGCATGAGGCTAGAGGAAGAATTAGTCCCAAGTGAGATGAAATACCTTGGCCTAAATGAATGATTTATTTGTGAACGATTTTTTTTTGTATTTCAATTAATATAAGCAACATCTCAAAACAAAAATGTGCCATCCAACCAAGAGAGTGTCTTGGAAAGGAAGTAAAAAACCATTATATAAATATAGCTGTTCTCCAGTCTAGTACTATTATAGCTACTGATGAGAGTCGTATACTGTAGATTATTATAATAGTCCCTCATCTGAAAGGGAGAATTATCCAGTCTCATTGCAATTTGTGGATAACTTGGTTCTTCATCCATTTATTCATATTAACTTAGTGTTACTAGATTTGCCCGTCACTTTGAGGTATGCTTATTTATTAGGGTTACCTTCCTGGAAGAGGGGGTGTGATTCTATTAATGTGCTGCTTGTGTTACTTGTGGGTTCATATGGCTACAGGTCCCCTCCCAATGGAGCTATCCTGCAGGACCTAAGGTTTTCAGATTCAAATAAACCCCCCACAGATACACACAACCATTCCAGATTAACTGTGCGTCTGAGCAGACCGGGCTATCAGCACTCTCAGCTGACCCCTTATACGTCCCTGAACTCAGCAGGCTGGGTGAGACAGCACTGTCAGCTGTCACCCTCATGTGCCCGTTGCACCACACCAGAATGGAGCACACTTATGAGCAGGCTGGGTCCAAACAGCACTTTTCAGCTGTTCCCTTATATGCCCCCTGGACTCAATCAGGCTGGGTCAAACAGCACTTTCAGCTGTCGCCCTTATATACCTCTTTGCAACACAATTGTTCTAGCAGTAACCCCCTTGATAAGCAAACCCCATAGGATTTTGGGCACACCAGGGATCTTTGGCTTAGGTAAAAGAAACGTTGCTGCAGAGCAAGGTCGGGAAGCCAAGAACACAAAGAAGTAAATGCATTTAGAGAGAGAGAAACTGGCAACCAGCTTGATTATAATAGTTAGTTTATTGCCAGGTATATCAAACTTATGATACTAAAAGTGATACCATACAAGGAGAGAAAAAGAATATAACACTTACAATACAACAAAATTACAGTAGGGGAATTGGAGAAGACTAGCCCAGGTTTGATTACAAAAGTCGAAAGTTATACCTGGATTAAAGAGAGAGAGAGAGAGAACTGGGGAAAGATGGGAGGGGTGGTGGGGGGGGGAACAATCTCACCACTTCCTGCAGCTCAGAAGTTCCCAGGAGACAGGCTGTTCAGCTTAGGGTCAGGAGCACTTGAGAGAGAGGCAAAACCCACAACAGGATGAGTCAGGAAATGGGGAAGCCGGCAGCATTTGGGTCCAGGCATCAGAAGAAGAGAGAGCAGAGGTTTGAACTTGGGTAGGGGTTTTTTGTAGAACCAAGCTTGTTTGTGGGTAAAATGTCTCAATGAAGTACCCCAGAGTGGTTTTCTCTATGCTGGACAATAGAAGCTGATCGTGCTCAGCTATGGTCAATGTTCCTTGGGGGAGCTCACAATGCAACCAGGCAGATTCAGTGTTTTGCATATCAATACTAGAATGCTCTGATAACTGTGGAGCTGGATGGGTGTACATGTGAGTTCATTTACATCGAGCCAAGATCTCCCACCATGCAGTGCGTCCCTGCCTTGCCAATCCCAGAGTTCAGTGCGGTTCCTGCTTTGGAGCTTGGTTCTCCATTCATCATGCTAATTCTTGTTCCATCTTCGATGTAAATGAGGCTCCAGTTCTCCATTCAGTGTGCTAATTGAGATGCCTCTTTTTACATCTTTTATGTAGATGAGGCATGGGGAGTTGTCTCAATCCTATCACCCTTGTTTGGAGGGTTTTAGGTGTGTCTCCCACAGCCATTTCATAGCTTTTGTTTCTGGTTCAAGCAGAGGCTGGGGGGGATTCAGGTGAGCCAAAGAGAGAATAGGGGTTTTGCGTCCTGGCTCCCCAAGAACACAGAGCTGCCAGGTAACACTTAGAAACACTGTAACAGTAACAATGGAAATGTAACATAATTCTTTGTCCTTTCAAAGAGCCTTTTATCCAATGATGTTAAAGTTTTTAATGAAAACCTTAAGTCTTACAATGCCTTTATTAAACAGGAAAATATTATATTGTTTTTCATATAGGTAAACTGAAGAACAGAGAAAGGGTAAGCAATTTATGCAATTTTATGCAACAAGCTGGTGCAAAGGCAGGAGTGGACTGTAACTCCTGACTCCTTGTCCCATGCTTTAACCACGGGAAACAGTACTCTGTACTAAGTTATGCTAAAAGATCTCACAATTATCTAACTAACCAAAGGAAATACACTTATGATAATATAAAGGTTAGGAAAAAAGTGCATATATTTCAAAAGTTACAATTTTCTGCCATAAATTAGTGTAATTTCTTTCTCTATTAACCTGCAGTCCCTTTTTGTTTTTCTCAAACTCTCCAACCATTGGCAGAATAAACTGAGCATGTTATATATAGTGTTATTCAAAGCTTCCTTCTGTATAGCTAATACTATTATCCTGCCCAAGCTGATAGTGTTTCAGCAAGATTTCTTACAGTAGGGTGTAATATGTCTGTTGGCTCTGGCTCTGAAAATGAGTAGTTATTCTTGATGTGTAAGGCTCTGTAGCGGCACTATTAATGTTCATTAGTGTCAAAGTACTTTTCAGTAATCTCAGTGTTAACTACACCAATGGTATCCTCTTAGAGATTTTTTCATAATGATGGTACAACTTGTTTTCTCGTTTGTAGCACTTTGGGAAATTCTAAGGACACAAACTGTCATTTATTAGGTAATTCTAACATATGTCAATTAAAAGTGGCAATAGGGGCCAAATTCTGCTCTCATTTAACCAGTGTCATTCCAGAGTAGATCCACTGATTTTAGTGGAGTTGCTTCATAATTACACTAATGGAACAAAGCACCAAAATGTAGAATTTAAGGCCAGAAGGGACCACCAGATTATCTAGAGTGACCTCCTTTATATCACAGGCCATCACCAGCACCCGGTGCCTGTATGCTAAACTGAACTGAAATTAGATGAAGTTATTACAGCACTCAGCAGACAAAACTATTACATGTCACAGGCAGATAACAGGAAGGACTGAGGGGCACCAAAGCATGAGGCCCCTGCAGTGGCAGGGAATTGATTAAATGAGATTGGTGTTTTTGCCTTGATAGTTTCTTGGTTGCTTATATAACAGCCCCCTACATGGGTTGTCATCAGACACTGAGCTCTTAACATTCAGCATCAGAAGCTGAAATGTAAGCTAAAGGAGTATCTCCATTCGGAGAGAGATCCTACCCATTATGTAGACCAGCCACTAGAGGGGGACATAACACATTTAGGCTCTGATCCTCACAGATGTGCTTAACTCTTTGCACAGTGAGTGGTTCTACTGTTTTCCCCACAAACAGTATGCATGGAGTTAATTCCCCACTAATCCATTTTACTTCATTAAGGCTACTCACAGTGTGTACAGATGAGCACATGAGTAAGTCTTTGCAGGATTTAATCCTTAGCCAATGTGATACACTAAGGCAAACATTTCGTCCTCTGACACTGCATGTAATATTTGTTTGACAGCCATGAATCACAATTTGTACAGAATTACCTTTGTGGCTCTCGGCTTATTGCAGGTAGAGTAAGAAGGAAAGTTTAGTCAGTGTTTAAAAGGATAATAGTCAGTGTGATCCCAAGAATTCTAGAACAGTGAACCTTAGTTCAGTACCAGGAAAATAGTTGAGAAAACCATAAGCGATAACAAAAAGGCCACCTATATGTATAATAATGACAGGGACAAACCAGCATCACTTCTGTAAAGGTAAATCATATCTGTTTAACTTCTAAGAATTGTTAAGAGGTTTAACAGACTAGGGGATAAAGAGGAATGGGTTGATATAATTTATTTAGACTTTCAAAAACCTTTTGATAAAGTCCTCCACATGAAGCTATTAGGAAACTAGATAACCACTACTCAGTGGGAGAGTTCTGTCATGTATTCACAATTATTTAAGATATAGGAAGCAGAGAGGGCTAATTCTCAGTTTAGAAAGAAGTTAAGAGTGGGGTGACTCAGAGCTTCTTACTGTGACTGATATGTCATTATGTTAACTATCTGGAAGAGAGGTGCATAACAAGACATTAACATTTTTTCATGACACCGAATAATTTAGGTTAGGCATGCTTAGAAAAGACGATGAGGAACTCCAGGAGAAGGTAATAGCTCTAGGTAATAAAATGTCAGATTAAATTCAGTTTAGACAAGTGCATGGTAATGAAAATGTAAATCATTGTACAGGCTGGATTCTAAATTAGCTAAAGTGAAAACTGCATGATACTATATTGGATTATTTGAGAAATAGTACTGTGATCATATAATTAAAGACTCTGGTAGAATGTAAGCACAAAGGAAAAGAGTTACTGTAGAATTGCATGTTCAGTCTAAGGTTTTTTGCATTTACTGACTTTTGAGTATTTACTGTGACATGCAGGCTATTCCAGATAGGCCCTATACAGTCACAAAGGTCCACCCACAAGGAGTAGCTGGCAGGATCAGGGCCTATATTTGTAAACTTAAAACTGTGTAAAAATAAGTTTTTGTATCTTAATGTACCTTTTTTCCAAAGGGGGGGGGGACGGGGAGTATAGAAAACCCAGAGATATTAAAGTCGTGGAGCTCACAAAGCTCCCTGTTCCTTAGCAGACCTGCAGAGCTCGTTAAGAATTCTCAGTAGACTTTCAAAGTTATGCAGGAAACTGACTACCTCCAAGATAAAGGTTCAATACTCATTCTGTTTCTGAATAAAAATCTTTTTATATAGGAAAATGCTTCTGCACTGAAAATGTTCTTTGTGGGCATTAGCTATCATAGACACTGGCTGCAATAAGAATGTTTCAGAGCTTCCAACGTCAGGAAAAATTACTTCCACGTACTCACAAAAATAAGCTAATAAACACTTCTGATATAGATTTTTTTAAAAATTCTTTATCAACAAAGCTTAGTCCTCCATAAAGATTAGCCAGCTTTAAACTTTCAAATTGTAAAGTTGCACGAGAAGAAAATAATCTTACACACGTACTTTGTAATGGGAAAGCATTCTTTTTCATCTTATATAATTCAAAAACAGCTGAATGGGTATCATTGAATGTTTAAAAGAATCACTTCTAGACTGAAACCAATCATGGATAATTTCAGTCCAAATTATGAAGAGCCATATTGTTCAATCATATTTAAGCAGAACTTGTCCTTGGAAGCCACAGGAAAATTCTGCTGAAAATGGTTGGCAGAATATGGGTTGAAAATTTCAGAAAACTGTGTGTTATAATGAAAATCCTGTTGTAACTTCATTTATAGGAGGTGATATCATTCATGAATCTGCTAAGATACTAGTGAGAGGGTCTTAGACTTATTTACAGTAAGTATGTTTTCCAAAGTTAGCGTAATTGTACATTTGACCCTATGTATTGTGTGAGCACTCTCCTAGTACATAGGATAGCTCCTCTGGGAGACTAGTCTGAGAATGCAGTTTAAAATACATTCATAATCTTGTCTATGGAATTATATTAGCTTTTTACAAGCATAGTAGTATAAACACATCTATATATAATGTAGACATATGTTTACTCATACATTTTAGAACTTAACACATTTTGTGAAAGAAAAAATGTTGCTGAAATAACCTAATCTGGTTTATCTACTAGTTCATTTACTGGCCTCAAACTGCACACACAATTTCCAGTAGTATATGCAGGAGTTCCTGGCTGGATCAAGGCAATATACAGGAAAATATTACTAAAATGTTACTTGGATGTATCTAGGTTTTAAAAATGGGGAAGAGTTGAAGAATTTGAAAATCTACCACAGATAAACATAAATAAATAATGAAAAGATATAAGCTAGTTAAAAAAACATCAGACAGTTGTTTATGTATTCCCTTTGAATTCTCATTTGCAATTGCTGGGATATATGACTTCTCTAGGTTGTTCTCTACCTGCCATTTATTTATATAAAAACAGTTCATAAACTTAAAAACTCAAAGCTTTGCCTTCTTGGCCTGATGATCCTACATTTATGTTTTTCTCTTACACTAAATAAATTTAATCTACTAATATCAAATATAAATACTACAGAGGTGAGTACTATAGAGTTGCTATAAAATAATAAGCTATAAAGCAGTCAAATTAGGATTGAATGATGTTTACCAGGCAGTAATTTCAGCAGCATTTGGATATCCAGATATCTTTAAAAAAATCTTTGGGCGTGAGACAATTATGCACAATGTAGCCACCACTGAACTACCGCTGTGTGATTTTTAGAAGATGTCTTATTGGGTAAAATCCCTGAATCCCAGAACTCCTGAGGAAAGAAATATTTTTCAATTTGTAAGAAGAGTAAGAAGACAGCATAGAAGGATTCACACTATCACACACATACCCATGGTAAATTCATTTCCCTCTTGCTGACCTGATTCATCAACAGATGATACAGAACAGCAGAGGAAGTAAGGAAAAATAATAGTGATACTATTAAGTACTAAGATACAAAAAGTAGAGCCAAGAAAGAGGAAAGACTATTGGTGTGGCTGCATTGAAACAAGAAGTGATCTACTGGAGAAAAATTACTAATACAAAATCACAATCACAATTACAGAGAGGAATTCATAAAAATGTAGGGAACTTTTGTTATAAAATATGGTCTAGAGGTGCAAGATTTTTTTTCACACTATTCTCCTTTGAGTGATTGTGCACATATACATTCTACTGCAGTTGTATGTGTTCCCAAGGCACTCAGGTTGAAGACTTTTACTAGCAGTACCACTAGGCAGCGCACGCATCTCTGATCTTCCTTATGCTTTCAGGTGAGGGCATAAAAAGGGCATGCCTGCTGTCTCCCTCTCAGTGCCTTCCCACTGCCCGTGGTGAGAATTGGAGCTCCCTGTAGCATTTGCTTTGGTTAGCCAGCATCTTATAGATTTTAGCATGTACAGTTAGTAGTATTTATAACAATTTAGTTAGTAAATTATAGTTTGGTAGTTACCTGGAGGTTTTTAGTGTGAAAAAATTCCCCATGTTTTAAGTAGCGTGCCCATGCAGGGCTGTAAGTGTTATCCCTTTCATAGACAGGCACAAGAGCTGCTTGATTTCTCTGGGTGAGGGCCATGTGCAGGAAAAAAGCTCTATTTGTACCTCCTTCCCCACCAGGGCTAAAAAACAGAGGGACTTCCATCTGAAAGTTCACCTCATGAAATAGGCAATGCTTCCTGCATTGGAGCCAAGCCCTGGCCCTCAGGCAGGTGACTCACAATCAGACAGGAGTGCCCGTCCAGTTGCTTCTGATTCAAAGCACAAATTTGATGGCAAATGTCACACTTCGCCATCGCTGTCAGCCTTGTCAAAGTGCTTCAAGCATTACGAAGCTGAGATCTTGGACTTCTCCCAGAAAGTTTTCTGGTAAATTGTCTGGTACTGCTTTGAGGCTTCACTAATCCACATGTTCACCGGTCTCCTCTGAGGCATTACTGTCAACTCTGGCTCCTTTGGGGCTGTGAAGACCAGTGTCTTCATCTGGGCCGGATCTGTCTTTCTCCTTTCAGCAGACCGAGTCTACCATGACTCCATGGGCACTGAAACGCTTACCTAAAGTCCCCTCTGCTTCACAGGCCTTGTTGGCAAAGGATCTTTTTTGCCTTTCTCTACTGGATCCTCTCTTGCTACAACTGATGCCAATGTCCTCAGCTCTCTTGATGCACCTGGCACTGCTTGCGTGCTCAGGAGCGTCAGCATCATTTGCTGCCAGCTCAGATAGCATTGTCTCTCCAACAAATTATGCTGGCAGCAATCATTTTGTCTGACTCCCTTTCCTTGGAACACAGTGTGTCTCCTGTCCCCAGATCACATAGAACCCCCCATAGAACTGCTTCTTCCTATTCTGAGGAGAGGTTTATTTTTCTTCTTGAGACTCTGAAAGGGAGGGACCTTTGAGAGCTTTTAGATCACCTTACATGTCTTTTAGCATTACAAGACCTAAAGGCCAAGATTGGTTTCCCTATAGGGAAGCTGCAGCACGGTGTCCCCCATCATGGATGGCTCAGTCTATGCACTATCCTCCCTGGCCTTACTAGTTTTGGGCTGCTCTGAGAGACTCTCGACCACCTTCACAGGCATCTCTTGGAGGAAGCCTCCTCGAGTGTAGGAAACCTTGGCTATGGCTGTGAGACATTACACTATTAAAAGCAGCAGTGTAGATGTGGAAGGCACTGCTTGTGTGTGTAGACAGCCATGTTGGATATATACCCTGGTGGTTCAGGCACGTAGAGTAGACTAAGCTATGTCTCACCATCTCTGCTGCTGTTTATACCCATGCCAGCATTGCCTGCAGTGTCTGTACTCTGCATGCCACCATAAGTGTAGATACAGCCTAAGAGAAGGTCAAGATCTCCTTGACAACACCAGCCACTTCATCGATGGGAGGCCTGTCTGGTGAGAATGCTGCAAACTCCAACCAATCATTTTGACTTTTGGACTGAGGGCAGCACACTAACTATATACCCTCCCTTCGGATTATGGGATTTCCTCTTTCATCGTACTTGGGAAGGCATTACATTACAACAAGTGTGGATGCTCAGCGCGGTAAAGGACGGGTATGTTATTTACCTCCCTCCCTTTTCCCAATCCACCTTTCCTGTTTCTTTTCATATTAAAGGTGTCCAGGGAAGGTATTTAGTTTTTTCTGGGTGGGGGCTTGAGCCAGAAGTGTTTGTTAATTTTAAGAGGAACCCCTATATATTCAAACCCGGCCCTTGTTGCTGCTGACAACACCTGCCAGAAGCATTACATGTGTACCAAAATAATAAAATAAAAAAAATCATGTGTTGCTCTTTCTTTTCTTTTAAATGAAGACTGATGTGGTAAGATGTGCATAGATTATCCTGACACTGAGCCATTACAGCAATACAGAGTTTTCAGGAAAGGAGTTTCTTTCGTATTGCATAACTTATTTTTCTATGCTTGTATGGGAAATGGAGCTTGGTTTGTATCCAAAACAATTCCAGTGTGCCTTATATCAAGTAAAGTTGCCAACATCGTAAGTGTATTCTTTGGCTGTTGTTTAGAAACACATAACATGCCATTCTTTTTTTCACATGCTGCTTAATTTTGTGCAATTTGCCAGAACACTTTAGGAAAAGGGGTGTAGGTATCCCGTTACAAGCATGGGAATGACTGAGCTGAAGAGAAGATGTCATGTTAGTATGGGAGTGACTATGCTAATATCTGTGTTAAGCCCCTGAGCAAGCCCCGTGTGATGTTTCCAAAAGTTTAAGCAGTGTCTGGCGGAGCTGAATGTTCATGCAGTTAATAAAAGTCCTTTGTCTTTCCTGACTGCCTTGAGTGCTTATTAAACATTACACGTTTTATGTTAAGCTTGAGGTTTTCACATGTTGGAAGTTCCAGGCTCAGAACAAAGGAGTGGACAGTATGTTGCTGAATATAAGCTAGAAAGGGAAGATATTGTTCTTGTTGCCACGCGTTAAGATAACATGGGCAATTTAGATGCAATATATTCCTCTTTATGAGATAGGCAGTTAAGAAATGCATACTGAGGACAACTTCGGTTTATGCCAGACTCACCTATCAGATATTGCTTGGAGAGAAGTCAACTCCGTTTCTAACCAAAGGGGAAATGCAGCTGCTATAACTTTTGTTTTAATAGAAGTACTTATATGGTCCTATTCTGCAACCCTTACACTTAGTAGCATTTATTCACCAGAGTTTTCCCATTGGAGCTTATGCCACTAAATGTGTAAGTTCTACTCTATGTGAGTAACCATTACAGAACAGGATCTTAATGAATAAAGCCACACAGCACTACTGTGAGGTAGGTACAAACTGTGTTACTCCAGTTTTACAGATGAAAAAACTGAGGCACAGAGGTGAAGAGACTTGCCTAATGACACAGAAAGTCTGTGACAGAGCCAGGAAGTGAATCCAAATAGCCTATCTCCTAGTCCTGTGCTGTTGCCATGAGACCATCCTTCCTCTCTAGTTAAAGAATCACTTTATATAGTGCTCACAGCCAGTAAAATCATTGACGTTTGAGATAAAAGCATGTTGTTAGCATTATGTATTTCCTATGTCAAGGACAGAACCAAAATCTGTGAAACAATACAATAAAATGTTTTAAAAGAGAGTGCTCTTCACAGTGATGCTAGGGCACTTTTGCCTTCTAAATGTAAAAACTATTAAAAGCCTCTTTTTTCTTTGTTAGTTCCAGGTATCATTAAATATATATTATGAGAAGTAGAAGGCCAGGCCACCCGACTTACTTGCTTCCATTTTCAGACTAAGTGCCTCTTATGAATCATGCGTTATTTCCTTTTACCACAACTCAGAATTAGTAATAATTGCTCACGGAGGTAATCCTGTGCACCAGAAAGGAGGTGTGTGTGTGGCAAAATTGGTATTTTATACCAGTTGTTCAAGTTGCCTGAGGCATTAGACTGTCCCATTTGTGGGGAGTGATGGGGTTGCAAAAGATTTAACAGGGAAATAATTAGCAGCTGCCAGTTACACCAACTCTTTTGGTTATGGCTGGATACTTCTAACTATGCAACAGGATAGAAGCTCTTAATGCAGTTGCTGTCACAGACCTACACATGTGACAGACTTTATCTTGAAGGCAAAGCTTTATAAGTAATTTTAGGAGCTATAACACTAGCATATGGTACAACAATTTAAATGAGACAAGCAGGATCATTGCTCTGGTACAAACTTCACAGATAAGAATAGCAGAAGCAATAAAATTAATGAAAGGTGCAGAGCCTTATGGAAAGATTTACAGATAAAATGGATTTGACAAAGTTAGTCAGCGTAAAAAAACAACAACTCACAAATTAAACAGTGGAACAGCTTTTCTTTAAAATGTAATGATCAAGGCAAACAGATGAATGTAGGAGGCAGAAGATAAATCAGCTATTAACACCTCTTTAAAAATCACTTATTTTTTAAAAGGGATAAAAGGGTTTGGTACTTTTTTTTAATAAAAGTTTTGGGCTTTTCATCTTCTTAGAAGAAATTGTCTGAAAATAAAGAGTGTCTCTTGGTTCTACATTTTATTTATTTATAAAAATGAAACACCTGTTGCCCAAAGCTGTGGATAGATTTACATAATCAAAAACATTATGTCAACATTTAATAATATGCTGACAACAAATGAGATTTTGAACAGATTATCCTCAATCTAATTTCTAACATACACAAGAAGAGGATTCAGTCACCATCAGCTACATTCCTTTGGTGACATGTAACCTCAAATCCAAACTCACCTCAGGGGAAAGAAAACCTGAATGAAAAGATGGGGATTGTAACAGATCCTGAAAGTCAACAAATTCAGGCTCTGGTACAACCAGAAGGTGGAAAGTGGTTCATTGCTGAGGTTCCTCTGTTTAAAAATACCCATTCCCTGCATCCCAAAGTCTGAAACTTGTGATGAGCCATGCTTTGGTTGATCAAGATAGGAAGGAGAGATGTGGTTTGCAATTTAGCCAGCACCTAGATTAAACAATTCTTTGTACATTAATATGAATACCTTGAACTGGACTCAGAAGTAAATATGAAGTGCAGCATAAAAAGGCCAGCTTTTCAGTGCTGCTAGTACTGCCAGGCAAGTGGTTCTCATAATCTCTTCCTGTAAAATATATGTGGAAAGTCTAGATTTTGTTGGAATCTGATATCATCCCGTTTTCTGTTTCCACAAAAACAAACACCAGTCCAAGAAACTGTGCACTGGATCTGGCAATGATCCACAAGCAACTCTGTGTAACTGGTTACTTATTGAACAGATCACAGCAATGATAAAAATATCTGGAAGTTGTGGTCTACTCCACAGCTCTTCTTGTGAACACTCCACCAGGTTGATTATAATCATGGCACAGAAATGAATGGTTTAGACTTCAGTTCTAAACACCTGCAGAACAGATGAAAGAACAGGAGATAGTCTGGACACGATGTTCAGATCTGAACTTCCCCAGAGTCCAGTGGTGGGTGTATTATGCAGATCCTGGATTTTGTATAGGCCCAGTAAATATATAGATTTTCAGGAAAAGTATTGTTATTGTTGTTATTATTTTAGATTCTCTAAAACATATCACTGGCAGATGATAATCCGCTCCCTTTCACTAATTTGCAATTAAGTGCTAATTCAGTGTTGGGAGAAACTGGAATATTTCTTCTCTGTGAATGGTAATGTTAACAGAAAAGGCCTTCATTTCCAATTTTTCCAAGTGTCTCAGAAGGCTTATAACTAGTTTAAACAATTTCTGTTGCTACAGCCTATAGGCTACTTACAAAATTTAGGCATCTTAAAAATAATTTACAATCTTCTTGATGTCTTTTACAATAATGTCTTTAGTTACTTTATGGTGAATACAAACTGACGTAGCTATCAGTGAACCATTTACAAAACTCTCAATGCATTTGCAACTAAGAATTACTTCTATGGACATTTTTTCCCTCAGAGGGCTCATGTTTTAAAAATAAAAGCAGGGGTATTAACAGTAAATGCCTTTTAAGTCTTATTGTGGGCCCAATTTTAAAATGAGGTGTCGAAACTGGACATTCAGACTGCCAGGCAGATAGGACTAAATGCAGCTTGCCTCTTCACTAGCACTTAAACTTTGAATGAAGTAGAACTACAGATGTTCCACTGCACTGTGGAAGGAAGGGCTGTAGACAAGCCTTATAAAATATAAAATTTAGGCTTCCACTCTAATTCCATATCTATTTTCTAGGATTTTCTTGAAATACTAAAAACCCCGCAAAGATATTTTTAATTAATGAGAATATAATTCCATATCTCTTATAATGAAAATATAATTGAAATTTACATATAAAAGGATGTAAAAATAAGCAAAAATAAATGTATATTTTTCCCACAGGTTTTAATACTTTTTTTTCTTTTGTGGCCCCAAATCTGCATTTTTTATAAATTTGTGAAAAATTGTTTATATATTAAATTTTGTTTATTTCTGATATATTTTTTACTTTCATGTTACATTATTTTTTACATAAATTCTATTTTATTATAAGAAGTTAATGTTTTTCTTATTCCAGGAAATTTCTTGAAAATTGATATGTAAGGAAGGATAGAATTAAAGTTTAAACTTTACATTTTATAAGGCACTCCAATTCAAATTAAAGGCATATGGAAAATGAAAAGGAGAATTACTTCAGAGGTTTCTGAGTATACATTAAGCTATTCAGCTTATTCCTACAAGGGGAATTCCTCCTCCTTGGTGAATTAATATAACTGCTATTATCAGAGGCTTTTTCTCCCTTCTAAATCTCACAGGCTTTATTGTTCTTGTAGGGTAGATAAAGATTGTATTTATATTTTAAGCCTTCTGATGGAAACATATTCTGGTGTGTATAATCATAAACAATAACACTCAGGAAAAACTGCCCCAAAATGGCATTCCATTGATGTGGAGTTCACACTCAACAATTCTTTCCTTCCATTCTCAGCAACCACTATTTTAAACATTTTCTGTCTTCTAATGGATTTGGTCATTGTGCTTTTCTTCCAGCCATGAGGGATATGCTATATAGATTTATCTGAGGCCACTCACTAATGCCACTCTATGAATTGGCAGCATTAGGTACTAATGTAATGGTGAATGACTGATCTTTCTTCAATCTATTAGCATCAGAAATTAGACACATTTGTTTTCCACATTCCACACTTTTTTTTGTATGCTGTTTGGTACAAAAACAATCTATGTTTACAATGGCAACTACTTCATTAAATCACAAATAAACTACTTTGAGGTGCAGGCCACCTGCTTAACAAATTGCACATATCAAATTCATGAGATGTGAAAATCTCAGTGTCACAATGTTTTAAAGGAGAAAACATGATGTATGCAGTCCTGATCCTGAAACTGGATTCATGCGGCTGAACCACTGGAGATACAGAGGGCTCTGCTGAAGTCACTAGGCTTCTACATGATTGCATAGGCATACCCATAGGGATCTGTGTGTGTATGTGTATAACAATACATACAAAAAATAAAATTAAAATAACATTAAGGCGACAAAGTCAAGCAGTGAAAATGTAGGAAGTGTCAGAATTAAGGTTGCCCATTCAACTTTGATTCATCTCCCTTGTGCCTGTGTATTAGGATGGTCTTTCATTACATGATCACATACCGTTTTTTCCACAGGACTCCTGCCCCAGGCAGTGTACAGAATGGACATGGCTTATTAAATGGGCAACTCTTCAATATTTCATTTTATCCTTCTCATTCAGTGCTTGGCTCTGTGCCTTATTTACTGCACTCTATTTAAACCTTGTTATGAAAACAGAATTATTAATTTTCTCATGGGAATTTAGATGGCACTCAGCACTGAACTCATTTGAGTGCTTCAAAACATTAATGAATTTATTTTCCCAACATCCCTCTGAGGTATGGTCTTATTATTATTCCCATTTTACTGATGGAGAACTGAAGGACAGAAACATTAATGTAAAAATATACACTACTTTTGGCTGCCCAGTTTGAGATATCAAAGGCCTGATTGTTTCAGCGTAAGTAGGATTATATAGCAATGTACATGTTGAAAGCAGAGCCTCACTGACTTCAGTTGCAGCTGTGAGTGCTCAGCACTTCTGCAAAACGTACCTGAGGATCTCAGTTTGAGCACCCAGAAAATGAGGAACACACAGCTAGTGGCCACATGTGGAAAATTTGGTTTAAGTCACTTACCTAGCATCACATTGGAATTCTGTGGCTGAGGCAGGGATAGAATCCAGTTGTCCCAGGTGCCACTACACTACCTAAACCATGAGACTGTATTTTCCTTTAGTCACCACAGGTGATGGAGTGGTTGGGAGTTGTGCTTTGAATGTATAAAGTGCTATATAACAGTAAGTACTCTAAAAAATCAGGTCCTAGGCATCTCCAATTGGGCATCCAAAATTAGTGGATTTTTTAATCTTAATCTCTGTGCCTGAGCTCCCCATCTATAAAATGGAGATAATATCACCATCTCACTTTGCAGGGGGTTGTTGAAAATAAATTCATTAATATATATGAAGAACTCAGATACAATATTGATGAGCATCACAAAAAAGCCCATGAGGAAAATAATTCTGTCTTCAGAGGCAGGTTTGAATAGTGTAATGTAAACAAGGCACAGAGCCATGCACTGAACAATAAGGAGAGAACAAAATGTTGAGGAACTGCTAATCAGCTGAATACCTTGAGGAAATGAGGCAGGAGTGCTGTGGAAAAAATAGTATATAATCTTAGCTAAAGATTGTATCATGATACAGCTGGACAAGAGGTCTGATTTAAGGTTGCATGGGCAAGCTTAATCCCAGCATTTCCTAGGTTTTGAGTGCTTGATTTAACCTCAGTAGTGTTCTTTTATTGTAGTTTTTTTTTTTGCATGTTATTAATATTAAGATCAACAAATGCCTTTCCTTATGTATCCTGTTTTGGAAAGCTACTTTTCATGAGATAGTGGAAAAATTCATACTGTCAGTTTGGACTAGTTCTTCTCCTTATGTGGCATCTCCCATTACTGTAGGTTTGCAATTGTGGAAGCCCATTCTATACAAGCCTCTGCTAATTGTTTTGTGGATGAATAGGATACTACACTGTCCATCCAAAATCTTCTTTTTCTGCCATCAACTTTCCTTTCCAATGACCATAAATGTGCATTGCCCTCTGAACCTCTTAAAATGTTCCCTGCAAATGTAATCATTCTTTTAATAAGATACCTAATGGTATTTGCTTAGTTCCAGTAATATCCAATATTTTTTAGTTGATTATGCAGTCTATCCATGACAATTTCAGAATTCTTCTATAACCCCATAATTTGAAGGATTGTAGTTTCTTTATTATTGATTGTTTGAATGTCCATGTTTCACAGCTGTAATTTAACACAAACCAAATATAAATTTTTAAGAGTTGAAATTTAGTCTTCAAATTTATGCCTTTTCTCATTAGATGTTTATTCTTCCAGATATTGATATTCTTGATATTCTGGTGCTGACTTCAGCATCCGATCTTCTGTAATGATGCATCCTAAGTAGCAATAATTTCTCATTTATTGTATGGCTGTGTCAATCTTTCATGTTTTCCCAGGATTCTTACATACCACCATAATGTTTGTCTAGTCTACATTCAATTCTAGACTGTGTTCTTTGCTATATTTGCTAACAGGGGAGTTTCAGTGGGAGTTTCCAGGGGGAGATTCCAGAGGAGACCA
>ML675626.1:18606468-18629689 GCA_007922155.1 Mesoclemmys tuberculata
TCATATTGGTCCCTTCTGACCTATGAGTCTATGAGTCTATAATCTACACTAACTGCATCAGACCTTCTTCTGAATCAGCCAACAGCACTGCCATCTACATAGCAAATGTTATTCACCCATTTTTCATTCATCTTGATATTTTCTTCTTTTTCTTCAATTAATTTAATCAAATGCTCACTATAAATGTTGAATAAATTTGGTGACATTATACCTCATTGTCTCACTCTTCTTGATCTCTATTAGATTTTCATTTTCGTCTCCCAATATAATCACCTTCTGATTCCAGCATAATTGTTTTATTACTTGGAGTTCATATCCATCAATCCCTACAGACCTGAATATATTGAGCAATTTGTAGTGGTAGAGTCTGTCAAATGCTTTTTGATAGTCAGTGAAACACAAGTATAGTGTGTTTTCCCATTTCAATTGATTTTTTTATATGAGCTTCAAGTTCATAATGGCGTTTATTGTGTCCTTTCCACATTTGAAGCTATATTATTGTTTACTTATTTCCTCATCAATCTTTCCTTGTATTCAGTCTTGAACAACTTGCAAAAGTATCTTATAGGCATGCGATACTAGGCTGATTTGTTTGGTAATCTTTACAACCCGGAGCATTGTTTTTTTCTGGGATTTGGATACAGAGTAAAAACTTGTAGCAATTGTCCTGTCTCAAACATATTCTTCATTACCTCTGACAGGGCTTTCAGGCCTTCATCCCCTATATTTTTTAACAAATCAGCTGATATTCCATCACAGCCTAGTGCAGGGGTGTCAAACTCATTTGGCATGGCAGGCCAGATTTGAATTAAATTTACTTCAAGTGGGCCATACATACCATGAATGGAAATACTAGGCACTTTTGGAGTGCTGTGTCTGATGCACACAGCGCTCCACGTGCTGCCACTGAGATCTCGCACGTTGTAGTCTCCGGCAGCAACTCCCACTGCTGCGAGATCTCACGGAGTTGTACTCTCCAGCAGCTGCCATGAGATCTCACAGCAGCATGCGCTGCTGCCAGGGGCCAGACCAAAAAGGTTCGCGGGCAGGATATTTGACACACCTAAGTTAGTGCTTTTCCATTCAGAATTCTTTTATGCCATGATTTTTTTCAACCATTATTGGTGCGCTTACTTGACTGACCTCTAGTTGAGGTTTTTCAGGTTTATATCATCATATAGCTCCTTGATATATTCTCGCCATCTCTCATTCATGTCTTTAGAGTCTGTCAAATGTTGTCCATTTTTGTCCTTTGCAGTTGTACTGATCACCTTTTTTGTGTAATTAAAGGCTCTTATCTTTTGATGCTTCTCACTTAGTTTGTCCTCTTTATCCAATTGTTCAATTTCTTTGCATTTCTCATTCAGACTTTGCATTTATTCTCTTATCATTTTAATTAGTCTTCAGTATTTCTCCTTTTCTGTGATCCATCTTTGTGCTTTTACTTCCCTTCTTTCGTCCATCAAAGCAATGATTTAATCTGTTATCCATGGAATTTTCTTAGCTAATAACTTCTTCCCTACATGTTTATCTGCAGCTTCTTTGATAGCATCTTTCAGATGTTCTCAAGTCACTTGAACTTTGTTTTCATTATAGATTTGCAACACTTCATTTTGGTAGTGGCTTTGTATCTCATCATTCCTCAGAACTTCAAAGTTTCATCCCAGACAGTGTTTGGATTTCTGTAACATTTTCAGTTTGATATTTAGTTTCATCAATATCAGTGTACAATTTGGCCTACAATCTACACTTAGTGTAATCTTAACTTTCCTAACACTATTTCTGTACATGTAAATAAATTAAAATAAATTTGTTTTTTATACAACCCTCCTGGTTACTTCCATGTATGCCTTGCACTTTCTTTTTGTTCAGGATAAGTATTGCATATAAGGAAGTCATGTTTCTTGAAATACTCTATGAATCTTTCTCCTTTGTTGTTTCTTTCACCAAGGCCAAATGGGCCAATAGCCGGATATTCTTTCCTTTCCTGCTTTTGCATTCCAGTCTCCCATAAGAATTACAATTCTCTCTTTCTTTTTGCTACTGATTTTCATTGCTTATTCAATGATTTCATAGAATTTTTGACATCTTCATCAGAATCTGTAGGTGTTGGGCATACACTTGAATAATCATTATATCTTTTTGATGTCCCTTTATCACTATTGTCACTACATGTTCAGATGATAGCACTATAGCTGGAAAGATCAAACAAGTGAATCTATCCATTATTATTGCCACTCCTTTCCTTCTTTGATATCCACCTCCACTGATATTCTTTGCTGCTTGGAAGACTTGTGACAAAGTCATCTTGACTGCTACAGATTGTCTCACTTAGTCCAATATTTGTAATGTCTAGCCTTTCCATTTCTCTGCACGTATTGGCTACCTTCCCAGGTTGATGATTCAGTCCCCTTGCATTCCATGGGGTGATCCCTGTAATTGCTAATTTTAAATGTCTGGCCATGTGGGGCAGCGGTTTGTGCTTCAGGCCAGTCAGATTGCATGGTAGTTGGAGAATACAAGGTCGGGTTCTCATGGTATAACTTTGGAGCTAATGCTGCACAAAGACCCCAAGAACGAAGTGCAGCCAGTTTTTTTCTTGTTGGAAGTCTAGCCTTTAGCAAAAAGGCTTAACCCACAATGCAGCAGGACTAGTTAATAGATATAAATAGCTCTGCGAAGAGTTTACAACTGTTTTATTTTTGTTTTTTCTGTCTTTAAGGCCTTGTTATATGTTGTGAATGTTCTGAGGTCAGTCATAATGATACTGTATTAAAGCTCCCCATTCCATAAATTATATTTCTCAAATATATTAGACGAATATAAAAATTCAATTCTGCCATTAAAAACCGTGCAGCTGCTCCTTTTTGAGAGCCAGACAAGACCTTTTGTTTCTATGACTATGTACCTATGGCTCTGGCATCTTATGAAAAGTATATTTTGTGTCTCACTTATATGGAATGTGAATGTGAGAATTGCTCTTTATTTTGAAACCTGAACCTTTATGTAAATTTCAATCTATACAATTAATGTAAGGTAAGAAATTTTGCATCCCAGATTTCCATGTACTGTACATCAGACATGCCAACTCACATGAATTGATCATGAGAGTCATGATTTCTGATTAAATTAATTCTCACTCATGGTCTTGTTATAGAACTTCCAAATGTCAGGATTTTTTTTTTCAGACCTATCACCTTCTTAAAATGTGTTTCCAGTGAAATAGGAGTTACCCCACCCTAAACAAGAGAATATGGTTTCTCAAACACACAGTTACTTCCAAGTACTTTGAAAGACAATGATAATTCATTTATATATCAGATAAACAAAGCTAACAAGTGGGTGACTACACCCCCAGTAGGGAAGAGAAACTTCATCTGAGGGTTAGGGCCAAACCTCAAATAAGCAATTGAATCAACTGATTGAATACACTAATATTGTATCACGTAAGGTCTTTGGTGATTAAAAGCTTTGTGACATGTCTGTTAAACACTATAGGAGGAATTATGAATACTCAAACCAAGGAATGCACAGCAAGCTGAGCTCACAGGAGGGCTTCCTGTCTCGTGAAGCAAAGTCATTGGACTTTGGGAGATATAAAGAAGGTCAGAAAGCCATTTTAGGCATCCATCACTAATCAGACACAAGGGAATTTAGCTCTTTGCCCCAGGTGCGGTGGGGGGCACCAGCTGTCAGCCCTGGGCACTTGCTCCCCTGCCATCCTGGGAAATGGGAGAGAGGACCCCACTGTAGCCCTCCCAGACCTGGGGAGGGTGAGAAGCCCTAAGGAGCAGAGATGAAGCTGGGAGATGTATGGCGTGGGGGCTGTAAGGGAGCTGAAGTGAGGAAGGGGCGGGCTGATGGGGTGCTGGGGCTATTTTGATGGTGGGTTCTGAGCAGATGGGGGAGTGCTGGGAGGGTGAACTGAAGGCAGTGGGGTCAAGAGGAAAGGGGGGATGAACTGATGAGGGGTGATGATGGGAGCTGCAGCACTGATCTGAGGGCGGGTTGCATGGGGACAGAACTGATGGAGACATGGAGGACAAGATTAGTTGCTGGGCAGGAGACAGGCAGATGTGGGGTGAGAGCTCCTGCAGCAGGGGTCAAAATCACCTTATCCAGTACCTGTGGGAGAGTGGGCAACCCTAATTGTCACATGATCACACCCTGGGGATGTGCAGGGAGAGTTCAAAATGAAGAGACTGACCTAAAACTCACAATGTAATCTTTTTTTAATAAAATGTCATCATTTGGGGTGGGGGGGAGAGGGGTTCAACTCACGATTTTTGGTCTCTTGGAGTGGGCCGTGCTAGCACACGGTTAAGTTCTCAATGCCTTTAACATAAGTTTTTGCTTGGCATCTTGTTCCTGCTGATCACTTGCAAAGAATCACCCTGAGGACAAACAGCCTTGTGTGATCTTTTCAGATGTGGTGCATCTGTTCTTGCAAAGTTTCTCTTCATTTGTGGTTTTCCCTATAACTCTCATTACCTTATATTAGATTTTGATTTATTCTCTATTATAAAGGTAGATTCTAGCATCTTAGCACAAATAAGTCTGATTTTGAGATTTTTCTCATTCTAAGAAATCCCTGCAAAAAAAAAAAATTAAATTTGTTAAAGTGCTACAGGACTCTCGTCATTTTTGGCATTATTTTACAAACCAAGGAATGCTATTATTTGTTTAGCTTCTAACAGGGTCTTGGCACTGGGCAGCATACAAAAATAGACAGTAGGTGCCTCAAAGGAAAATTGTTTGCTGTTATAAATCTACATATTTTGTTTGTTCATCTGGGACCTGATCCAAAGCCCATCAATGTCAATGGGAGACTTTCCATTACATAAAGGTATAAAGACAGATCCTTAGCTAGTGTGAATCAGCATAACTCAGTTGACTTCATTGGATTTATAACAGCTGAAGATTTTGCGCATCATGGTGGTGGTATTACTATTTATTTATTTAAACACCAGAAGTGCTCAGTGTTGTGCAAACAGCAAAGACGTGTTCCCTGACCTGAGGCCCTAACGTCATTGGAGTTCCTCTGAACTTTCATCAGTGTAACTGAGATCAGAATTTGGATTCTTCCATATAAAACAGCATGAGGCATATCTTTGTCCCTTATCTCCCTGCTTTAAGACACTTTGGCAATTCAAAGCTAGTAGAAAGCTTGCTTAACTAACTGGTTGGGGGTTCCCCTGGTGGAGGGGAATCCCCAGGCAATGTAGAACCAGCAAAGGGAGCCATGCCAAGATTAGAGAATTGAAAAGGATTTGGCAAGAGTGTTGTTGTGCTCAGGTGATCCTCAGCTGCTGGAATGGCCTCTTGGGGATTGTTATCAGCCAGCACAATTTAGAGCATCCCTAAAGCTGTTCTGTGTTTCGGTCAGGCTAGACCAGCTCGGGGACTGGGGAAGGGTGGAGGGAGAATGAAGATAAAGGTGACCGAAAGTCACCTTTGACACATCACCTCTTCCCCCAGCTATGTTGCATAAAATTCGATGTAAACTGAAGACTCAGTCCCTGCAAATTATAATTTTGGCTTAAAAAAGCAGAGGTATATTCTCATTCAGATGAGTACTGCTTTGTATGCAAACCTTCTCAGGAATCAAGATGAGACTATTCTCCAAGGTGTATTGTTACTGCTTCAAGTACATGGCTTTGCAATTCATTAAATTCTTTTCTCTTGCATGGAAATGTTAGCTCATGTAAAAATCCGTAATGTAAGTCTATAAAATGACATGTATAACCATAATACAGTTAGTTTCTATTAGTTACGTTCCAGTTACTGTGCAATTGGTGAACTTAATATAAGTGTTATCGAAAGAAGGACACTTACTACGTCCTTGTAGTGTTATGGAAAGGACATTACAAATGCTCACAATTAAAAAATGTCTATTATATTATAAAATTCCCAGAATCATTCTAATAACAAATGAGAAAATTTTAGGAGTCAATCACACCAGTTCTCTGACTGCTAAAATGACTTCCCGTTCATTTCTGGGTGCAATTCAATGTAGAGACTTGATCTATAAAGTCTAAAATGTCTTGGATCCCAGCTATGCCTTCCCCCACCATATACTTCTATGGCAGCTGAGATTAGCTGGGATGTTTGAGCAAACAGTTACTAGATTTAAGTGGCCGAGAGGTAGGTGTTTTCATCAGAGATTTCCCAACTCAAACTTGCTTCCCCCACAGGTCTGACAGAACCTGAGTTTTCTGTTGTAAGGACACTGATCAAGACCCATCTGTTTTAGTTTGAGTTTTGCCTGTAGGGGGATTTCTCCCTTTTTTTGGGTGGGAAGATGGGAGAAACTGGAGAAAATCTTTCTTTTCTACTTTTCTTTCATGTCATCTTTTACATTACATATTTTGCATAAGTCTAAGATAATGGGCCCATTCTGATCTCACTTACACAGGAGTAAATAAGACTAAATCTATTGAACTCAATGACGCTATAGCATGTAGAACATGCGGGAGCAAGATCAGAATGATCTGTTTATACATTTAATAAAACGTAAATTGCATAAAAATTTAACCTCTCCGGCTGCTGTAAGTGCCTGTAGGCACTTGCTATGTAGCCTAGGCTGTATATCTTGCTAGCTAGTGGAAAAACAACATCAGAGGAAGGATTAGCATACGTTCGTATGCTTGTTTATGTTTTCATTCATATGTGGGGTGTGGAATTAAATCAAGACAGTAGGCTTTAAATTGGACACACCATCTATCCAGCTTGGTGATAAAACATTGTAAAACATAACCTTATCTCGCTTGGCTGCAGCCGCCCCAGCCCAAGTGTCTGTAACCTTATCGTGCAGCTGCAGCCTCCCCCCCAGCCCCAGGGTCAGGAATTCCGTCAGGCCATCATAAAATGAAGATGCCTCCGGACTTGCCAGCGCCAGGAGAGCCCCCCGCAATTTATGACCTGACATGTTGTAAGCAATTTGGCACACCCTGAAGAGACCACTATACGATCCTGATTGTAATATGTAACTCTGACAAACCTATATAAACCTCTTTGTAACTTGAAACCGGCGGAGATCAGTGACCAGCACAGAGACGTGCTGCCTGGGCTCCCCTATAGCTATGGTCTGTCTGTATGTGTGTCTGTCAAATTAAAGTTCTACTCGATCTTCACCTGGATTGGAGTGGCTGCGTGATTCCTTCCACGACAGGGGTTTTCATTCTTACTTACAGCACACATTTGTGGTATCTAAATCTTTTAATTGCAAAGAATATCTCCCTGGAAATCCAGATACTAGGCCTCTGCAGCTCTCTGAGGCCTAATCCAGGGCCCACTGAAGTCAATGAGAGTCTTTCAGTTGACTTTGGTGAGCTTTGGATAAGGCTCAGAATTTGGCAACAGGAAACTATAGACATGTACATGCTTAATATTAAAAGGAGAAGGAAGGTGCCCTGCTGTACAGACTTCGACCTTGCTGTGACCTGTGGGATGGTGCTGGAAGGCTGTAGGCCCTTGAACATGGACTCGCTTGCCTGTTTCCATGCCAACTGAGGTTAAAAGGGGCTGCCTGTGATAGCAAAAGCCATTCTCACTTCCCCTTGGTGAGTTCATTACTGGTTTGTTGTGAATAAGGGCTGCAGGTTTAAGCCCTAGGATCCTACTTAAGTTAGATCTTAGAAAATTTTTCTGTTTCATGCAAGATATGTTTTTTTTTTAAATTCCATGTGTAATATGTAATAATAATTTATTTTTATATTGTTCCATTCATTCCAAATAGCTTTACAAATTACACACATGTCCCTACTCCCCCCATCACTTCATACATCCTGAATGTATTATGAAGATAAAATATTCAGCCCACCCTTGGACTGCACTTACATAAATCTCTCTTGTTTAAGAGAAAGCTATTCTTCCACCTGTTTCCTTTCAAAAGACAGCCATGCTCAGAGAGGCCAAGACCAAAGGGATGATTCTTTATTACCTCGCTCCTTGGGTAATCATTTCATGCCTACGCAAAGTGGATGCCTACTTTGGAAGTGCTTTTAAGCCCTTTTGCACAACTAGGCCTGGTCTGCATGAGGGAATTAAACTGGTATAATTACATTGCTCAGGGATCTGAAAAATCCACACCCCTGAGTGACACAGTTAAACTGACCTCACCCCTGGTGTAGACAGTGCTTGGTTGAAGGAGAATTCTCCATCAACGTATCTTCCGCCTCTCTGAAGGTGGAGTACTTCCTAACTGGGGAACTCCTCCTGTCGGCTTAAGTATCATCTTCATTGAAGCACTACAGTGGTGTTGCTGCAATGGTGCAGTTGCACGGCCATGGCATTTTAAATGTAGACAAGCCCTTGTACATTCTTAGGCCTTGTCTACACTAGCACATATTCTGGGAAAACTTTTATCATCCCCCTGAGCGACAAAGGTTTTGCTGGCATAAGCGCTTGTGTGGACAGTGCTATGTTGGTGGGAGACTCCCTCCGACATAGCTACCACTGCTCATTTAGATGGTTTCATTATGTCGGTGGGAGAGCTCTCTCCCATCAACATAACGCAGCTACACAAGCATGCTTACAGCTGTGCTGCTGTAAGTTTTAAGTGTAGACTAGTTTTAGGCTTTGTCTACACTAGTGCTGATGCTGGTAAAACTTACGTCGCTCAGGGAGATTTTTTTTCACACCTCTGAATAACAGAAGTTTTGCAGCATAAGTTCTAGTGTAGACAAGGCCTTAGACAAGGCAGTGGAGAATCTGGTGCCAAGTTTCATCCTACTTTAAGTTGTAATGAATTTTCATTCTTTTGCCTTCAGTCTTTGTGTTTTCACAAAAACAACCATTTTGCTGTCAAGATTTATTTTAAGGGAAGAGAGGTATCTTTTCTTTTGTTCAGGTTTTTCATATTTGTGTATGGTTGTTTCACATACCACAAGTTCAGTTTGAGTCATGTGCTTCTAAAGAGGTTGCTGTCATTAACTTGATTTCTGGTTTTCAATTCTGATTACATTCACTTTATTTTTTGCTGGTGCCTTCCCTTTTGTTTCTGTGCTTGTATCTTATTGATAATCAGTGGTAGTTGGGTAAGTATCAAATAAAAGGCAATGGATTTGAATTGTTCAGTGCTAGGACTCTTATTATGAGACACAACCATCACCAGCTAGTGGAGTTAAAGGAACAGACAGAGAAAAATGTGAAAAAGGAGTCATTCTTTTAAACAGAATTACTTTTCCAATCACAGTGACATATTTTATTCCACATAAGATTTAATGACTAAGATGACCCTTTGGGAATGAAAACTTTTTTCCTACACAGTCTAGATATCTCAATCCTGAGTGTTAGGATGATGTTTCATAATGTTTTAGTTGTTTTGAATTAAAGGGGATTACTTCATTTCTCATTCCCATTCATTTACAAACACAAAGGCCAAGGAAAGTAGTTCATTTTAGCAGCTACATGCAGGAACATTAGTTTCCATTCTGAAGGCTCTTAAATCCCATAATGATCTACAGTAGCACAACTCTAAAAACCAGAAAATATTGATTGCTTAGAGCTGTAGTGAACTGGCAATACTATAAATCATTAAAACTCGTACTGTAAAGGCAAAATATAAAAGCCAGGTAATTTCATTTTCACTATCAGCCAAAACATCTGTTTCATTAATATTAAAGGAAAGTGCTTTTGGTTGTTAAGAAAACATTACTATAAAATGTATGAGTAAAATGATCACCTCTTTAATACACTGTTATGAAACTCCCTTCATAGAGAGAGAGAGAGATTTACCTTTGCTTTATCTTGTGTGGGTGTGAGAGATAATGGGTGTATAAATTTGTGTATGATAATAAAATGTATAATTTAGCATCTTCTCATGAGATTAATATTGCATTGTGCTATAGGTTGCTTTTTGGTTCATGAGAATATTTTCATTTGTTAATATTTGTCTTATTCATCAAAATAATCAATTGAACACATTCTAATTATATGATTTTGAAAGCAGAAAATGTTGTTAGCTTATTGTTCTGTAAGAAGAAAATTATTTCATATTAATTTTACTATAGATTCTTAAAGCTCAGTTTTTGCTGAATTGCCAGAGATTTTTTATTAGCTACATTACTTGGTTTTGGTTTTATTTTGGATGTTGCAGATCTGCAGAAATTAGCTTGTGTGTTAATGAAGGAACATACATACGAAAAACGAACAGCATGTAAATGAACAACATTTTGTAATATCGAAGGGAAGCACTAGTAATCAACATACAGGATAAGGTACGGTATTTTGGATTATTGGATTGGATTTTTAAACCTCTTGCCAGCTACATACAACTTCTAATAGTTTTTATTATTAAACTAATTAATTCTCCGTTGACAGTAATGGAACATCACAATTAACTTCACTTTGTTGCTAGTTTATTATACTTTATTATACATGTTGGAAAGCAATATGATCCAGTGGATAGAGCACTGAACTGATAGTCAGATGCCCTGGGTTCTAGTCTTGGCTGTGCTGTGTGATCTGGGGCAAGCCATGTCACTGTTCAGTGCCTCAGTTTCCCTATGTATATGTGAGGATAATAATATTTTACCCTTGTCTATAAAGCATATTAGTGCCATAAAAGAGCTAAGTAGCATTAAATTGTGCTGTAGGTATATGTGACCCTTTATAAGCCAATAATGTCCTCTGGTCACAGGCATTTACCAGAGCTGTTTGGAGGACCCCAGTTGACTTTAGTCAGCCAATGAAGGTTGCCCTTGTTATAGGGCTGACAGTTATTAGCCAGCTCTAGGGGATTAATGAACGTGGGGTGCACTGATGCGAGGCAGGAGGATCTCTTCTCTTCCTGCAAGGAGGCAAGGGGAGGGCTCTCATGCAATTCTTTTTAGTCTCTTTGCTGCCAGGACTTCCTAATCATGCAACGTGCTGTTTTATTAAAGCTGCACCCTTGTTCTTGTCTGTCAAACATAAAATCTTATTACCTGTCCTAGTCTGAGAGTGCCCTCATAATGTGGTTCCTTGGGACTTTGCTTCCTTCTTTGAGCTGTGTATTGCAAGCAGCCTTCCTGATAATTTTTTTCTTTAATTGGCTTGGATTGGTTTCTTTTTACTGGCTGGCAAGGGTTTGCCTTTCAGGCTGGAGATACCTTTAATCTATTTTTACTTGTATTCTGGAATAAAGCTTAATTTCTTGATTGAAGATCATTTCATTTATCAGGAAATTATATAGGGAATTGCCCCTTCTTGTATTCACTTCGCTGTTTTAAACAGTTGAAATGTAAGGAATGCTTAGCTTTTTCTGCATTTCTATAAGACCTTAAACATTCTTTGATATCAGTGGAACCCATGCTCTGGCTCTGTCTTTCTCCTTAATGATTCCTTAAAATTACCCTTTTCATCTGGAAAAGGAAGAAAGAACTTTGGAAGGAGAGTTAAGCTCAAAGTTGAAAGGGCTTTGTTTCAGAATTTAGCAGGAGAAAATATTTCTTAAATACCTTCTCTCAGAGAAGTTTGTGAGTGAAACATTTTACAAACTCTGTTGACCTCAGCCATTGGAGCATACATTTCATTTTTCTCTACCTGGAAATGGTATGTGCCAAAAAGGATCATGCTTCCAGCAAGCTTTTTAGAGTAGGTTCTAGCTATCTAATTATCTTCCCTTCTTTATCAGATGATTTTTCACTTTTTTCATTCTGCTTTCTTCCCTACACCATCCATGTTCACTGTACATCAGTGATGCAGTGCTAATATTTAATAAAGAGACTCTCACAATATCCTCCCTGCCCCTTTAATTTGTGAAAAGCCCTGTGTACCTCCAGAGAAAAAGAGGAGAGGAACTGAATGATCTATTAATTTGTTTTCCCATTTAAACTTTCTTATAAACATAACTGAGAGAGAAGGCCACACCACTTAGACAGACTTTGTGTACTGTGTGGAAAATATTCATATTGTATATATGGTCCTGAGTAGTATCTCAGAGTGTTCAGTTTTTACAATTTGGAATGAGAAGGAAGAGGGTAGTGCTGGAGATAGGTAGGAGGTGAAGAGCCTATGGAAATGTTTTGAAAGTACCTGACACTTCCATTCCAAAGACAATATTTCTTTTTCAGAAATATTTTTATGAGCCCTTATGATATATCATTTCTGTCAGGGCTGAATTAGCAGAATTCAGAGAAGGGAAGACTCCACTAGAATCAGGAAACTCACCTTAGCCCTACCTTCAAATCTTTTTTCAGTACATGGCTTTTGTACATTATATCCTGTGGTCAGGAAAGAAGGCAGGGATGTACACTTGTTGTGTAGCACTATTCCAAAGCGGTGAAATGTGAATAGAAGCAGAACATTGACTTTGATGAATGGGGGATGCTCCCAACCCAGGATCTTTAGCGGGCTGACTTAATGCTCTTTTTGCTAATTCTTCAAACTAGCCCAGGTTTTATACTTGCAAATTGCAATTGCTTAGTTTCTGTGTCTTTGGTTCTTTCTAATTACTTAGGGTCTGAGTCAGAAAATGACTCCATCTCATTCCCCTCATTCTTATACAAATTCAACAAGATTGTGCTCTTTGATAGTTGGAAGAATGGGTAATAATAATAATATTAGCACTTATATTGTGCTTTACTTGTTCGAAATACTGTATAAACATTAACTAATTAATCAGGAAGGGTTTAATGAATAACATTATTCTTCTTTATCCTTTGACTCTCTGTAGCTTCTCGTTATGATAATTAAAACAGTTTTTATTTGTATGATATAAGAAGCCATCTGGACAACAAGGCCAACAGAAACGTTTACATATAAGTTGATATATGAGCTCAGTCCAACACACATTCTTGCAGGAAAATTTAATACAATGAATTAAGCTGAAGTTGATTCAGTTCCTACAAGTGCCCATTATTAAAGGTTTTTAATTTTGTTGGAGAATTGTGAGAAACTGCTTCTTTAGATGCAGGTGAAGTTATTAATAAATGTTTGCAGGATCATTGTAGTAACATCATTGATCAAAATCATGAAGCTTTCATTTAAATAGCTATTGTTTGAAAAGTATGCAGCGGGGTCGTACATTTTTTCTGATGTTCTTCAAATGTCCACATTCAGAAAGAAAGACTACCTAATTTACAAAGGTGTTTGCACTGACAGCAGTATCATTATGATTGATGCAAACATGTTGTAAGATTACCAGTGGGAGCAGAAAGCAGAATTTGATTTTCTTTAGAACTTTTTATTATTCATAGATTTTAAGACTAGTCAAAATTTGTATTATGAGCATCTCGTCTGATGGTCTGCAGAATTCCTGTAGTTAGCCCAGTAACTTGTGGTTGAAGTAGTCATTGATGTCACTTTTAGAAAGACATTGGATCTTGATTTAAACATGGTATGTGCTGGAGAATTTGCCACATGCCTTGATGATCTGTTCCAGTGATCAGTCACCCTCATTGTTAAAAATTTGCATCTTTCGGCTTCTAGATACTGGATCTTATGCTCATTTCTACTACATTAAAGAGCCATCTGGTATCTGATATCTTCTCCTTGTGTTGGTGATTATAGATCATAATCAGGTTGATTCAACCTGCTTCTTCAATGAGATAAGTAGGCCATGCTCCTCTAGTCTCTGATTGCAAGGCTGAGAACTGATCTTTTTAGGATGCTATCATAAACACCCCCAGTAGTTGATAATTCCCCATTAATGATTAGACAGTTAGACAGCTTTTACCAGATTTAAAATGTACCATGTTGATTTGGGGTAGTGTTAGTTTTTTTAATCAGACTCTTGTGTGCTCCTAAATCAAACACTTTATACAAGTCCAATCATTTAAAATTAATATAGCTACCTTTTTACAAGACTT
Source organism: Mesoclemmys tuberculata (assembly GCA_007922155.1). Classification (NCBI taxonomy): domain Eukaryota; kingdom Metazoa; phylum Chordata; order Testudines; family Chelidae; genus Mesoclemmys; species Mesoclemmys tuberculata. Next base: position 18,620,262 of record ML675626.1, read on the forward strand.
GTATTCTTGTTAAAGAAGGATGTCAAGGTCGTTTGATGAGACATATTTTCCATGAATCCTATTAAGTGGTATTAATTATATTTTTACACTTTAGCCCTATTTTTAATAACTCTTTATAGCTGTTCCATTATTTTGCCTGGAATCAGTGTCAGGCTTGGGAGCCTGGCATTATGTTACCCATGTCATCCTATCTACCTTTTTAAAATATTGGCACACCACTGACACTCTTCTAGTCCTCTGGAGCTTTCCCAGGTAGCTTTAGTCTATGGAAAGCATATTGATCTTCTGCAAGCACAGAAACAGATAAGACAATGCTAAATGGCTTGTGGTGTGTCTATCTGATAGACCATCTCTTTCCTTATGACAAAGTTAAGTAGCTATGGTCAACAGAGGCACTTAAGCTCGATCTCCCATTCTTATGAAAGAGAAGGGACTACTGGTGATGTGTTCTATGTGAAAGTCCCAGCACTCTAGAACTTCCACTCCCATTGTGTTGAAATAGCTTGAATTTAATTACTGTTAGCGCATGGTGCACAACCCCTCTGTTTCATAGTTGTGTCCAGCTGGCCAAGTTGAGCTATTTATTACTGGAATCCACAAAGTTACTGAGGACCCTAAATCCTGTTGTTAGACACCTAAATCCCCCCCTGTGATCCACAAAACTTCTAATCCAGGAGCTTCTGCCCTTCAGGTCCTGAACCACTGGGCTACAAAGCCATACACACTTGCTCTCTCTTTCTCTCTCTGGCCCAATCACTCTTTCTTTATTCTGTTCCGAGTGCAACAGCTTCAACAGGAGAGGCTGAGGGAGCCCCATATCAAATATCCCCTAGCCAGCGGCTAGAGCACTCTTCTGAGAGGTGGGAGACCTCAAAACCTTTCCTCTCTCTGCCAGGGAGGAGGAATAGAAGCTAGGTGCCTGGCTCTTACAAAGGAACGGGGCCTAGCATATTGGCACCTCCCATCGGCTAGCATAAGTGAGGAACCACCTAGCTTGCTGACTTTTGTGGATTGCATTCTAAGGCATCTCTCTCTCCCCATTCCTTGTCGAGGGAGTCTAAGCATCTATCTCTGGATTGCAATGTTGGTCCTGTGATTTTGTAGGTACCTACAAATTGAGCATTGTGCTGAGCATCACAGTGCTTAAGAGCCTTCGTGTATTCCATCCATAGAGCCAATGTCATTCCCTTCCATTCCCTGGTCTCCTTTGGCTACCCCCAAAACACTCAGTTGCTCTAATTCCCCAGCCCCTCTTTGCTCTTGAGGTGTATGGGGAATAGGCTTCTGGGGTCTTGCCACACCTGCACCTACTCCTTCTAATGAGGGGGGAAGCACCCTAAAGTGGAAAATCAATTATCTTTTGTCGTTTGTGAGAAATGTCACACATGAAGCTGCAGAAAACTTGGTATTTATTATTGTGCCAGCCTTTGAAAACCTGGGCCTTGCTGCACTTTGAAGCCACATTTGATCAGTCTCTTATCAGCTTCTCTCCTACATACTTATAGGCAATGGGGCAGAGCATCAGCTGTGTCCAAGGGGCACTCAATGCACTTGAGGGGGGTAGTGGTGAAAAGGTGGCTTTATATCACCTTTACAGTCTCTGATTCTAGGTCTGTACTGGGATAGATTCCTGGTGTAAATTAGAAACTGTAGTAATTTATACCCACTGGCAATGACCCCATGGGGCTGTTACAACAGTTGCGGATTGCAATGCATAAGGTGGTGTACAGCCACAGTTACAGCCTCAGAGGAATTCTCCAGGGGCTGACTTTGTTTACTTTGTTCTCCCGAACATAATGGCAGTTGAAATCTAGTATTTTACAGAGCTATAAGAGCGTGATTGTTGGAAACCTGTAATCAGCATCCATTCTAACATCAATATTTCAATCCACCATTAGTGAATGCATTTCCTTATTCACATCCGCACTGCTTAGCTTATGACTTTTTTCTAATGCAATGTTCATTTGACTTCTAGAGACTAATCTCCTTGTGTATGACCTCAGTTTCAGCTTGGGGAGTGCTTAGAAATATTTAATCTGATTTGTCAGATTAGTGGAAAGACGTTTCCATAATACAGTATAAAGAACTTGCTGTGGTATTACTTAAATCAGATAGTGGAGTTTAAATTAATTCTTAACACTTTTCTGTTTAGCATTTCAGCTTTATTAAACACTGATCCATTTTTAGCATATTTAAAAATACATGCCGCCCCACCAATTGAACTTGTAATACCACTTTTATATAGTCATTTCTGATGATACAAGGAGACTAAAAACAGCTATATATTGATGTCACTCAGTTGGCAACTACCAGCATGTCTATCACCTAAATATATCTAACCTATTATATTTTGTGTGTTTGGGGTGTCCCCTACACACAAGGCCTGAAGGGGTAAATTAGGCCAATTAACCTTAGGATGCACCTGGAGGAAATCTAAGGTGTGCTTGGGCCTAATTGCAGGTGAAGTCCAGATGGGGGAAGGAGCTGGGCAGGATCTATAAAGAGAAGAATTTGGTAGGAAACCTGCAGCTGTACTCCCTGATACAGGGGGGAAGAGCAGAAAGCTGCAAAGACAGAGTAGGAAGCAGTGGTAAGGGCTAGGACAGAAAAGCCCACAGCTACTGTGTTGAGGGTCCCTGGACTGGAACCTGGTGTAGTAGGTGGGCGTGGGTTCTACCAGCCACTGGGAGAGTGGCACAGACCAGACAGCGGGGAGTGGAGTGCCTGGGACAGTCTGCCTCAAAGGACTTGTGATACCCCAGAAGAGGGGAGAACTTTAATGTGACTTATTTGGAGGGCTAAGCCATGAAAAGGAAAATTCTACAGCTCCTGGTGCATGAGAGGCCACAGAGTAAGTCAATGGCGATATCATATTTAAACTGGTGATGTGCTGGTGAGGAATATCAGTGCATAATGTATGTATGGGTTATGTATAAAGAATTTTGTATGTGTGCTAGAAATACGTTCTTACAATGTGTTTTGGAGGCAGTATATAAACCAAGTCTTCCCTAGACAACGGAATGTGGATTTACTTGTCTGACTGGCTTGATTTCAGGCAGAGGACAATGCAAATACATTTACATGTGAGGCAAACAAAACAATCAAGCTAACAAGTGGCAGAGAAATCAGTTTAGTGAACATACCGGGGGACAGAATCTGCATCTTCAGGAAGTCTTCTTGGCTTTTGAGAGAAAGACAATAGACTTTTTGAAAATATAAGGGGAAGCAAAAAGACATTCCTGTTATCCATCACTGTGGGGACAGAGGGAACAGCACCCTCTGATTCTATGAATGTTGGATCCTCTTGCCAGAAGGGCTGGAGATCCTGGTGGCTTGATGTAAGTGAGAAAGCTGTGTAGGCAAAGATTGTATTTTGCTAAAGTTAAGTCTTAACAAAGTAAAACACACTTTCCTATGTCTTTGTTTGTAACCCCTTTCTATTCCTGTTATCTCTGTTTCTTATCAGCTACACTTCTGTTCCCCTTTAATAAACTTGTTCTTAGTTTTACTATAAAACACCTCAGTGTTGTTATATTGAAGGTTAGTCCTCAGCTAACCTACCAGGCTGATGTGTACATTATCTCTTTAGAGGCAGTGAACTTAATTTCTGTGAGTGACCAATGAAAGGGACTGGAGACTACAGAGAGAAATCTCTGAGGAACTCCGGGACTTTGGTTCACTGACTGTTACGTGCTAGGCACAGTTAAAATTGGCAGAGTCTCGAGGAGCTTGCTGGTGAAGCAAGCAGATGGGTGTAATGAGGTGACATACAGCCTAATCTCCAGTAAAGCTCATTCCTGGGCAACTCTGAGAAGAACACAACACAGTGGTTTATGGTTCTGGGCTGCCCTGAGGAGAACATCCCAGCCAGGTTCTCAATGTGACATAACATTTTATAGATGGTACCTCCAGCAGCATTGTTCTCATTAAAAACAATGAGAGTCCTATAGCACTTTAAAGACTAACAAATTTCTGCAGGCATAAGCTTTCGTGGGCTGCAACCCACTTCATCAGATGCATGAAATGGCAATCACAGATAGGAAGTGTATATGTACACCCAAGGGTAAGAACAACAATGGGGAGGGTAGGTGTAGGAAAGTCCACTCAGTTAGAGTAGATGAGGCCTAGTCACAACCATTGATCAGAAGGTGAAAATGTGTGAACAGTGACAACTACTTCTTGTAATGAGAGAGCCATTCCAAGTCCCTATTCAGACCCAGTTTGATTGTGTCAAGTTTGCATATGAGTTCCAGCTCTGCAGTTTCTTGCTGAAGTCTGTTTTTGAAGTTTTTTTGTGGAAGTACGGCAACTTTCAAGTCAGCTACAGAGTGTCCTGGGAGTTGGAAGTGCTGTCCTATTGGTTTATGGGTGTTACCATTTTTTATGTCTGATTTGTGTCCTTTTATTCTTTTGTGTAGTGACAGTCTGGTTTGGCCAATGTACATGGCAGAGGGGCATTGCTGGCACATGATGGCATATATTACATTAATAGATGTGCAGGTGAATGAGCTCCTTATGGTGTGGCTGATGTGGTTAGGACCTGTAATGGTGTCACTAGAGTCTATGTGCGGGCAGAGTTGATAACGGGGTTTGTTGCAGGGATAGGTTCCTGGGTTGGTGTTCTTGTTGTATGGTGTACGGTTGCTGGTGGCTATTTGCTTCAGGTTGGGGGGCTGTCTGTAAGCAAAGATAGGTCTTCCTCCTATGGCTTGAGCGAGTGAGGGGTCATCTTCTTGGATAGGTTGTAGATCCTTAATGATGTGTTGGAGAGATTTTAGCTGAGGGTTGTAAGTGATGGCCAGTGACGTTCTGTTTTCTTTGTTGGGTCTGTTCTGTAGTAGGTGACTTCTGGGTACCCGTCTGGCTCTGTCATTAGCTCTGTGCTGAGTCATTGGTTCATTGTTGACAGAGAGAAGAGCACCCCTTACTGAATCATTAGAAACTCTTCTTACAACACTGTGAATTTTCCTCTCTGTCTTCCAACCAAGTGCTGACCGATAACTCTGCTTAGCTTGTGAGATCTGACGTGATCACATCCCGAGCAATTTTGAATGACTCAACCCTTACAATTTAAGGTTGATATTTAAAAGGAATTTGGCATGAAGTCTCAGCTGCTCTAACTCTTTTTTTACAATTTTTTTTTATAGTGAGACATACATCAAGAAAAAAGAACACTAAAAACCATGTAAAGTATATGCCATGGTACAGCAGGTCTCTAAGTAATGTGAATGGTCTGTCTTTGTTTATCTGCCAATATCTACTGCATCTGCTATCAGCACAATGATTACTAACACCTGCATTTGATTGACTAGTCTGCGCCACTTTTACCTGATGCCCTTTGTATTTATTTACTCTTCGTTTTCATGATAGAGAACATAAAAAGGAAAGGAAATTAATACTAAAAGGTTCAGGGCTGAATTGTGGAGTTACCACAAGCCATGAGGCGAGGGGCAAGTAGTTATTCTATCACAAGAGCAGACTGGAACTGAAACTGACTCACGGTGACAATTCTGTCCCTCCTTTCTTGCGTTGTGCAGGGGTCAAATTACCTGCACCAGTCTGTACACTAGCAAAGATTACAGACCTCAATGTGTCAGCTCAGGTGTACTGGCCAGCATGTTGTGGAGGTGAAATCAAGACTCCACTCACTCCTACTCCTTTTGTCATTGGGTGGGTGTTCCACAGAAGCTGTCTCCCCTTCACCTTCAATCATCTTTCTCCCCTGCATGGGCACCTAGCATGAACTACAGTCACACTCAGGTAACAATGGTGCAAATTAATAAATTGAGCACTGGAGTTAAAAACTGATTGTGTGCATGTGTAGTATATTGTTTTGGAATCCTAATAAAGCCAAACTCAGCTTGTCCTCTCTTTATAATGAGATTCTCACCACCTCTACCACTGCCCAAAGTATTTCAGTTAAATCTTTAAACTGCTCCCTACTGTTCAGTTTGGGTTTTGCTTTCCAGCTAAGTTAATTCAGCACTTTGCCAGGAGAATAAACATCTGTAAAAAGTAGGCACTGACATTTTTAACAGATCTTCTGGGATTTCATTTATCAGGTTCTGGGAAAACTTGAATTATTTTGTGATTATTTTTTTTCCTCCCCTAGTGAAAAGAATGGGTTTTTGAGCTATGCCATCCTAGACCACCGTAAGGCCATTAATTTTTTTCTTTTTTAAGAATCAGTATACAAATCCTCTTTCATATCAATGGTTCAATGCATTTTATAAATGCATGTTGTATTGTCAGAGCAGATCTCCTATCAAGTTAAGAGCTTCTATAACTTTATTACCATTGCTAGGAATTCCTAATTGGTCTCTTATTCACAGAAACCTAATCCTACAGAGTTAGATGGCTCTAGGGTTGGATGACGCAATATGGAATTTTTCATGGTCTCTGACCACTTCTTAATTGGCAGATGTTCACATAATTGGTGTCTTTGTTGGCTTTATTAGTAGAGAGGCAAAGGATTCCATTGTCATGGAGACAAAACTAACTTTTCACCTCTAGGGGTGGCTCTGCAAGACAGGATTAGGTCATACTGCCCATGAAGTATCTGCTTTGAAACGATTTAAGGTTTCAACCAAGTGTTAGGTTCAATATAACATTGGCAAAAGCTGTATGTGAACTGATTTTGGTCATCACAATCTACTGTAGTGGGTATTTGTCTCTTTTTACATCACCAGAGCTATCACAAGTCATAGATGCTACTGAAGAAGCCCCAATACTGAAACAGCTGGGCTCTATTGGCTCTGTCCAATGACATTAATTTCTCTTTCATAAACATAAGTATACAAAACTTCCACTGACTTAGGTGGATGTTGCATGGGCATGTCAGAGGACAGAAATTGGCCCTGAGGTACATTTGTTTATTTCAAATCTAAAAGGTAGTTATGGAGGGATTAAATATGAATCCTTAGTCAAAGAAGATCCCTACTGTGTGTTTTTTTTTTTTTTTTAGTCTGGGCAGATGTTTACCAAGTATTTTTTATGTGGACTGTCTTTTCATATAAATGTCTGTTTATAGGAGCGGGGGTATTTCCAAAGTATCTTAAGTGGTGCTGCAGCTCTTCTATCTTCTATGTGTGGTACAGCAAACTGAAGACTAATTAGCTTGTAGTCTTCAGCAGCAATTATCTTCATTAGGAAATACTTTCTAAAACTACTAGACCATGTTAAATCATTGTCTGTGTGTATATGAGTACACCTGTAATTGCAATGAATGTGACTGGTTGCCACATCTGATAAAAATTTTATATTATAATACAAATTGTGCAGGCAGATTTTAAAGCCACAGCAACTTTCTTTAAATAAAATATCCTGAGGCTTTACAACCTTGGATAATTTTTGTTTTTAATATATAAAATAGAGATAGCAATGTTCAGATCAAGATCCTGATTTGGTTTAGACTAGATTTTGAGGTGGAGTCTGGGTAAGGGTTTGAGTTCAAAGTTGAAACCGAGGCTTGGATTGAACTGTGCTGAAATATCACATCTTGGACTATATCCTGGATATTTGAAAAATTAACTAATTTTGTTAGATCAGCTGTTCTTGCAAGATTTCCACCATCTTGGACAAAAATCTCACGAGAGAGACTGTTCTTGTGAGAATTCAGCTACATCTAAAGAATTAAGATTTGGGTGGAACCAAGAACCAAAACCAAAAAGGACTGGATTTAATTCTAGCCAACACATCTGAAATTCAGAGGGGTTTGGATTGGAAGTACTAATTTTGATTCATTTCTAATAAAAATTTGCTTAGAAAGTGGATTTTTCTGTGATTTCTCCTCTGTAGTGCCCTATAAACAAATCCCCACTTCCAAGGACCATTTAGCACTAGTGATCAAGGGCAATGAAAGAGTTAAAGTATGCTGAACACTTTAATTCTGGTTAGGATTTATGTGTGCTGCTATTTACTTTAGCATTCTTCTAAAAATTATTGAACTCCAGTGTGAAATCTCAAATTATGCAAACAAATTGATGTCAATTAAAAAGAAGACTCTTTATCTTTCTCCATTGCTGAGTTTATACATGTTAATAATGCAGCTGTTTAATCAGCAGCCATAGGCTGTAGATAATACATTGATGACTACTCTTAAGCAAGGTAATTGTTTTGAAACATCTGTCTGACAGAATGTTAGTTACTCCGCAGGGACGTTCTGTCCAATTTTATTCCAACCAATATGAGGAAAAGCAATGGCTGTCACATCATGACTGCTTGTAAAAACAACCTATCTAACAGATAACCTTCCTTAAAATGACAGTTCTAATTTCATACCATTCTAATTAGTATGCCATGAACTCAACCTGCTTAATATTGTTCAGCCACACACACAATAATTTCAGGTAATGTTAATGGTCAGACAAAGTGACAAAAGCATGTAGGGACAGATGAAAGGCTGGCTTTCTGCCTTTAACTCATCTAGATATTACAGCCAATATGATCATCCACTGTTTGGAGGCCCTACAGTTTTCAGTGATGGGATGAATTAAGAGAAAGCGCTTATGCCTTAAAGCCACTGAAGAAAAGAGTTCAAAGTTTATTTAGGCACAAAGAGGTAGATTATTTCCCCCCTTTTGTTTAATCATCTTTCTCTCTAATACTAAAACATATACTAAAAGAATTTTTTCTGCAATCAGTGGTTTTAAAACTATATGTAATTATTAAATCATAATGACTCAGAACTGGTTAAATAATGTTTTTAGAAATTGGAAAAAAATATTTCCAGCCTGATTATCTATCATACTCTTTGCATAAATCCTTATTTAGAGTTTCTCCATCCATAGGAGGGACTATAATTAATCTAATATTGTATATAAAAAGAATAACAATGAAGAGTTGCACTACTGAAACATTAATGCCACCTATTTGGGGTCTGATTCTTTCCAGTCATTAAAGTTGTATCATTTCCCAGGACTTCATGAAAGTTACATAATGTAAGAACTGTGGTTACAGAGGAGGTTAGAGGAGCTCCTTTAATCAAGCCATGAAAGTTAGTAGAATGGAAATGTTATCACTGACTTCAGTGAGTGCAGGATCTGACATTCTGCTGCTACAGCGACTACACAAAACAATGCACCCAGTTCATTCCTGATGTGACTCCATTGATAAATATAGGGGTGAATACACTCCATTTTCTTTTTATAACCTTTTATGGAAAGCTGAATTTAATTTGCAATAGGGATTTATCAGCTGCAGGATCTTCATCAGCCTATAGAAAGTAGAGTAGATTTTAGGATCTCAAAACGTTGTCTACCTTAATTTATTTTTTCAAATTATATCAATAATCTAAAGTAAGACAAATATGTTTTGTGAGGCAAATAAATAAACCATTCACTTGCTATTCGTAAAGATAACGTTTTCAAACAAAAATGGTGAAGTTGTAAACCCCTCATAACAGGAGTTCACTGTTTCCATTATGGGTC